>BSAI01000162.1:18681019-18762931 GCA_036245035.1 Adrianichthys oophorus | reverse complement strand
GTCCCGGATAAGCGGAAGAAAATGGATGGATGGATGGATGGATGGTCTGGGAATGGGACTGAATGGACAAATTAAAAAAAAACAACAAAAAAAAACAAAACTGTAATGTAGGGTAATTTGATTTCAGTAATAGGTACATCAAGAAGGTAAGAATTGCTAAAAATTTATCAAAATGAGAATTGGGATTAAGATGACCAACCGTTATTTATATAGTGTATATATTGGAACATTTTTAACCTTTTTTTCTCTTGCATTCTCTATGGCCTGGGAGATATATATTGGACAAGAGAATAATACTACAGTCCTTTTCTGTTTATTTAATTACTGTTAATACATATGCATTTAAAAATGCAGTCAAACATTAAGTAATTATTATGATCTATGCATTTAATGTGCTTACTTGTTGACAAGCCAAAACCAATAGTTTTCCAAAGTTTTATCAATTTTTCCTATAATTTATTTTAAGTTTTGTACTTGTTCAGTTATTGTTAATTACAATTAGCATTATTGTTCATATATGTCCAAATATTTCATTAAAAACCATTTACTTTGCAAATCTTCATTTTTGATAAAAATGGGTATGAACAGTGTCTTTGTGAATATCTAGGAATGAAAGAATAATATTTGATATGAAAAACAGATGCATTCCATAATTTGTCTCCGAAATTCTATGTTTGTTTCCCGTTTAACAGTCTTAACATTTTGCTTTTTTTTTTTTTTTTTTGTTAGCTCATTTTTTCTGCATGATGCACAAATAATCATCATGAAGACACTTTCAGTTTATAATCAAATCACAAGGAGGAAAACTCAGATGACCACAGTGATCACAGCTAATTTATGGTGACAGCTCATTAACTAAAATACATTTATCATAACCAGCACTCACTAAAGGCATAGTTATTGCAGTGTAAAAATACTACATGCTAACAAAGATTCATGACAAAATTGCAAGCTAAATCAGTTATAAGTCATTTCTCAAAAGATAAAACAGCATTTTGAACTGTGTCTACTATACCTTGGACAATATGGCTTACATGTGGTTTTGTGAATGTGTGGACTTTTACAGTTCAATAACCAAGAACTCCCCTGAAGTATCTCTGGGGAGCACCATGTCAACCATCACCCTCATCTTGTCTCCATGCAATCTATTCCTCCATCCTCTCCTCTTTTTTTCCCTATCCTTCCCACCAGTCCAGCAGTCTGTGAATCAGTGTTTCAGAGCCGTGGGGAGTCTGGCAGCCTGCCACTTCATCATTGACCTTCCTCCTTTATCTTATCCTCCTCCCACAGTGTCCTTTTCTGTGGTGTCTGTCTTTTCTTCCTTTGCTCGTTTGCTTTCGAATTCCCACCAATCTCTGCTGCTTTTATTCATCACTCCCCACTCATTCTCCTTGACCTTTTCTTTTCCATTTCTTGCTCAGCCAGTTGGTCTTTTCCCATTCTCCATGTTTTCCATTTGCAGTTAAAATGTGTGGTTTTCTCACTAACCCAATTACTCAAAGATGTTAATCTTCATGCTGTGTGTGTGCTTGAACAGACGTGTAGTGGAGGAGGTGAAGACAATTATTAATATCTAGATTTTTATTAACAGACATTACAGAGGTTCTGCAGACAAATTGAAGATAGAATATAGTGAAGAGAAGTTCAAAAAGTACATTTACAGAAAAGTGGCAAGGAAAACAAGTTATTCTAAAAAAACAACACAAAAAAGGGAAAAATATCTTTAGAATACAATTAGATGTTAGAAAGAAAATTAGGAAAAAAAAGTTTTTAACTCTTGAGTCTTATTTAAATTGTCAGAAAAAAATTCCTCACCATTTAAGTATGTTTGATAAGATGTTTTTCTTTTTTTTTTTTTTTTTTTAATAGTTCAGGCACTAAACACTAAGGTTTTAGATAAACACAGAGTTTTAGTTTGTGCTATTCTGTCAAACTATTTAGGGTAAACAGTTTCCTACATGTTAGAAACATTGACTAGGAACAAAAAAGTGTATTTTGTTCTCTAGAATTAACAATAACTGCTTTCATTTAACTTACCAAGAAATTCCATATGTTAGAATCAAATGGGAAGACAAATTATTATTTGGTGAAATTATGTTATGAGAAGGATCTGTCAAAAAGTATTAAAAAAAAAAAAAGAAATATATAAACTATCAGTGTTTCTCTTATATGTTTACTATAATGTGTTTCAAATGTGAGCATCACAATCAATGCTTTCAATTTGAGCACTTACACTTTTACTCTGAAAAAAAGATAAATAGCATAACTACCTTTTACACAAGAACTAACAGTTCTACAAGAAAGAACATTCACACACAGGGAAGAGAACGCAGCTGACAAAGAAGAAGATGAACTGTGGCTTGAAAGGGTGCTGCAGGGGACAGAATGAAACAGTGAAAAAGACAGTGAGAATGGAGCATGAAAAAGACAGTTATGGAGAAAGCTGTTGTTCAAAAGAACATAACATGAACAACACTTCACTTTTGATAACAACTTGCTCCTAAAGCACAAAGACATAATTTTGTTCAGCCATGTCCTCATAAAGTTTTACTTCAGCAGCACACACTAAAAGTTGAAAGGTACTCCTCTGTTAGGCAGAAAGTTTATAAAACCACATGCTTTTGGTGAAACTGATTGAAACAAGGGCACATGACACACCTGTGAGGACAGCAAATGACATAGAAATCTCCATTTGCTTTCACAATGCAAATATGCAAAAAAAAAAAAAAGTGCGATTCTAGGACATTGAAATCAAGCATCCTTGACCTGATCATTCTTTCATTGCAGACAGTCAGCAACACATCGACAAAGTCAGAAAGGACTACAATATGTGATTAAAAACCAAGTACACTTCCATCCTCCAGCGAAAGTTAAAAGGTTGAAAAGATAATGACAAAATTAGCAGAATGCAAGCAGGTCTCCACATTGAAAAGCATTTAGTGGGTGCTTTGCTTAAAGTGGAATATTCAAATCTGTGTCATCATATCGAAGTGTCAGCAGCAGTTTTCAAAAGCATGGCTACTCACAGATGCCAGAAGCAGAAGTCTGTGCAAAGAAAAATAAAACTCAATTAGCTCTAAAAAATCCAGGAAGCAGTGAGACAGTGAAAGGTGAACCATAATATAGCGAAGAAACATTGTATTGTAAATTAAAATAAAAATTTCTATCATAATTTCAAACAAGTCCGAGCTAGTTTTTTCAGTCTCGTTGAGATTGAGAAATTTCTCGCAATTTCTCAGTTATAACAACACTTTCTCTCTAACGGTCCTTTTCTCTGCCATCTCTCCTCTGTCACTAAATCATATGTATTTACACTTTTTCCCTGAGCCAAAAAAAAGAACAACCTCAATTTGGAGAAGACTAACTTCCACTTTCGGCATGGAGTGGTGCTTCATCCATCATTTTAGCTGCTGCTGACTCCCAAACTAGCAGAAAAGAGTGTCAACAAAGGGATGATGGGAAATGGGGGTAGGCTTACTCTGCCCCAGTTGTCCCATTCACAAGTCAGAAGAAAATTTGTAATGAACTCCTGCCGCTCTGCTAAAACTATGTTCTACAAAACCTTTGGTATTTATGGCCCATGTCTGGGTTCATGAAATCATGAAGAGATAATCCGAGGAGGAAAAAAATATATATAATTAGAACAACTTTTTATTATTGTCTTGATGAAAATAAGAAAAAAAATATCATAAAGTTCAGGAGGAGAACAATTAGAATCTCGCCGTATTTGATCTGGACTCCACTCACTGATCAGGTCACTGAGCACGTCATGTGGTCAAAGCTAAATCTCTGTTTGGAAAATGCGATGTATCGTCCTCTCCAAAGTCTAGATCTTTAAACTCTGGATGTTTTAAATTAACTTAACATTAAATATGGACGCCTCTGCTGCACAAATCGCGTTGGGTTTGACCACAGCTTTAGGAGCTGCAATGATCAGTAAACCTCTGCTTTTCAATCTCGTTACTTTGGTACATACAGTAGCTGACTAAGCTCACTTAGCTTTCTGTGTTAATTTGTTGTCCAACATTCAGGAACAATAAGCTTGTTAGGAGATAATATACTTATCTCAGTCTTCATGACCATCTTGTCTTTGGCACTTCAAATAACTGACAAGAAGTAGAAATGGTGGGGATCCTATGTTTCCGGTCAGATGCAGGTTCTGACTCATAAAGGCATTTTATTTTTTCCAGTTTGGTATTGATTCCAAGCCAATGTAAAGACTGGAAGAAAAGTGTATTTCTAATTCAAAATAGCATTTTTTTTTTAAAGCAAAAGCCAGATGGTGCTTCTTGTCATCTTTGCAGGAAGCCTTTAAGTGGATTTTGTCCTCCATCATCCAATTCCAGTTTTTTTTCTTTCTTTTTTGTTTTTTTTTTTTGGCATGACCCGCACAATCGAAAATTACACCTTTCCAAAAAAATAGATTTGGACAGAGCTACTAAAATACTAAGAGAGTCAAAAAAACATAAAGATGACCAATCACTTGGAAGCCACATTTAGTATTTTAGCCTTGGAAGAGGATAGAAGATCTTCAATATGAGAGACACACATATTTAAAAAAAGTTATTCTAGCAAGAAAGCACATATATGGCTAATTTAATGTTATTTCCCAAAACTAGGGTAAATAACACTGTGAATAGACATAAAAACGTCCAAGCATCATTTTTATCCAGTATGACCATTTTCAGGAGGAAACTGCAAGTATTTATTAAACTTATTCTTAAACAAAAGCAATAAAATCTGCATATATTATGGTAAGATAAAACAAGTACATTGTTTAAAGTTTGCAAGCTTAGATATTTAAATGCTGTCATTCTATTTCCATCCTTTCGCTACCAACGTGAAACTGATTAAGGACAGAATCAGTATGCATATGTACACATTCTTTTCAACTTTTTCCTTTGTTTTTTTTTTGACTATTTTATGACTGCAAAATAACATAAAACATTTAGGGTTGTTATTGTGTGACTGAATCTTAACTTTGATATGGTACAGTACATTTTCTTGAAGGACTGTGATTACACGTCATTTTTATGTTATATTAAATAAGTACCTGTTTAAGAAGATGTTCATAGAGTGTAAAATATGTGTTATTAAACAAAGCCCACCTATCAGCCTCTTTTGTGTTATGAATTCATTCTACTAGTCGCCCACTCTCCTTTGATTCTTTTTTTTTTTTTTTTGTCTGCATTCCAGAGAAAGCACTGGTGTCTTGCAGACCTGCTCTATGCATGATCAACGTTATTGGGCCGGTTCCCTGCCCATCTGTCATTGTTCACATCCAGAGATCTGGTCAGCTGAGCAAAGATTTCTTGGGTCAACAATGAAGGAGTAAAATTATTTGAAAAAGTATTAAAAAAAAAACAAAAAAAACTTGAAAGTATCAGATGAGCATCAAAAATGTCATGTGAGCTCAAACAAAAGGCTATTACTTTGAGAGCAACAGATGGTGAGGAGATGCAATGGTAATATATAGGGACCTTTTTAGAGTAACAGTATTTGAAGAGAGACCATTTCCTTTAAAACTACTGTCATTTTTAAATGTTTCAGTTCGTGTTTTCAAAAGGCCCCCTAAGGTAATAGTTTGTAGATGGAGGTGCATAAACAAAAAAAAGCACATATATATATATATATATATATATATATATATATATATATATAAGTAAACAGGGCTGCACTGACTTTAAACCATTGGTAAAAATCCATTGGTAAAAAAAAGGCTTTGAAATTTGTAAAATGTGTTTTCATATATCACATATATCACAGGTGTAGTGAAAACATGGAGAGAGAAAGTGAAGATTGCCTGATTATTTTATAGTGACAATAAGTTAGCAAAAGTACATTTCTCACCCTTGTCTTACTCCGGAGATGCAACAGTAGCATCGTCAGCCAACAACATAAATTCCGGGGTTGCTGTCATACACAGTTAGAGGTTGGCATTGTGTTCTGTGCCTTATGGATTTTCCTTCAAACACCAGACCTCATCCTCCCTGAATATTAATGCAGCAGTCCAAGATATACATCACTTATTGGGATTCCCACTGGCTGTACAATGGCAGTGTAATGGTACTTGAGTGGTGCGTGATGTTTGATGTCAAAATATTGTCTTTGGAAATACTTTTTTGTTGAATTTTGTATTTTGCCAGTCTGGAATGTTGGCAAAGTTTTACATCCTACGTTAGACAAAAAAAAAAAAAAAAAGCTTAGTTTGTCAAAAGACAGGGCTACCTCTAATGAGCAAGCAAGTCATGCATTTCACCGTTTTCTGGTTCTCAGGTGAGATAAACATTTTTCATATGAAAACTCACATTTGATAAGACCATGCAGCAAAACATTCTGTCTAACAAAGTGCATGTATGCACAAAGAAGAATGTCATACATAGTTAAATGATGTAAAGCCAAATGCTGAATTGTACATTAAACTAGACTTGCACGAGTGGAAGAACTCGTGTAATAGCCAAGGATGAAAAGGAAAAAACTTGCCCAGACATGTGAAATTAGCTGTTTCAAAGAAGGCTCTAGAGCCCAGCACCATCAGGGACCCTTTAACAAGCTAACACTATGGCAGCTGCGAGGGAACAAAGTAGCGCCCTTCTGAAAAATTGTGTAAAGTCAGCAGCCAGCTTGTGTGTTTGTTCCCTTTGATTCTATTATTTTTGTAGAGACACTGAGACCAACGGAACACAAAAAATTAAAATGCAAACAAAAAACATTGTCGAAGTATTGCAGACTGGAATTGGACTTAAATGATGTTTTGGGGGCAGCCGTGGTGCAGAGGGAGAGCAGGCGACCTCTGGTCTGAAAATCACAAGTTCGATTACTGCCTTGTATCAAAGTGTCCTTGGGCAAAACACTGAACCCCACATTGTTCCTGGAGGTTATAGGTTGGCCCCAGTGTTCGGCAGCAGAGCCTCCATCAGTGTGTGAATGGGACTCTAAAGCACTATAAAAGTATTCACCATTTGCCATGTTATTACTTAAATTTAACAAAACTAATCTAATAAAATCCCACCTTAGTAAATGTTCAATTCAAATACAAGAACAGCTCATGCAAACAAATATAGACATTAAAAAAATCAGTGTAATTATTCACAATTATTCACCTGTATGTGACTCATTTGTTGAAGGCATCATTATAAAGCACATATATGATCCCATCTTTGTGAACATTTACCAAACAGGGCTGTTTGTAGTTAATGACTGCATGGTTCAATATTAACATTAGCTGCATTGTGCTTTTCCTTTGTTCAACCATCTCTATCCTCCTTTCCTGCAGGAGCTTTGTTCTCTTGTTAATTAGCAGCTTTGACAGAGATGGTGAAAAGCTTTTAGAGACACACTTAGTTGCTCCAGTGCTCCCCAGCTCCATTGCACAATCTGTTTCCATCAGCAGCTACATGCTGGGACCTTACCAGTTGAATCAGTCAGACTATAGCAACAGCAAGATCATAGACACTGATAAATACTTGCATTGATGCCCCTAACTCTCCTCTGCTTCAAGAATACACATGAAGACGATGAGGCACCAAAATGTTTTCAGTAACAAAGACTGATGGTCTCCAATCAGCGAAGGCTGCAGGCTGTAGTCATGGAGCAGCAGGCTTCGTGTGAGTAAAGATGGTACTTGGTTTTGTGTTTTAAAGAGGGGTGGAGCAAGGGTGGGGGGGTAAAAAAATAATGAGTTCTCTGGAGGAGTCAGGACACAGATCCAGCTGCAAATGTGTCATAAATTTATACCTCCAGCCTTAATCAACTTACTCACACACCAAAGTCAATGCATAGAAGTATTTCAACAACACTGTACCATGATAAACACTATGTTTTAAAGCACTTACAGCCAAGTTGGAAGAGAACCGATTACAAATATGAGCTACAACACCTAAACAAACATAGTTAAAGGTTTACAATTTTTTTTCTTTACAAGGTTCTTCTCAGTAAAGAAAGAGCTCTCAAATTATGCATTCAGAAGACAAAGAAAACCAAAGAAAAAAAAAAAGATTTGAGGATCTTCGAACCTTGAAATACATAACACAAAATACAACAACAAAAAGGTGGAATTTGAGAAGTGAAAATTTTTCCAGATTTGTATATTTTCTTCCTTTTTGATGATATGGCCAATAAAGCTGTAATCATAGGTAACTGAACATAAGGGGACTGGGATGGCTTATATATTAGGTAAGAATAACTGCAGGCCCCCTTATATATTAGGGGTGTAATGATTAATTTTGACAAGTGATAGTTGATATTAATTCTGAACGATCTGATTCACTGACCCAAAAAGGACCCAGGACATCTTTAGCAGAAAATTCAACGAGTGTGTCTGAAATAAATGCCTGAGTACTGAACTGTACAGATGCCTGGTATTTTTTGCAAGATAATAAAGTGTATTACATATGTGTATGAACAAACAAGTAATCAAGAAGTAATGGCAAATCCATTTAGTTAGACAAAGTTCAACCTAGTGTTGTTTTTCCACCAAAAAACAATACAAATGGAAGATTATTAGAACATTCTACCACACTGTGATGCCACACATATTTGCAAAATTCAAAGTGTTTCTACACATTGCACTTTAATGAAGCTTAATCATTTTATCTGTCATCACGTGTTTTTCTGCTGAGATGACACGTTTTTTTGTTTTTGTTTTATAGCAAAATAAAGATCAATATAATCAATTTATTTCAATAAAAACAATGTTATAATGGCATAGTTCAATTAAATTTGATTAATAACTTGCCTCAGGCAGATCGGTCTGGTTGGAATGTAGGAAAATAAATTGATTCATCGATGAATCATTACACCCCTGATATAGCAAGCACAGAAAATATTTTTCAGAAAATGTTTAAAAAAAATCTTTTCAAAACATGTTCTCTGAAGAAAACTACAGGATCTACATAATAGCATTACATCAAATAGTTTCAGGTTCATAAATGTAATAATTTTCTAATTATTAAAAAAAATCTAGCAAATTATTCAAAAAGGGGAGGGAGTAGATTTACATCAATCTATCTATATGTTTGATGTTTTTAATAGCCTTGTTAAAATTGAACCACAAGGTTTCAATGTTTGTTGTTTTTTACTATTGTGTTTTAGCTGCTCCTTTTAGGAGTTGTCACAACAAACGATCTGCCTCCATCTAACCCTATCATCTGCCTCCTCCTTACTCACACCAACCATCCTCATGTCTTCCTTCATTGCATCCATAAAACTCATGTTTGGTCTTTCTCTCCAACCAAAATAATCACTGCCGTGTCAAAGTCCATTCCATCTCAATCTGCTTCTCAACATTCATCTCCAAAACCGAGCTGTCCCTCTGAAGTAATCATTTCTGATCCTATTCATTGTTGTCAAAACTAAGGAGACAACTTTGTACTAGTTATGAAAAAAAAAGACAAAACATTCCTTTTGTTGAGATTTTTCCTTTCTGTGTTCATCTGCATCAACATAAAATAGACTTGTGACACTACAGGTTAAGTTTTCCTCATCTGCTCTAACAAAGTTATTTTTTCAGGCGAGAGACCATCCACTTTATGGTGGCAGGTTAAATGCTCAAAATCAACCACAACTCATGTTAAGCAGGAAAATTGTACCAGAGGTTGTTAAAATGAAGGACACATAAAAGAAGTAAATTATCTAATGAGACACTAATTGCCTTTGTTACCGCTTGAGTTACGTCAGCAGCAACAGGCGCAGTTCACTGAGGTTAGAAAGAGAAAGTCTCTACCCATTTCATTTATCTGCATCTGTGTGGCACTAGAGTAAAGCAAGTGGTTTTGTTTAAAACAGCTTTTGCTTTCAGCTACCATTTTATGAGGAACACTAAGAATTAGAAAAAACAACAAATATTCTAATTTCATTTTAGTTTGGCTTTACAATATACCTGAGAAATTGTAATTTATGTGAGTTAAATCATCAAGAACCTTCTTTGAATTTGCTCACTGCTTGTTCATAACATAACAGTCTTTTTCCAAATCCCAGATCTGCCATTAAGATATAGAGACAATGGAGGCCATAGGAGTAGAGAGAATATTCACATGTTAACCCTTTAACACCAGAGTTGTTGCCATATTTATATAAACCCCTTTCATATTTGAGGATAAACTTTATTTGCATTAATGATGCTTGTATACATTTTTTTGCTGGACTGGACAGAAAAAAAGAAGAGAGAAGGAGAGAGTGTGATGTTACAGATTGGGGATAAGGGTATAAAAAAAGGGAGAAAAATTGGGGTTTAGGAGGTTGGACCCCTTAACCCCCTCCTGAAGAAGTAGGAGGGGGTAGAATCACAAAGCAACACGTTTCTGGAGGTTTATCATCATTACTTTCAGGTATAGATGTTAGTCTAAAGGGTGGAGCCTGTCTACAGACACACTCAAATGTTGCCCAGTCACCTCCACACCAAGACCCTCGCCAAAGACATGGCAACTGGTTTACTTCAGTACTGTAAAGCTATGCATATCATATTTTTGTCTCTTGATGGAACACAAAAAGAAAAAAAAAACAACTGTTGTTAATGGAACACAGTGGGTTGTGAGTTGGTTATATCACAAGTAAAAAGTGTCTAACAGCCACACGCTGGTTTTTCAAGAACCATTTAAAAAGAATACAAATGCAAGAGTAAGTATCCCAAAATAATTGTATTGGTGTTATGAGACATGTTTTTTTTTTCATTGACTTCATTGACAAACGTTAAGTAGCTGACGAAATAATTAAAAAATACGAAATACGAAAAAGTATTAAAAAGGCGAGAATGATCTACCACATTACTAAAAGGCTGTAGATTTAGACATCATTTAAATGCATCATTTTTAAAATACACATTTTTTAAGGTTAACAACATTTCTGTTTTTGAGTTGTTTAGTTTGATTCCTGTTTTTTTTTTCTTTTTTTTTTTTTCACCTAACCCATAAACTCTGTTCTTCACTGTAATTACTGCTTTTCCATAGATTTCTTTGTGAACTCCCCAAATAATTCCTTATTGAAGGGAACAGCAGTACAGCCATGATTAAGCAGAATTAGTTCACCAGTGAGAAGTAAAAAAAGTGGGACAACCACCATGCAAGTGTCTGAAAATGGCTCGCTGTTTAATTATGCTGCACCAGTAGTCTGTCCCACTGGAAAATATCCATAAAATTACTATTTCTGTCCCCCTATATTTGGCTTCTCTCCAGCTATCAAACAGAAGATCCCAATTAAGATAAAATACACTAAAGGAATACATGTCTATACATGTTCATATTGATTGTGTTAGATATGATACATTTATGTTTTCTTCATTTATCAGAAATGAATGAATTAATTTATAATATTCAGAACAAAAAGTAGCAAATATTATTAATAAAAGCAGTCTCACTCCAGAAACAGAAGAATGAAGCTCCTTGAAGATCCCACAGGAGAAAAAAATAAATATTAAAAAAAAGCAACTTTCAGACAGGATCATTCAAATGGCTAATAGAATCCCTTAAGAGCTGTAGAGGCCAGTTTTTTTTAGATTCACATCCTCAAGCACTCCCTCTTTTTATCCCAGAGCCAGAATGGGACTGCCTTTTCCCATCTTCTTTGACCCCATCACTGAGAAAAAAAATCCCTGTAGAGAAAACACAATTGACCACAATGACATTCACCAATCTGTTAGATCTAATATATCCATTACAAGGCTTTAGTTTTCTTTAAAAACCCACTTAGGATCATAAGGGATGAATGCAGAGCTTTACTAAGCTCTTGCTTTCTTGTTGCAGAACATAAAGACTCCACAAATCTACTGTTTCTGCAGGTACTGAGGCGGCTCTCTGGTCCACCTGTTTGAATTCCTCACAGGGTTTAAACAGGTTTGGTCTGATGGTTGATACTTAATGCTCATTTGTGTTATGATTTACTAGTCAATTCAAAAGATTTTCCTGTTGATCTGATCTATTGTCATTTTTTAAGGGATTGATTAATGCCTAATGAAATTGCTATAGACCCTTTTAACTAATGCTTCGATTATAACAACTCAGTTATATCTTAAAAATATTTCCATTGTTTTCTTAATGCTTTTTTCAGGGTGTTTGTGATTTAAAAATGTGACATGGGTATTTACTTTTCTGTCTACTTCATCATTGTGAAGGTGCTGGTCAAGCAGAGACTTATGGACCAAACGTAAACATAAGAGGATAGTGACTTTTGTGTTTTTCTTCATCAAAGATTAGTCTGTTTTCATGAACACAAATGCTTTACGCTGTGTGTGCTTGTGTTCTCTGTGCTGCTTTGCTCCAGCAAAGTGATGAATGGCAACTGCCTGGAGCTCACATTGACTTTCTGCTGCAGTACTTCACACTGTCTCTCTCGTGTCTAGCCATGTGACATCAGAGTATTCCAGATTCATTTATGCTGGTCTTTTTTGTACTACTGCAAGAGGAAAATGTAGATTTTTCTCTGTTGTTTTTTTCACGCGATATTTGACCATGGCATGGAATCTGCTGTCAACTTTTAACCTTAAAAATGCAAAAGACTATAAATATTTTTTGGCTTCTTCTGCACAACATTCACAACAGTCTCTCTCCTTTGCTAGACACTGTTACATGAAGCTGTAATAATGGAACTGCCCACTATTAACGTTGTCAAAATGGAGAGTATTCTGATTCTTGCTTAAGCAAAGGATCAACGCAGCTGTTGGTATTTTACACATGTGTAACAGACAGAACAAGGACATTTGTTAATAGACTTGCTGAACGACATTCATGTGTGCTGTTTGCAGCCATGCTGAAATTTCCCTGAATTTGTAATCTCTCCGATAATTAATCATGAGCTGACGAAGATTATTACTGTATTTTTAATCCTCACAGTAAATTAAATTAAACAATTGAAAAAAAAAAATCCTTTCACAATATTCTAACTAGGCATAGAAGCCTAGGCTCAGAAGCAATCTTGTTTTTGTCATGAGGCAATTTCCTTTATTGTTTTATTTATTTATTAATTGTTCTATAACATTTTATACCATAGTTCCACCAGAACTCCAGAACTGTTTCAACTGACCAATTTTAGTCATTGGTAACTCTTAAGTGCAGGATTTGAATAAATTTGGAAAATAAAAATCATGTCTAGTGTCCATTGGTGTCATTCAATGAAAGCATGTTTCCATTGGAATCATGTTTATTTTATAAAAAAATTGTCAAAAAATGTAATATAGTAATTAAAAAGAAAAATACTGTTTTTAAATTCAAATAAATGTTTTGTTATTTTCCCCACTATTTTAGATGGTTAACATCTTAAAAAGTATAATGCAGCAATTGAATTTTGAGAAATTGAGATTTCCAACCCTATGAACTTCACCTTGACTCATGTCAGACAACACCCAGCAGAGAACCTTACTAAACAGAAATTTTGGTATAAAAAAAGAACATATCAATATTTCTCAATTCCTCCTTGGGACCTGGTGCCAAACACTTTCAATATTTGTCTTTTCAAATGATTTCTTTTGACAGTGTTCCACAGCTTGCTTTTGTTCTCTCATGGCCACAGAATTGCAATGCAACACATTAAATAGTCTCTGGAGGGGACACAGCTAACAAGACTCAGCGTTCACTGGCAGCCTACCAATAGAGGCTTAAAGAATAAGACTTGCTTGAAAGTGAAAGAGATTAAAGTTGTCTTTAGATACCCTCTCTGGCCTTGTGTTGAAAAAGTGGAGAGAAGAAGTGAAAATAGAAAGAGACAGAAAAGGAATGTGGATATTCAAATAGGAAACAGAGAGGTAACCATTCAAATTGAGAGATGAGTTTGAACAGACAATCAGGAATAACGTGTCTTAGAATTAAATCGATCAAAAGTGAAAATCAAATATATTATGCATTATCTGAGTTACCAAAAACTAAATTTGTGCTTTAATTTTAGCTTACTTTACTGCTGTAGGACTTCAGACTCTTGGAAATGGAGAGTTGACAAACTCATTGGTGTATTAATCAAAGGAAGATTGTGAAGATAAGCATAATTTGTTGTAAAGATTTAAACCTAGAAACAATAACAACATGTTGGTTGGTTCCAACATGGCAATGTCTGTACCCCTCAAAAAGGTCCCGCTGAAATGACTTAATTTTGTTGGAGCCAGAAGTCATTTTATATGGGTCACATTCATTCAGTCACATACAGTCATTGTGTAGCCTAAATCAAGAAGGTGTGACAAGCTGACAGAAACTAAACACCATGAAACACCATGGTATAAAAGAAAAGAGGAAAAGAGAAGATAGAGGTTAAAATGAGATTAGCTCTTTTTGTCCCAAACCAGTGAAGACAATAAATGCAAAGACAAAGGTTTATTAACATCTTATTAACAGGTTTAATACCTCCTGTTAGATAGGTATTGCTCAGAGTAATTGTTTTATAGAACCAAGACTTCATTGGAAAATTAACCACTCAGATATGTGACATCTGTTTGAAAAAGACACTTGTGAAACATTTTTCCTCTTTATAACCAACAGTGGAAATGGAGGCAGTTATCTCTGGATCAAAAGATTTTGATAATGTTTACATAAGATAATGTCTACCTCTTTCATTCTGGATCATTCTAAACACTAGCCAATGTTTTGTGAGAGTTTTTACTTTTGGTAGCAAGTAAAAAAGGAACACTGACTGTGCTTTTAAAGAAAAAAGTTCTGGAGAATTACTGCACCTTTTTTTCTCAAAACTGGGTAATCAATATTCGCTTCTTTGGAGACATTTAAGTGCAGCACTTGATTTGTCTGTGTCCACGATCCAATATGTTAATATTTAGACCTCTACAGCTAAAAAAAAAACATTGGCATTTGCATTCAGAGGCCAATGGACTCCCCTGTTTTTGAAAGGTAGGCGGATGGCAGAGTGAAGTAATAGTTCTGACCTTATAGAGTGTGCCTAACTTGTGTTGTGTTACAAAAAAGTATGTGTGTATTCATTTCTCCAAGATTAAGACACAAGAAATGTGTCAACTTATTTTTTTTTGACATGGTGTAGCTCTGTTAAACCAGTTTTCTACTTGTTCACATTGGGCTGTTTGATCTGGACCAGTTTGTTTCCTCTATGGGTGTTATTCATTTGGAACTTGACAACCCTGAACTGTAATTTGATTCAAGAAGGTATGATCTTCATGAGAAGGAGGGTCACAGTTCACATGTGAGTTAATTTTGCACCAATATAGTTAGATTTCATGAAGACATACTAAAATGAAGAGCAAAAGTCAACCACAGAGAGAAGGCACATGTCCCTTATGATTAGATTTTTTTTTTTATTATTTAAACATTCTTTTGAATAATGTCAAAAGTGGACACTTTTTTAATACAGTCTAATTGTGGACAGCAAAATAGCATTGTGTTGAGTTTTATATAAAAAAAAAAATACTTTGACAGTCTTGAAAACACTTCATTTTCATTTAGTGTCTATTTTTTCCAGCATAATACATTTTAACTTTTGAAGTGTGGTCTTTTTATTGGCTACATAAATTGTCTTCCCTGCAGGATATGGCCTTGGGTTAACAATGCTGGACATCTATTTCTCAGAAGACTGGCAACGGTCATGAATGTTTTTTCACCCGAGTCAACTTTATTACTTAGATTGATGGAATCCTAATTGTTTGGAAATGATCTTACAACCTTTCCCAGGTTGATGGGCAGCAACACATGCTTCATCAGATCAGTCCTATTTTCTTTTCTATCCAGTGTCTCAAATGAATTCACAACATCAGTAAGGTGTGAAACATTTTGCACCATACATTTTTGCATATATACGTGTTACCATGTCCATCTTCAAAACTTCAAAACATGTAGTCTTTGCCAAGTAAATGTAACAACTTTACAATGTTTTTTTTTTTTTAAGTTTTTGTATATAGCTAAATTTGAAAAATCTGGACAGATGTTGTTTTTTCTGATACTTTAAGCCTCCCTGTAGTGCAACACAAAAAGTAAAGGTATGAAAACATAACTAGATGAAATACCTGAATTGTGTCCAATGAATTATTCAGCACCAGAGCAGAACCTTGTGTAAAGTTTTTGCTAAATATATATATATATTTTTTAACTCCAAAACTTTTAATTCAAAACATCAACTTACACAACTCGCAAAGGTCTTAAGAGAAACAAAGTGTGTAAACAATCCTATCATTGATTCGGCTGCAGTTCAGCTGAGTGTGACATATTGGGGCAGTTTTATTTATACTTTTTCATGCATTGCTATAGCGAAATCTTTTGGAAAACAAAAAGGAGATAATAAATAAACACATGTAACACCCCCCCCCCACACACACACACACACACACACACACACACCACAACCAGCACCAACAATGTTTAAAGTAGGCCCCAGGCTGAATAGTAGCTCACATTACTTTATGACTCCAAAGAGAGCCCCTATTGACACAATAAAGGGCTAATCATCTTCTAATACAGCAGCCCAACACTTGATTTATTAGTTCAATAAAAGGTTTTAACTCTGAAGCACACAATAACACAGCTTTATGAGTGCCACTGGCTGACCATGTTAGTATAGGAATGTAGGAGAATTGTTGTTTTATATAACTTTGGTTTTCTTATCTTGATGTGATGTTTTGTGCTCAGTTCTGTTTACAGTTTTTTTTTTTTTTTTTTTGGTTTCCTTCCAGTCACATACCACCAGGTTCATATCTGACATAAAATGTACAAGTCAAATAACGTGAATGTGTGTTATGTAACACAGTGACAGTCTGAATGTAATAGTGCACATATACATGTACTTTGAGGAAGGGGGGTATTCCTTTTCACAAATTTTCACAAATTTTTATTCAAAAAAAGTATTCCAGTGTCTTGGCTTTCAGCCAATTAGGTTTCTTGGAGGCAAGTTCTCCAGCTTAGGGGAATTCTCGTTCACATGCTGGAGTGCATAAATTATACAGTCTGAAGAGGTTTGGGAAATTGATTTTTATGATGGGTCCAATATTGCAAAGGATCCTGGATCCTTGGCTGGATCTTAATAATGAAATCCACTGTGGTGCTAGTCCTCTGCCTGCCAACTTCCTTGTCTAGCTTTTTTTTTTTTAGAAGTTAATTACAAACCAGTATGATTTTTTAAATAAATACATGTACAAATAAACCTGAACTAAACATGCCTGAAATGGGTCCAAATAACTGTTGTGAAGAAGGTCCAGGCTGTGGCTGATCCAATTATAGCAGCACATTCCATTTTCAATCTATTGACTACTTCACCACTTCTAGAGGAACTCCAAAATAAAGTGTTTTAATTCTGGAGTCTAGTAGTGTTGATAGGGTTAGCACACTTAATGACTCCAGATTGGAAGCAGTGACCTTTGATCCTCAAACAACTCCACTGTAGTGATGCTACTGTGATAGTGTGATGTTATACTCATCAGCTGTAAGTGGAATTGGGTTTGTCAATAAGGCAAGAGATACCCACACTGGTTCCTTCTCATCATTTAACCTTGCCCGCATCTCCTGTGTGCTGTGTTGGCACCTCATTGATAAGTTTCAGAATTGGCGTCCCATCTGTTGCTGCACTTGAGCAAGCTTCTCTTTGGCTCTGGTGGTTATGTGACCATTTGCATAGATCTGTGTCTGATTGATCTAAGTGCAGGGATTTGATCACATGATTTCTTAAATATTAAATTTAGAGTGTGTGCAATGCAAGCAGAATGCCGAATGTGGAGATGTCTTGTGAATGCAAACATGTTTGGTGCTGTGTCGGTCATAAGATACTTTTTTATAATGGCTCAGTTATTCATCATGCCCTTTATGACTTGGGCCAAATTGTTTGCAGTGTGAGTTTTGTTGAAAGTGGTGCACTCCCAACACAGATAAACTACATATTATCATGAATGCGGTGGAAATGGTAATGTAGTGGAAACTGAAAGGAACAGGATCAAACAAAAAACAAATTTGAATGATAAATTTGATGATTGGAATGATATCAAAATAGTCCTACACAGTGGATAACTTTCTCTTAATTCTGGGCTCCATCTGACAGGTTTTTTTTAAAATTGAAAGTTTTCATGCAGCAGAGATGCATCCTGCTGGTAGACTTCCTTATAAACACAGTTTGGCACCTTGGTGACATGGACCTACTGGCTGCATCGGTCACGTGACTTTTCCTAAAGCGATATGTGCACCGACACTAGGTTTCACTCTTGGACCTCGACGCATAGCCTGATATGTTGGTGTTGCCGGACCCATCCCTAGAAATATCTCTACTTTCTTTGGAAATGACTTTTATCTATGATATCTGAAATTATGTTTCTTAATGAGTTTAAGTCGTCTTTGATTTGGACTCCAGGGATGTTCTAATCAAAGCAAAGCTGGAGCTAGATGAAGATCTGAAAAGATTAAAGTGAATCCTCAAACTGCACTGGCAAAACAGGTTTTCAGCTCTAATATTTGTTATGCTGCCAAAAACTCAGAGATCTATGCCCAGAGAGCCCTAAAAAGGTGGGATTTCATTAATCTTTGACTAAAACTGGCTGAACCAATCCATTTCATAACATTGGTTATGAAATGGATTTAAAAGTATAAATGATCTATTAGGATGCACAGCTGAAATAAGACGTAAATATTGAGCATGGGTTTGTTAAGATTTTATCGATACTGCTTTTCAGTCTGGTATCTTATCAGTATTTTTAACCTAAAAGATAGCGACAGATGGACTTCAATAATCCCAAAGGGAAATTGTTAGGTCTGCTATAAACTACATACAAGATAAAAATGATACAATAAAATAAAAAGAAAAACTTCATATGTAGTTAAGATTTAGAAATAAAAATAATAAATGAGTTAAAAATAAAGTAACTAAAATATGTATCTTCATATATAAATCTTGTATTCTGTGTATCTGTGTATCATCTGTATATCAGTAAATGGGATTTCTTTTTGTGTGCATTTTGTTTCAGCTGGCAGATACGTCATTGCTTCATCTTTTTAAAATCAGCCAGCTTAATAGTAAACTTTTCAGCTTTCTGTCAGTGACCGGTTTTCAAGCTCAACTATTAAAAGGAGATGCTGCAGGCTGTTGTATAATTAAATGTGGAAAGTGACTATAAAACCGGTGGTGGATAAAGCTCATTAATGTATTACTTTTTAAATCAACTAAGTGGTGTAAAGGAATACCAATGCATTTTTGTAGCGTTTTTACTCATATCACTGAGTGACATTTTCTCTTGGGATTTATTAACCCAACCTCTATTTTTTTGTTTGTGTTCTTAGTTCTGTCCTTCCAATAATTGTGGAGACAAAAGTTCTGTTGTTGTTCAGGTAGTCATTTTCTAACCTGCTTTTTTAAAATGTATTTTTTAAATCGGCCTATATTTTTGTGTGTTGAATAGCTAAAATAAAATGACAAAAGTGCCCTTGTAATTGTTCTTTCGGTGCTTTACCTTAACAATGCTATGAGGCACATTTGTCTTTTGGACTGCTACATTCTATTTCTGCTATGGTTGTAAACAAAGTAACTTTGAGACAATACTGGAGTCATGTAACACTACACAGTTCTGAGTCAGTAGTATTGACAGGTAAGGGATTATTTCTGAATAACAATAACAAGTTAACTTGAATACATTCCAGTTTGTTTTGAGCCAGTGTGACAGTGACATTATCAGTTGTTTGTCAGTATTTGGTATTCAAGCTCTATTAAAGATAACAAAAAGCTGAGAAGAGCTGCAGGCATTCCAGTTTAATTAGAGTGAAGGTAATGGATACGGTTGAAAACCATTTTGTTTTCCCCTGCGGCTGCTCACCTGCCACCCTTTTTGTATTTTTGTGGTGTATAAATGACATCTCATAGGTTTACATGTAAAAGTCATAATTTCTGTTTCTTCAATCACATTGGCCTGTTGTGTTTGCGCCTCATGTCATTCTGTTGAGCAACGTTTCTGTATTCAATCCTTACTGCTAGTTTGTTTTTTGAATTTTTTTCACATATGATACTTTAATATTTCCCATTTATTTTTAGCGTATTTTAGCTGTGAGTGTTTGCATTGAAAAAGAAGTATGGAACAACAGGTGGATGACCTGCCAAATAACAAGAAGTCTGTGTGAACATGTTTCCCCTTTTTGTGAACAAGTTCTGCTGCAAAACAGTAATCTTTCTTTTCATCTTTCATTTCAAAGGATACCTGCTCGAGAATAGAGTACACCTTACTCATCTGCTGACTTTGATCTTTGCAGAGTACAATAGGTAGTAAATACGATATATTTAGCTTTTTTTGTTTTACAAAGTAAATGTTTGGTTATGCTGGCAGATACCTCTGTACCACACAAGCTGTGTTTCTTTCCATCTTCTATTGATCAATTATGAACTGTGGTCATTAGATCCAAACAGTTTTTAAACAGAGTTGTGGACAGTTCGTGGATGGTTGGTTGGTCCATTCTCTTCCTTTAACCAGAAAGCCAGAGAGGGTCAAAAAACCAAGGGGTGAATAAATGTGCATCAGCATAGTACTTTTGGAGATATCAGCCTTTAAAATGAGAAAATGGGGAAAAATGTAGGTTGTTTTTTTTCCCCACAAATATTGATTTTTGAACTGACCTTGTGTTTTTTTTCTCTCCTTAAATTAAATAAACTGAGTTTTTTGTAGTGCTGTCAATTAAAAGAATAATCAGATTAATCATACTTTTAGATTGTGATTAATCACAATGTTTTATAGATACGTTTTTAGACGAGAATGCGTTTTTTGAATAACAACAAAAAAGGCCAGAGAGAACATTTTTCCTTCTTTTTATTGTCTGAAATGTTTTAATTTTTAACATTTGAATTCAGATATCCCAGAAATGCAATTTGTGTGCGCAAAACAGATCAACAGTAAGGGTATATTTAAACTGAAAAAATTATGTGTTCCGGACTGATTCCGAGTCCTAAAACTTGCATTTGGTCTTGACTGGGGAAGCTACGGCTACGTAGGCAAGGTACGTGATTAGTGTTTGTGACATATAGACTGTTGGAAATGCAGTGTGAGCAGCAGTGTGTAGCATGTCAAAAGTTGCTTAAATGAGCTTGCATTTATCCAACCACATTTCAATGAGTTGCTGTTGCATCGCGGCTTCACGTTTGTTCCCTAATGACTGGCTACAGTGGCCGTTTTGGTTAAGTTGTCCCGGTCCCAGCCCGGACCATATTCCGACAGAGGAATCTCAGAGCGAACTGAATTTCAGTCTGATTGGAAACAAACCACTTCAAAAGATGGGTCCAATAGCAATTCCTGGTTCTGGAAAAGGGTTTTCTTGCATTCAGGCTGAACCTTTGTTCCTGATTATTAGGGGAACTCTGGTTCGCTTTCAGCAGACCAAATCTGTCCAGTCTGAATACACCCTGAGATAAACAGAACTCTAAAGAACTGTTAAGACTTTAATGTCTGCAGTGTTACTCCAAGAAAACAAAGATGCTGATATACACCCATAAGAAACAAACATTGTGTTTCTGCACTTTAAAAATCAGTGACTCCTTGTTGTGTTACAGTGACAACGGGCCGGACCACCAATCAAATCGCTTTTTGTGAAAAAGCAATCTAAACCAAAAAAATAACAAGAATTCAGTGCTAAAAATCAATTGAATATTTATTACTTTTGTACGTGACCACAGTATCAATGGGATGATGTTCGAGGAAGTTTGCATTTTTAGAAATTAACCCACTCTGTGTAAGCCTGAACCGTCTGACACAAGTGGAAGACAGTTGCTTCTGATGTGTGATTAATTTGCATTAATATTAACGCATAATTTGTTTTAATTTATTGCATGTGTTAATGGATTAATGATTACAGCAGTTTTTTTACACTTAAACAGTAAACAGTGAAATTAAGACATTATTTTTCATTGGAGATTCATTTAATTAAATTTAAAATGATCTGTCAAAACTCATCTTAAATGTAGAAAATCTTTCTTATATATAAAATCACTGCAATTAACAAAAATATTGTTATCATTAATTGAGGCTTAATGGTCATTCTACAATTTTTAACTTTTTTAATCTATTTATTTTATCTTAGTTCACCAATTTGTTTCCTTGTTGCAGGAAAATAATTGCTTTCATGAGTTATTCACTGTCCTTAAAAAAACATTTTTCTCTTTAGATTTTGAATTGTTGCAAAACACATATTTACAGTTTATGTTTTCATGTTGATATGTTTTCAAGCATTTAATTCCAATTATTACCCTGCTTAAAATACTTTTTTCAATGAATATGACATCCATGTGAACAGAGATGCTGACACTTCTTTTGTCTCGACTGTGTGCTTCCTTTCAACAGCAGCTCTATTGTCACAGCAATGACTGAAAATAAAAATCTACTTTTTCGATTTTAAAATTGTTAGCTTCTCAGCAGCAGCAGCAAGTCACTGCTAAACCATGTGAAAGTTGTGATTTTCTCCTGCAAATCATGTGTTCTTTGTAGCTGCTGTCACTTGGGCTGTGAAGAATTCAGGTTGTGCTTTACCAAGCATGGAAAACTTACCAAATCAAAATCTGAAAGTCAAACTCTGAGCTCCAAACAATAATTCCTTTCAACCCATCTTGTAGATAAATCACACACTGACTTAGTTTTGGATAGTTAAAATGTAACGAGCAAAAGAGGCAAAGATAAAAAATTGCATTGGTGTTTATAGCACACTAGCATTTAGGATGATTTACCACTCAGTGTTGATGTTGATACTGACACAAATACACCACTCATAACATGGTAGTCACTCACAAAGCCTTTTTTTAATGTATTTATTCTTGGCACAAAATACCAGCAGTTTCTGCTCCAGATGGCCTTAAGCTTTCTGAACCTGATTCCAGTTTTCTTTTCCTTCTTTTTTTCTGACGTCTGCAGTGTTAGCAATAAACTGTTCAGAAAGGTTAATAAGTATGTGCTGTAACTGACGACAAAAGATGATCCAAACCAATTTCCTCAACTGTCACGATGGCAATTCAAGCTTAAGAAAAGTATAATTTTACACTTCAGCTTCCACACTAACATGGCTTTGTGTGTTCCTCACTCCTCTGAAGCATAAGGTGACACTGCTCCGATTACACAGAGCTGTCAGCTGACGAGAACATGCATGTCTTGTATTGTTACACATGAGCTATGTGATCTCTACCTTGGAAGCCCATATCAGTGACAAAGAAAAATATGCTTCTGCAGTCATTAGAGTTTCATGCTGATAAGGAAGGGACCAAGTGAGTTTTAGTTAGCATTTGACACAAGAAACCTTTTTGTACACGTTTTTAAACATTTACAACACTTAGTGACCATAGATTGTTTTTGTACTAAATTGAAACACAAAAAGCTTTTTTTTAAATAGTGGCATCTTTTTTCTGAGCAGATTTCAGACATGTAACAATACAGCTTCTTTCTTACCTGCTGCATGCCTCAAGGATGGAGGAGTGACATTTATTTTCTATACGTGCTGCTGGGGATCACAAAAAAGCTGACAGGAACTTGCATTGCTGAAGCAATCAGGTAAATGAGGTCATACACTCCTGCCTTCAAACCAACTGACACATGATGCCTTTCTACAACAGCCACTACAAAAAAGTTGGATGTTGCTGTCGGTTTTAATCATAAAATGTGTTCACATGTTTTATTTTTCATCACAGCTCAAGGTTTTACTGCTTACTTGGCCAGTCTGACTTGATTTTTGGTCCTTAGAGAAAGTCTTGCTACGAGACATATTTAAGATTAGATGAACAAGAACAACATAAATACCTTCACCATTGACTTTACCATTCTCATCATTTTTGGAGTTCCTAGACACTCATTCCCAGTTTTGGTTGGTGTTTCGTTAGTGTGCACACAATTTATTAGAATTGTCACTTTTTTTTTAAAGTTTAACTAAATTTTAACTTTCAAGTCATTCTCAAGTCAAAGTCAAGTTTTTAGATGTAGTTCATCTTTACCATCTTGCATGGTAGTACACTACGCCTTGTTTTGGCTTTGTCTAACGTTATTTGCACTTATTTAAGAGTGACCAAGCACGAAAACTGTTGGAAGTTCATGTTGGTCGCACAAATTACATGTATTAACCTAACCCTAACCATAACCCTTCTTCTGGGTTTGCGGGGCCAATTGAAAACTTCAGCACTGGCTGCATGTATTTTGAAAAATTTGTGGGAATAGTCCATTTAGAATAGGAAAATAAAATCAGAATGCCTGAGAGAAATAGCAGACATTCCTTACACAGATTGTAACAGTGAGTAAAATCTACATGGTTTTTCACAGGAGTTTGTTCTTCAGACCATGAACCAACAAGGAGCACTGTCCTCCACCAAAGTTAATGAAGACCTATTGAATGACAACTAATGTGTATCACAGGTTCTTAGGATAATCTATGTCGCAGGCCCGTCAGTAGGGAAATGGCATGTGGAAACTTCTTCACACTATCCAAAATTAAGAGTCCCACTCCCAAGGCAAAACGATAAGCCGCTATTTTACCAAAAAAAAAAAAAAGGATGTTGGAATAAACCATAAAGACCAGACTCCATCAACAATCTCCAGCTGTCGCATCTTCGTTTTATAAGTTAATAGCGAAAACTTTCCCACTGAACACCATCTAGTGGTCAGAAGAACCAACTGAAGATTGTACTTATGTTTACTCACCTGAACACAAAATTTCATTTTAAGATGGTTTTTTTTTTTCAGTTGGGATTCATTTGACTTAAATTTTTAATTTACAGAATCAATATGACTAAGATCTTGTTTAGTAAATTTACATTAATACCTTAGAGCAACAAAAATGTCAAAATATATTTAGAAACCTTCTTCAGTCCTGTGCCAAACTGTACATTTGTTCAGTTATTGCATGTTATCAACACCAAAGACTTTATCTGCAAACACAGGTTAAAATGAAGTCTGATCTATTTTAATTAAAATACCTGTCAGGTTGACTGATGGATTTTTCCTTAAGCTCGACAGAAAAGGCATGTTAATTGGCTATAATAGCATGTCACTGCTTACCTGTCATGCATCAAGAAGTTGCTCATAAAAAGCTTTGTCAATCAGCCTGGCATAAAATAAAAAAATACAAGTCCTCCTTTAAATGATATATCAATCAATCAAGATTATGTCTGAGTTTCCAAGGTATATGCACTTAAAAAGACTTTTAAAATAAAAATGAAGACAAGATTAAAAACTAAAATTGTGTGAAGAATGAGATGAATTTCCAGTGTTCAGAAGTTTTTGTTCTGCATCTTCTCATTTTAAATTTAAACTTTAGAGAAATAGAAGTTGCATTTCAACCAAAGAATAATTGTTATATGAAAGTTAAGCACAATTTATTAAATTAAGATAAAGAAAATATTGCAACTAAAAAAGTTGTTTTCATGAAAGTTTAAAATAAGGTGTGGCTTTAAAGCAAAGAGTCAGGGTGAAAAATGCAAAACACTAATGTGCAGGTATGATTGTCGGTGTAACATGACGAAGGGAAGATGTTCTAAAATTCCCATTGGTAACCCTTTAGATGAGATGCTGCAAAACATTCAATATGTTGACAAAGATGACACATGCATATTAAAAAGGATAATGCAAATGCTCTTTTGAAATGCAATTAAAATCACCTAGTAAATGTGAATGCAGTTTATGAATCTATTTGTAAATTGTGTGTCTAAATAATTGTTGAATTGTACATTTTCTTTAGTAATCATTATATTTTATTTACAATTAATCACTGATCTTAATGATGCTGCATTACTATTTCATAAATTCTCCTGGTTCTCTATATCTCAGGAAAGAAAAAGCTTTTATAAAATCACAAAACAACTATCTATTCAGACACAAATGGAAAAAAAAACTAATGCATAGAGGGTTACTAAAATAAATTTTTATCTTCTAAATGTATATATTAAAGTTTGTACACTAAGTTAAATCAACCAGAAAGAACAAACTGTATGTAATAAAAAAAATAAAAATAAAAAAAAATCTACAGCAACTATGGATTTAGTTGAAAAATTAATTTGGAAACCGAATATAACTTTATGGAAGTGGTGGGTCAGAACTTTTTCGCATATAAATGAGAAATAGTAAAAATAGTAAAAACGTTAGAACCCAAAACAGATACAAGTGGGATTGTTTTTGTTTTTTTTTAAAGTCAGTTGTTTGCTTTCAGCTTGAGTTTTGAATTCTAACTGCTTGAATGAAGTTAGGTCAAATGTTAAATACAATAAATCATTTAAAAAGGATTTTTTTTGTTTTTGTTCTAATATGAAACTGATTTGTATTCTGTAAGCACTTACTTGGGTTCGACTTTTACCAGTGTGTGCAGCCTAATGATGGGGTTAACCTTGGGTTGAATAAGGCTCAGATTTTCTGGATGGAATACATCATGAGTCATTTCTTACACTTCTAAAAGTATACACAAGTTCTTGGCAACTTCGTAGTGGAATGATTACTGGTTGTGGTAAAACCATGTGTAGCTTTACTATTCATTTTCAAAATACATATTATTGAATGAGCGTAACCCTGTTTATAAAGATATAATCCACAACCTCAAGTGATGTCTTCAAAACTGCTACACAAAAATGAAGACACATCGAACCATGCTAAATACAATCTGTCATTAAAATCTACATCTTTGTAAAGATTCCTGATAAGTATTAGCTCAGTTCAATGCATTCTAATGTTTTCAAAAATAAATTATTAATTAATTTTAAGTAAGAGTTTTGGTTGTAATCGATTAAACATTTGTATTTTTTTTTTTTTTTTATGTGAAAAAAGAGGGAAGGTATTCAATCCTTAGCTTAACCCTACAAGTATTCAAACAGTGCTTGTGTGATTTTAGTTTGATTAAGGGTATATAGACTTTCTAGTGTTTGTTTTTAATAATCTGTGTTTTATGCTTCTATGTCTCAGTTATGGGGAATGTGAAATGGTGAACGGCACAAAGTTCATAACTGTTTTTTAAACTTGTGATTCAGTGCATGTGCATGCTTCTTTTATTTGGGAGCAAAACATTTTTCTGAAGTTACTGGGCTATTTGTGGCCTTTTAGCTAAATACTGAAAAACTAAAAACAAATGAAATGGTTTGAACCACACACTACACACTTTTTTGGGTGACCTTCCTGAAACGCTTGTCAGGAAGGTATTTAGTTTAAGTCACTTAAATGATTTGAATGATTATTATATTTATTCAGTGGGACAATGGACACTGCTTGGCTTAAGTAAATTTAGCCTACAGCTTTTATTATTCTTTGACTAAACCTGTTTATTTAAATACTTACTAGATCTCAATGAGTTATTGCTTTGTTGGTGCTGGCACCAAAATAGTTTCTGAGTCAATTTAACCAAAGTAGGGACAGACCTGTCTTTTTATTTTATTTATTTATTTATTTTTACAGTTTCAAATCCTAAGAATGCATGGTGCAGTTTGTGATTCTTGAAGCACTGACTCTGTCAGATTCACAAATATATAAACCCAATATCAGCATTATTTCCATTCACACAGCAGATACATATTGGGCCAAAAGGAAAAATATAAAATGCTTAGTGCAAAATGCACTGCTTTAGAGTAAAAAAGAATGATTGAAATTATTGAAATCATACAAATGTCGCAGATAAACCACAGGTCAGTGGACATTTTTTTGAATCAATTGTATACACCTCAGGGCTGCCATTGGTGTGTGAATGGGTGAATGGGACTGTGACTGTAAAGGGCTTCGGGCCTTCTAAGAAGGTAATAAAACGCTACATAAGTATATGTCATTTACCATTTCATGATGGGAGGTGAGGATGATGACCATCACTCCTGACCACTCCTAGATTCACACTGATTTGCTTTTCTTTCCTCAGGAACATTCTCCAGCTAGTTGTGTGATCCAGGACCTTGGTCGATTCGGTTTGCCATTTGTTTGCTAAGACAAAATCTATTGAAATCATTAGTGGGACACTTGTCAATCTTTGTATTAAAGAGCATGTAAAAACTCCAGCTTTATTTCCAGTCATCCACTGTACACTAGCAATGAATTTGATGTGTCTATGTTTTCTGTTTGCTACTTTAACCTTCTTGTCTCTGCCATCTCATTGCTTTGTGCTTCCATTGCTTCTAGTCAAGTTTAAAGTTGTTTACTTTAGGTTTCCGGGGTGAAAACATTTGCAAAATTAAGTCATGTCTGAAAATGTGAAATGTGTTGTCTGTTTTTGAACAGTTTCCTCCACCTCTTTATTTTGTGATCACTTCATTTGTCATGAACTTGGCCTTTTTGCTCTCACTGTAAAATGGTTCTCTTGTTCTGGATAGAAAATGATTAAGACTATGCATTGGATTTTTGATGACCAGCAGTTTCTGGAATACTCAAAGCACAAAAACAAGTCCATTGAACTCCAGTTTCTTTTTAAAGCATTTTTGAATATCAGTAGCTCAAACTAACATTGTCTGTCTTGGAGTGCACTCCCAGTTATTATGCAAATCCTATTTAAATGTCAAAAAGATATTTTTTTTTTGTTTTTCAATGAACCTCATAGATAATATTGTGTCTCCTGGGGGTCATTGAATCACTGAAATCAATCTCAGACACCTGCCATAATTAGTTTGCAAGGTGAGCTCAATGAAAGGAAAAGAAATACTAAAGGGCATTTAACATTATTAAGCAGAACGACATTTTTAAACGAATGGGAAAGAAAAAGGATCTCTTGGATATTTCATGAAAGCTTAAGCATGATCATCATACTATTAAGAGATTTGTGGCTGAATCAGATCACACACGTTGGTGTAGATAAAGGCAAAATGAGTAAGGTTTCTGCCAGACAAATACGTCAGGTTAAGAGAGCAGCTGCTAAAATACGGCAGCAGAAGCACTCGGGTTCAATCACTGGGTCCAGACATGACCCTGAAGCTAATAGGCAGGTTCATCTAAAAGATTATCCAGTGCAATATTTGTCTGGGAAGAAGCATATTCCCTAATTCATGGTACCAAAAAGACCCTGGTTAAAATGTTTAAAAAATGATGCTGCAAACTGTTTTTCATACAGAAATATTTATCACAATTTGATTTAATTTCAGTGATGTTTTGTGAATTCTCCTTCTTTATGTTTTATTGACATTGTACATACAGTGTTTGAGCGAGATTTGAGTTTATTTTGTGATAGTTAAAATAAAAAAAACATATCAAAATTAAACATGTGATAACTCAACCCCCAAAACCAGCAACTCATTTTACACCCCAGATTGTCTGGAGCTGGATCTCTTGAAATTACAGGTTCGTTTTTACTGGTTTTTCCTTGGATACGATTTTTTTTTTTTTTTTTTACATCTTACTTAGCTAAGTTTACTGCATTTGTATGCATCCCTGGGGTTTTTATTGTAGAATCACTTTGGTCTTGATATCAGAACAGTGGAAAACCTATCAAGCATAATTGTACAATCACAAGTGAGATCATTCAAAATCATGATAAAAGCATTAGTTTTGGTGCTGTCACCTGGAAAGTCAGTTCCTCATTTAGCTGCCTGGCCATGATGCTAAAGCTGTCCTTTGTTGTGTTTGATGTTCTCACTCAGCACCGCTTGCACTGTATGAACAACATCCAGTTATTGTTAGTAGGCTTAGAAAACAACAAATCTGTTCACTGTGTGGAGGCCTCTTATCAAACTTTTGGAAGTGCAGCAAAAAAGCAATTACTTTCACATACCGCTGTAAGCACTTTCGTTATGATTGAGGACCCCTGACCACTCACTGTTCCACAGCTTATAAGCTTTTAACTATCTGTTACAGGGGATTTTGATGCAAATGTTGACTTTAATCTTTAAGTTAAACTAAGCTTTCTTGCTGTAAAGCTAACTAAGTACATGCAACTGAAGTATGAGGACAGCTATCATGAATATGTAAAGCTCTCATGCTGCTAGTTTCAGAGACATAATAGCATTTGTCTGCAGTGCATGTCGTCCGATATTTATCATCAACTTTTTTTATTATTTTCACACCCTGGGTGACTTCCCAAATCATGACAGATGTTTTTATTATATGTTCTTTTAAACACACACACTCACAGTAAAATCTGACTCAAAGCAGATGACTTCATAAATCTTTTCTGTGCCAAGTCAGCACCACTGAGGAGCAGATGAATGTAAATCCATTCCCTCTGATTATCCATTCTCTCTGCACAAGAAAAAAAAAAAAAAAAACTTCTGCCACAATCCCCTTTTTGCAGTCCTTTGTTTTCATCCAGACTCTGGTATAAAAATCATATCTTGACAGGACACAGCCATGACTGACAGGAGAGAGTTGAGTGACTGAGAAACAGCAATGTTTTTTGTTAAAAAATGACAGTTACGTTGCAATGTTACACCGTTCCAGAGTCAGAAGGCTGTTTGAGTTGCGCACAAAAGACAGAATTCATTTTTTTTAATTAAAAAGGATACAGCATAAATGTTTCAAAAGTTTAGTTACAGTCTCAACCAAACAAACAATGCCAGCTATTATTTAATTACTTGAGAAATGAGAAACATGATGAGAAAAAGAAAAACTCATTTCCAGTTTGTCCTCAAAACTTTAGTTTCATTTTCTTTTTGGTTGCTCTCTTCAATGGATGCCACAGAAACTCATCTATTTATCAAATCTTGTCATCATCATCACTCACACTAATCACCCTCATTGGTCTCCTCTAGATCTCCTTCCCAAGTAGCTCCAACCTCAGCATCCTTTAACCAACATCATCACTGTTTCCCTTCTCAATGTGTCCAAACCATCTCCATCTGCTTCTATCTCCAAAACATCCACCAAGAGCTGTTCCTCTGAAAGAGAACCTCAACATTTACAGTTCTGCTACCTCCAGCTTTTCCTTCTGTCTCTTCCTCAGATCCACAATGAGGAGATGAAAGCTGATATTCAGTCCCATCTCCACCTTGAACATCTCTCTCTAAACTACAGCACATCGAGCTGTCTTCCAGCTCTCACTATTGTCCTCACCAACTTGCATTAGAAGCCATGAAACAGTATGATTTGAAATAAGGAAGAGTAGCGCAGATCCAGTTTTGGACTGAGAATGATTTTTGTCAAGGTGGCGACCAGGAAAACCTACATTAGAGAAAGTCTGACAAGACATAAGGAGAAGAGATTTGGCTTTGCATGTGGACATCGTGTCTGTCAGTGTTTATTATTAGATCCATACTTGGAATTGTATATGAACCAATTTCTGTCTACACTAGTTTATGAAAGAGAAGACAATAGGAGCAAGTTGAACATCCATATGCAGCTAAAATATGGATCCGAATGAAGCCATATCTGCTTTAACAGTGTTAAACAATGTGTTTTCTTGTGTTTATCAAACCTTCCCTACTCAAATTCAAGAAAAAAAAACACTTTATAAAAGTTATTTGGGAAAATATTGTTGTGTTTGATTAAGATAATATCTTACAACTCATGCACAATAAAGCTTCTGTCTGGAAAGCTGCAGAGAAAGAAAATATTGGAGACCCAATGTTGCCAAAGGAAGGATTCTAAATCACAACTTTTCATCAGAAACTCCTGGGCTGGGGTAGACAGTCAGTAGCAGTAAGTTCCTGGGGCTGCAGGCCACACACAGTCTGACCTGGTCCTTTAACTCAACATTGATTCAAAGGAAACAGCAATGTTGGCACTTTCTACATGGAGGATACTGACTTGCTCAATCTGTGTTTGGTCTGAAAACTGTAAATCCCTAACCTGGAAGGACATGCCGACCGCTGTGAGGATGGTGCCCATGATTACTGAGACTTACTGTACATTTTCCCATCATGGACCAGTGCTTTAAATCATAAAAAGGTTTACACTAAATAAAAAATATATAATAAGGAAGTGCAGCCAAATCCCAATGGTATATTTACACTGGAATGTGCCTTATTTTGAATGTAGCTGTTTTTTTTTTTTTTTGGTAAAAATGAAACATTTTGTTATATAATTTATTCAAAATGTATTAGGGGATATAAATTGTATTTTAAATTTCAGTTTAAAGTACTGGTTTAATTTTGTATATTTATTTTCAACTATTGATTTTTAAATGTCATAACATTTTTTTAAATGTATTTTAAACTTCCTTACAGAGACCATAAGTCGATTTGAAATAGCTTAGCCTGATCTCTGTTTTATGTCAGAGGGACATATGTAAAGTAGTTTAACAACAGGAGAAAGGGAAAAAAATAGTGTTGGCAGCATTTTTGACCATGGGAAGGATCTTTAACGCTGTTCATTTAAGTAAAATAACAAAACGAAAAAATCTGAATATGATTAATGTTATATCCAGAATCAGACACTACCATAAACAGTGTTGCTGGAAAAATGAATTTTCAAGATAAGATTTGCAACAGCTACTATTGTAAAAATATATGACTGATGCACTGACCAAAGAGTACTTTTTAAATTATGTTGTACTAGTAACAATGACAAATAAAGTACTATCTAATTTCCTTCAAAATGACTGAACATGTAAACTCTACCTTCTTTTTGAAGCATGTTGGAGTGGACGTAGCAGTGATTTACAGTTTTGTGACCTTCTCCCCCTTCATTTCCTTTAATTTTTTTTTTAAATCTTCTTTTGAGGGATCTAAATGAGGACCATTTTCTTCTAAAATAAAAAGGCATGCACTAACTAAAAAAAAAGAAAAAACATACACTTTTATGCATAGTTAGGGCCATTGTAAATTGAAAAGCTTGACATTTTTCTAAAAATAAAGTCTCCTAAGAATCAAATCAAATCAAATCAAACTTTATTTCTATAGCACTTTTCCTATGAAGCATAACACAAAGTGCTTTACATTAAAATAAAACAGATTCAAAACAAGCACAACCAAAAAAATGTAGACCCCCCCCCAACACACACATGCAAACCACCCAACCCCTTTCACAATTCCCACCCCCTTAGCTGATGGAACCCATTGGGAAACAGGCTGAGCAAGGAGAAAGTTGGTTGGTGGACCCATAATAGTTGGGACCTCTTCCTCTGTGGACAACCACATAGTCAGTGTAATGCAGCATCACAGGCGAGGACCCAGCCCCACCACAGCAAGGTAGCGAGGCAGGTCCCCATCTAGAGCTGCAACAGCTGAACCGTAGCTGACCCAGAGGGAGAGGACCCAGCCGAGGAGGCACTGGATTTAAAAATAATAAAATATAAATCTAAAATTAAAATGGAACATTTGATAAAAGCAACAAGCAATAAAACATGTGAAAAAAAATATTCAAATAAGCTATAAATAATCCAACGTAAAATCATAAAACATGATAAAAATAATAAAAACAGGATAAATTAACATGATAAAAACTAACTAAAAGCTAATTTAAAAAGATAGGTCTTGAGCCTTTTCTTAAAAACCTCTATGTTCTCTGCGGTCCTCAGGTCCTCCGGCAGACTGTTCCATAGACGGGGGCCATAGTATTGAAAAGATGCCTTTCCATAATTTTTGGTTTTCACATTTGGAATGATTAGTAGACCAGTGCCAGAGGATCTCAGGGTCCGCGAGGGTTCATATTTAACTAAAAGATCAGATAAATAAGAAGGCGCAAGACCGTTCAGACATTTAAAAACCATTAAAAGTATCTTAAAATCAATCCTGAAGCAGATGGGGAGCCAATGCAGGGATTTTAAAATCGGGGTGATGTGAGCTCACCTTCTGGTCTTGGTGAGAACTCTTGCAGCAGAATTTTGGAGAAGCTGAAGGTTCTTAATGCTATTTTTTGGAAGACCTGCTAGAAGGGCGTTACAATAATCAACTCTACTAATTATAAAAGCATGCATCAGCGTCTCCATATTAGCAAGAGAGATAATTGGGCGGACCCTAGCCAAATTTCTAAGATGATAAAAACTAGTTTTAATCACCTGCTTGATATGTGGGATAAATGTTAGCTTGGAGTCAAAAATAACGCCCAGGTTTTTATAATTTATGATTTTTTTTTTTTTACTTTTAATGTTTTTCTTTGGAAAAAAAAAAGTTGTTCAGGATGACTGCTTTGAGGTGTTATTGACCAGTAGAAATCCTGCAGAAAATGTATTCCAAAGTCATAGAAAAAAAATAAAGTGGAACTTCCCTTAAGGCCATCTCAAGTACCTCTGCCAGTGTTTTTCATGTCTAGTCAGATTTCTAGTCAATGAGATTTGGCAGAAAGTTGGAAAGTGGGATGCATGCTCAAGAGGCATATATTTATCTTCTCCTTGTGTCTGTTCCCTTAAGGGGTTCCTATAATGCAGCAAGTTATTGGCCTTCCTCTTGCCCATCATCTGCATACTCCTTGCTTACACCAATCCTTACACCCTTACACCCTTATATTACACCCTTAGCTGCACTCATGAACGTCCTCATTGGTCTTTCTTTAACCTCTTTCCTGGTAGCTCCATCCTTTACCAACACTATCACAGTTCCTCTCCTCAATGTGACTAAACCATCTCCACCTGCTTCCTTGCATTTATCTCCAACACATCCTGCTCCTCTGATAGATTCATTTCTGATCCTATCCATCCTGGTCCCTCCCAAAGAAAACCTCAGCATCTACATGTCTGGTACCTCCAGCCTTGCCTCCTGTGCCTTCCTAAGTCCCTAAACCACTTCTGTAGGTGTTCCTCCACCTGGTCATTGCTCTCACTACAGATCACAATGTCATCTGCAAAGAGATTCCTGTCTAACTTCATTGGTCAGTCTCACCGCAGCAAACAAGAAGGGTCAAAAAGCTCATCCTCTCTCACACCTACAGCACATCTCACCACTGTCTTACAACTCGCATTCATGTCCTGAACAAGTCCAATATACTTCTCTGTCACTTCAGCCTTCCTAATCCAAACCACAGCACCTTTCTCAGTATCTTGTCAATGATTTTCTCAAGATCTACAGAAAGTCTGAACTTCTCTGTACTTTCCCAACAGCAAAAGTCATTAAGACCAGAAACAAAGGTGGAGGTGGGGGGTATTCTCAATAATTGATGATTCAAAAAGAACATGATTCTCCTATCAGGCACGTATGTCCCAAATTAAAGGATTTTTAACCCAAAAAAGTGAAATACAAAATACAGTTTATTGATACCAAAACTTTTTATTTTTATTTTTTTTTATTGTCTTGCATTACGAGTAGCTTGCCCATAGCATTGTAACAGGTACGTCTAGCATGTAAACTGAGTCATGCCACGATGGGGAAATGGTTCCTCATGTTTTGGCCTGTGAAGGCCTCTGGGTGTGAGGATACGTGGATAACTGCTTGTTAATATTCACTTGTGGAAGCAAATTGATATCTATTGATTGAAAGCAGGAGACCAAGAGGAAGTTTTGTTGAAAAACTTCTATTATTTCCAGTCAAACCATTGCAACTGTTTATTGTTGTTGCAAAATGCAGTGCAGGCAGTGGAATCTTCCTGTTGACTGTGTGTGTGGTCAAATGTACTGGTCAGCTTGTGATTTTCTACTTTTGCCTAAAACTGTATATGCAGATTACTTTGTATGCATGTGTAGGTGGGTGGGTGGGAGGTGGGGGTATGATCCATGTTAGCTGTCTTTCCTAGTTCTAATGGGCCAAGCTGGAAAGCTGCAGGCAGTCTGACGTGTGACAAAAAGCAATGCATATTCATCCTTTTCCATCATGCACAACCCTACACACATCCATGCGCACACAGTGGCTCCCTGTGGTTCTACTGCCACCAAACCTTATGGATGATTAGCCAAGGCCACCGCCTTCACCTTTCCAGCCTTTTTATTTTATCTTTTTTTCTGTTCTCCAAGTTATTTCATCTTTGCGCTACATCCGATCCTCCATCTTCAGTTTAATCTATCGTACTTTTAAAGTTCTGTGTCATACTTGCCTTTTTCTGCCTGTTTATTCCGCAGTCATCATTTGCAAGCCCTAAATAGCTTGCTCCTATTCTGTTCAGATTTTTTTTTCTTCATTTGTTTGATTTATTTTTTTTTCCTTCAAGTTTGGTTTAATGTAAACAAAAAGTCCTGGTAGTCCTGCACCATTTTCCTTCAATTATATTTTGCTTTCAAGAAGACACACATATGTGAGATGTCAGATTTAAAAATTATAGCCAAACCTTCGTAATGATTACTTTGCCCTTTTAAACATCTCAGTTGGATTTACATGATCACAGCCTTCTCTCAATTGTGGTTTTACGTCGTTCTGAGTCATCCTGTTTCACTTCCTTTCAAAGCGTCTCCTGGTGGGATGCACTCAGCCCACGTTATGTAAAAATGTGACGCCATGTTTCTTCCCTCTTGGCCACTTCCTGTGTCAAAGCTTTGGCTGTTTCTTTACTTTTTTTCCACGACTCGCATTGTTATTAGACTTTTATTTATTAATTTATGTTTAACAAGTGTGCCTTCAAGCTCTTTTTTGACAGTTAGAAATGCTTTATATTTACTTCTGCATACATTTGGCCTGCTTTCACGTCCTTCTTTGAAATCATGTTTATGCAGTTTTCTGTGCATCTGAGTCTTCCCCTTTGATATGTGTGGAGTTTCTGATTTTGATTTCCCTACAGAAAACAGAAAATAATCTCTTTTCCACCTTTTTCAATGTCACCTGCTTTTATGCTGTTTTCTTATGAACTTCAATTCGCTTCTGACTGATGCATTGAACAGCACCAATGACAGATGTCTCTCACTTTGGTGAGAGCTCTCTTCATTTTTGTTCTGTACTCAAGCAGATGTAGAACGTTACGAACCCTCAATAAGGTGAATAAAAAGTTTTTGTTTTTATAAGTAATTTCGGAGAGCTTTGTGTCAGAAAATTAGGTATTTCTGTCTTTTGACATATTTAAAATTTAAAATAACAAGCACTTTTTTAAATGGACTTCATTACATCATAGACTTTTTTTCTAACTGTCCTTTTTATATCTAAATTTGATACCCTTTTGGTGTCGTCCCCCATTTTTTTTTTTTTTTTAAGTTTTGTTTGCTCGTCCATTCTCACTTAACCAACTTCCAACCTTATTTCTACAAACTGTTTTTTTTTCTTTCTTTTGATTCCACTTCATATTGAATGCATCTTAGTATTTCTAGAATTCCCTTACTTTGGAAGGAGTTTGGTCTACCGTACTAAACAACATTCTGAAAGTGGCTAAAGATGGATGGATAGATGGATACTTTTTACTCATTGTCACTGGTAGTACAGCAACATTTTGAGTCCATCCATGGGTTCACTCACCTGCCAAACCACAAGAAAAAAAGTTGTCCCTAATAACGCATGAAATGAGCCATATAAAAATCAGAACAGCTGACTTACCTGCACAAACACACACCTCCAGCATACTTACACTTTCAAATGTCATGAGAAGAAAAATATAGGAATAAACACTAAAAAGCTAAAAAAAAAAAGAGTCCTTTTTAAGTTTGTTGTTTTTGGTGTAATGTTGGATTTAACGGTCAGTGATAAATAGCTTATCAAATCAGCCTCCTCCGGTCTATCGAAGCCACATTGTTCCCTAGTTTATTGAGAGGGTTACTAAATACTGAATATTCCAAAACAAATCTGTGATTGGGGAAATCCATAAAGGATTACACATGATTTAAGATAATAAAACTTCTCACTGCACGCTTTAAACACCTTTCTCAGACAGACATGATCATTTTCATACTTTTATCTCTTGTTTAGACTCTTAAAGTTAAAACCCTTATAGAAAAAAAGGCCCATTATTATAGAATGAAAACAAATATCTGATCACAATCAAAGATTCATGAATATTGGGCAAACCAAATGTATTTTGTACAGGAGACAAGCACGAAGGAGATTAACAATCTACTGCCAATCAGGACGCAGAACACAACTGTATAAAAAAATACAAAAACATGCAAAGTTGCACTGAAAAAAAATCTGAGAAACAACAAAATTGCATAAATATATAGTCTGATTTCAATAAGGTAAGTGTCGCTGTAATTCAAAAATAAAAGGCTTTAGTATGGACTTCTATGTTGTTATGAGTGGTTAGCTTGTACTTTCAATCCTCTAAAGTTTCCAACCTCTTTCAATATTTGTCATGATTGAAAAATGTGTTTTTTTGAATTATCAAACTCTTAAAACCAAAACTTTCTCTAAACGTTTCCATGTAAAAACGTATCATGAATAGTGCCCATGTTGTTCCACTTGTTTAAAGTAGTTAAAACACTATCTCAAACAATGTTTTCGCCCTTAAGGAGGAATAATTGCTGTAAAAGTAAGTGTGCATTCATCTGAGCTGTATCCATACGTATCTAAATTGACTTTATTTTTATTGCAATGTGTCACTGCATCCTTTTCAAATAACCTGTTTATTTGTGAGGAGCAGAACTAAATGTTTAAATCTACCTAACCTCACTCACACACTTCCTCTTGTCATCCATCTCTCTCATCTTAATTAATGAATAAGCAACCCAGGTCAGTCGCCACAGTTTGAATTTGCACTCATCAAATGTCATCTTCTGCGCTCTGGTTTTCCCACACAGCTTTACTGTAGGGACAACCAGCCCCATCAATATTTAAAGTGCATCCTGATTAAGCCCTGGCTGCTGCCTCAGAGCCTGAAATGAGCAGAGGGTGAAATTAAAGGCGATTTTTGCCCCCCACTGCCCTGTTATCCCCACTGACTCTTCATCAAACTGAAAACAACAAGAAATTGCTGCTCACACGCCACGTCTCCGGGGGGGGGATAAGTTAACCTGCAACAAAGACGGAGAGTGACGTTCTTTGTATGTCAGAGTGTGTTGAACGCTACTGTGTGATCATGTTTCAGCTCTGACAGTGAAAAGGTTGCCCTCATTTGACAGAAAGCAACAGACTGACAAAGTTTAAACACACACACACAAACTGAGATTGTGTGTGTCTGTTAGATTCTGATACGAAAACATGGAACAAGTAGTTCGAGGCCTTTCTGAAATATGTTTTTGTTTTGTACTAAATGAAAAAAAGTCAATGCTATATCTTAATGGTATCTAAAAGAAATGTGTATCAAGCATGTGGTATGACAACACAGCATCATTAAAAATAAATCTAATGTCAAAGCAAAACCAGATGTAGAAAAGCTAAATTACAACATTTGGGTTTTTGCTCTCACTTTGAAAAACATCAATAATAATAATAATATGTAGCTGTTACTCTTAATGAGTAGACTTTTATTTTGGACTGAATTGAAAAAAGGATCTTGGATTCAATCGGTTGTTAAACTTCATTGAAAGCCCTTTTCAAACTTTGCATGACGTCATTCATGATTAAACTTCTGTAAATTATTTTTTATATCAGTTTGAATTAAATAAAAAAGGAAAAAAAAACATTCTGAGAAAAGTTTCAAACAATTGGCAGAAAAGAACAATCTAAATGTCATTAACAAGATATCCTATTTCAAAGGTGTATTATGTAATGAAAAGAAATGTACTAATCTGTTTTTTGTTTGCAGTCATAGAATCCCCTGAGTCAACTGTAAATTCCTCTGCATAGTAAAGTAACAGAGGGTTATAACACCTTGACATTGTATTAGTTGAAATTTCTTAAGAACTACATTTCTTACAAGTTATTTCTATGAAACTGACAAGACTTTAGACATGGCTTTGGCGCAGTCAAGTTCCAAACCTTCCCTCAACCTAATGGCTGAGTGAAGTACCACCTGAAAGTCTCCAGGAAACTGTGAATGGAGCACTGAGGGCAATTCCTACCACAACAATAACAGAAACCAATGAACTGGTTCACACTTCAGCACCAGTGATCCTTGAGATGGAGCCATTGGAGAAAACAATACCTATCATGGAAGCAACGGTTTGAGGCTAAGATCAAAACAGCTCAGAAGGAAGTGAGACAGATGACGGCATACATACCAACCATCATTTTGTTACATTCAGACATTTTTTGTCACTGTTTTCTTAGCTAACAAGCAGTAAGAGTTTCCTCTTCATCTCAATTGTTTTTAAAGACAATTCTCTTCACTTTACTGCACACCTTTTGAAGTATGTATTTCCTTACTCCAACACTCTGAATTGCTGTTCTTGGTATGCACAGGTTTTCATGAGGATCTGGTTGAAGGTCATGATGCTCCAGGATCATGTGAGTTCTGCAATTTGACTCTGTAGGAACATCATCTGTTAACAGCGGCAAGTTCACAACAAGTTCACAACAAGTTCACAACAAGTTCACAACCCATGCAGAGATAAGGGAACTGTGTCTGGGCTTTGAAGTTGCGCCGTGGATCACTTATCTGTCGTGAATGATGTGTACAGGTGGCCCCACCTGACAGTATCTGTGTGTGAACAAGGCAATGTAAAACCAAAGGAAACAAGCCTTTGAACTTGTTTTTCTCCTTGACATTAATACTGTACACATGTGTTTGTTATGATTCTTTGGCTCTTTATAAATATTCATGCGCTTATTTGCCATTTGTTATTTATTATTCATATAGAAGTGGTGAACATTCAAAAAAATGCATTTCTTTGACTGATTCCCTCTACTGCTGCAGACCTGAACGTCTGCTGCACAGAAGGAGTAAATACAACTTTATTTGCTTGAATCACTGCAATGCAGCTCAACAAATAATGACGGAAGATGACAATCAGTGTGATAGCAAAGTGAAACCAAGTCCAAATGCTTTCACTCAAGAAACTAATTAAGTCACATCTTCTGGAGGAGCCCTTTTGCCTGTGAGAATATTTTGGTTTGATCACTATGCTCTCACTGCCGCATGACTGATTTCTGACTCTATACATATGAGCCACAATTTTGTGCTTTCTTCAAAAGTTGGTGCTTGTTTCCAAGACTGTAGTTTCAATACCAATACATAGTAGCTTTACAGCATATTGTTTTGTGAAGGTTAACATGTGTCACTCTAGAATTTTTGAGATAGCAACATGATTTTGTAATTCATGAAACATGTATTTGTAATGTTTGTTTGGTGTAATAATGTAAAAAATAAAGTTTTAAAAGTCAGGAAGGCCATCAAAAACTCTTTGCCAAACTACCTGTGCAAATCAGAAATCAGTTTTTTTTGTGGTGACCCCTAACCAGATGTGACGAAAGGTGAACAAGAACAGCGGGAACGTTGAGAGTTCAAATATCTAAACTATGCCAAAGAAAACTTGTTGTGTCATCCAATCGGGGACTCAGCTTTGGCCTGTGTTGTGCTGAGGATCCGCAGGCGGAGTCCAAAACCAACTAGGAGGATTTGATCACTCTCCTTCTGAATCATCTTTATGATTTTCTTATTTCAATCAAGAAAATAGTAAAAATATCTTGTAATTTAGTCATTTTTATTTTTCCTCTCCTTGGTCTAATGTTGTACAGCAAGTCATCAAACTGGGTCACAATGAGAAGGAAGTACTGCTGAAAGTGGCTGTCATGCAGTAGATGGTGAAGCTTACCGTACTGGTAGAGTCTCTGAATGAACTCATGAACCCAGACATGGAGACGTGATTATCAATGCTTTTTTTTTAGAGCTCTTTAGAAATTCATAAACCATATATATGGTTGGTAGATTAAGCACCACAACTATAGCGTTGAAGCGAAAAACATTTAAAAATTGTTCAGGACATTTTTGAGCAAGGTGTTGATTTTGTGGTGCAGCTTTCATCGCCTAACAGATAAAATGAAAATAACTAAAAGGTGAATCAGTTCCTGCAACATCCAACATTTGTCCCTTTTCCACATCTCTGACAATGGGGGAAGCTCTGTATATTTAAATGTATTTTTTTTTAGAAAGTAACAAAATTAAGCACAAATATGAAAGAAGAGTGGAGTAAACACTATTACATATTTTGTCATTAGAAATCTGAAGTGGTGTTATTTTCCTTCGTTTTTCATTATTTTTTTCTTTTGAGTGTTAAATTTCCAGTAGATTACATATGGCCAGAATAGATTCCAGCAACCTCCGTGACCCAAAACCCATGCTTTCAATAGCAAGCACAAATCACTCCATCCTGGAAGAGATGCTACATTTTTCATATGCCATGAACTTTGCTGTCAATTGAAAAGAAAAAAAAAAAAATAAAGAGCCCAAAGTTTTCCAACCAAACACCCAGGTGGTCTAAAAAATACAGAAATGAGCTGTGCATAAGTGTGTACCGCCAAAACTTTCCAAGTCTGAAGTAAAGCAAACTTTGATTTAAACACTTTTGACTGACATACTACATGACCTACTCCAATTACCAAAATATTGTTCTATATAATTTCTTTTTATATAAGAAAAAAATGAATCAGAAAAAAAGCTCAGGGAAGTCTGAGAAGTCATTGGTTTAATAAAATGTATACAGTAGGAATGGCTAAATTTTAAAAAGAGCAATCTCTTTTCTGCAGAAACATTTATCGTTGTACTTCTGGTTATTTACTTTTTTTTTTATTGGTTTAAAATAAATAAAAAATCAAATTAAATAAAAAGTATCCACTTTCTAAAAAGTTATTTGAAATTTCTGCTCAAATGAAATTAGAAATCTTGATATTTCTGGTATATCTGTATCATTAGCCTGGGTGTTTAATCCAAAAAAATTTGGCAGCCAGCCAGGCATTTGAGACAGGCGTCAGTTAGAGACAGGCTTTTATTTTATCACAGACAGAATGGTATTGAATTCATTTTGCAGTGAAATTCAGACAAGAAATGTAGACAACACGCTCACTTTTTCGTATTTGCTCAACAATTCATATTCAAACCAGTTCTTCTAATTCATTGCTTACTTTCTTTGCACCTCCACCAGGCAATAATTTGCATGTTGCACCTTTTTCTGCAGCCGGCTACGTGTCGGATCAATCCCTGAAATGTGGTGCAGATTCCTTACAACAATGTTCTTTGATTTGTGGCACTGAACAAAATTCAAACGCTAAGTCAAATGAGCATTTCTTCCCCATTGCCACACTGGCTCACAACACAAATACCACAGACACCCGGCGTCTGCACGATTCGGGGAGGATGGGTGGATCTCAAAGAGGCTGGCCACTATTGGAGACTGGCATCTAATAGTAGTTACAGTAATTAGCCAGGCATTATTTGAAGACGGACGTGAATAAGAGACAGGCCACTATTGGAAGATACGTGTATTTGTGTTACTAATAAACAAAATGAACGTTTTACCAAGATTTTAAATTGAATCTAAGCAAAAATGTTTCGGTTACAGATGGTCTGCAGTATCAGTCTGTCAGCGCTTGAATCGGTGAGATGGTTTAAATCTTGTGGTCCTTTGATCTGGCTTCATGTAGAAAGAGGTGTCAAGAACTCTTCTAGGGAAAAAAATGCTTAACCACAAAATCCTCTGGCATTAAAAAAAATTTAATTTTGTCAAAACTTAAAAATAAAATAGATAAAAAAAAAAAAAAAAAAAAAGAAAAATCAAACAATTGGTAAACCATTTTTAAAATGGTACTTCTTTTAGGGCAAAAAGAAAAAAAAACTATTACTTGTTTACATAATTTGTTAAAGCTAAACTACTGAAAATGGCGCACTATCCTGTTTAGAACCTTGCAGTGCAAAGAGACATGTTGTGATGTGTATGTATATAAAGCTTATATAATTAGCCATATAATATTACATGGTTGGATTTATTGGATGGATTTTTTCCATTGAAAAATGTGTTGTGGATTCTCCCACAGTAAGGTAGTAGGAGAAGTAGACTTCATTTTACCACGTACTTCTGAAGACGTACTCTCCTCCTTTGCTATTTACTTTAACTGAAACACAAAATTCAATTACATTCATTCTGAGGTGATTGAATATGACATTTCAGCTGGATAAATGCAACTGTTTGACTGCTACAACCATCAACAACCATGAATAAAAGCTTCTTATTCACAACGCTTTGCTTATAATGAATCAGAGGCTTTACACTGAGCTCAGCTCTGACTCCCATTTAGATGTCGGTTTTGTTTATTTACCCATAAACATCTTGGGCTGACATCCTTATTTCCCTCTCTGGAGTGGTTGGAACTTGTCTTATAATAGACTTTGCTAACACAGTACACTTCATCACTTTGTATACAGTTAAAAGTGCGTGCTCATGGTTTGTCAGCAGCACACGGAACAACACTGAAAGCACACACTCCCCTCCAGCATCATCCTTCAGGAACAATCTGCTCTAATGATTTTCAGTGTGATTGGATTTATCTTTATAGGCACAAGTGTGTGTCTAATTCTGACCACTGTTGATTCGGTTTTCAATGAAGACCCTGTAATGAGATTGTGAAGTATTGTTAGAGGCAATCCTTTCATTCCACCTTGCAACATATTGTTAACCACTTTACTCCTGAAAATTCTCATTACTCTTCATTCATTCATTTTCCAATCCGCTTTATCCCTTTCGGGGTCACGGGGTTGCCGGAGCCTAACCCGGCTACTCATGGGCGAAGGCAGGGGACACCCCTGGACTGGTTGCCAGTCTGTCGCAGGGGCCTCATTACTCTTTATTTTAGTTATTATTTTTCAGCTGCACAAAAGGATGTTTTTATTTTTTTGTTTTGTTGTTGTTGCTCTAAACTTCTGCCAATTTACTCTGGTCTTTTTTTTCATCTTGAAACATTGTAGAAATATTTTCATTTTCAAGTAAGATAAATTTGGGTATATTCTAATTTGGGTCACAAGACATTTTGTATGGTTTGTGTCATCAATGACTGGTGACTGGAGCTTTTACTCCAGTGCAGGAGTAACAAGGTCCAATATGTATTGATTATTTCTTACACGTGTAATTCATATCTGCATAACGAAAATGGTACTGTTTTAAAGAAGACTAACAAAGTGTCATGGAAGCTGAAGTGTTTGTTTTGTTTTTTTTTTTCCATCCAGGTTCTTAAAAGTCAAGGTAAAACATTGGACTAAAACTGTACATCCCAGCCAGAGTGAGTAATCCAGTATGTTTTCGTCTCACAAAAAAAAGTGGTGTCTAATCATAGATGAGAACTTGCAGTCCAGGAATTGTTCATAAAAGTATTACAAAAAAATAGAAAAGACAATGCTGTCAGGTTTGGTAGTTCAGAGGACAAGCCAAAAGAGAGCAGACCCAGGAGAAGATGACAGAGTTATTTATTTTAACTAGAGAACATGTGCAGGATCAGATAAGTCAACATACTTACCTCCTCCAGCCACCAGGAGGAAGACTCTGGAGTGGGAACTGGTGAGCACTAGTGACCAACAAGAAGAGCACTTTTTGAAAGATTTTCTGTGTCTCACTGTGATGCGGATGAAGTAGTGGCTGGAGAGATGGAGTGATGATCTCCCTTCTAGATTAGTGTGAAGAGGAAATCACAGCAGGGAAAGGAAGAGGAGAATCTCCAGAGGGTGCGTGGAAGTACAGGAGGAATTTGTCTGTGATCCAAAAGACAGGTCCAAGGCTGAAAAGGGTTTGGTACAAAAATTTCAATCCACCGGTAAAAGGGAGAGAGATTCACTGGAAAAGGCACAGTGTGCGTCAGCTTTCCCTTTTATTTATTACCTGAAAACGTTAAATCCTGAATATCTGCTCATTGAATCCTGAACTGTTTCTGCTCCACGACTTACCAGTCAGTCTGTCACTGGACACCCCCCCTCATCCTACGACCAACCAAGCTGCTCTGGATGATCGCGGTGGACCTGGGTGATAGGACTGCCCTTACAAAAGAAAAATATATCGCTATACACTGGAAAATATATCATATATGTTTCAATATATCAGAAGTTTCGTATACTTCAAAATAGAATACTATATATGGATAGACAACCTGTTTCATTTTATTGAGTCATATCCATTGGTGAGCAAACAAACTTGATTTCATAATTGCTTGGGTCTTTGTTGCAGTAGTTTTCTTTTTTCATTAGGTAGGAACTCCAAATCAGATTTTTCTTATACTTCTTATAAAAAGATGAACAAACCACATATGGATATGCAATAATATATTGAAATGTCATTGACTGTTATACTAAATTATAATTTACATCACAAAAAAAGGAACAAAAAACATTTGAGTCATATATATATTCCATAGTATATTACCATATAGCGGCAATAATCTCAGTATTTTAATATACTGAAAAAATATTATTTAAATGTATGGCATATACTGTTAATACAATGTTGCTCAATATATTGAGAAATATTTTATTGTTTTGTAATGATGGGATTGGGGATGTGGAATGCAACCCCCCCCCCCCCACCCCCCCCCCAAGCCAATATTGGAGACCCCAACAAGAGAAAAAAAAAAAAAAGAAAAAAAATTACATTCGTGTTTATCTAGGAAAATGGCAGTTTGCAAATTCAAGATGAAAAACTGCATTCTAAGAAAAACAAACGCAAAAAACAAAAATGATTTTGGATTTTAGGTTGCATATTAAGGTTACAAGAGTAATCTGGAATTAGACTATTTTGCTCATGTGGTTACATATGCTGTGTGTCCTGGCATTTAAGGTTACTAGACAGTGAAGAAGTCAAGGACAAACAAAAATACTCACACTGCATAGATGAAGGAAAGACTTGAATGAGGATGTATATGCTATGTTGGAAATAATTTCCAGAGATAATTTCCCAACAAGATTTAAATGTATATAAACTGGAAAAGCATGGCTTTCTAGATTTCTTAAACTTATTTTTTTTCTGTGTCACTGGCATAAAAAGTACAAGCAAAACACAAACGTTCCAGTGAATGCAGTCGGTGGATACAGGATGTATTCTCATATCATTTTCTCCTCTGGGCTGTGCAAAGACCTAAACTGAATGTAATATTCAGATAAATTGCCCAATTTGAGATAGAAATTGAAAATTGTAGCACACTAGCTAGTGATTGCTATCTCACCATTTTAATGTGATCTATTGATTTAATTTTGTCCCTCTCTACATTAGGCTTTGTGTATGACTTCCAATGCATGGGCCAAATGTTTATATGTCAATGAACATTGTCAAATAGTTCAACGCAAAAAAAAATATATATGTCCCTGTTAAGCTCACCAATGTATGCTCCCTAACTGAAACAAGAAGGCAATAATATGGTACACCAACTCAAATCCAAAACCGTGCTTGCTCATAAATCTTGGAGCAAAGTGCTTGTGTTCAAACAGTCCTGATTTAGAGGAGAAGCTAAGTGAAAATTAATGAATATCTCTGGACACAAACAACATTGAGAGTCTGACAAACCAGCTATCTTCTTAAGGTTTGTTATTCAAAATCAAAAAGCAGCTTCATTGAAGCAAGGAAGAAATCTGAAGGGAACCAACATTTTTATATGAATGACAACCTCACAAAACAAAATGCTGACATCACAAGGAGAGCATGTTATTTGAAAAATCTGGGAAAAATTCAAAGTACCTGGATAAGAGAATAGAAGATTTACGCAAAGCTAAATGATTCCCCTGTAAAAGCCAAGGTCATCTTTTTCAAGAGTCTGGAGAAGCTGAAGTTATTTCTATCCACTGCAGTCTAAACGAGAGATAAGTGAAGATGCTTGTCTCTACATCAAGGTCTCCTTAAAACAACACAGTTTCTTCAATAGTCAACCACAACTTTCAGAGAGATCTGAATTGTGATCAACCTGACCTTAACATATTTAGTGATAATGATAACAACCTGCAAGATGACATAGCAGGATCTATGTCATCAAATGTTTTCCACAGTTAATTTGGACCGCAAATATGACAGCATGGATTACTTTTAAAAACACTCAATCAAATCAATCACTTTAACAGCAGTAAGAAGCATGTAGACCGGTGGTCAGCAATGCTTATGACATGAAGTTCCAATTCAAACTTCTCTACTTAACAGTTGTGCCATCTCCAACTATAATGCAAATTCTTCTTGTTGTTCACCTTTCAGTGTATCCTGTTAGGGGTCACCTGTGCAGCTGCCTCTCTGCCAGAGAGCTTATAAGCCAGATGCCCTTTCTAAAACAAACTTGTATTTTTAAGGCTCAGGGAGACCTATTAAATACAGAAATACACAAACATTTCATATATATATATATATATATATATATATATATATATATAAATGTTTTTATTTTCATTTACAAACAGCAGGTCGAATAGATTTTTTTAAAATGTATGTTTGCATTAAGTGAAAAGAGTGCTTTCATAACAGTATCGCAGTAGGAAAACAGACTAAAGTTGAGAAACTATTATAGTTGTATTTGTTTGAAACAAAAAGTACTGCATTTATAATATGTCATACCTACAGCAATGGGATTGGGTAGCTTTTGACATATTTATCTTCTGCTAAATGATGAAACTGGGCCGGGGAGTAACTTAATGTAAGTTAATTATTTGATGGTGCTTTTATTGCAGGTAAAATTAAATGTTTTTACTTATTTGATAGTTTGCTAAATATAGTACTATTTATTTTCTGCCCCTGGGCAGCATCATTTTTTTTTTCATCCCCAGTAAATATGGTGACAATCAGCTCTAGCATGAAGTTAAAACTTGTTCACATTTCATATTCACATTTGGCAGAACAGAAAGAAAGTCTTAGTAAAATCTGACCTTGCAAAATATAAAAAAATACAATTTACACATGCACAACTTTAAACTACAGCAGCTTAAAACTAACTACACACAAATCTTTAAGAAATACGCACAAAACACCTGATACAAACACACAAAACCACATTTTCGCACAAATCTGATTTGAGACACTTTTCATGTCTCCATATTCATGTGCCAATGAAGTGTTTGAATGCTGCTGGGAATGCTGGGTCATCAGAGTTTTCTTATCAGCCGCTTTGAAACTGGCTGGCTCCAAGAGTCTTCACAATCCAGATCACATCTGGATTGGTCCACATCCAGTTCACACACACACTTATGCATACAAACCAATATGTGTAAAGCGTTCTATTCTGTCACGTAAACTATTTGAAGGTACAAAGGTCAGTCGACACCTGTACTCAGGTGACTTAAGCTGAAGTAGATGATGGAATGCAAAAAAAGGGGGGAGAACTTCCAGCAATCCCCACACCAAGACCCCCGCCGAGGAAGCAGCGGCCACCAGGGCCCATCCCCGCACCCGTACTGTGGGGCCAATGGAGGAGATACACCCAAGCGGCAGTCCGGCCAAGCACTCAGACCAGGGCCCACAGGACCGCCACACGGGTCCCCCAAACCCGAGAGCAGTGACGTACGGAATCACAGAGTGCAAGCCCTGGCCCAGCCAGATAAGTAAGCAGCCTCCCATCGCACCAGGTGGCCCAGCGCGGGGCCCCGCCCCCGAGAGTCCCACCACCACAGACAAGCCGCCCGCCACCACCCAGGAGTTCTAAGCACTCCCCCACCCCAGCCCTGGGTATGAGCCAGGGCCCCCCAAGGGGTGTTGAGTATTTTAAAAATGTCAGTGCTGCGTGAATAGACCCTTATTGTTAAGCTTATTGTGAGAAGAGATTGTCATTCAAAGCCGATTTTTTTTTTTCAAAATCCAAAAGATACAAACAGACAAAAGATCAAGTGCTTGCTTATTGTTGTCGCACCTATGCGTGGCACTGTCTTTTCCTTCCGCGTGCCAACTGTGGAACACGTGCCCTAGGTTGCCGACCTCTAATGTAAACCATCTTTGAAGACATCAAGGACTATCTACAGAATATGGGACGCTCCTTTAGCATCATAACTATAACGGAAACTTTCAGATATAGATAGATATTTCCGCTGCAACAAGGACATTGACTTTGAATTGGAAAACTATGTAATTTATGTGAACAGAGTAAACAAAAAAGGTGGAGGCATCACAATTTATGTGCAAAAAAATATTACATTTACAGTAATTAATAAAATTTCAGTAGCAGTGGATGGAACACTGAATACATGTGTTGTTTTCTGTTATATAATGTCAAATAATGTATAATGTATGTGTTATATAATGTATCACAATTTAAATGAATGAATCAGGGACACATGACATGATAAGCTGTGTATATAGGTCACCAGGGTCAAGCTTAGAGGTGTTCAGTGACTTAATGGAAAAATGCAAACACTGTTTGTGTGTAATTCTCTGTCTGTCTCATCCTGGATTGTACTGAAAAACAACAATGAATTTCCCTCGAAATTTATAAAGTGTGGTAATTTGATGGGATGTGATTTGATACTGAACGAAAATAAAAATAATGTGAAGTGAGTTTTGAAATATTTAACAACATCATTAAAAAAGGGACAAAAAGCAAACATAGCCAGAGTACTTTACAGATGAGAAGAGTCAAACTATAACATTAATTGGCAGCGGAAAGTCCAAAGTTCAAAAAGCAGCAAAGAAAATAATCTGCCTATTCCAAGGATCCCACCTGCAATTCTTGTCTCTGATGTGAACAAAAATGATCACTACAAACTGGGAGATTTCCCAACTAAATCAAAATTACAAAAGGGATTCATATTTATAAGAGCGGAGACAAACACCTGTTTACAAACTATAGACCTGTTTCTCTCCATCTGCAATTTTCAAAACATTAGATATCAAAAGATATTAAATGATAAATTATTTAAATTTAGAGATAAACATAACATTATAAAAGAAAACCAGTACAGTTTTAGAGAAAACAGATCAACCTCATTGACTATCATTGATGTTGTGGAGGAAATCACAAATACTCTGGATAAAAAGATATATGCAGCTGACATTTCCAATGACTTAAAACAAAACATTTGACACTCTCAATCATGACATCCTACTTGATAAACTGGAAGTGTATTTTTATAAGAGGACTAGCACTAACTTGGGTCAAAAGCTCTTTGACAGGAAGAAAAAAAATGTCAAAATTAATGATTTCACATCAGGGGCCAAGGAGATAAGATGTGGTGTCCCACAATTTTGGGCCCATTGCCATTCAAAATGTACGTAAATGACATATTTATTGTTTCAAAACTTTTAAAGTCATTTTATTTGCCGATGATACAAATATATTCTATTCTTCAAACGATCAAGAGAAACTTATCAATGTGGTGAACACAGAGTTAAACAAAATAAAATTCTAGATGGATTACAACAAACTATCTTTGAACCTAGACAAAACCAAAGTGATGTTTTTTGGTAATTATAATGCCAAAACAGAGCTCTCAATTAAAATCAATAATGCCTTAATCGAAAGCTTCACGTAAATCAAATTCTTAGGGATTGTTATCGCTGACGAACTAAGTTGGAAGCTACACATCAGACTCCTACAAACAAAAGTTTTAAAAAGTATTTAAATCATAAAAAATCATCTAAATATATATTAGAATACAGTTGTAGATATGTAATATACTGCTCTTTAATATTACTATAGTTGCCTACTGTAAATGGTAAATGGCGTATATATAACGCTTTTCTACATTCCTTGAAGGCCCAAAGTACTTTATAGTCACGGTCCCATTCACACACACATTCATACACTGATGGTGGCTCTGCTGCCGAACACTGGCGCCAACCTTCCATCAGGGGCAATGTGGGGTTCAGAGTCTTGCCCAAGGACACTTCGACACATGGGAGGGCCATATAGAAATTAGAGGTGAAAGTTTTTGTTTTACTTCAAAAAGGAGCCATCAGAATTGTACACAAAGCCGGCTATCTTGACCATACAAACAAAGTATTTTATCAATCCAGACCTTTAAAACTGCATGACCTTGTTTTTTACACTGAACTTATATACAGAGCTAGTGGGAATACAATACCATGCAATGTCCAAATCAGTTCTTAGAAAAGGAAGGAGGCTACAAACTAAGTGGACATAGAAACTTCAAGATCAAATTGTTAAGAACCACAAAGTACAGTTTATTTGTGGTCGTTTGTACGTTACTGTGAGTTGCATCATGACTTCAATTACAAGATCATCCTAAACTTTGGCCAGCAGATGCTGGAAAGAGATTTTGGAGTTTTATGCATCTATTTATACAGATGAAAAGCAATGTTTGCAATTGTCCTCTTCAATTAAAAGCTTTTATCAATTCTTTTCACTTGGCTTAATTGCAAAATGTAAGAAATGCATCTGTTATTTTCTGTAATAAATTATAAATTCTGCTGCTGCAAGATGGAAACTGTCTTTGGCTATTTTGATTTTTATGTTTCAATTCAAGTTTTTTTTTCAGCCTTCAGTTTTTAGTATGTTTTTTTTTTTCCTTTTCATGTAATAGATTATCTCCATATCAGCTAATTTGTGTAATCCTCTTAAGTGTGACAGAGTGACATGCTTATATATATAATATAACATAAGCCATGATGATATACTTTGCTATAATTTGTCATCATTTCTGCCAAGCATCTTAACCTGTCCTGACTCCACTGCTGCAGAGTGACACATTAACATTATGTCAGAAGAACAAAACAGGAGAGAAAGCACATAACAAGTGCTTGTGGTAATCTGGCTAATGTCATGTACTAAAGTTGAAGAGCAATAGGTGAGTGGTAAATTAAGTATCATCTATGTGCCTGTAAGCAAATTTTCAATCATCTAATAGTGAGAACATTAAGCAGTTCTAAATGGCACTACTATGATGCTGCAGTCTCTATTATTAATGCACAGTCATTGATTTATTTATTCATTCGCATAATGGGGAGAGTACAAAAGCCATCAGAATATCTCATGCACAGGTGTTTGTATTTACTGCACGCATGCAGAAAGGTTTTGATTATTAATGAGCAGTGAAAAAAAAAAAGCATTCATGAGCTTTCTAGAGGTTGCACAGGCATAAGCCTTGTGTGCACTAAGGTCTGTATTTTCATCATAGTTGTACATAAGACATAGGCAAGTCAAGCTATTAGAACACAAAACTGACCCATCATTCACCCAGCACTGCTTGTGCCCTAAAACATGCATGTTTTCGACATGGCAAGTGGCTGCAGCACACAGTAATGGCAAAACTCCTTTTCTATAAATTGGTAAAATGGAGTGGGGGTCAGTGGCTAAGCCTAATGTGATATAAAATGTGTCCGATAGAACCAATCACAGTGATGGTCTGTACTAACTCGATGCTTCATTGCATTCCTGGAGAGAACGTGTACTAAAAGAGAAATTTCATTTTCTAAGTTTTATGCTAGAGTAAACTATAAATGCCACAAATATGCATGTTCTCACTCAGCTAACTCACTTGTGTTTTCAGTCTGGTTCAGTACTTGCTGACTTTTCAAATACATCTATCTTCCTCTCTTGCACTTCAACTGCCAACTGCCAACCATGCCTTGAAGTATTTCCATTTTAATTGACTTATGGTACACATTCATCCTGGTGTTCCAGTTATTTGTGTCAGGATTGACGTGCAAACACAGAAGCAGACGGTATTAATAAATGAAGTCTTTCATTTATTTGAATCAGTACTCAAAATCAGAACACAAATCCATGAAGGTACTAAAACCACCCGACAACCAGTGCAGGGGAGACGAAGACTTATAACCAGGAGGAGGGGATGAGGTAAGTGAAAACAGGTGTGCCAATTAAGGAGGGAGAGAACACACACTAGGAGGGCAGTCTCGAGAGACCTGAAAAAAACAGAGGAGAAACACAGGAAGTACAACCAACAACAAAATATAACAGGAAGTGGACATCAAACACAAAACCAACAAATGTCCTGGGTCCATAACCCCACAATTTGCAAGGTAAGAAAAGTGTAAAAAATGAAGACAACCACCTTCCACTTTCATAAATATTTGATGTACATTCACCTTGAATCAGATTGTGAGGGAAAGGACATGTAATGTATTTGTGCACGTGTGTGTATGTGGTTTTACATTTATATTTTATGATGAGGTTTGGTTATGTGTTTAAATGTGATGTATTCAAGCCTAGGCTAGCCCGTGCTTCATGTGATGGGAAATGCTAATACAAAATGACAGAAAAAGATGATATGAAGTCTAGATGTTGCTGATGTCTATCTATTTCTTTATTTTTGCTGTTATTTGAGATTGAAGATATGAAAATGTGTTGATTCTTTTCCTGTGTGAGTAAAGGCTAAAAATTCCATTAGAAAAAAAAAACAAAAAACTTCAGTTTGGATTGTTTATGGTAACTTTACCAGCACTCAACAGTTTAGACCACCCAGATGTTTTCTGCTCTTTAATGAAGAATATTCAGTCATAGTACTCTAAAAATGAAAAGACAAAAAAAGCAACCGGTGTCACAAAAAGAAGTCCCAAAATCAATTTAGAAACCAAACTAAAATCTAAACTTTTAATGAATTTAGGTGGCATCTTTTTAGAGTTGTAACAACTACATAAGTTGCTATATTCTTTCTAAAACTTTAGACTAAACATCCCTGGGAATGTTCTTTCCAAGTGTCCTGCAGATGTTACAATAAATGTGTGACACTTGTAGGTTGTTTTGCATTCACTCTTCTGTCTGGTTCATCCAAAACCAGCTCAATATCTGCTCCTTATTTTGAAGCTTTCCATCTTCTACTTTTGTCTTCAGGTAGCGTTGGTGGAGCTTGGGTTTGTCTTGGATCATAGTCGTGTTGTTGGATGAACCCCCAAAGAACAAGGCTCATGCTAGAAAGAATTGCATGGTGTTGCAGGAGGCTGCTGTAGTGGCTGTGTTTGTTCAGAATGACTCTTTCGCTGCGCAACTCTGGATCCAGAAAAACACCCCCATACCATTACACTTCCTCTTCCACGCTTCATAGTTGGTGTCACACACAGTGGAGTCATCTGTTCAACTTTGTTCATTTGACATTTGTTTTCACTAGTCCATCACACCTCATTGCAGACTTTCTCAGTACACTGTTGCCTGGCTCAGGCAAGTCTCTGTCTTATTTTGATGCTTCCTTGGCTGCAGCTTGTTCTGTCAACTCTGCAGACGGAAGTCTTCACTTCATCCTTAAAACAAACTGTGACCTGCTCACAAAAACACTGTCACAAGATTTGTCAGTCTTTTACCATACAACTCTTCCTCCAGAAAAAAAAAAAACTGAGATCCATGAACAAGTGATGAAAAGGAGGGGGTGAAATGTCTTACATTTTCAGGACAACTGAATGAGAATAAAATAAAAGACTTTAAGTTAAACTTGACATCTCATGGTTGATTGGCTAAATTGCAGGTGTATGAAGATAAAAGAGGATGGAGGCTGATTGGAAATGGAGGACAGATGTATGAGAACAAAGATGATATGAATAGTCTCCCAGGCTGAACCATCAATGAGCCTTATGAGGTTGCAGCAAGAACAAAATGATAACTTTGAACTTTGAGTCTACGTAATTATAGGAAGCTGTGATGGCCACACATGCTATCACACAAAGTGGCTGTAACTCTTCTTGCTCTTCACACCTTCATTTCTGTTTCACAGTCTAAATTACAGATACATGTTGCATTCAAATGTTTGCTGCACTTTTACTTTTACTAAAAACTCATAAACACAACACGCATACATCTCTTTGACATTCTTATTGATCTTATCTTTTTTAAAGATAAAGTTTATTATAAAACATAATATATAAAATTGAACCTTTTATTTTTTAAATTATTTTCAGTTGTTCTTATTTGACTGCTCAATCCTTTGTAAAATTTAATTTGAAATCTTGTTTTACTTACAGTGTTTCAACAAAAGGTCTTTTTTCTTGCCAGGCCACAATAGAAAATAAAAATATTTTTCATATTCTGTCTTGCCTGGATTACTGGTTTATTCATATTTGAGTTTACACTGAATCTGATCTCTCTTCAACCAACTCAAACAAATACCATTTTAATTTTAGCTGACTGACTCAGAGCAGAGAAATCGGATAAATAACAAAAAAAAAAAAAAAAAAAAACATTGTAAAGAATTGTTAGTTAGCAAGAAACAAGAATCCTAAATGTAACATAGGTGTTATGAATTTGGTTTTCACATTAACATTGAAAGTTGTGTTGGACTGAAGGAGATCTCTACAGTGAACCGCTGCAAGGCTTTCTCCAGCCACAGAACCTTATTTGCTACCAGCAAAGCCAAACGTTTTGAGATTCAGTTGTAGGACTTTGCCTACTATGCCAATGTGATGTTTACTAAGACTACTAAGAAATAGAGTCGATTTAATGTAATATAATTTCAATAAGAAGAGATCTTAGCAATACACATAATTAAGATATTTTTGTGATAAAAAATAAATGAACAAGAAATAGTCCATAGTTTTTTGGCAGTTTGGCTCAGAGCATATGATTTCTTGATTCTGGTGGGATATGCTTGGACCATAGATGGATAAACCTGAAAGTCTAGATGCTGATGATGGTTGAAGGCCAGTCCAGGACATAGTATTAGTCCAGGTGGAGAATGGGGCGGAGGAGGGCTAGCAAAACCGTCTAGAATGTAGAAATTTAAATTAGAAATTTTAATATAGAATTTCAAAGCAGAAATACAACTGTGATTGGCTGAGGAAAAAAAGAGCAGAAAATGTAGCTATAGGTTTAGAGTGAAATCTTAATTCATGAGTGGTGTGTAGAGTGAGTGTCGCAGGAACTCATCTTACCTGGGAGTGAGGTAGATCTTCCTTTTTGAAAGTGCGCCAAAGCTTCAGAGTGGCTTGATTAACTAGGAAAGGATACAAAAAAGTTGCTTTTTAACTTTCTCAATTGTTTTCTTCCAAAGCAAAGAGGCTCTGCTAACCATAACTAAAGAAAAATCAGTTAACTAAAATGTATATGTTGGTCAGAACTTACCAAGGTCAAAAACAACATATTTTGCTTTTTTGTCTTTTTGGACTAATGGTGTTCAAAAATAGCTGGAAGTCTAGATCAAACACAAACCGAAATTATTTTACTTCAACCTCCGAAGTTCTTTCCATGGTCACTTTGATTAATTTTGGGATGATCCAAAAACAACCATTTCATATGTTATGCTTAGATGCAGATGTGATTATGTAACAGTAATGCTTAAAGTTCTCCCAACTTTGTGCCTCCTTGTGATTCAACACCAGCTCATTTCACCCTAATGAGGTCAGACAGTGCTTACAAGCCCCCTTCAGACAGAAAACATCAGACCTTCCAATTCAATTTCCCTGCCCGTGTTGTCAAGTCGCACCTGCCCAGCAGGCATGTTGTTAATATTTGATGTGATGCGCTACTTTTTTCCTAATAAAAACTTACATCATTATTGTTTCAGCTGACGTAGAATCTCTGTGGCATTTTAGATTAGGAGAGAAATGAGAAGGACTGATTAAGAAGGTGGCGGGTTGAGTTAAGAACGGCATCCTGGGTGACTAAATGAAATTCATGCATAATATAAGATGTTCAAAGGAAAAGATAGAAACATAAAGTACCACAGCATAAATAAAAATGGTGTCATTGCACTCAAATTAAAATGATAGCTGTTTCATCTAAAACCACCTTCTTTTTCCAAAGGTAAATAATAAAAAAAAAATTACTTGGTAAGCCTTGTTTGATTGCCGTACTTTTTTATTTGAGGCAACAGCCATCAAGGACCCAAACACAGCACAATAAATTTATTGAAAGCCTTAATCTTAAAATAGAAGGCTATAAATAAAACAGTGATCCAAAATCCTGAGAAATTCCTCAAAAAGGAACAAAACATTCAAATATTCCAGCAGAAAACACAGTGAAGGGTCCTGACATGTAGACAGAACAACACAAATGTGAATTGCTATGGACCTCTTCATGAGGAGCAAAGGCAGAACCAAACTGGGAGGAGCCACAGCAGCTGCAGAGAACCAGAAAAAAAAAAAAAAAAAAAACAACAACTAATAGCTGATTTCCCCAGGTCCGTCTGCAACGCATCTCCATTGAGTTGTGTTGACCCAAAAAAAAAAGATTGTTCGTATTGATTATATCACCTCCGTCATATATTTGTCTGATGTCTATTCCACCACAATGTAAGCTCTTAATAAGAGCTCCTTTTCCGGCCCATTGATGCTTCGATTTTACAGCAAAAAGCTGGAGAAATGGGTGACAGGTCTGGGTTTTAAAATTAAAACTTCTATACTTTCAAAATAAAAATGTATTTTATATTTAAGGTGACGTGCACACTCAATAACCCACATTAACACAGCAGATAACATTTTCCATTTTTGCCATGGATGACAAAGTGACATTTTGGAAGTACAAAACGCAACATTATTATGACACAAAACATGCATTTTACTAGGATGCGGTAAGGAAGGAGAGGGCATGAGCCTGATTGCCAAAGTTTTGGATGAACTACTCAACATGGGGGTGGCAGGACACAATACTCCTCCAGAAGTCAGTGGGGAGGGGGGATAGACCAAAGATGCAATGGAGACAATGTAGACTAACTGACAGTCGTGGGATGTGCTTCCCATGCAATGCAAGGGAGATGCACTGCAGATGGACCAGTGTAAATCCAGCATAAGGCATCAAACAACACTGACGCAAAACAAAGTGATGGCTTAGTAGCACCTCTTTTTCCGTTTGGCATTAAAATCTTTCATCAACTTCTAGACAAATTACTTTGTCTATTTTTAAACCCTTGATTTTGTTCCAATAACAGCTTTGGAAAGGGAACAATCTTTTTTTTTTTTAATCAGGTTTTGTCTCCATGATGTCTTTTAAGCATTTCATTAGTTAATTTCAAACTATTCTTTTGTGAATCTTATAAGAAACTCTATCTACATATATGCCAACTGTTTGGGAGTAACTCAGTAGCTTTCAATTTTCTCTATTGCAATGCTTCAAGGCAGAAGAAGTACCTTTACAAAACTACATACTCTTGTTTTTGTTCATTTTTATTTCTGTGTCTATGCTGATGGTTAATTATTTCTGACATTTCCAACTGTGCTCCCCCTTCATACATGCAGTAGGCGCCAGATAAACTTTATCGAGGCCAGCCAAGTACCACATCAGGATTTCTCATTCCAGTGTCAAGATACCGTATATATGTCCTGATAATCTTCCAGAGCATCTCCAGCCTGTGAGGAATAGATGAGATGGCTTGTGGGTCAGATAAATGATACCATTACAGAAAATGCTGGAGGAGCTCAAGCTCCCATAAAGGATGCCAATGCCTCTTCTTAAATTATGTATATTTTAATACATGGTTGGATATGTGAAGTGAAGTAAAAGCAAGCCAACAGGCATTCAGTGCATGAATCTGTATTAGAGAAAAAGCTGGAATGGAATTCCTATTTATTTTGCTGAGGAACAAAGGAACAAAACAGCAAAGACATGCATTTGTTTCAGCATTCAGATAAACTTTCATAATTAATTCATTCATTCATTTTCCAATCCGCTTTATCCCTTTCGGGGTCACGGGGCTGCCGGAGCCTAACCCGGCTACTCATGGGCGAAGGCAGGGTACACCCCTGGACTGGTCGCCAGTCTGTCGCAGGGGCCACAATCACACACCCATGCACACTCACACCTAGGGACAATTTAGAGTAACCAATTAACCTGTGAAGCATGTTTTTGGACGGTGGGAGGAAGCCGGAGTACCCGGAGAAAACCCACGCATGCACGGGTCAGCCAGGACTTGAACCGGGAACCTTCTTGCTGTGAGGCAGGAGCGCTAACCACTGCGCCACCGTGCAGCCCTCAAACATTACATTTTAAAGAAATTCCACGTAGAAACTGGCATTTGCAAAAAGGTCAATTTGGCATTTTCTTATTAAATGTTAAAGCAGAAAGTAATTTACTTCTAATAAGGACTGTCCCCTCAGACCTCAACCGGTCATTCCAGCTGTTACTGAGTCAGGTTCTGCTGAAGTTTTGGTTCCAATATTTAACTTAAATATAGTTTTGCTGTTCCCTGTCACCTTTTCTATTCCTTTTGTCATGTTTTTAGACCATTAGTAAACAACAACAAAAATCTGACTGTTTAAGAATTGTGTGGCCTGTCATTTATTACATTCAACAAACCTCTTGTCTGATGATTTTTGGGGATTGGTTTAAGGCAAACCAAGTTGTGAACTAGTACATCACACAAAACTGAATTAAATCTAAATCTAAATTCGATCATATTTCAATGTTTTTTGCAGGACTGACCATCCAAAGCTCATGGCTGTAGCCCAGTGGCTGGACCCGCTATCAAACGATCTGTTGGTCAAAGTTCAAATCCCATTCATATTGCTCTGGGCTGTTGCTCTAAAAACTTAAAGTCCTCCACCTTCTCAACCACACCGCTCCACTAGAGCCCCTCTCATTTAAACACTTACTCTGTCTTGTCGCGGCTGACCTTCCTTCCTCTCCTTTACAGACCAAACCTCTGTTTCTTGAGATGTTCCTCCACCTGCTCCTTGCTCTCATTACAATGAGAGCTATCACAACCAAGCTATCACAATGTCATCTGCAAACATTGAGGTCCACAGAGAATCATATCCAGCATCATCTGTCAGTCTGTCTATCACTACAGCAAACAACAAAAGGTAAAAAGCTGATCCTTGGTGCAGTCCTACCTCCACCTTAAAGTCCTCTGTCCCCCTAATAAACTATGGACATTTCATCGCTGTCTTACAGCTCTCGTAGCCTACATGTTTTGAACAACTCCAGCATACTTCTCTGCCATTCCAGAGTTTCGCACACATACCACAGCTCCTGCCATAGACTTTCTCTTGGTCTGATTTGAATGTACGACCTTCTGTTCTCAGGGCAGACACACTACCACAAAGCCACCAGCATGCTCACTTCTAATTTAAGCTCAGCTTTCCCATAACTTTATTGTGTGACTCATCAGCTAATTTGTGTGTAGTTTCCACAACGCTGCATGCCTTCAGTCTTCATATTTTGAAGACTAACATATTTTGCATACATTTGAGTAGCAAACTAAACTTGATTTTTTTTTTTCTGAGATCTGGATTTATGAAAATTGGTGCAACTTTTAGTTTAGTGTTGTTGTTTATTGTGCTATTTTCTTCATGTTTTCTGATTCAGTTATATTTTGTTGTTTTCTGCTTTTTCCCTCAATTCAAATAAAGTTTTCAAGCATGCAGCTGTTTCTCGTCAGTCAATCAACCCTCAGTCTACTTAAGAGTTGCTTGTTTGTTTTTTTGAGTATTTTGATTAAGTGTCTTCAGCTCATCCCTGCCAACTCTTCTGTTTTGTTATTCTCTTTTTTCCCAGTTTTGACAGAAAATAAAGTTCTTTTTTATGTCCTTTCATAATTAGATTTAATTTTACCTATTTAATTTTACTTCTGCCAACAAGTCTGTTTCCAGCATTTGGGTCCTGCATCACACTTTGCTGACAGATTGTTGAGCCAGAGTTAGGGTGAATGTCTTTCTTTATTTCTGCAATACCTTTATAAAAAGCTAAAACAACGTGGAGTAGCACTTTAGAGGAGAAAAAAACATGAGCAAGGAGTTTTAAAAATCGTTCTGCCAACATATGTCAAACATTTGGAGTCACCAAACAATAGAGCTTCTTAATCTAATACATTAATTAAATGTTTTGGAATGTATAATTGTTTTTTTTTTTTTTTTTCATTTTTTGAATTTAAAAAATATTGAAGTGTAATATCACAAAGTTAAAACTTGCTTTTTTTTATAGTAAAAATACATATTTTAAATTTGATTAAGTGTGACAATTCAATCAATTTCTCAGGATATTTAAACAAAATTAAAGAAGAGGTTTTTTTGGGTGGGGTGGGGTGGAAGGGTCTTTAGATACAAGAATGTCTGAAAAGCTCCAATTTAAATGAGTGTTTATCAGCCTCTTGCTGGGCAGTGGCCCATGGAGTGGGCTCTGAGAGATTAACTGAATCCTTGATTTTTTTTCCAGCACTGGTTGATGGGCTTGAAAACCAGGAAAGTGGCACTGCCAAAATAGTTGATGCCCCTGCAATGCAGGATAAAGAGAACTCTGAAGGCTCATAGGTGTGAATGCCAAATGGGTCATTTAAAAGTTTCATTAGCCTGTCACTGAATCTGGTCTTCAAAAACAATGGGAAAAGAAATGCAAAAACTATTCATCTAGAAAATTCAGCATTTTGTGTCTGTAAAGCCTACGGTTGCTGTGTGGTTCAATAAACTAATCATTTTTTTATAGTTGAGTTCTTTAAATTGTATTTATTTTATACTCTTTGCTTTTGCCTGGTTGTGATAGAGCTGGGCTGCCACAGACGCCACACAGAAATACACAGTTAACCATCAGAGACAGATAAGCTGCACACTTTCATACGTGTTCATTCACCCCCAGTCTAGAACACATAAATACTCCCATACGCCACCATGTACTTACTCACTAGAGTGTCAGAAGGTGCACACCTGACCGCTTACACTTTTTTCTCATTCATACATTCTTCATAGATTCAGTGGACATGTACATTGAACAATGTATCACAGTTAAAAGCTGGAAGCAAAGCAGTACAACAAACAACCTCATGAAAGTTATGTGGCAATTTTTCCCACATTTAGACTTGTCTTTCCATACGACCTGCATTTACATCACATGTATTTATCACAAATTAAAACATTATCTGTGACCTTAGGGTATGTACTTTTAAATGATAAAAATACATCTAAATATAAATGGAAAATATAAACATATCTAAAACTTAAATATAAACATCAAATATAAACATCTAATATAAATGTTCACTTTAAATGTAAACAATGCATGTATGAATGTAAACCTAAATGCTAAATCTTAAGGTGTGGCATCTGAACGCTAAGAAAATGGACAACCGAGAAACAACTTAGAACATGGTAGTTTGTTTCTGAAGATTTGTTTATGGCTTCGGATGGTTGGTGTGGAATATTTATCTTCCTGAAGGGGGCAGTAGAGGAAGGCATGCAGTAGGAAGCATCTGTAATCCCAGCAGGAAGTAGAAAGTGGGTTTAACTTGTAGTTTGTAGTAAAAACAGGAACATGCAGCTGAGATGCACAGAGAGTTGCAGAATGTGATTAGGTTGGACAGTCAGCGTGAGAACTCTTGAACACGTCGACAGGATCAATAATTAGTGGCATAAACAGAAGATTTGTCAAGGACGGAAACTTGATCAGCAACAGGGAGACTCGCAGGAACGTGATAGTAAAGTAAATGTTAAATATAAATCTAAATGTTATATCTAATTCTAAACATTCACAATTGGCTGGTAGTTCTGTTTTTCTTTCTCCCCAAGTTGGCAGCAATGCCATAAACATCAGCTCCCAGCAAAATCTTAACTTGGTTCCCATCATGAGCCAAGCTAAAGACTCGCTTACTTCGTAAACGTCACAACTCTTTAATTACTAAACTTTTTTTTTTTTTTTTTTTTTCCCACTCATCAGATTTCCAGGTGCAGGTGTAAAAACACTTTGTAAAGTATCACGTACTCTAAAAAAAATAACTTTTTTGAAATCCTCAGGATTTTGAACTAAACTTTCCTACAGTCTTGGACTGCAGTGAGGGGCGGGGTCACATTAGCATATTTCACAAACATTTTAACTGACATCAAAGACTTTTCTTGAACCGGATGTTACATCATTGAGCCAAATTGTGTGGAAACTAAAAGGTTCCACATCTACTGTACACCACTTTTTATTTATTTATTTTTTTTATGTTGAAAGTGTCAACAATTTATTATGTTATTACATTACAGCAAGCTTAGTATAAGCCATCTGAAAAGTTTTTCTTCATTGCTACTTGCTTACTAACAGATAAAAAAAAAAGTTTTTATATATATTTTTTTTATTTTGTTTTGTAATAAACAAATCAAATATCGAACAGAAACAAAAGTGTGACCCAAAAACAGAGGTTTGAACCCAATCATGGTAAAGTGAACTGTTGCATGCGTAATGTATCCTGAGATCAGATTAATTACAAATATGAATATGTTCCATAAAAAAATTAGCAGTGACTGAGCTATCATTCAAACTTTATGAAGTAAAACATATAAAAGAGCTCCAGGTTGTGTGATTTATTAAGACAACCCACAGGTTTTTTAGGGAAAAAAGTGAGCATCACCATGCCAAGAAGTAAAGAAATTGCTTCTGAGCTAGACAGATGATAGATGCTGCTAATCCTCATGGGTATGGCTACACCACTTTCAGCAAGTGTTTCACTACTTCCCGGATACTTTTTTTAGGTCTTCTTTCTGAAAATATGTCAGTGTGTCCTTGAATGTGCAACAATGATCATATTTGTCGACACAAAAGCCCTGGTATGTGCAAGGAAAAAAAATGTTGCTAAATGTTCTAAAAAACTTTATAGAACACCAAAACAAATTATTACCGTATTAAGTAGAGAAACTGTGAAAGGACCATAAGGAAGTTCATGCTCAAAATCAGGACAATATAAATACAAATAAGAAGATAAGTTGGGTTCATTTTACAACATATACAAAGACATGAGGATATATATATATATTTTTTTTTTAATTAGAAAGGCTGCAATCCAGTAGAAATTGAAATCATTTTGTTAAAATTTTTTTGGTAAAGATTTCTATTTTCTCCTTGCGACAACAATGTCTTTCAAATCCCTGCTGATTTTTTGCTGTGTGTAGTTTACATGTTCTCCTTGGTCATATGTGGGTTTTCTCCAAGCATGCTGGCTTCCTTCTACGGTCCAATAACATGCTTGAATGGTTACTTAGTTGTCCGAAAGTGTGAATGTGAAATTATGTGACCCTGTGACAGATTGGCGACCTGTTAAGGGTGCACCCTGCTTTTGCCCAACAGTCTGTGGGAAAGGGTTGGAAATTTCTTTGTAGCGGCACACTAGTGTCTTCTGGATTATAAGCCAATATTTGAGTGAGATGAAGTTTTGGTCACTAATTTTCACCATTTTAATATTTAAGGATGTGACTAATTCCAAATAGATAGATCCTTTTTAATGCTCTTAAACCACCCAATGGTTCCTGGAGCGCAGTGGCTGCAGCTCACCGCTCCCCCAGGGGATGGGTGAAATGTGAAGAACAAATTTCACACACCTAGGTGTGTGCAACTAATGAAAATTTAATTTTAATTTAAAAATATTCATATCAAACAAAAAACAAAACACATTTTGTTAAAAAAAAACGTTATTTTAACTCCTGGATCATATAGCTAAATAAAAAAGCAACCTTTCCCCTCTTGAGCTTCTGTCAACTTTGGTTTCCTGCTGACATCCAGCAATAATAAGTTAAACATAGACAAATGTTTATCTCACACTTTCACAAATCAACATTAAAGTCGACTAAACTCTCAGCCAAATTACCAACCCCTCATCCAGCCACCCTGTGCCCCACAGTAAAACAACATGCTGCAGAGCAGTCAGCATGGGAAGTTTAATTTCATCACAGTATCTAATGCATGCACAGCACCATATGGTAGGGCTCTCCAAATTACCGGAGAACTATCACTGAGGAGCCCTGCGCTACAATGAAACATTTATTTTTTTTGTGAGCGAGTTTTCCTTCAGGATAACGATGTCCCCTTTCTTACAGCTCAATGGTTAATTAAAGATTGGAATGATGTAAATTAGCATTTTTGTGTCTGTATTCATCAGATCCCAATCCACTAATATTTACAAGAATTTTTTTTTTTTCTTTGTTTGTTCCTAAGGAAGAGGGACTATCAGAAGCAGGACTTTTGTTCCGTTAGTTTGAACATTTAATATTGCATCTATGAGTTGGGAGTTTCAAAAGGCTGCAGAGTTAATTTCACACTATTTTCTTTGATGCCAGAGACCTTGCCAGACACCAGATCCAATACAACCAAAAGCACTGTAATGGAGTACACAACATGTACACAGTTGAAAGCTGCATTTATGCACTGTGATGCCGTACACAGTGGATGCTGCAATCATTTGGTGTATCTTTCAGTGCTGGCATTTCCAAGTGCTTTTCAACTTTTTTGTTTGCACATGTATATATTTACATATATAAAGAAGTTTTGATTCCAGGACATTTTATGGTTTAACTTTGGGACAAAAGACAACTAGTGTACTGTAATGTCATTGGTTTTCTTTGACAAGCAAGAGTTCACATTTGCTGAGTTCTGAGTACCTTTTGCATCTATCCATATGTTGTAGGTCAGGGTCCTTATAAGTTTTTACTCTGATTTATACTTCATCAAAACTTAGTTTTAAGTCAAGTAATCTTACTTGACTTAAAACATTTATCACACATATTGTTTTCCCTTTTTTCATGGAATAACAGAAAAGAATCATCACAGTTTACCATAAACAGACGGGATGTGTACTTTAGTTTAACCCAGGTGATATGACTCATAGGAGACTGTGGAGCCAATTATTACCCATCCCTCTTGTTCAGACTCTTTTTTTCCCTCTGTCATTTCAGCCTTTTCCTTTTCTTTACCAGACATGCAGTATTCCACGTGTTAACGTACTGTTTACTGCAATGGTTTACAAATTGTTGGCTCATTAGCATATCAAAAGATGCTAAGAATGTGAGAGTGACAGAGAGAAAATTAGATAAAAAGGGAGTAAGAAGTAGAAGAAATGATGAGGTCATCTCAGAGGTTTATGCTGTCACTCAATCTCTGTCTTTAATGAAATGTGGAGTAGTCCCACTATGTTTAAAAATAACGTTTATGCTATAACTTTGTTTCTTATTAACTAACTCCACTTATTTGAATGATCACCTGAATAATCACTTATATTAAGAATTCAGATGATATTTAGGTTTTTGGTGGGCATCTAAACAGACTCGTTCCTGTACCAATTTTGACCCAAAGTAGACATTTTCTTTAACAGACAGTGTTCTGGGAGAATTTGCTTAACAAATGCATTAAGACAGCTCACTCATTATGGAATAGAAGTCAGTCTTACCACAAGTAGTGGTGGCGCTCCACCAACCTTCAGGTTTCACATGATGCTTCTGAGCTGCTAGGAATTCTAAAATCCAGCAATTTTTTTTTTACAAAAATCATAGCATCAGAGCGTTCTATATGTGAAAAATGCAAAATGATTTAACTTAGTGTTTTTTACTGACATTTTTTTTTCATTTTAAATCTGATGTCATTTTCAGATATATCTCTTTTGGAACAAAGAAGAAGTGACCCTGGTAGTGGTTACTTAATTATATGTTCTATTTGTTATGTTTAGGCAAATTAAATAATTTGTTACAATAATTAAATCCATAACTCTCTCAATCTATCTCGAATTGGTGAATTAACCAATTACTCTCTGATGGGTGTGGGGATAACCATTTTTGTTGGTCACGTGAAGGGCAGAATGATGCAGATCTTTAATGTAAAGCAGTAATGTAAAAAAGCTATGTTTGTTATATTCAACCACTGCTTGGTAAACACGTCACCTATTTTTGTTTATAAGCAAACAAAACCCACAACAAGATATACAACATGATCTGAAAAACAAGCTAATAATGTAAATTGATAACATTACTGTGGATATTTTGGGAATTTTATTTTGTCTTCAGCTGCCCCCGCAAGTACAATAAAGTCTTTGAATTGAATTTAAATCTGTTCAATTTCGTAAAGAATTTATTTTGTTTTAACTACACATTTAGATACAACGTTAAAGTGTGTTTTTTTTGTTTGTTTTTTTTAACTTTGAATCTTTTAGAAATTGTTAGAAGTCTAACTTTTTATCTTTATTTGACATTTGTGTCTCTGTGTCTCAGCTGAATCTCCAACATTAACAGTTTGCCACTGTTCTAAATAATTAGAGTTGTCCAGCCATTTGGTGCATCCCAGAAGCAACCATCTGTTCTGCTGATCACTGGAGGGCTTTGTGTGTGTTTTGGCCTTCATCAGTAAACAAGCTTTGTCAATTTTCTGAGCAGATCAACCTGCCAGGACATCAGCACAATAATGTCACAATAATATATTCTGGTTTGTTTTTTTTAATAAATAAATTCATCTTGGTCTAAACAATAATTTGTTGATATATTTTGGATGCAGTGGCCACTAGTTGGTCATTTAATTTTGGAGGAAAGATTCATTTTTCTGAAATTACAAAATAATATTTGAAGTCCACTACTAAATACAAATATTTTGCGCTATGTAATGGTTAAGTCATACTGCAGATCACCGCTAGATCCTGTGTCACTTAGTGGTTAAGCTTTTCCCCTTTTTGTTTTCCACTGGTCTAGTTTACAGTTATAGTATAGACAAAAGTTTTGTAAAAATGTTTTTAACAATTTTAGATTTCAAAACAATGTATAAAATATGTTTTCATTTTAGTTTTTGCTTATTAAGGATGTTTGTTTCGAGTGGAAAGAGACCAAAGTAACTGATCTGTTTCCTTGTGATGACGTAATCTGACATTTCCTCTCTGTAAATAATCCCTCTCTATACCCTACGATTCTTAGTGTAGGCACACAGGCAGCTTTGTTTTGGTGGAGTGACAGTTCACTCTAGGAAAATCTTTTATTCAGACAAGGTGATTAGCTGTCAGCTCATCAGCTCAGGTAACTTCTACCTATCTTCCTTTGCTGTCCTTGTCTCTGTCTGGCTTAATTCCACTGTTTGTACTTTTCCAACGTAACATAGACAGCTGTGAAAATGCCATCTATCACACACAACTGTAAGCTGAAAAAGGACACAGTATGAGGCTCGGGCAGACACAAACAGGGGGTAAGGCTGACTGCAGTACAGTCCAGCCTTATAGAAGGCAAACACACAAAAATATGCATTGCAAAAAGATGCTGCTAGGCTTTTCTATTTTTAGTTCCAGAAAGTTTACATTTCAGTTGGGAAATATTTCTAGGTAAATAAATCAACTCATATTGCAATTATTTTTTTGTAACTTGTGTTTATTTAGTGATTGTCATTTAAAAATTTGATTTGCTTAAATTCTGCCTTTTTTGAAGGTGTGGGAAAGCGCAATGACTGCATTTATTTTTGTTGCAATCTATTTAAATTATGAAAATCCAAGAACTATTTTATTAATTTGTTTGAAGCAGTTAAAACAAAGTTGATCTATTCACCCATCAATCCATTTTCTTACTCTTATTTCTGACTTGGTTGCAAAGGAACCCCAAAGAACGTCAGACCTGCCTCTTCCCAGTCACAGTCAGGAGACCATATTATCACAAAAGATGATAATGACTACCAAAAAAACTGATCAAAATATGGTTGCTTTATATATAATTTAATTTCCCACTTATTAATGAATGCATGTTCATTGTGACTTTAAAAACTTTAAAAAGCAAGCTGTGATTAAATCCATTTGGGCATTGTGTTTTATAGACTTCATATTATGTGAAAATGAGCTGTTGGGATGTAATTGTTGTAATTGTCTTGCCAGTGATACATTTTTAAAACATCATTCTTTGTTGTATTATTGACATTATTATACACAATGGATCCCATTTTTAGAATGTCAAAAAATGAAATAAAGAATTCTGAATACTTCTGACACATATGAAGAAATCGAATACAACTCTCACAGTGATTCTGCACAGATGTGAACTGTTTCATGCAAGAAACATATATAATGTAAAAATAATATAATGCTGTTGGATTGTATAATATATTGTAGAGGTCGACCAACAGCTCTGGTGTGGTTGTTTTGTGTCAACAGAAAAAAAGAAAGGGGAGTGTTTTTAGGTGTTTTTAGGTTCTGTTTTCGGTCAGGACTCTGTCTTTGGTAAACTGTAAGGTTTAAAAAAAAAAAAAAAAGCTGTATCCACACTGTGACCCAGAATAGCATACAGTACAAATGTAATAAAAAATAAAAAAGCTGGATTTTTTCAAGTGGAAACTGGGGCTTGTTTTGTTGAGGAGCAAGCTGAGCCCAACGGGACACCGAGGTGCGTCTGAGCCCAATTAACCTCTGTCTATATATCTGTGTGTCTCAGTGGACAGCAGAGATGCGCTTTGAATTCAACCCCAACAGCATTTCATGGTAAGTACAGAACCATGTAATGCCACCGAGGACATACAGATGAATGAAGGCAAGACAAAGTTCTGTTCCTCTTGTTATTTAGGTTAAGGAAAGCTTCTAATTCTCTACCTAGGCATTTCAAAAACCTTTGTTTTATGTAAACTTTCAGTAAACATCAGCTGTTTACAAATACAACTACAGCTACATATAATTTTACAAAATAAAAAAAAAACAAACAGATGTTTAAATGATGAAAATGCAAAAAAAATTTTCTATTTCAGACAATAAACAGCAGCAAACTTCTACTTTTCTAGTAGTATTATTCTTAGAACAGAGTAGTTCTGTTTTTTTGTTCTTCTCCCTAAATATTTGTGTTCACACAGCTGATTCTGCAGGTTTCATTTACTCAACACAGAATGTAAAATATTTATCTTTGGACTTTGCTTTAAAAGTTAAACTACAATTAACTATATTTTTAATTTTGTTTTATTATTTTTAACTTTTGTATTTTGTTCTCCAACTAATCACCTTGGCCACCTTCTATGGCCACTTGACTAGAGAAATAAAGTAATTTTCAACAGCTATAATTCTGCTTCTAACATCCTCCAGTACTTTTTCAAATGTTATATAAGAAAATCTATTTTTTTTTTAAATGCAATCAATATAATCGGATACAGAAAGTCAAGAGGACCTCTAGAATTTGAGGTTGAACAGCAGTCTGTGGTCAGCACAGCCTTAGCCTGGCACAATAATTTCAATTTCAATTTTATTTATATAGCCCAATATCATAGCCATAGCCGTCTCATTGGACTGATTATCAGTATATTGCAAGAAGAAAAAAAAAAAATTAAACATGTCAAAGTAGACAATAGCTGGTTGTAAAACGATGAGATCTGTCCTAACACCACACCCTTTAAGTACTGAGGAGCAGAAGCTTTTTTCTCCTTAAAATTGATTTTTCAATATTAAACACCAGCCCTACTAAAGAAAAGATCATCAAGGTTACCTATGGTCAGATGTTAGCCAACAGCATGGATTCCTAATGTAATTAACAAAATGGATGATCCAGATCCCTAATTTTTCATAGTTTGTAGTTGAGTATTTTAGAGTTGGACGTCTGGTTTAAAAAGTAGGGATTGATCAGATTTAGTTACTTATCAGGCACCACACATTTTAAAAATCTGAAACTGCACAATGATATTTTAATGTAAACTTGAACCAAAGTCCTCATTTGTCCAATGTTGAACTTTGTACATTTTTTCCCCACTTTTTTAAAAATATATTCCCACCCCTGAAGAGAAATCCAAACAGAAATGAACTGCAGGGCTGCTTAGACATATTTCGGTTCTTGGATTTCTAGTGTTGTGGTTTGTCTCTTGTTGTTACCTGCAACCATCTTCATGTACAAACTTTTACAATAATGTTGCAGAATAATAACAACCAGTTCAGCAAAATGTAATTTAAAAAAAATACTTTTTATTGACTTTCCCAGAGTTACATGCCAGACCTGTAAAAAAAAAAAAATGTAACCAATGCTTTCACCCTACTAGTCAAATCTTTGGATACACCTAAATATACAGTATATCCTATGTATAGGCGTCACACTTTTTACTGCAAACTGACCAAAACCAGATTAGTTACCTACTTTTAAAGTCATAGACAAATATATATAAGGACACCAGCCATCACAGAACAGCTGACAAACTGAATCAAGACATGGATGATTAGAAAAGAAGACAAGATGAAAGATCACAAGGATAGCTGTGGAAGACCACTGTCATACAGGGAGACATTTAAAAGTCTGGTAGGTAAAAACTGTTTTACTCCAGTGCTCATTGGCCCTTGTTAACCAGCGGTGTTCTCCAAGACCCCACACTAGAGCCCTTGTAATTATTTTTTGCATATTCAACTTTGGCATTGTTTTTTCAGGAAACATAACATTTCCTTTAATTTTTTTGCAGATAACACCCAGTTCCATCTTTCTGTCAATCTAAATATCGATCTCTGCATCACTCTTGTCCTGTTTCAGCATCACTTCTCCACAGTCCATTTCTGAATATAATTCTCATTCAAATGTATTTGCCTTCCTGCTCTCTGAGATTGTCTTCATCTTATTTTCTATCTGTGTCTTTCAACAATGATGTCAAAATCATTGAGTGAATCTGTTTCAGACTCTCTGTCCCCTAACACTGGTGGTTTATATTGTCTTAAAACTCACATTTTAGCATGGCCTACATAGGCTTACATATCGTGTACCCCTCCTGTTTTTCTTTAGTGTCAATTCGATTTTATCTCTGTTGTTTTAGTCAAATTGTGTTTGCTTTATTTTAGTTGTAAGGTGACCTTGACGATCATGGAAGATGCCTAAAAATCAAATGTGTTATTTTTACTGATATGATTGTTGTTAATAGTGATAGTAGCATTAGCATGACCCATAATTAACTTATATTTCTGTACCAATGCTCAAGTTTTACTCTTTATTGGTAACTGGCATTGGATTAAAGTTTCTTGTAAGTCTATATCCTTGTCACAACATTTTAAGACATGCTAGTAAATAATAAAGCTACTTCTGCAAATAAGAGTGTTTGCAGTTTTGTTATTTATTCTTCAACATTGTGAGGTATTCTAGTGTTTGTGGGCACAATCAAGTCAGACTGAAATGAGTGCCCTGTGCATCATCAAACAGCCACCTTGGGGTACGCTGTGCATCTTAATCAGTTAAAAGGAACCTCTAAGCAGTCAGAGTGAGTTCTTCCTGTGAGTCATGCTGACCTAAACATTGAGTTTAGCGAGGCTCCTCTATGCTCATGACTCACAGCTCCTCTCTAGCTTTACTAACAAGATTGATTTTCATTTCCTGGGGCATCTGGGAGGTGCTGGTCTGACAAAAAACCAGCATTCCTGAACATATTTTTGTTTACAAAGATAGAGCATCATTACAAATGCAAATATTTCTCTAATGACTCTAAAATCCTTGCCTCTCAGGCAGAAAAGTCATTTCACTGCTAAGAACCTGAAGTTTTTTAGTTTAGAAATTCTCATCTTGATGGACCAATCTGAGCTGCAACTGTACTACATTTGGTTTGTTAGTATTAAAATGTCATTTTGGAAAACTTGTTAAGCTAACTTGGAAGAGCTTGAGCTTTTGTCATGTTTACTTGTTCATGTAACCTGCTTTTCTGGGGGACATTTAAGAGAATCAGTCCAATGGCTTCCATGCAGTTCACCTATTCAAATTTTATGTTTCACTGACCAGTTTTGAACGTCTGAATCAAGGTCAGGCACAACACTCTTTACTGCTACTTTGGTACAGCAGAGGCATGCTGCAAGGCAGTTACTGGCAAGACGACAGCTATGAAGGTAAGCTGATAAGTGTTTATGATCTATAGATTATCGAGAAAACAGTGTGAGAAGCTATGTTAGAAGTTGTTTTAATGAGCCTGCAGTCACCCAACCACATTTCAATTAGTTTGTGTGTCTCATCGTTGCTCCGTTTCTCTGTTTATATCTTGTAATGGTTTTCACACTTAAATTACCAAAGAAAATGAGGTTTCCATAATCTTCTAACTTGATTCTAGATAAACATTTAAAGAACCCGGTTCCTCAAGAATTTTTTTTTGATTTGGGAAAAAAAAAGACCAAAACTTTTCTGTTTTCCCTCTCCAGGGTTTAGATCGTTTTGACCCACTGACATCTCTCCTCACCTTACTTCATGCTGCCCCATTTATTCTACTCTGGCTGTTGCTAACTTGTTTCTCTTTCCTTTTCAAAGCAGACGTATTTGCTCTCGGCTTTTTCTTGCCTTTTTCTAACTTAATTCTGTTTGAGGCAAATGCCTTATTTTGGTCCTGCTGGGTGTTATCGTCAGTTGGGAGAAAGTACTTTCTTTCAACTCTTCTCTGATTCTTGCTCTGTGCGAACAGTTGGATCCAAACTGTTTTAAGCAAACTACTGATCCCTTACACATATTATTATAGTTATTTAAGCACTAAGTGTTGCAGTTGGGCCTGAATTATTTCATAAAAATTTTAGATAATTGATTTTTTTTACTTTTCATTCAGCGTGTGTCTTTTTTTTGGAAGGAAAAAAAAACTTTTTTTAAACAAAAAGTGGCTTTCAAAAAGTATATATCAAGTAAAAAAAAGCTTTTTAGGGCAGACTAGGGTAAGACTATGTATGAATTTTATTTTGAAAATGTAAAATAAGTTAGTCCACTGTATATCTGTCTGCCTTATTCTATTTTTCACAACACTGCAAATATTTGCCAACACTGTCCAACAAAGTTTAACTGCATTTTTAATAGGTATATTTTTTTTTTATTAAGTACTTTTTGGGGGGGAGTGATGTGCCCAAATCAATACTTTCAAGATCATCATAAAAAATGTTCAAGTGACAAATTTTAACGTGTGGGGCAGAACACAGTCTTCTCACACCAGCTGGTCCTCAAGCCTTTTCCATCATCATTTCTGAAGGGAGTCAGAAGAATCCTAAAGCAAACAAACAAAAGAAAGTAGCTTTTAATGAAATGTGTTAGACAAGCAAATGAACATTTAGTCTACAGTACCAGGACTTTGTTTTAAATGTTGGAACTTGTATTTAACGTCACTGTTTCCACCTAAAAGAGCCTTTAAGTACCATTCCCAATAATCTGGGTGAATTTTGAACATTTCATACAGCTGTCACTGCAGTTGTAGTCAGACTCCAAAGCTGAGGCTGCTTTACGCTCAGCCACTTTTACTGCTTACTTATGGTGTTATAAACTGCAGATAGGTTCTTAGAATGAAAGACTGCAGGCCTCGCTGCACTCGCATGACATTTCTTGCATTGAGACTAGATTTAGAGCACCATGACAGATGGTGGGGAAGCCTTTTTTCAGTGTTTCTCTAAATTCTCTTATTCTGAAAATATGCACAGTAATTAAAATGTTCCTATTGTATTAAACCTACACATATTTTGCAGTACATTACAAAAAGAAGAAAAAAAAAGAATTAATTTAACAACAAAGCAACATTTTTTTCCCTTGTTGTTAGGATAATTTATACCATCTAATATTAATTAGGAAGCAAGAAATTCCACTAATAGCTTCTAAATGAATAAAAAACAGTTAGCAGGCCTCATACCTGTGACCTGAAAGTGGGATGTGATTTTTATTCTGTCCACTTGAGGGCGACACATCAAACACTAACTTCTGCAGCTCAGGAAACCATTCAGATGGGCTGCAAAGGACACAATTGGAGGGGAAAAGCATGAAGCATGAGAGAAAAATGCTATTATTTAAAATAAAATATTATATGGCTCTTGGTTGATCAAACAATTGGGACTGGTTTCATTTTCTCAGGTTCGGACACAGGAAGTGGTGGCTCAGCCACATGGTTAAACCAGCAACAGCAGCTGAGAAGGAAATGGAGGCTTTGCCAACTGTCTGGCTCAGTCTCTGGTAGGCCTGCCTCCCTCAGGCCACTCACACAGCCAGCAGGGGAACATGTCCAACACTGTCAAATTTCAGCACACATGCTCACAGCACACACAGGTAGATCACAAATTAAGATCAATGATGCAATATGATCAATTTAGGAAATTATAAAAACTAATTGTCTTTTCAGTCTAAATTTCCTCTTTTCATGGATGAACATTTGATGGGAAAAAAAAATGTTGCACAGTCAGTTCATGTGATTTTGTTAAAAACTACAGAGCTTGGCTTTTTTTCTCAAATACAGAAAGACGAATGTGTAAATGTGCCTGAATGTTTCACCAGGTCATTTTCGTTGGCTCTTTAGACTGAAAAGAAGTGAAAAAAGATAAAAAAAGAAAAGAAAAAAAACATCCACAAGTTATGATTCTGACTTTCCAGAATGTAGGATCCCATTTTCATGATGCAAAAATGATCAAATAAACACTAAACTGTGATCTTCACAAAGTTTCCTGATATAGAAAATTTAAAAAAGAATAGACAAAACTATCTCAAATAGTAATCTTTAATATTTAATCCACTTCTAAACTTTAAGAAATAAAAAAAAAACTATATATATATATATATAAAAAAAAAAAAAAAAAAAATTATATATATAATTGTGTTTAAAAAGATACAAACACAAACAGCATTTCCGTTTGAACTGCATTGTTCTCTTTCATTTCATTAACTTAGTGTTTTTCATTTTTCTTTCCCCAGAATTTCAGTTAGACGAAAATAGCATCAAATTTCATAGCTATTATGAAGATTAATGAGCACAAGCAATGCACGCGGCTGAGCTCAGAAATTTAAAACTTTTTTTTTAAACTGCAGAACTCACAAATTACATGGAATGCAAGAATCAAGAAGTGACGTTTGGATGAACACGTGTTTGGACTTTGGTGATGATCCCAGGAGAATCAATCAGGTCCATTGCGCACAGAAGTGCCAAGCTTTGTGTGCCTCTCCTTCTCTCCTGAGCTTCCTCAGTGCGTCACTCGGCTCCACCGTCTTGTTACGCCCCCCACCGTATTTGGTTCAGTTTTTTTTGTTTGTTTTTTTTTGGTATTCTTTGTTTTATTTCAGTCAAGATGGGAGCTCTGTATTTTTGTGGACCTTGGTGTGATTCGTCTCTCTTAATTTCTTTCAGGTGTGGTGTAGAAGGGTGTGGTCTCCATTGACCCAAGCTGATGGAGGCAGCCTTTATAGCTCTGTCTGGACCTCCAGATGGCGAGAAGGGAGCTTTGCTGCAACAGTCCCCACTGCAGGTTGGCGCCCTTCCCCACTTGTTATGGAGTATGTGTTCAGGTCCACTCTGTCTTTAGTTTTATTTATGTTTTAAAGTGAAGCTGTAGGTGAACTGCTATTTTCTTTAGTACACATTTTCTAGTATTTATTAGACAAGGGAGGTTAGAGTTTTGTCATTGGTACCCTTGTTTTCTGTGTTCAGATAGGTTGGGTTTTGTTTGTTATTTTGGTCTTGGTTCCCCCTGAAGCCTGTTGCTTCACTTTTAAGTTACTGTTGGTTGTTTTGTGTGGATAAACGTGTAACTGATTGTATGGAGACTTTTTGTGTTATACATTTCTAATACTTTACCTTTGCTATGCCCCCCCTCAACAAAACGGGGCGTAACGATGATGTTACGGGCGTTGCAACAGGAAACCAGAGGTGAGGCTTCCGCTGAAGGCTGTCAAGTTTCACGTCCGATCTCCATTGGCTCCTGAAGTCTTTTCAACTGAGGATAGCGCTGCGCTGCCGCCTCCGCACACAGGCGCAGAGCACGCTGTTCTTCCACAACTCCTCAACGAAACTCATAGTTGCATAATTAGAAGATAAAGGCGAACAAGAAGCCTTACCTTCAAGCGTTCCTCCACTCAAAGCCTTTTCACTCCTTCAAAAAAAAAAAAAAGCCTCTGCGCCTGACAGCTGCCGCCGCACCTTCTCAGTTTTCTCCTCGTGCTGTGACTCTGACTGCAGCACTCCCAAATCCCTTTTCCTCCTCGCAGACCCCTCACCTCCCCTCTCTCTTCTCTTTACCATTCTGCTCACAGGCGCATTGTTTGAAGAACCGCTCTCACTCTTCAGCCGGAGCGCGGGGATGCGTTATGCTCTCGTTGCGCAAGTTTTGTTTTTTGTCCTCCTAGCACCAACAAGTCCACCTAAACACGCAAAACACACAAGGACAAGTGTGCAGGCTTTTTCGACTTTGATCCCCGCAGAGGTTGTGCTGGGTTGTGCGGGAGGAGAACAAATCAAACAGAAGATCCGAAAGATTCGAGGAGGCTGAATAAATGAAAGGATGCCACTATTAAATACAGAACTTGAGCCGTTTGAAGTGAACGCGAGACATAATGGAAGAGTTCCAAGGTCTGAGGATCTCTCTCTCTCTCTCCCCTCTTTCTCTGTCATCCCCCTCTTCTCTCTCTCCCTCCCTCCCTCCCTCCCTCCCTCCACATCTCTGCACTCTCTGCCTCAGTCGTGTGGGAAGCTGAGTGAATGCGGCCGCAGAAGGAGCCAGCGCTCATGCGTCCGGTTCGATTCTGTCTCCAAATGAGGGGGGAGGTGATGCGCGTCCGTTCCCATCTCTGTGCTCTCCTCCTGGATACTTTTATATTTCCTTTTTATTCAACGTGAAGTAGCTTTTTTGAACAATTCCTATTTTTCCTCAAAAAATTTCATTTTGCCTGGACTCTCGGGGCAGATGGAAGCAGCAGAGACTTCCCAGCTCCTGGTTTGCAACACGGCGGACCGAAGACATAATTGCGCTCTTTCATCTTTACGCACCACTTTCTGCTGATCTTTTACATCTACAGATTTTTTTCCATCATTTATTTATCCCATAAAGGAGGACAAACTTACATTTTTACAATATTTTAATGTTGGTTTTTCTTTGCTAACAAATGGACTCTGGGATTGGAAATGCTATTTTTCCACCAGGACTGGATTTATGTTGCCAGGATGGAAAGTAATACTCTCTTTCTGATGATCTGATTGGAGCTGTTTCTGCCTTGAAAAGGCGTAAATGATGCGCAACTTTGCTTGAAACAAGCCTACATTTATTGTTTGGGTCTGGTTTTACCCACCCTCAATGTTCCAGAGTTGAACGAGCCTCTGTTCATTTTCCTCATCCAGTTTTAAAGCGTAAAATCCCCCCAAAAGAATGACGGACAGAAATCTTCGCACCACTGTCCGTCTTGCACTGTTTTTCACGCCTCTGAATTCCGGGACGCGTCAAGATTTCTAAAAAAAAAAAAAACAAGGAGCATCCCCTCCCTCGCTTTTCCTACGGCTCCCCTCTTTTTCTGACCCCCCTCCCCCTGTCACCAAATGGACCCCTTCCCATGGAGCTAGTACAGCCCGCTTGGGGGCCGAGCGAACAGAGGGGCGATTTTTCCAAGCAAAAGGAGCCCGTCAGCAAGAGACGCATCGGATGAAATCGGACCCCTCCCGCTCCTCCCCACCCTCCTCTGTTTCTCCTTCTCTCCCCCCCCCCCTCTCTAGTTTTCTCGGCTCGTGCAGATGTACAGCAGCCTGGATGAGGATATAGGGGACACCTTGTTGCTTCCCTGAAGCCGCCTGCGCTCTTCTTAAGCTGGGAGGACCGTTTGCGCACGTCCCCATCCATGTCTCTCCAAAGCTGCCCCGCATCTCCGGAGGGAGCTGCATTCGTTACCACCACAGCTAGTGGTAAGTCTAACATCATTTTTTTACCCCTTTCAAATGACAGATTTCCCCTCACAATCCACATGGTGGATGAGGTTCAGTGAAGAAAGAAGAATGTTGACCCCTCCATAAATGCCTTAAATTCCCCGTATATGTCAGCTGCAGGCACAGTCCCAATCCTTCCTCTCCTGGCTTTGAGTTGCCTTCTTTTTTTTTTTTTTTTTTTGAATAATTTAGGGTGCTCTGTGGGGGGATGCTGATTTCATTCTAGAACATTTTGACTTTTAATATTTTGTTGTAGCTAGAAAAGTGCTTTAAGCATAAAAAATGATGTCTGTAATGTGAAAGGAAGGCTGGGATGTGGTGCACTTTGAGCAGTCCTTAGACTTTCCCTGCAAGTATGGAAAAAAACAATTATTCAGTACAAATTGAGGGTCATGGAGTCAATGTCAGAACTATGCAATTCAGCTACTCAAGAGGAAATGGAATAATTAAAAATTTGCAAATTTGTATAGCCATTTAAATTGTTCTGATACAAATTAAACATGGATTTAAAGCAATCATAGGGATGGGGGAAGTCCAACTCCAATTTAATTAATTTCAAGCATGCGTAGTGATGGTTTGCTTTCTGTATTTGGTATGTATGTCTTTATGATTGAACGTTTTGTGCATGCATCCTTTTTCTTTTCTCTCCAAAGGTCACTGAATGGTTTTCTGGAGGAGGATTTCTAACCGGCGAGATGCTCCTCTTACTTCTACTGGCAGCCTTCTTTTCTTCCATTTCCAGCTCCCTGTCCTTCAACCACTCTTACATGTCAGACGGACCCCCCATGGCAGACCCATCCACCTCGGACTTGGTGGCCGAGACCTGCAGCGCCTGTTCCTGCTTTTCGCTGGAGAATGTGTTGTATGTTAACTGCCAGGAGAACTTGGTATATCGTCCCACACAGCTTATTCCCCCAGCATCCTCCTTGTACCATCTGAATTTCCAGAAGAATAACTTAGTCATCCTCTACCCAAACTCATTCCTCAACTTCACCCATGCTGTTTCGCTGCACCTGGGGAACAATAACCTGGAGAACATTGAAGGTGGAGCATTTATGAGCATGAGTGCATTAAAACAGCTGCATCTAAACAATAATCTTTTAAGTGTGCTGAGAGCAGACACTTTCCAAGGCATTGAAAATTTGGAATATCTTCAAGCTGACTATAATGAAATTAAGTACATTGAAAAGGGAGCATTTAACAAACTGCACAAGTTAAAGGTGTTGATACTGAACGATAACCTCATTCACGGACTTCCTGATAACATATTTCGATTTGCCTCACTCACACACTTGGATATAAGAGGGAACAGGATTCAAAAGCTCCCTTATTTAGGAGTTCTGGAGCATATCGGACGCATTGTCGAACTTCAGCTGGACGACAACCCGTGGAATTGTACCTGTGATTTAGCCCCTCTTAAGGCATGGCTTGAAAATATGCCATACAATATTTTTATTGGTGAGGCAGTTTGTGAAACACCAAGTGACTTATATGGGAGGCTCCTAAAAGAAACCAAAAGACAGGAGCTCTGTCCTTTGGGAACAGGAAGTGAATTTGATGTGAGGATGCCACCTATGCTACCAGATAATGGGCAGGTGCCATCCAAAGTATCTCCAACAACTTTTGCTCCTGTTGTTACAAAACCCCCTAAATCCACTGACTCATCCAAGATTCATGGAAATGGGATTGTGGCTGGTTTTCCACCATTTGGAAGAAATAGCCAGATCACCTCATTTCAGACAAGGACCCCTCCACTTTTGTGTCCACAACCTTGTAGCTGTAGTGCCCAGTCCCCAGACTCAGGTTTGAGTATAAGCTGTCAAGGGAAGAATATTAAAAGTGTAGTTGATCTCAACCCGAAACCTCCAAACACCAAGAAACTTCACCTAAGTGGGAATTATATTCATGATATTGGCAAAACAGATTTCCAGGGGTTTGAGAGCTTAGACTTGCTCCATCTTGGCAGCAACCAAATTGTCACATTGCAGAAAGGGGTCTTTTCAAACCTCTCCAATCTGAAAAAGCTGTATTTAAATGGAAATCAGATTGAACAGCTACATCCAGATATGTTTGTGGGCCTAAAAAGCCTTGAGTATCTGCATTTGGAATACAATGCCATAAAAGAAGTCCTGGCTGGCACTTTTGACTCCACACCAAGCCTGCAGTCCCTGTTTCTCAACAACAATGTTCTGCGGAACCTCCCTGCCTACATATTTGCGAGTGTTCCTTTATCCAAACTCAATCTGAAGAACAACCACTTCATGACATTACCAGTGAGTGGTGTGTTGGACCAGCTGCGGTCACTGACCCACATAGACTTAGAGGGGAACCCATGGGAGTGCTCCTGCGATGTGGTCGCCCTCAAGCTGTGGCTACAGAGGCTAAATGATGGTGTGACTGCAAAAGAGGTAAAATGCACCTCTCCACCACAATTTTCCAACATAGAGCTGCGCCTAATAAAAAATGAGGTTCTTTGCCCCAAGCTCGCAAGACCACGACCTATTGTAACCAGTGCCACCCCTTTTCTGAATTCAGCCTCACCTACACGAGTTGGCAAGGCCCCTCCAGGAGGACCTGTGCCTCTCTCGATTATGATCCTCAGCATCTTAGTGGTGCTTATCCTTACTGTCTTTGTGGCCTTCTGCCTTCTGGTCTTTGTCCTGAGGCGGAATAAGAAACCAGTGGGCAGGCAAGAAGGACTGGGAAATCAGGAGTGCGGTTCCATGTCACTGCAGCTTCGCCGGCACAGCCACAAATCTGGCAAAAAAGGCTCTATCCCAGGAGATGACTTGGGCGGGGAAACGTTCATTCCCCAGACCATTGAGCACATTGGAAAAAGCCACACGTGTGGGATTGGACGGTCTTCTGACATGGACGCTGGGTTCAAGTTTGCTGACTCACAGAGACAGAAGATCATCCTTCGCAACTGCGCCGATAAGGATAAGGACTTGTATTCCACTCTGGAGCGCAACAAGCGCCTCAGCACCATTGACGAGCTTGAGGAGTTTCTCCCTAACCGAGAGCCCAGCATGTTTATCCACAACTTCTTGGACAGAAAAAGAGACTTCAACAGTATAGGGATGGGCGGGTACGAAATCCGTTACCCAGAGAAAACAATGGATAGAAAGATGAAGAAAACTTCACTGATAGGTGGGAATCACAGTAAGATTGTGGTGGAGCAAAGGAAAAGTGAGTATTACGAGCTGAAAGCCAAGCTCCAAGGGACGCCTGATTACCTGCAGGTGCTCGAGGAGCAGACTGCCCTCAGTAAAATGTAGAGACTATTGTGTTTGATTTTCTGCATTGATTACAGCCACATACACAAGGAAGCCCAACTCCTGCTGACACACACACACACACACACACACACACACACACACA
>BSAI01000162.1:18575477-18681009 GCA_036245035.1 Adrianichthys oophorus | reverse complement strand
ACACACACACACACACACACACACACACACACACACAGAGCAAGAAAAAGTGCCTTCTGGAAATCCTTAATGACCAATGCAGAGATAGACAAAATGGCTCCGCACTTCAAAGCTATTACTAGTATACGCTTGGATTTATTTCAAAGACAAGACCTTTTGGAATATACATGCCACTACCTGTATGAATCTGGCAACATACCACAGGACACCCTACAAAGCAACCATACCATTGTAGTATTTTTGCTGCTATCAAAATTTGTGTTTTTTTTTTTTCCTTTCCAACTGCATTTTTCTTCTCAGCCAAATCAAAGTCTTGAAAACTTTGCTTGAGAATATACCTCACCATCATCAGCAGTATATGTTAGAAAAGAAAAAAAATACAGCAAAAGGGGGAGCATTTGTTGTTTTTTATTTTTTTTTTCATTTGCAAGAATTGAAATAGCTTCTCATGGAAATTAAATTGACAGACCCAGTTATGGATGGATGCTATTTTGTTGATTTTCTTTTGTTTTTGTTTGTTTTTTCCATGGGGGTCAGTTGTCTGCTCCTGGGGAAACTGTGAAGTCTGCTGCAGACTTTCTGTCACTCTGTTTGGATTGCTGGGAGAACAAACAGGTCCTGTATTTAACTGATGGGAAATGAAGGCACAGCAAACCTTTATAAAAATGATTTTTATAACTTGTTTTCTTTGTGTAAAGAGCCATGTTAAATATAGTGTCTTCTGAATGGAGTTGTGTTTCTCTTCAAACTTGCTACTTACATTTTGTTTTGGGGTGAAATCTAACGGCACATATACTGTCGAAGAACTTTTTTGGAGGACATAATAAATAAAAAACAAGGATTTGAAAAAAAAAATTACAAAGCTGCTTGCCATGTAAGCATAACCTGGAATTTACTTTGTAAGTCTTACATTATTTGTATTTGTGGGACTGGTTTGTAAATGACAAGGAAAGACTAACACTTAAACAGCAACACACATACTCATATTGTGCACCGGAGCATCTTCACAGAGAGACTTCAAGCCAGAAGGTCAAACAACCTGTACTAGAATCTAATCTCTTAACCTTGTCAAGACTCAATTCGTAGTTAAAAAAATAAACAACTTAGTTAATTTATTTTTTTCTAAACAAGATTATGTAAAGAATTACTGATATAAAAAGAGTACTACAAGAGAACTTGTGAGAATGTCATGGAGTAAAGAAAGGCACTAGAAGCGACTGCTGAGTTGTTAAAAGAGGTTTTTGTTTCTCTCAGTTTACCTCTGGGAGAAGGGTTGTGAAATGTGATATGTACTGTTTCCTTTCTGTTGTGCCACAGGACAAGCAGATGCCTCCTACAGTTTGAGGTTTCAAGTAGTTTCCCTGTTCTTATATCTCCCAGAGTATAATGTAAACGTTTTTTTTTTAAATCAACATTATGCAACCAAAAATAAATGTGCATTAACTTTATTATGCTTTTGAGGTTTTTGACGTAGGCAAAAGGAGATTTCTTTAGTCAACAACAAGGGGTGGCAAAGTTCAAAATTGTCAGACCTGAACAGAATTATATTGGAAATGTGCAATATAAGAAAACTTGCTCAGACATGATGGCTTCAAGTAACTTTGTTTATTATTATTTTATAGTTTGAGGTTATGCTGTCCAGACAAGCTATATATTTCAAAATTCATTCTCTTAGCTACATGGTCCTTATTTAAAAAAATACCGTTAAGTTCAAATTACCAGTGTTTTTGACATTACAGATGGATAGAATGTATCATGAAAAGTATAATAAATACAATTTTATATTGGTCTAAATTTCCTGTATATTGGTTAATTTTCCCTTGTATATTCATGTTGAAGTCAAGGTATTAAAATCAGCACCTATTTTCACTGTGTCCCCCTTTTTCTCAAGAATTTAGCACAAGTCTGCCTTTTACTTGATCAATTCCACAAACCTAGAAAATAATGGTGTCACATGTAAATCTAGGCCTAAAACTGTTTTTTCTTACGATCTTTATTACTTTTAATCAAACTTAAGCTCATTGCATCATCACTGACAGTCATTTTGAGGTGCTCATGATGGTCTTTAAAACATGCGTTCTCTATCATCTGTTTGTCAGTCACCATATTTTTTTTTAGCCCAGAATTTATGAGAAGCCATAGGGAAGACTATAGTAATGCAAATGGATTATTTATATTCTCTGAAATATTTCTGCATATTGGTGTGTTTCCTTACAACAGTATTATGCTAACATTCTATTTTAGATTTTAGACATAGTTGTAAGGACAGTTTTAACCTAACAGCTGAATTGATACACTTCCTTTGATTGTCAAAGTATAACTATCGACCAACTTGTTTGTTTCACTTAGTAACACTTGCAGCAAAAAGTTGTACAACTTTGTTGCTATCCATTAGCAAATTCAAGGTTATATCATGGTTTTAGGAAATATACATGTAGGATTTTTTTTAATGCTTCTAAGCATACTATTGTAATTCATGCATTTTCCTTTTTGAATTTCATTTTTTTATTATTTAACTTGTTCCTGAGAGTTCCCTGAAGTGCATTTTTGTTATCTCTAGAGGTTTTCTTTAGAATCTTGCTTTAAACTGACAATTGTATCACAGGCACTTTCTGTTTTTAGGAATCTATCAAACATTCATCCCTCTTTTTGGGTTAAAAATTGAAATTTTCTAGTGTCTGTGGTGATCCAACCTTTTGGGCTGTTGAGAAATGAAGTAGCAGCAAGGATGAGTCATGCAAATGCCAGAGAATGGTCCCTATCAATGAATAATAGCACATGGCGGTTATGAACCCCAAAAGAGACGTGGGAACCAAGGTGAGGGAAGCTGATATGGTGACTGCTTTCCAAAGTTTCAGGTCCTTGTGCTTATCTGTCAGGAAGAAGATATAAAACCAAGAAAAGTCACTAATGAGATTATATTTAATATTTCATTGTTGTGATTTGGCTGTCGTTGAGAGCCTAAAAGGCCAAGACTCTGAGCAACATTAACGTGTTTTTGTCTGACAGTTTGCTCATTCTCCCCTCTGTCTGGTTCTCTCGATGCAGAGAAATAAAACATAAGTAGTTCAGTTCTAACTCATAACTGGAAAGTAATGAACGCTGAGGCTCAGAGTATATATTTGTGCAATGCGTTGTTTGTTGTTCATCTTTTCATGTTTTTTAAAAATAGACACATTACAACTGAATATTGTTACGTCCTGTATTGTTTACTGAATTGGCCACGAGGGGTGCTGTAAGCCTAAGAGTAAAATAAGCTGTTAAAACTGAATGATCACTGATGTTTTAATGCTTCTGCTTCAAAGAAAAGAAGAAAAAAATATATTTTTGGGGTTTTTCGCCTTTGCTTTTTTGGAAAAAAAAAACTGAGTGATGAGGAGGCTCTCTGGCAGCCTTTGGTTGTTAATTTTGTTTTGGGGGACACTGATGACACTTGAATCACTTACTGCAGTGAAAATTTGTTAAAAGGTGGATAAACCACCCAAATAAGTCATATAACTGGTATAATAAATGAGATTAGGACATCTTGAAAAACACACAAAAAATATTGAAGGTTTATGATTGAATTACCTGAAGAAAAGAAATAATCCACTGCCCTTTTTAAAATGCTAATTCAATTCAAAATTAAAAACAACATTTTGGGGTGAGCAACAAGAACTATTTCTCTGTTTTTTTTGTTTTGTTTTTTTTCTATCACCCCTAGCCTTGCAGCTCCCGATTGGCTGGATTCACTTCAAAGTTTAGCCGTCCCACTCCTGTAATACTTGAGAAAAGCTAAACAATTTCAAGTGGACAAAAAGAAAAATGTATATTTTCTATTTTCATGAACTGTCTTTGTGTAAATTGGTTTTACAGAGGTGTTGATTTTAAGTATCCTGCTTGGTTCGATCTTCTTGGATCTAACAGTCAGACAAAAATTCATGTCATTATTCAAGTCAACTTTAATTTTTGAAAGAAAGGTCAACTAAAAGAAGTTACATCTTGCTATCAGATCATGTTTGAGCTCAATAGTAAAAGTATAAAAGTAAATTCTTATGCACATGCAGTTTGCTGTTTTTCACCACAAGGAGGCACGCTAGCACGGTAATGCTCTAAATTGCTGGATATCAGAAATAGTGCTAATAATGACAAAGATGTACAATTTTTTTCTGCATTTTTAAAATTATTAAGGGTTCTAAAGCATAGTTTGATACCCGATGATATTTTATCTGTTTTATTCATGCTAAGGATTTGTTATGCAGTAAGGTTTTAACGACGGGCAGCTGCCAAAAAAAAAAAAAAAAAACGCAGCAAGAAATTTTAAGAAAATTTCTTTTCATTGTGTTTCTTTCAAATTTTCTTAATTTTTTTCCTTAGAAAATGACAACATTTTATTTTATAAATAAAAAAGCTGCATTTGTCAGTACAAGAGCATTGTGTGTTGAAAAGGAAAACAAATTCTCAATGGTTTAAAATTCTATTTTCAATTGTCTTGTTTTTTCTGAATGTCTGCATTTTTGTTTATTTTGACACAACAGTAGGTAAAGAATTTAGTTTAATTATTTTTCTTTCCCTTTCCTACATTGTTGTTTAGACTTCAGTGTCTCATTATTTTAAGAGGTCACATTTGAAGTGTTGGTTCATATTGGATGAATGCCAATGAACTGGTACCTGAGCAGTTTTGGCATCTGTTACAGTCGGGCAGCCATTTGAGAAGGATGGCATTTCCCTGCTTACTAAAAATTACTCACTGCATTCACTTAAAGGCGAAAAAAGTAACAATGCTCTTCCTCTACAGCAGCTGTCTCATTACACAGACAAAACCCTCTACAACTGCTCTTTTTGAGCTGCTCGGCTGTTATCGAAACAACATTTAAAGGAGCCAATTCCCAAAAAAGAATCTCGCCACCAAGCAGTCAGCGCCGCCACAGCCTCAGAAAGCAAAACCATCAAGTGTTATGGGCTAGATAATCTGAGTGCATCTTTCTGTCATTGTGCCAAAGTGTTTTTATCACAAGCCAAATGTATGTATTTATTGTCATTTTGACTTTTTCCTGGGTTTTCTGCTTTCATTGAATGCAGCAACACTTTGGAGGAGTACTCTGCTCTAGAATATTTTACTGTTGCTCGAGGAAACTTATTAACCTCTCTGGCCACTCTAATACAGCAATTATATTTCACTTTTTTAATCAAAAATTCATTGTTTAATAATTTTCTTTGGATTTTCTTACTAAATAGAATTGAGTGTAAAAGTATCATGTTTCTTTTTTTTCCTTTTTAGGAAAGAAAAGATATTCTCCCTCATGGCACTAGCTTATTCTTTTTTTTTTTTTTTAACAGGTGGAGCTCTTTGTCCTCAAAGGGGATTGTATCAATGTGTTGTAAAGCAAAGACCATCCCTGGAGTTAATGTTGGATTATGTTTTTCTAATGCAGATTAATTCTATTAGTTTCATACAGTTTATTTGGGCCACTGATATCACAAGTTCATGATGAAAATAAGGTTTTTGTATCATATCAACACATCAATTGGATGAGATTTATTTTAAATTGACAGGAACCATTTTCTAAACCTAATAAAACTGTTTAGGGCTAATTTAAATGTCCAATGTTGTCCAAACATGGCATGAAACCAAACAATCAATGACCAAAAATAGAGTTTTAACGAGAGGCTGGACAGTTTTTGCATTATTTCATCTCCTTTAACCGGATTTATCATCGGCTTTCATCTGACAGCATTAATATATATATATATATATATATTTTTTTTTTTACTGGATGATACAACAAAGACAGAAAGATGCACACATCTCTGATGGTCTGTCTTTGTGTGGCTCTGTGTTGGACTGAACTGTCCTTTTCCTGACAGTAGCTGTGTGGGCTCCTGTATTTCCATGGTCCCAGCACAGGAATGTGTGTTTTTAAAATATTAACGCATTAAGGAAATCTCATATATGAATATTTCTGCACTGTAAAAGTTTGATACATTTTCAGGTTATGGAATTGTTATAAGTCAAAATTATAAGATAGTTCCATTGTTTTGAAGATTGAAAGAAAACTTGTTTTTTTTTCTTCTTTCTCTATTACTGGACTTATTTTTCAATGAAGCTTTGAACTTTGAGAGTTTAAAAAAGAAAGAAAAGTGTGAAAATGTTCATGTATGTCTGAGGAAAGCATATCAAATTTGTAGGGAGGGATTTTACAACCTCAAAACATCTGTATTGCATTGAGTGTTATTGGTGTCTCATTTTAGACAGGATTTACTGTAACACACATGCTAATTCAGTTTAGATTTATCAATTTGATTAGGCTGTGCATTGTGTTCAGGGTTATTTTCTGTTTGTTTGTTTTTTTTTTTTGTTTTTCACAGCCAATCCAGGTTTTAGTTTCAGTCACCCATAGCTGTTTCTGTTTATTAGTTAAGTTTGAGTAAATGATTTCAGTCAGTTCGGGTCAGGTTTTCTATGTTTCCCTTTTGTTAGCTCATGTCTAAGACCCTTTTTTGTCTTGGTGTCATCATACTCAACACGCTGCCATTCCTTCTTTCTGTTGCACACAAATAGAAAGTTTACCTTTCAAAACTGTTTTAATATATTTGGCTTAAAGTCCCACTCCAACTCTACATTTTTTCTAATTAAAAAAATTACCAGTGGTCTTTTAGTTATGATTATGCCATTTTTAGCCCAAAACAAAACACCTGTACGATTTTTTCAGACATATTTTCAGCAGTGCGACAGGAGTTCATCAGAAATGCTTTATCAGAAATCTGGGTTGTGGGCGGGACTGTTGATGCGGAAGTTAACTCTCTTAATTTTCCTATTAGCCCGTCGTTTACACTCAACCTCCTTAGCTCGTATCACCTCACAAGTTAACGTTAGCATGACAAATACAAATAAACAAAAAAAAAAGGCAAACAATATCAGAGCTATGCAGCCGTAAAGTTTTGAGCCATATGGCACTTCAGGAAACGAGGAAAATGAAGACTTTAATGGATCTGTTTGTCTGCAAGTGGATGCTTTAGAATTGGAGCGGAGAAGAATGACTTTGGCTGTTGCTGTGTCACAAACTCGAGCTTTTCAAACATCCAGTTTTCATCTGCTCCTGATCCAACACGATTTGACTAAAGAAATACTCAGAAACACAGTTTTAATCTTAAATTATTTTATGCGTGTCCTCCATTATGAGAAAAAAGGCTACAAGAACATGTTAAAAATAAGATTTTCATTGGAGTAATTATTCAAAGATTGAAGACTGAAGCTTGAAAATCAGTGTTGTTTCAGGTTAACAACTGCTATTGTGTTTGTGCATGAGATTAAATAGTTCTAGTTAACGTTCTGCTGCTTCCTTGGGGTGCAAATATGCACCTGTGTCTGCTTTATTTTATTGATCTGTGAGCGATCAATGAAGAAACAAGACAAGTAGAGGAGACGTATTTGAATCTTTGGGACCACATGGAGTTATCCGGGTAATTTGTGGTCATCTCAGGGGAGTACATCAGACACTTTCTCTTGGCCTTTTCTCTTGCTATTAGTAGTCAATAACTTTTGTCATTTAATATAAGTCAAATCTAACAATGAATAAAGGTAACATATTGCTGTGTATCTTGCGGCTTGTTAACACTTTACTGCAGCTTTTGTTTCGGAAAAACCTTTTCTTCTAAATCATGACCCAAAAGCAGCCACATGTCTCACACCATCTTTGTATGACTGGTGATCTTTAATTACTGCAACAGCACACAGCTATGGCGATACATCCCCTAAACTGTCTTTACTCGCAGCCGCAGTCATCCTTCTTCCCTCCTTCCCTTGGCTGCCAGTCTGTCTTGTTTCTCAATGTCCATCCGTCGTCCTGTTTCACTCTCTTCTCTTTCTGCTGTACCTGAGCTAAATTATGATTCATAGTCGTACTAGCTACATTGTGATTGATTGGGCTTTCCAGCTAACTAATGAATTGGCCCCTCAAGGACATGCAGCGGTCCAGCTTTGGAAACAATGTGGCCTCTGCTGAAGGCAGCTTGGAGACTCCTGGCACCACACATTACCACTAACAGTGTTTATTTGGATTCAGCTTTGGCAGTAATTTGCTGCAATTTAATTTTTAAAGTGATATCAATTGGATTTCTAATAGTTCATCATCTCAGTAACACATGGCAAGGACTTAATTCTTGTTGTCAATTTTTTATTTTCCTATCTAATCTTTATGTAGCTTCTTTTTAGGATCAAGACTGGGCCAATGACACTAAAAATGTTAAAAGGAACAGTGTGTACCTGCATTGCTTTGCTGTCATTTGTCTGTCTTTAAAGATTTATAAACTTGCTTTTATCCGTACATAAGCATGGAAAAGCTCGCCAGGTTGAAGCACTGCCAGAAAGATTAACTGCATCTTGGCAAAAGCTGTCAGCACTGCTGTTTTTGCCTCTGCAGTTCCGATACTGATGTGTCAACCTCACAGTTGTCTCCCAGACTTTTTGTTTGCAAAATGACTAAATGGCTAGCACCTTTTAATTTTTAGGCAAAATCTTGCCTGTGAAATCCCCCATAATTAAATTAATTCTGATTTCATTTATTTATTTTTATTTTATGTTTTCAATCTTTGAAAAGCTGATAATTTCAGTTTACATCAATACTGACAACTGTGGATACAATCTAAGAATTACTGTTAGCATAACAAGTCTTTTGCATTCGTTCTTGGAATAATTATAGCATTGAACCAAAAACTGCTTTAAAAAAGATTAAATCAAAACTAGCAAAAATTTGATTTCCTTTCAGGATGAAAAGAAAATCAGCTTTTTTTTTACCCCTCACTAATGATCCTAAATTGAAGTACAAATCAAAGCTGTTTTATTTTGTCTTTAAATCTATTAAACAAGTTGATGTTTCAGGACATCGGGGTCCATCCTTCTCATTTACACTCAACAATAGTGACTTCCTTTTGCTGTGTTGCCAAAGATGTTTTTTATTTGATTACTTTTTTTATTTGGGAAATTTGATTAGAATGTGGCCAAAAAATGACTACCTTCAGTGCAGCAATCAGTTTAATTTGAAGATTCTTGATTTGATCTCCAACTGTAGTCCATCTGCTAACCTTAACCCTTAGCAGTCTGGGGCCTTTTTGAGCTGATGATTCCACGTTACCATTTGCTTTTTGTTACAATGCTTCATATTAATGTTTTTAGTCCAACCTGAGCTTTTTGTTTGCAGATTTATTTTTATTATATTTAACTGTAAATCCACAATGAATGTGAAATTGTCCAAAAAACTCAATTTAGAGTGGTATATTTAGTTTTTTCTTTTTACTGTAAAGTAAAAAGAAAAAAAAAATCAAATTGTTGTTGTTTTTTTAACGATAAAATGTGAAGAGAAAATAAAAATGCATACATATACAAGCAAAGCAAAGGCAAGGTGTCAAAAAAAAAAGTTTCCAAAAAACAGGCAAAGCTCTACTAAAAATGATTTTGACTGCCTGGGGCCCTCAACCCTTTTGGGGCCCAGAGATAACGAAAGAAAAGACCTAGAATAACTCATACTGTTCACTCTGGGCCCCTAAACTGCTAAGTCCGCCACTGCTGAAGGTCGTGATGCTTTGATCCTATATTAAGCTGTTATTTATTTCCCATTCCAGATTTCTAAAAAGAAAGACCATTAAATAAATATATTTTTTTCGAAAGCTGTATCCTTTTAAACAACAACAAACTGGTGATCTTACCCATTATTATGTCTTCCCTTTAATGCCAGTTAGCTGCTGTTTCTGTGATCAAGTGATTTCTTTTTTTTTTTTTTTTTTGGGGAATTTGGCACACTTATCATTTGTTTCTGTGTTTATCTCATTTGCAGACAGCAAACTGAGTCAACACCTGCTGTGATGGTTGGTCATGCAAGACCAAGTGTGTGATTATAGCAAACTGTCAGGACTGGAGGCACTGCAGTCATTTTAATTGAGCTTTTGCTGTGTGCATGACACACAAACAGAGAGACAGCTGTGTTTAAAAACATGCAGAAACGGAACAGCACATTACATTTTTCACACATTAAACTGAAGATTTTGTCACTAAGCGGAGTGATCATAAACTGCAATGTTAGCATTTCTGACAGTTTGAGTAAATAAAGGAAATTTGTGTTGGTGGTTCAGAAATGGCTGTTATCTCAGTTACCACCCCCCACCACCAATGGAACCCTCTGAGATGCTGAGAGCCCTCAGTAAATGTTCAGGAAGGATCCATCAGTTTGACTCTGTGTTAAAACTCTTCAGAATGTAATCTGATCAAGCACGTGCAGGGACCCTTTGAACAAATGTGATTCCCTGACATCCCTCCTTTTATCAGACAGAAATCAAAAGGACCTGCTGCAAATGTCCTAGAAACATAGACACATCAGCCCGTCGAGGGCTCGTGCTCCGTCAGGTCAAAGCTGTTGTGGCAAATCAAGGGAGATCTGCAGAAAAAATATGCATGTTGGTCATAGATGATACTGCATTTAGACTTTGGCCATATACCCCAAAATGCCACCATGTGGTGATGTAAATGCAAGTTTGACAGCAAATTTGGCAGGTGGCCACATTTTTACACGTTGCTTGGCGGCAACAGAGGACGGTGGCTGGAGAGCATGGCAGCTGCATAACTTTTAAAAAAAGTTAAAATTAAATGGCCTGCTGCATTTTTTAAAATTGGTTAGTGGCCACCAGGGCACATTTGGAGGTTGCGCGTTGGCAGTCCAGAAACAGGCGGGTGGCAGGAAGGCAGCAGTGAGATAATTGACTGATGGGAGGGTCATCATCTTCTGATGATGGACCAATTTCAGACTTCTCGCACCGTCTGATTGTTAGAAATCATACGGTAGCAGCGCAGGCACTCTACAAGGGCTGTTGACAAGGCCGGAGATGACCTCAAATCAATCTGGCAATTCCAGTCACCATGGGAATAAATTGGATCTCTAAACAATTCATGCATATTTTAAAGCATATTTCAAATTACCAGAGTAATAGACCTGCATATGAGTGTCTGTGGCTAATTTCACAATTTAATTTAGTTTCTTTTAGGAAGTGTTACCAAGACAAATTCTAATAGTTCTATTTGTAGATTTTTCACTAATAACAAGAAAAAAAAAAACTTCTTGTAATCTGCATCTTTGCTTTGACTGCTGCCCCCACGACCCGGACCCGGATGAATGGAAGAAAATGGATGGATAGTTAGAAGACTTAGTATATGTTTAATAATAATAAAAACATGTGAAAAGTAATTTGAATTATTTATGTAACAAAAAAAATTGCAAGACGTTTCATCACTAATTTATTTAAGGCGAACTTCTTTCTAATAGAGATGGGATTATGGCTCTTTTTAGGGAGCCGGATCTTGGATCAGTTTATTTCAAAGAACCATTCAAAATATTGCCTCTTTTTATGTTTAAATGAAGCCCCCACAGAATCAGTGTTTTAATTTTATCCTCTGCGTCATTATGCGCCATTAAAAGATCTAAGCTGCTGTCATCAACATCAGAAACTACTTTGCTTTTTTATTGGGGCTGCAGCTCCATAATGAAGTACGGCATACCCAACCTTAGACTAGCAGAAAGGTACTGTGTTTGAGAGAAAATACTGTATTAAGTCAATCCAAGTGCAGAGCCTTTGTCAGACACTTCAGAAAACTTGAACATTCTCCTCCAGAAAAAGCTGAAGGATCTGCAGGACTCTTTTTTTTTTTTTTTGTTTTGTTTTTCAACTGAATACTTTGACTTTAATTGACATGAACTGAGTCATCGATTGCAGTTCAATTTAGGTACACAAACAGTTTTTTTTAAAAAGCCAATGCTGTTTATCATAGTTTTATTTTTATCGACTGTTGCCAGTTCTTACTTAAATCAACAATTAACACAAATAGGAGAAATACAATCATTACTGCTGTTCTTATACCAAATAATAATCCAGAGAAGGTGAGACAAATTTATATGTTCTTAGAACGTTGTTAATCCCATGTGATTTTTTTTTCTCCTGTCATATTCTGAGCTATTTGCACAAGAACACATATAACTCTTTATTATTCACTACTGACTAAAAAATCTGTTTCAAGAGCCAGTCTATAATTGCACATTGTTCTGAGTTTCATGAAGGTAATAATTCAGTTATAAGCGATGTTTTCTGTTACTCTGATCAAAAATGCTATAAAACCTGTTTAAGTTCATTTTATGTTACAATTTAGATTTTAAGGTGTCAATCTGAGAAAATGTCTTGATTTCTTTAAAAATTTAAATTTGTCAAGGAAAAAAAAAGAAAATTATGTTTTAAATCTTTTAAAATCACTTTATTGCCTTTTCTTTTGGTGACCCAGCATCCAGTTCAGCTCCTCAGCTTCTGATGCTGTCTGATAATGACTGTCTTCTCAGCCAGGTGTTGAACCATGGAAATTAGTGACAAATGTAGGGCAGAAGGGTGGGAAGACCAGGCCAGGAAAACACAGGCTTTATCAATAATTTGTTCAGTTCAAATAAGTTAATTTGATAGTCAGAAACTTTATTTTCCCAGAGCAGCATACATTATTGGCAGCAGTCTGTCTGAAAAAGGTTACAAATCCTGGCTAGATCTTTATTATTTTTTTCAGCTAAACATCTAAGCCAACATTGACACCAGCTGTAAAAGAAACCTGTAAATTCCTTTGAACATAAAGTGTTGACTAAATGCCACAAGCAACTGTTTTACCTCTGCCCATATAATAATTTGATGTAAAAAATGATCAAATACAGTATACTAAACTGCAATTTTCTGATACAAAAAATCTGGTTTTGAGGAGAAAAAAAATAAATGTACTTATTTTTAATAAATTTTTCAGTCAGTCAGAAATCTTGCTTGAGTTGAATGTAAACTTTCAGCAAATTGTGTTTAAAAGCCAATATAACATCTTAACATCTCTCTGATGCAGAAGGTGTCAGAGAGATATTAAGAATGTTAAATGCAAAATCTTTTCTTGGAAAAAAGGTTCAAGGTGAACTAGAAAAGCATTTTTCTACTCTGCTCTGTCATTGTAAAGCCTCCTGAGCTGAAAAAACATAATCAGGATTTTAGTGACGTTTATCTCTCCAACGCACATGCATTTCCAGACAAGATATATTTTCTCCAATAGGTCAGCTGTCTTTTTAACTTTACACTTTATGCTGCATGTTCCTCAATAGCTTAATACATTTTAGTTTTTATTATTTAAAAAATGTTTGTGAAATTTGTCCGTTGATTCAGGTTATACGGCTGCCACACGTCCTTATCGCCTTTTATGTTTGTATGTAATGATATATTTATACAGAAGGAAACATTTAAATTCATTGAACACCTCTCATTTTATTTCCATATTATGTTTTATTTATACTGTATTTTATCTTTACTTAATTTTTTTTATATGACACAGTTTTGTTTGTAATCTTAATATGTGTATATTTCATTCATAATTAATTCACTATGTAGGCCAATGTCACTTAAAATAGTTCTTGTGTGCAATCTTTAAATATTAGAGAGATGCACCAAGAATTTCACTGCATATTGTTCATGGATGTAAACAATTGTGACAAATGAAAATTCAAATGTTTTTTTAACTTGTCCTGTCCAACAGCTGAGCAAACAGATATGAGCTGAGAGCCTCTTGTATTAGACAGATTTTTACTCTTACAATCGGGGTTATAAATCATAGGGAACACAACATGTATGTTGGTATAAGCCCCTTTTGTAATTTAAACGAAACTTTATTAATGTTAATTTTGTTTGTGTTCTTTTTGTTGGACAAAGAGAGAGGGAGGGGGGGGGGGGGGATTATAGAAGTTAGAGAATGACTACTGGAAAGGGAAGGTAGAGTTGTTAATCTACAGGCAACAAAATGCTGGAGCTTATACCCATTACAAAAGTGAGTGTTGGTCTAAAATGGGCGGGGCCTGTCCACACACTCAACTGTTACATACCTGCCGGCTCCATGAGTGTTCACAAATTTGTCCACATCCAGTTCACAGCATTACATTCTATCAAGCAAACTATTAGAAGGTGCAAAGGTGAGCCAACGCCTGTGTTCAGGTGAATGTTATCTTAAGATGAAAATTCAATTTGAACTTTACAGATGTGAGATTACAGTGAGCAGTTCAGCCACATTTCCAAACGTTCTCAACTGATTCCATAGCAACTGTATGACAATATGAAGAAATATGAAGAAACATCCAGGTGACGTCTTGAGGTTGATTCTTGGCATCACAGTAATCGTTAATCAAAATTAAGTTCTGGTTTAGTAAATGATCACTGCTTTCAGAGCTTAAATAACAAAACTAGTTGCTTTAAAAGTATTGTTTTTTTATTGCTTAAGAAGTGTTTGGGTAATTAAAAAAACTTACGATGTCAACTAATAAAGCAGATTTTCATCACTGAATTCCCAAAAATGGCAAAAAAATCTTGGACTTCTCCAGACATTTTGATACGGACTCCAGCTCGGACAAGGGAAGCAAAGCGGACATGGATCTAGTCATCTACAAGTGGATGCATCAGAATGGAGTGGAGTGGGAAGCTTGTAGTCTGCTTCTTGCAGCTTATAGGTCACAGCTACAAGCTTCTTCCAATGGCATTTTTGTCTGCTCCCAATTTACAACAATTTGAATAAAGAAATATTCAGAAATGCAATTTTAAGTTTAATTTGTTTCCCCTCCATCATTAGAAAAATGTCACAAGAGCATGTTAAAAACACCAGAAACACAATTTTCAGCATGATCTTTCTTTAAATACAAGACAGTGTTTGTGCAACATGGTTGACCTTTGTACTGATCTGCAAACATGTTCTCCTTCCACTGAATGGACCATAGCAATAGGTATGAAGAGCAAACTGTTTTTTTTTTTTTTTTCAATGCAGAGGTTGGTGGGAACCAGCCAGCAGCTTGTAGGATCCAGTGTTGTTGTATTCACGGTGTAAAAAGAAAGACACAATGATAAATAAAAGGTCTTTAAAATATTATCAGTGATTCCAAAGCAACAAGAGAAACAGAAAACGAAAGTGAAGGTGGCATTGAGAAATAAAGATTAGCTTCATTTAAAAAGTATAGTTTTAAAAGAGTAGCACGCTTCAATTGGAGAACATGTCCACATTCCACATGTGGATCGAGTCGCTGTGTGCTTGTGTGTGGGGGTCTATACTGTACATGAATGCAGCAAAATATGAAGCTCAAACAGAGAGACTGAACATTTGGAAGCTTGTATAATTCTCTCTGTGGGTGTCAATTAAATCTCTCTGCTCAGTCAACAGCACACGCATTCAAACACACACAAACACACTGACTCAACAGTGCTTCGACAACACCGGCTGGCCTGGCAAACAAGGCAGAAAGGGAGGAAGAAAAGAGCTGATGGAGTGAGAAAGAGCGATAGAAGGAAAAGAAGTGGTAACATGAGAGCATGAAAGCACTGCAGGTAAGGAAGCACTACAGTTTCTCTGCCTCACAAACACACACTCAGAAAAATAGTGCAAAAATGAATCCATGCATTCAAAAGGCCGCACATGCACAACAGAAGATCACATGCCATACAATATGCCATGTTTAATATTCTTTTCTGTTTACCTGCTGCCACATTTTAAAGCCCCGGGATGCAGTGTCCTTTATGATTAACTTGAAAACAAAAATGTTAGGATGCAACAACCTTGCATACAAAATCAACAAGTTATTGACGTTAGCTGATCCTGCAGAAGTGTGTTTGCTCTGTAATGTAAAGACATTTGTCAGTATGTAGGAGCACAGACTCTCCTGCATTTCTGTTTTTAAATGTGGGCTCAGAAACCTGTGTGATACTCACGGAGCATGAACGCCATTTGGATTCATTGTACAGCCGTCTGCAACAGTATTTCATTTTACCCTTTTTATGACGGAAAATATTCACATGACCTGGTTAGAATTGATTGTGGTGTTCTGTACAGCTTATCACAACAGTTGTGCTCTACTTGGGGTTGTACACGACTTTTTATTTTTTATTGCTGATGGAACACTAAAGGTTGGTTTAGTTTTTTCTTATCTTATAGCTCCAAATATATAGTCCCCACACCTCCTCAATGCTTCAACACCCTGGTTAAAATCCTTTTACTTTTATCAGTGTTATAAAATTAATTAAACATTTGATGCGAAGATGCTTCACATGGGCACATGTGGGCGGGCAAGGTGGAAATCAAACCTACAGTCTTCTGATCAGAGATTGCCTGTCCTACCGCTGCACCACAAACACCCCAATGAACTTATTCCAGTGTGGGTTCCTAGGCCCTTAGCACTAGGGGTCCAAGTCTGAGTCTCCATGTGTCGATACAGGGTTGGATCAGGAAGAGCATCCAACATAAAACTCTCTACACAACCACGTGTGATGAAAGCTGATTTGCATTGGCGACCACCGATGGGATATGCTTAAAAGGTGAACAAATAAACACATGACGCTACAGACACACCAGGCATGTGATCCCCATTTAAGAACGCACAAAATTTTGAATTTAACTGAATTTTGCCCATGATGATCACACTGAAAAAGCAGGGAGGGGCTTCCTCTACTTATCCTTTTTGTTTTGCTACTGTTAGTGCATGTCTGCCACCTACAACTGGAAGAGGCTTGATGCAGAATATTCAAGTGGTGCAAATCTTGCTTCAGGCTTTTTCTTTCATAACTCTATTCGATATATGAAATACTTGGTGTCATATAAATTTCGGCCAGGCACAAACTGCAATCATTAACTTCTCTTCCATGATCAACTGTCTAACAGTTGGAACTTCTTTGAATTAAAAGGGAGCCCATCTAGACATCACTACCAAATCTGAGTTCCTGATTGGTCAAAGTTCAACCTGGTTTACATTTCAACCCAAAAATGTGTGTATCTACACATAAATGTGAGAGTTTTGAACATGAAAGTCCAACACACACATTTACATAGACTTTTCAGTGGATGGGGCCGCTTGAACACGTGCTGATAAGCACAGTATGAACATAGCTTAAGGGAGATGAGTGAGGAGGCCAAAAAAAGGACCCAAAGGGGCAGATGGGGCTCTTTTTCCATCAGTTAGTGCATGAAATATAAAAGAATGCAATTTATGAAATGTTCAATTGAAAAATGTGCTGTCATTTCATAACTGTGAACTGTAACTGAATTATTGTGGAGGGAACATATTTGACAAAAGATTGTAAAAAGCCTATACTCAGGAGAATGACATCATCAAAACAAACATGTTCTTCAACAGACAATCAAATGTGTGGTATTACAGTATTTTTGCTTCTAAGTCAGCCATAATTATTGACTTTGAAGCCAGTTACTCCAACCTTGTACAATGAAATGACTCTGTCATTTCTGACTGACTCTGTCAGCTCTGTGCTTTTATATGTGTTTATGCAATTTCACAGTTATTGTTAAATGTCAAAGTGTTTTTAATTCATAAAAGAGTGAGATCCCAGCATCTCTTGCCCGAATGTGCACTCAGAAGAGGGACTAGAAGAGCTAGCTGGTAATTTCAAGGTTGTGTTTTCCTGTCCTGGCCTTTGGGTTTGCGTTCTGCCTTAATGCAGCAAAGAATCTACTTTACTTGTGGTTCTGCTATAAGATGCTTTCAGTGGGTGACTGCTTTCAAATTCAAAATAAGAAAAAAGTTTGTTGATTGTTGTTTGTTGCTGGATTTTTCAAAAGATCCACAATGTTAAAGATGAATAAATGTTAACATATTACAACGGATTAATTCTTTTACATTTTGTCAAATTCAGATTTCACTAATGGATCACAATGCAGAATCATAAAAACAACTTGCCTGAAAATGTTAAAATCCAACAATAGGAACTGCCTTTATAATGACAATAAAAGTAAAGTAATGTTCTTTTTGTTCTAAGTAAATCTTTTAATACATTCTGATACCCATTTCTGCTCAAATTGAGGTTTCATTTACATCCATAATATTATGAATAAAGTTTAGTTTGATCTAGCAAACACTGTATAGCTTTTTATAGGTAATCTGAATTGTTGTTTTCTGACTCATATTTTTTGTGGATCTGTGATGATTTGTTATATCTTTTTTTTCAGAAATTCCCATTTGAATCATTGCACTTCCTTTTAACTCTGTTATTTGCTCAGGTCTCAGATAAGGGTTAGACCTGTCCTCATTGAGTCCCTAGGTCCCTTATTCATCAGATTTTCAGGTTTGCCAAAATATTTTCTTCACACCTGACCAGTTTCTTTGTTGGTTCCAGTATTGAGTCTGCATGGATCCAAGGGAAATGTTTACAGGTTTCCATGTCATTTTGCAGTCTTGTAAGTTGCAATCACTCACAGCCCAGTTACTGATATAACAGTAAACCTTGGTGAAACTGCAGATGACTCCGTTTCACTAGGGAAAGGTTTCTCAAGCTACTTTTGGCCAAAGTGCTTTTCTCTGTTGGTTCAAAGCCAACCTTCATGCAACCATCCATCCATCTTCTTCCGCTCATCCGGAACCAGGTCGGGGGGACAGTAGTCTAAGCAAACATGCCCAGACTTCCCTCTCCCTGGCCATTTCCTCCAGCTCCTCTGGGAGACCTTGAGATGTTCCTAGGCCAGCCGAGATAGTTTGTCTCTCCAGCATGTCCTGGGTCTTTCCTGGGGTGTCCGCCCAGTGGGTTATGCCCGGAACACCTACCTAGGGAGGCGTCCATGACCAAACCAACTGGCAATTTTTAATTACTGCTTTTAAAAGAAAACAGCTTTGAAGTGATGCCATTGTGGAGTCAGTAAATTAATCATCATTATTCCAGATCAACATAAAAAAACACTTATTTTAAACTACATTGTGGGTTCTATGGTTAAATGCTTTATTTTAGTAGTCCTCAAACATTCTTTCTCTATGGCTTCCCTGACCTAGTTTGGCTACTCATCTGACTCAAGAGATTCAGGACTCCAGTAGACTTCATTTAAGTTGATTGAATTACTGAAAGGAAAATTGTAAAATAGTCAGGATGGATCTTGAGAATTAAGATTTGAAAAAAAATATCTTTATATTTGGACCAGGTGATTACATTTGAATAAATCTTGATAGTAAAAGCTACAATGCAAAGTTGTTTTTTTAAGTGACATACCAAAAACTAAAAAAGTGTAATATACCCAAAGGATTTCAAACCTTTAGCTCATTTAACATCTCAAATAGTGCGTTTGAAAAGATGTAGTCAAAGCTTTGCATATTTAAACCACAAAGATAGATTGATTCAGGACTTTATTCCCTATTGACTCAGTGTTTTTGATCAAGACTCCAATCGGACTCAGTGTTGTTTGACTTTTTCCATCAAAAGTATTTTAAATGAGCCTCCAGCTGTGAGCTACAAAATGTCTCTGTGTCCCAAATATGAACACCAGCTTACATTGTTTATGGTCTGGGAAGTTTGAGACTCGTCTGTTTGATGTCATCTCTGCAGTGTCTTTCTTCACTTCTCAGCTTGGATAAATGTGGGCTATTCAAAGTACAACCTGTAATTTAATAAAAAAAAAAAAAAAAAAAAAAAGGTTTTACATGGTTGGAAAAAAATACATACAAACGTATGAATCAGTGCGGTGTAAAAAGTAAATATAAACTTTTGGAAGTGGAATCATAAAGTCTTATTGTAAAAGATTCAAATGCATACTTTTACAAGTGGCCAAAATACAAAAAGGAAATTACATGTGAGTTTCAAAAGATTTGTGCCAGAACTGTTGCATTTGTTCCAGGCTAGTTTATATTTTCTGCAGCTTACTTTGGCCTCTTATTGGCATTTGAAGAAGCCTTTGACTTTAACACCTCGCTACAGTGCTGCTAAAATTATAACTTTCAAAATGGGCCAAAGAGATTTAGATTTCCCTGTACTGATGTGTAGGTGCTCTGGTGCTGATATACAGAGGTCCTGGATTTTTTTCAAATGCTGTTTGCTGCATAACTAAATCTGGTTGACATGTAATATGTAGCATTTGTCAGTTTTCTTTCAAGTCATGTCCTAATTCTGTTTAGTCTCCGATGTCATTGCAAATTAATGCACCATAGCTGCTTAAAACAGGTTTATTATTCTTCAGATGTGTCAGCTGTGATCAGACACTGCTTTTGTTGTTCAGGACACTGCAGAAAAATAAAAATAAATTAAATGACAGGCTATTGTTGCCTTAGCAACATCTTGATTTTCAAGGTTATACTTGGTAAAGTGAATGTATTGAAAGGCTACTGGTGATATTGGATATCGGTTTAAAGTAGTTAGAAAATGTCTTTTAGCTTCATAACAGCCCATGTAAAAAGACTAGAAAAGATTATTTTTTTGTTTTGTTTTCAGAGTCTTCCAATGGCAAAAAAAAGTATGATTACTCTCCTGCACACTCAAAGCCCGCAGTTTGAACATCATTTATTACAGGCTGTGGCTCTGAGTGAAGTGAGCCGCTACAGACACATTTGGAAATAACTTTTCAAAACTGAGACGGAATGGATACAGGTTTTGGTTCTAAACGTGGGTGAAGCAGAAAGAAAAATGAGTCAGTTATAGGCCTCAGTGCAAGATGATCAGACGGGGCAGTGGTCATCACAATTTACCACAATGTTAACCTCACTGTACAGCCTTCAGCATTTTGTCCTCTTGCTTTTAGAAATGTTTTTGGTTCATAAAAAACACATTAAATGCTTGCGTGACTGGGTCTGAGCAGCTATATCCTTATGCCGCACTCAAGTCCTCCCGAGTTTCCCTACATGAACCAAAATCCTGTCTGAAGCTTAGAAAAATTACACTATTTTTTTTTCCCACATAGTCTGCTGACCTTTTTTATCCAAATGCACAGTCTGAAAAATCTTGGTTATCTTAGTTGCTGTTTTCTGTCTGGAATTTATGTTGTTTTGTAATCATCATTATAGCTTTATCAGAAACTCCTGTACAAGTAAACATACTTCTTTTTTTTTTCTTTTACAAAAGAGTTTGTTGTGTCTCATTTTTTTTGTCATGTTTTAGTGAAATTATTGCTCGTAACGTACAGGACTAGAAATGCAGCCTCTCAGTCTTAGGGTGTATTCAGACTAGACACATTTGGTCCGTTTTAAGCAAACCAGATGTCGTTTCATTTGATAATCTGGAACAAAGTTTCAGTCTGAATATGTGCGAACCCTGATCCAGAACTAGGAACCGCTCTCAGACCCATCTTTCGAGGTGATTTCAGTTAGTTTCCAATCGGACTGAACTTTTGTTTGCTCTGAAATTCCTCAGTCTGAATACAGTCTGGGCTGGGACCGGAACAGCAGAACCAAAACAGCTACCATACCCAGTTAATAACGGACATACGTTGTTTAATGTTTATTATGATTATTACAACACAGAATTTTTTTGATTTTAAGAACATTGTCGCTACATGTGTAGGACACTTGTGACATAGGTCAATAGAATACATAATAACTTGCCCAAACTGACCAAACATTTAATATAGGGCCTACTTTGTGTTAAATGGCACAGACATTCTTTAAACTGCATTTCTTCCTAGTATTGTGATATTTTTGCAAATATAAAACACAAAATGTTACATTTTGCCAATTTAGTCAAATATTTAGGCTGTAACTCATGTAGTGTCTTGTTTTCATATAATGGTCAGATGCAAATAGAAGTACTTTGAGTACTTTGTAAAATAAATATGCAACATGAGGGACATAGGGCATTGAAGAAGTTTCATTTTGTGTCACTTTAGGTGTAGCTGCCATCAAGGACAAAAAAAAAAAAGTGTAAAGAATGACGCTGCATTTGGGTCACTAAAGGTTCTGTTGAGGTTGTTGGAATTTCATTTTTATTCCGGTGGCACCAAACACTGATCCATCTTCCTGTTTGACAAGCAAGCAGCTTGACACTGTCCTGCACTAGATCCTCTGTATCTGCTGAGAGTTAAATCTTCCCAAACTCATAAACACGTGCCAACGTCTTTCTGCTTTTCACCAAACCAGAGCAAGTGACATTTGGGGCTGTTTCCTGCAGCCTGACAAAGCGCTTTTAAAACCATATAAACCACTGTGCCTCTGTTTATTCCTTCTGACACTAACTTCCTGTGAAAGCAGATGATCACCGTAGGTTTATTTAGACTAAAGACTATGAGTAGAGCTGTCTGATATCCAGGGTTGCAGCTTTTAGCTATTCCTTCTCACAAGAGAGTTAATCTTTGAGAGAAATGTGATTCAACAGCAATTAAAGCCACCATTTCACAGCTGGTTCTCACATCACTAATTGTGAATGTTTGTTGAAGCAGATGCCCGACTGTTGTCTCAAAAGAGTATCTCAAATTATGCCCTGCCAAAAGTATTTTATGTACTTCAGCACTTCCTAAATATGAAATAGATTGATGGTGATGTGATTGCTGAACACATTGGGATATCTATTATTACCAGAACATGTTGTGGTTAGAATGACACGTCATAAACAGCTTTCAAGGAACGAATATTAATATTTCATGCCATAAGTACAACCATTAAAATAAGTCACTAAAATTTCTTTTCATTTTTATGGCTAGCAGTTTTTAATAAAGGCAAAGCTTTAATAGCATTTTTCAAATTTCCTAGCTGTGGGTGCTCAGGCTGTTTTCCTGGTGTCTGTTGTCATTTTCCATCAGGCGATTTAACATGCACACTGGGGATTCAGTGGCCTGTTTGGCTTGGAGCATGGCCAGACTGACACCCAACCCACCAGCTGCCCTCTCATCTGCTTAATTGTTTTTTTTTATTTTTTTTTATTTCCCTTTGTTGGTTACTGCACTGTGTTTATGTAAAATCCTTAAATGAAGACCTTTATCCACAGTAGCAATTTATCAAGACATTTTGAATTCAATTTAAATTCAATTTTATTTATATAACCCAATATAACAATACAGTTGTTTCAATGGCCTTCACACCGACATTTAAGCAAAATAACATAAAGTCAGTCATAAAATAGAAACAATAGCTCGTTGCTAGACTAAACTAAGGTAAAACTGGCATCCCAGTATATATGTATGTATATATATATATATATATATATATATATATATATATATATATTTTACATTATCATAAAATGTTGATATCTATAAGAGACGTGGTGTAGGGACATTCCATTCAATGTGTGTATCTTTTGAATGATTTTCTCTATATTTTGATTTTGTTTTTCAGCTCTTGGTCAATAGTTACATCTGAATGCTCTCCACAATGAAAAATCAAGTTGTCTCTGTTGAATTCTAATAACTATTCTTTCATTTGTACTGCATTCCCGGATCAAATACAAATTTTATTGCTGCTGTAACAATAATTAATTTCCTCTGTATCTCATTTGTAAATAATAACCAGATTGTTTTGGAGGATTGCAAATTATATAGTTCCCAATGAGCTTTTGCAACAGCTTAGAGATGAACAAAGTGATCCACAACAAAGTTGTTGAATAAAATGTTTCTTATGTTGTATTTTATGAAAGTGTGTCTTTAATGATTTGCAGAGGAATGTAATTAAACTCTTTTCAGAGATCATTTTGGTAAATACTAAAACTCAATACAAATTTCACAGGAACAATTTAGAAGGTCTTCCTGTAAATTATAAAGCCCTTGAACAAATAGTCGGGTAGATTCACTGTAAAAAAAATGTCAGGGTTGCATCTTCCTTGTGGTCTGATTTCATGGTAAACACAAAACTTTTAGTCCTCCAGGACTTGAATCTATTCAGTCTTGCAGTGCAGACCAATATGACCTAAAAGACTGTGCCATCTTTAGACAAAACCAAAGGACCACAAGCAGCATTAAATCATGAAAGGTTCAAACTGTCATTGATAATAAACAATTTTGAAAAATCTAATGATTCCCTGTATGATGGGCAACCCTCACAGAGAGTCAGGGTTGAAGATCCCCTTGGCTCAGACAAATGAAGCACAATTTTGAGTTTTTTTCTTGAAGTTTAACTATTAAAAATGTAAATATTAAGATGCCATATTTTCCGCACTAGGCCAAATTAGAAGTGGGATCGGACACTAACGCAGCAGGGCTGAATTCGTGTGACTCTTGAGGAGAGTCACATGCAACAAACATACTGGAGAAACGTGTAAAGTTTGGATGCGTGGCGAGGGGGACGCCTCCAGCCAGATGTGATGTAATGGTTGCAGCTCAGAGTGGCGCGTGCAGTGCACGCCGGGGGTGGGTTGCTCACAGTGCTCCTCAGTGCACATTTCTGCCACCGGACTTCTGCTGTGTGACATTCAAATGTGCCAGGGTGGTGAATGACCAATGTCAAGAGAAGTAAAAAAATAAATAAATAAATAAATAGTCCAATTGTTGTTAAATGTGAAGTTTTTCTTAAAGCGCTCATCCCTACACTCGCTGCTCCAGTGTCAGCGAGAAATGGTCTGATAGTCAATGAAGCTGAGCACTTCCCAAAGTTGCACAAAAACATTTTTACAGATTTTGGAACTTGGTGCACACTAAAGATGCACCGGATTATTAGGTGCACGATCAGTTTAGGCCTTTTAGTGTGCCTTATGGTGCGGAAAATGTGGTAATTGACTCTCTGCAGCCTTGCTATTATTCGGATTACCTTTTTCTTTTCAAATCAGAAAACAATTCTAATCCTCTTCTGAATTGAAGAGGGATCATTTTCATTTCTAACTACCTATCCTCTACATTGTTCAGCTCTTTTTCCCACAGCTTTTTCCTGAAGACTTTATTTCTTTTTCTTAGTTTTAAGGTCTTTCTGCACAATCTACACATTGGCCATGTCTCTTCCCTAAGGCTCTCTTTCTTTCCTTCCAAAGCTTCTCCAACTCACCGATGATCCACGGTCAGTGTTGGTTGGGTAAGTTACTTCTAAAAAGTAATCGAATACTGTACATAGATATAGGATCAAAATGGTAATGACATGAATTTACTCATTTCCTGTTTGAAAAAGTATTTCACGACTCATTACTTTACTTTACTTTACTTTTTTCCACTCATACAAATTATCAAGGAGAAAAACAGCTTCGCACAAACAAGATCCTCTTGTCTTTAATTTACAGGGCTCCTTAGAAAAATCGTTATTTTATCTCAATAGGACTTCTGTGGTTTAATAAATAAAATAAAAACTATATTTTCAAAACAATAGCTTTGTGCAAGGTATAAGCAAGGTTCAAGACATAACCTTGGTTCATTTGAATTTGGACAACAGTGTGAAAAATGACCAAAAAAAAAGTTATAACATATGTGGTCTATGCCACTGCTCAAAGTCAAATGTGAAAAATACTCTGACATCTGTATTCCTCTCTATCAAATGTGATACTAAGCCAGTCTTTTGAAAACACAAAGAACTATTATATGACACCATGTTCATTCTGGCTGACTTTATGTATGCCATGACAATGCGTTGCACCAGTTTCTCTCTTTATGTTTGCCTTTTGTGCACAGTTCTGCACTGCTGCAATCTACCGAACTATGCCCCCCCAGCGCATTGAGATCAGATACTTCATGTGGCTTTGTTTCTTTGATTTAATATAAAAAAAAAAAAAAACAGTTTTGAAGCTCATATAATATTTTTCTATCTTTTATTGTGAATATAGAATGCAACGTATCTGACTGCATCATCAAAAAAGCTATTTCTTTTTTTTTTTTTTTGGTAAATTATTTATCTTAAGAAAGAATAACATTTACCCTTTTATTTTTCCTTTCTGCCATTTTACTGTCTTCTTTTAACTATAATAGTTTATGCTGTGGAATTCACCACATTCATTTACTGTACACTAACAAGAATTTACAAACTAGATTGACCGATACCACTTCACAAAAAAAAAAAAAAAAAAAAAAAAAAAACATTTAAAAATAAGCAGAAAACATAGATAGCACACACAAGATTGAAAGTTGGCTGTAACTGCAATGAAGCTTGATTGGGTGAAAATGAACTGTCAAGTCAATACCTGCTTCTTTTACATTTATAGCCAGTTATCTGTCTCTGGATGTTATGCTATAACCATAAAAAGTTTATCTCGCATGAACCTGGCCGCAGTTCCACCGCAGCATTGTCACATTATGTTTTCCTTATTGACTCGCTGGTTCAGCTGTGGTACACGCACCTCCCACAGCAAACACTTGTTCAGCTTGACCTCAGGCTACATGAGTGGTGTCACAGTTTTGTCCTCTCCCTTGAGTGACTACATAACATTGGAGGAGCGAAAACATTTATGCCAGTCACGCTCCCTGACCCTGTTTGTCCTCTAAAATCGAGAGAGAAATCAAACAGTTTGTTGTTTTAGATACATGAAAGTGTCACCAAAACACCTGAGCTCAGCAAACAGGCATATCCCCTTCCTCTTACACTTGCATCCTGTTGACCTCACTTTAGCCTTCACCAAACATTTTAAAGACCATTCTTCAAACATCTCTTGTCTCTTTTCTTATTTTTTCCATTACCTCTATTCATTACTTGTCTCATTTTCCATTTTGGTCATCTTTTCATCCTCGTCCTCTTCGGTCTTCAGAGTTTTTCATCATTCTCTATTCTGTCCATTATGCCATTAATAAGAAGCCACATGCATGCACTGTCCTTTTATATTCCTGAAGCCCGACCTTCGTAAATGCAGCCATACAATGTCTATTGATTTATGCATACAAATGCAGTGTGAGTATGTGTGCTACATTCTTCAACCTTCTCAATGTCACACACTTTTTGGCTCCCTATAGTTTCCTTTCAGTTAGAAACCACAAACGTGAGCCTCATGTTCCTTGTTTATGTTGAGTGTGCACACTTGTTACGCCTATAGTGTTTGATAGGGTGAAAGTGTTGCATGATCTGTCATTTGCATGCCAAATCATTCAGATACCAACCAAGTGTGATCAGGAGCTTCTCCATCCAATCAGGCCAAAGAAGGAAGAATGGGGGGAATAAAGAGAAGGAATAAACACATTATTTTGACTTTCTTACTGGAAAAAAAGGGGAAGACTGGAAAGAAGGGACATTTTAAAGCAATATGAAAATTAGAATGAAAAAAAATTGTGTAAAGAAACATTAAATGGGGTAGCACATCTAATCAATAATGTCACAATTGAAGCTGAAGAAGTATGTGGCAATAGATGGTAGACGGGAAATCCATTAATCATTCAGTCAATGTGATGCTGAAATTTGAGTGAAACTGTAGATGTTTAGATTTTTTTCTTTTGCAGTTGTTGCAGATATGATGGTCAAACCAAAGTCAACCTAATGATCAGGCTGAGGTACTCACTGTTTTCTTTGCACCCTAGTATGGTTTTGGTTAGTATCTGGCCTAACCATCTTTGTCTTTCTTTGCTGGTTCGTTTCAATCAAGCTCATCCTATTCAACTGCAGCATCAGTCTTTAAACATCTGAAAGCCTAATGCTACGCATACACAGAATTTGGAAACGTGTGTTTGTATGACTGCTTTCAAAGTAGGTCTATGTAAACGCATGTATACATGCGCTTTGGGTTTTAAAGTTCAAAATTTTTCAAAAGATTAAAGTTGTTTTTTGGGCTCTGTGTAGAAAACATGCTGTGATTGAACAGCCGTCAAAAGCTAAACTAGTTGACATTGACCAATAAGGGACTCGGATTGGGTAGTGACGTACGGGTAGCATATCATTCAAAACCCAGAAGTGCCAACTGGTTGAAAATCGATCATGAAAGACAAATCATTTATTGCCTAATTAATTTGTGCCTGGTCAGAATTATGATACCAGGTCTTTCATTCATTGAGGAGATGTGAAAGAAAAAGGCTGGAGTCAGATAAGATTTGTGAGATTTGCTAGTATCAGGTAGCAACATACCTGTGTGATGACCAAATGCTAAAAGCGCATTCAAGAATGCCATTTGGCATGCTCATAAAATGAGCCACACAGTTGCAGTAACTTCATAGTTTGTCCAAAGATTTATAAAATCTCTTGTCTAATATTTTAAGTTTTCTCTCGATCTGCATGTTTACCCTACAATTTTTAAATTGAAAATGACTCAATCTTCAAAAATGACCAATCTTGTAGGATTGTTTGATTGATTGATTTGATTGATTGTCTGACTTGTTGCTGTGTTGCTGGTGAAATAAAATTTCAGGCTTTCAAACGTAATCAAGCTTTTGCTTCAGACTGATAAACTTCCCAGGTTTACAGTTTTGTGAATCAATGAAATAAAATGTAAATTTTTATGATTTACAAAAAAAAAAAAAAAAAAAAAATACAGTATTTAGTCTGACTCATTTACGGACAAAACAGGTTTTTAATTTGAATGTTTCCCCCTTTAGCTTTTAAATGAGACGATGCAAAAGTAATAAAAAAAACTAAATCAACATATGAGTTTGTGTTGGTCTTTTAAAGTGGAACACAAGTGCGCAAAAAAATAAAAAAAATGCAAAACTTCTGTTGCTTTGTTGTAAACAGGTGAAACTTTTTTGACGTTCTTAAATTTTATGGATTAATGTCATCTATTGAATGAATCAATGCACAATATTTCAGGTATGGATATGAGAGGCTACAAAACATATGGGGATGGCTTGTGTCACTGAATGTTCTGCACAGTTTCTGTTGCTGGAAAACCACCATTTATATCAGCTGTCACCATGCCATTCTTTATCATTTTTCTGTGTAGCGTCTGGTCTGGCTCAGCTGGTCAGTGCTGCATATCACTCATTTTCACAAGCTGTCATAACTGAGCCATGGTATGACCTCCAGCTGAGGTAGTCTCTGTGAATAAAGCATCACAATGTTTTTAAAAATACACAGTAATTGAATTGTGACAAAATCAATGTTTATCTGCTGAATATGTTTCACTGTGTGTCCCACCCCCCCCTGTATTTGAACATGTTGACTGCATTGACATCTCTGCCATGTGGCTGGTTGCCTCTATGTAGTGGCAACTAAAAGCCAGACCAACAGTGAACAAGCCAACAAGCTGATTTTATTTATTTATTTATTTTTTCATCATTTTTTGGAGCCAATCCGTTAGTTTTGTTAGTGCATAAATGTTAATCTGTTTTATTTTGTATTCAATTGTTCCAACATGCTATATCATAATTGCACCATCTATGTGTGAATACCTTGCTCCTTTTATGCCTACACCTGCCAAAATCCATCGGGCCGAGATGCTGTGGACTGTGGCTTCAGAAAGGTTACAGAATTTCAGCCTCGTGTGTGTGTCTGTTAATAGCTTTTGCCAAAGCTGGCTTTGTAGAAAATGTGCCTAGAACAATGCTTGCCTGGACAGCCTGGGGAAAAAAAAAATCTGGAGGCAGTGCTTGTAAAACAGCCAGGATGCAGTGAGGCAGGGCTAAGTAGGTCATGGGTCACTCGTTTGTGGATCCCCAGGAGAAAAGAGCAGGGCTGTGTTTTGATGAGTCTTAATCCTATGGGGGCACTGCCTAAATTTACTCAGATGTATACAAGTGTTTCCTTTGGATTAAAATTTTTTATATGAAAAATGTCAAGCATGTAAACCCTGACTATGACAATATCAAATTGTCTTTTTAAAGTCATGCTTATGGCTTAAATATGCTTCAATGTGTGTTGGCCATGTTGGTGATAGAACAAGTCCCACTCTAGTTCAGGGACAGTTTCTGTAACCAATCTGCCTTTTTAAGCTCTAGTAAGCCACACTAAGCCAGTTTGAAAGTTGGTGCCAGTCTCCTGTTTGCCTGGAGCTTTGGGTGACGTGTGTTTATTTGTGTATGTGGGTGTCAGTGTGCTATAACGCCCAAAGGCAGTTGTCGGGAGGAAGATAGGCCACATGCAATGTTCCCATTTGAGATGGAGAAAGACAGGGAGGGAGAGATAAAGGGAAACAGACAGAGCCAGGGAGAGCTAGCGAGTATTTTTGGGTCATGTGGGTTGCCCTATTTAGCTTTTTTTTTTGCAAGCATCTGAAAGGCGCAGGACACACACGCATAATAATACCCAGGCTCAGATATCACAGAGTCACACACCAACAATCCTTTTAACTGGGTAACATCACTAAGATTTGTTTGCACATGCAGCTTTTCGTTACAACCCACCACCAATAAATCATGTTGTCTGTTTCCGTGGCACCTATGATTATTCTGCAAGATGCGCATGAGAAGGAGATCATAAAACTGGAACACAGGTTGAAGAGCAGGTTCAGCAAATTAACCCTTTCATTTTATGTTCACAGTGAATGCACTGACCCTGTGCCTTTCCAGCGCTCTTTGGGTTTTGGTAGAATAGTGCTGAACCTGCATACTGCAAATCCTTGTTAGATGATGTCAGCATTCTTCGGGAAATAATCTCTAAGACTTGTTAATAGGTTTTCCTCTCACTTTCAAAGATTTATATTAGCCTGATCAGTTTTACAAAAGAAGTTTGTGGTGCTAAAAGAAAATTGTCTGTTTACTGAATTGTTCTCCAAACAAACCTGCAGTCTTTTGAAAGTGTTAAGCTTTCCTCTCTGCTGCCACTCCAAAAAAAGTGACCCATGAAGATATGAAAGGGTAAAAAAAACCTTATCAATGCTAACCTTGTTCAAGCAAAAATATTGAAAGAAAACCAGCCTTATGCCAATATGCAACAGTTTTTAGTAGTGAAGTGTTAACGCAATCAGTGAAAATTAGCTGATACTGCATTTGCAGCGATGTTCGAACACATTGCCAACTGATCCACATGGGGGGCGTTCAATGGGGTGTAGCTTGCCCAGTGATGGGCAACTCCAGGCCTTGGGGGCTGCATTCCTGCAACATACCATGCTCTGGCATGTTTTAATTGGCTCGACACACCTGAAGCAGGTCAGTCATGAGTAGGGCTTGGATATCTGGAAGTCATGCAGACACTGTGGCCCTCGAAGCCTGGAGTTGCCCATCCCTGAGCTAGCCACTTGAGAGAACAAAAAATAGTCATTTGTATCATTCTGAGCCAAAGCCTGGCCATTCTGAGCCAGAGAAACATTGGTTTGGTCTAGGGCGTTGATTGTAGACTAATTCTCTGTATAACCTAAATTGCTGAATTTGACATTTTTTTTAAATGTTAAACTTTTAACTTGCTATTTCTTCATTTTGTTGAGCTTAATCTTCTCCCGAAAAAGACCCGGGTATAACTGGTACATGTTCTAGTATCGAATAGCGGCAGTCTAGTGTGAAGACATAATGCTAAAAGTGTGATCAAGAACCCGTGTTCAGCGTGCAACACATGGCTATTGTGAACGTAGCATCAGAATCAGCTAATTTTTTGTGATCATGTGAACAGTCCAAGAGTTATGATAGGTCAAAGAGCGTGAGCTATGTAGGTGTCACCGTCGACATCTCATGTGTTAAAAGGTTAAACACTTGTCTTGTGTAAGGCACTGTTCATGGGACATGATGCCTTTTTTTCCCGAATAGTAATACTAATATAACTGTGTTTGTACGCAGCACCACCAACAGCAACTGTCTCAACAAAGTCTGCTAGAAATCTGGAGGTCATCATGAGTGAACAGCTTCACTCACTGGTAGCATCTCCAGTTATGAAGGTTGGGATCTACAACATGATAAAAATCACATCTTATTGTTTACTTTTGCAAAACAACTCTGGCATTTATAGTTTCTTAGTTTGAAAACTGATATGTTTTTTTTTTTTAGACAGTGCTGCTAGCTTGCATTGCATTTTTTTTATTTGAATGGAAAGAAGAAAAATGATGTCTCACTTATGTTCAGAGATTTGAGGCATCTTCCCATATCTGATTGTAATCCTTCACATATGTCATCACGTAAGTAAACTCCAGTTTCCAAAAACTCAGACAAAGTATGCACAGTTATGGAGTTTAGTATTCAGGGAGGGGTTTCACTCCATCTGCAAGTTTCACTTAACATGTAACAGAAGCACAGAGGCTCCAAGTGCTCTCCATTTGGCAAGACTCACAAGATCATTAGTTTACTCAGAGGTAACATTTAAAATTTGCACATCACCTTTTTTTTTTTTTAAATTAAGCATCTGTAATCTGTTTCTATTCTCTTCTTCTCCAGAAAGACTCTCTGCTTCATCTAACTTACATAACAGACCTAATATAGCTTTCATATAAAATAATTAGTGATTCCTGGCTTGTGTCATGAGTTCAAACTTCAGCTATTGGGGCCAAAAAATAAATTCAGACGTCTTTATCCTGTGGCTCCTGAGCTTTTGTTGAAGTTACTTTGTGTTAATGTGCTGAGTCAGCTGCTCAAGGTCTTGGTCAAAATAAAACACAATTAAATCCAAGGCAGTGACAGAACAGTTGTCAAAAGAACAGTGCTGTTATTTATAGAGCTGACATCAGTTTGCTAGGAAGCTTTTGAATTAAAACAAGGAGATCGTTAGTTTGTGAAAGAGACAACAACAGCAGTAATTCAATTCTACAACTCCATTGAAGGTTCTGGCAAATGTGGGCTAAAGTAGGAGAGTTTCTAATAAATGTCAGCCATCTGTTTAGTACTGATTTTGTCGCATCTCTCCTGAAACAAGAGAGTAAGTCTAAATTTCAGCCTTTCAGACATTCAATCCATAAAGATTACATCAGCAAAGTGAACGATGAGTTCAACGCAGGGTTGAACTTCTTTTAGATGTCTTCCGAGTAACTTTGACAGGTGTACATATAGCATATTAGAAGATGTTTTTGAATATGCTAGTGTAAGATTGAGACAAAAAACAGATGCCTTTGACTGAAATGTTAAAATCTATGGCAGGTAAAGTCATTGATGGTCAAAAAGATGGATGACGAATGACATCAAAACAATGCATTGGGTGAATATGTACTTTAAGATGACAGACAGTTTGGTGAGAAAAGCAAGCTTTCTCTAATGAAAGTTAGAGTTAATGGACTACTGTCAATCTAAAAGAATGAAATAATCCAAGGTTTATACCCAATTTTGATGCATAAGTAGGACGTTCATGGATATGTTTTTCTCTTTTTTTTGTCCTAGGGAAAGTTTTATACAAGCAGGCTATGAATATGTGATGTAATGCCAAGTCCATCCATCCATCTTCCTCTGCTCATCTGGAAAAGGCTTGCGCGAACAGCACTCTGAGCAAAGACGCCCAGATATCCCTTTCCCCAGCCACTTCCTCCAGCTCCTCTAGGGCGACCTCGGGGCGTTCCCAGACCAGCTCAGAGATGTAGTTGCTCCAGAGTGTCCTGGATCTTCCCTGGGGCCTCCCCCTGTTGGGACATGCCAGGAACACCTCCCTAGTGAGGCATCTAGAAGGCATCTGAACCAGATTCCCAAGCCACCTCAACTGGCTCCTCTCAATGTGGAGGAGCAGAGGCTCTACTTTAAGTTTTCCCCAAGTGACCAAGCTTCTCACTCTAGCTCTAAGGGAGCGCCCAGTCACCTTACGGAGGAAGCTCATTTCAGCCGCTTGTATCAGGGACCTCGTTCTTTTGGTCATGACCATATAGGTAAGCACTGGTACCAAGCTTGACAAAATTGAAGAGCTTTGGCTCAGGTCTTTCTTCACCACAACGGACTGGTACAGCGACCGCATAACGGTGGACGCTGCACCAATCTGCCTGTTGATTTCAAGCTCAGATCTTCTCTCAGTCTTGAACAAGACCCTAAGATGCTTAAACTCCTCCACCTGAGGCAGGAGCACTCCACCCACCCAGAGAGGGCAAACTACCTTTCTTCGGTCAACAGCCACGGCCTCTTATTTAACGGTGTTGACCCTCATCCAAAGCCGCTTCACACTTAGCTGCAAACCGCTCCAATGCATGCTGAGGTCCTGGCTCGATGAACAGAACAACATTGTCTGCAAAGAGCAGAGATGAATTCCTGCAGTTCCCAAACCAGACCCCTCTGGACTCTGGCTGCACCTAGAAATTATGTCAATAAAAGCTATGAACAGATCTGGTGATAAAGGGCAGCCTTCCAGAGTCTAACATGCACCGAGAACAGGTCCGACTTACTGTCGGCAATGCGGACAAAGCTCCTGCTCCGGTCATACAGAGACTGGACAACTCTCAGTAAGGTTCACTGGACACCATACTTCCAGAGCACCCTCCACAGGACACTATGGGGGACACGGTCGAATTATAATAATAATTATTATTAATACGGTCAGTTGTTCTTCAAAATCCACAAAACACATATAGACTGGATAAGAGAACTCCCACAAACGCCCCAGCACCCTAGACAGGGTGTAGAGTGTATCCATAGTTCCATGACTAGGATGGAAACCGAACTGTGTTCCTGGATCTGAGGTTCGACTTTCAGATGGCCGTTCCTCTCCAGTACCCAGGCATACACTTTCCCAGGAAGGCTGATAAGTGTGATTCCCCGGTAGTTAGAACACACCCTCTGGTCCCCCTTTCTTCTTGCCACGCAATGCTAGAGACGTGTCAGCCAAGACACTCCCAGTCAGGTTTTATAGGACTCCTTCAGCTTGACGGCATCCCTTTCTTCTGGTGTCCACCACCGGGTTCTGAGGTCGTTGACACAACAGGCACCAGAGACCTCATGACCACAGCTCCAAACAACAGCAGAGACAATGGAGGTGGAGAACATGGTCCACTCCACCAGCATCCCTCTGTACCTGTTAGAAGCTCTCCCGGATGTGGAAGTTAAAGACTTCCGTGATGGAGGGCTCAGCCAGACGTTCCCAGCAGACCCTCACGGTACGTTTGGGTCTGCCAAGTCTTACCAGCCTCCTTCCCTGCCAGCGAATCCAACTCACTACCAGGTAGTGATCAGTGGACAGCTCCACTCCAAAGCACACGGCTGAAGGTTGCCTTAAATGACTACAAAATTGATAATTGGTCTCCTGTCGAGGGTGTCCTGATGCCAAATGTGTTGATGGACACCCTTGTGTTCAACCATGTTGTTTGTTATTATTTGTTGTTCATTGAAATATTTGTTTTCCCAGAGTTAATGAAGAAAACTGCTCAATGCAAAATGAAAAGTTAAACTTGAAGTTGGATTTAAATGTTCCATCTCTAAGTATGTATAAACACTTCTATACAGGCTTCTGTCAGCTATCACAATGCTTTGGCTCCGCATTGTTGCATCACAGCAGCATTCATCTGTCTGACAGTTCCAGGAGGGAAGCTGTCATCATAACACAGTATGCCTTCAACCTCCCAATGAAAGCACACAGAGGGGAAAGAGCATCAATGCATCTGGGTCTGGGCTTCCCCTGTGTCCACATGAGATGATGAGAATTCCTCATCCTCTTATATGGACACACAACAATGTTTAGCTGTTTTTTAAGAGGCCATTGGAAATGAAAAAAAAAACCATTAGAGATGAGTAACGATAATGTTAGAGGAATATATTTTTGGCTCTGACATTATTATCTCTAGTATTTGTTTGGGATCATTGTTTTAATGAAACAATAGTGGCTGTTGACAGGAAATGAGAAGGCAAATATGTGTCTTTCATTGAAATGAATTTCTTTGGCTCACCTACTTTACCAACCTTCAAATTTCCTATTGATTTTATGGCCGCATAACTATAGATTATACCTAAAATATGAAGGAGACTACCATAGGATGTCCAAACTAAAGTGCTTTGAAGGGTAATGTCACTGATAGCCCTTTGGTGCCAACTGCAAAAGGCCTCGGATTTAAGTGAAGTGGAATCTAAAGACATCACGTTTTTTATCATTAATTAGGTCCATACATTTTTAGAAATGTGCTTCATTCTAAATTCAAACATTAAGCAATCTAGTGTAGTTTAGTTTTTATTTGATTTTAACTTTCAGCATGTTAGAGAGCATTTTCTGGGTTTTCCTCTCGGTTACTGCCCATTAGGATAGCCTCCTGGACACTTTTCCAAGGAGGAGAAGGAGGTTTACTTTTACAATAGAGGGTTATGAGTGATCTGACACACAAGGTGTATGTTTGTATAAACTACTTTCTTATTTTAGGCTAAAATGAGAGAAGAAAAAGAACAACTGAGAAGAGTTGAATGTTAGAGACAAGGAAAAAGAGCACAAAAGACGGGGGAGAAAAATAAAACAGAAAAAAAGGAGTTTAAGGAAGTTGGAGGATGATTAAAGAAGTGTGTGTGTGTGTTGTGGTGTACAAGACACAACTCTACCTCTCACACACACGTACTTATGCATACAAACCCACACATGTAAAGCAAATCATTCCATCAACCATACTATTTGAGCAAAGGTGAGCTGACACCTGCGCTCAGGTGAATTTTTGTGTTCCACTGTAGTGGATAATGGAATGTAAAAAAGAGGGAGAGCATCCAGTCACCTCTACACCAAGACCCCCACAGAAGCAGCAGTGTCAGCCAGGGCCCCCAACACCTGTGTGGGACAGCATCTCTAAGGGAGTACCCAACAATCCTACAGAGGAAGCTAATTTGGGTTGCTTGTATTTGGGACCCCATTCTTTGAGTCATGACCCACAGCTCACAACCATAGCAGGGTATTGGAACAAAGAACTACCAGTAAATTGAGACTTTTGCTTTCTGACTCAGCTCTTTCTTCACCACAACGGACCAGCACAGCGATGACATGAACGGCAGACCTTGCACCAATCCACCTGTTGATCTCACTCTATGACCGACAGGTCCGGTGACCCAGAGAGACAAACTACCTCTCTCTAGCTAGCTCCATTGTTAAGGGATTACAATGGCTGTGACTGGCTGAACCACAGAATTATTCCAAATATCATCTACAAGGAACGTATTTGGTGTCCAAATAAACCATTTGGTAGATAAAAATCGCAGCATGTGATTCCCTGTGACATATAAGCGTTGAGGATGTATTCTGTCTATGCTCAATAACAGCTGATAAAGGCCCAAGCACAGTCCTGTGAAACTGAATAAACTGGTTGGAATAAACAGAGGTACAGTTTGAAATGCATGGTGAAATTTTTTCAACCTAAAGATTAAAGTCTGCAGTTCTTGAATACTTTTGCACTGACGGCAGTTTGACAACTCTGGATGTAGTTAAAGATATTAAATTTGTCTGAGCTTTCATGGGCTTGGACTCTGAATATATTTGTTGCTGGCATACGGAAAAGGCCTTATGCATTATATCAACCCCTATCAAGCAAGCTGCAGTTGCACATGGACCAAATGCTAGTCTATCATAGTATATGTTAAAATTCATTGTTTAAAAATGTATTTAAGTTTTGCTGCATGTCTTTTGTCAACTCTCAGAATGTTGTAGGATCCCACTTGTCTGGTCAATACTCCAAAACCGAATGAGAAAGATTCTGGACACCCTAATCTTGAAAAAAATATGTCAGCGTGAATAACATAATCCATCAACACAGCCAGTACAAAATGCACACACTCTGTGACACATGCTGTGGATAAGCTTTCAACCTCCCCTGCTGTATGCTGTGCACAATCAAGCCATGTCAGTTTTCCGGTCACAGGCTTTCCCCATTGCAAAACACTTGAATGGATGTTGATCCATAAATATTTAATAGGCCTCCTGTCCCCTCTAGGAGGAACAACCCTCAATATCTGACTAAGCAGACAGGATGAAACTGTCTGGTTAGTCAGGAAAGGAGAGAAAAATAACAAATAAGGGAGGAATAATTTTCTTTGTGCAGTCGACTCTGCTAAAAGTTTAGTCTTTGTTCATACATGGCAGTGCAGCAGGAGAGTAATGTTCCACTGATTTTCACCACAGGACGAGTGTAGGTGCAGGAGAGTGAGTGAATGAATGGTTAAAGAGGACACCTGTGGAGCAACATGACTGTGGGTCTGCGTTGGCCAGACAGACTGAGGGCAAGAAAGAAAGCATAATCAGTTTAATTGATTGGGGAGGATCACATTGAGGAGGCAGAAGTTGGAGGTGGATGTTAAAGATGATAAGATCAGATCTGCAGCAGGTGATTCATTTTACCTCGATGTGATTGAAAGTCATTAGCGCCTAAAAACAGAGAGAAAGCAACTTGAATGATAAAAAGTTTGGTTTCCTTACCACAGATGGTGACTCAACTTGACAAATGGAGATTTTTATCTTCTTGTTCTGTGGACTTACTTCCCCACAGGGCATTGACATTTTCCAGATAAGTCATCATTGTCATTCCTAAAAATATGCCCATAGTCCATTATATATATAATAGCATATATATTTATATACATGCACCAGATACAGTTTTGTTAAGTCTGCCCTTTATCAATAAGGGCTGTCCTCAAAAACAATAAAAGAAAGTGTTTAAGTTCAAATGACAAACTAGTGATTCATTGATCTAATTGTAGAATGTATTCAACTTAGATGGATGTTGACAATTAAGAATAATCAGAGTTATCAGAATAAATGAATTGATTAGTTCAGAAATATCATCAAACTTTAGGCTTTGACTGACAAAAGCAAAACAAAAAGCTATGTTTTGATTAGTACAATGATGGATTATTCCTTATTTTTGCATTATCCTGAACACATCTCAGATAATCTATCAACATTTTCTCAAAGTGAAAAAAATGTATTCTTTACATTGTTTCCTAAGAAAAAGATCATCTGGTATATGTGAAGATTTTTGTCTCATTCCAGTCCTTCAATGAACATGAGCAATAACTTTTACATGACACAGACTTCATTTTCATCTCATGAACATTTTAGGTCTTGCAATTAGTGCCAACACCTCACAGAAAATTGAACCAGGTTGAAAATCTGTCCAGCTCCTTTCAGTGTGGCATTTGGGGTTTCATTGAATAATTTGTCTTCCTCCTACAGTCCAAAAACCTGTGTATTTCAATATTATACATAGCCTCTTAGATGTGAGCATTACCATGCAATGTTGCATGTCCTTAAGTAACCATACATTAACCTACAAATGCATTAGCCCAAGACAGCTAGGATAGACTTATGTCTAACTGTACAAAGCAAGCAATGTCAAAGTATATGTCACTGCTATGGTGAAAGTCTATGTTGATTCAAACAGTAATTGAGTGGTGCCTTTCGATAACACAGTTCACCTTTTCTGGCCTTTGAGATTTTTTTGTGCAATTTTGCGATCTTTTTTTGCAGAACATTGTGTTCTGAATCCTGATTAGTTGTAGACCATAGTCAATCAATTTCATTTGTGCCGTGTCATCTGTATAGTATGCGTTAATTTTGCCAAATTTGCATCAATCTTCAATTGCGAGCACCTCTTTGTCTGATTCTTTGACACTGGATTTTTTTTTTCAAAAACTGAGAGTTTAAACAAGAGAGAAAAGTAACAATGTCAATGCCGGTCAGAAAAATAGTGTATAAATTGGGTAGTAAGGGGTTTTACAACTTTAAAACAAATCATAATAGTTGTAAAAAAAAAACAAAAAACGACAGCCTACTGTTTTTGTGGGTTATTTTTAGAATGTAACTCCCAAATTTAACTGCAAACCCAATTTGTGCAGTTGTTTAATTTCCCAGAAATTAATTTATATATAATTGCATATAGACTCAATGTTAGATAACTTTCAATGTCTAAGAAATCTGATTATCGCTGAAGTTTAAGTCCCATTAGCTGTCACACACCTGTGTGTGAAATTTGTTCTCCCCATTTGACCCATCCCTGGGGGAGCAGTGAGCTGCAGACACAACTGCACTGAGGAACCATTTGGAGGTTTAACCTCCGAATCCAACCCCTTAATGCTGAGTGTCAAGCAGGGAGGCACTGATCCCATTTTTAGTCTTTGATATGACAAGATGTGGATTTGAACTCCAGACCTTCCAGCCTCAGGGCAGACACTCTTCCACAAGGCCACTTAGCTGGAATGATTAATGTTCTGACCACTAAGAACACAATATATAAAACATACAATAAAATATTCTTAATAAATCAAATTTTAAGAGAAGATTTTGAGATATTTTTTGAGACGCTGAAAACACAAGAACAAAACTACAATGTCAGCAGAATAACTATAAAAGGACACACATTCTAAAAAATGTAAAATGCTTAGCAGTGTCAAGTTGGAAGAAGGAGTCCTGCCTCCAATGGCTCAGACTCTTCTTTAAAGCATTTCTGCAGTGGACTAAAAGTTAGACAGACCATAAAACCTTTAGAGACTTTAATAAGTACATTCCTTGCAATATGAAGGATTTTTTTGGCATCATCCAAGTGACTGATGAATTCTAAAATGTGAGGGCATGAGGTTTAACTCATCGATGTCGAGACATCATTAGTCAGTGTCCTCCAATCAAGCTACATGAGTGTTTTTTCTTCCTCTTGTCAAGAGGCAGAATGCCAACATTGGTCTCTTGTGGCAAAGAAACAGACTTTCTTTTACTAACCTTTTAGACTGGATGTTTCTGCAGACATGCTTTTGTGGCAAAGAAGGCCCAGTGTTGAGACAACAGCATGTTTTTGAGTGGTGTTTTTCTGTAAGCGACTGGTTTTGGACTTCACTAAGACAAATCTTGCGCTGAAAGGAGGCCGGATTCACAAAGAAAAGGGAACATTTACAGAAAGTTGAAGAGACATAGAACAAAAAGACTGACATGAGGGAAATAATGGCTGAGAGAGGAGAGAAATAAAGTCCTCAAGGAGAGGAAGACAGGCAAAGGAAGGAAACAAAGGAAACCAAGGACAGAGATTAACTGTGCTCTGACCTCCGGCAGTGGTATAAGTGTGCTGTCTGCCTGATTAGAGCCGCTGAATAGTGACTCCAGCACCAAGGACGCTGCAGTGTTAGACAGGACTTTAAGGAGTATGAATTCTGATATGACCTTTACTCACTTATATCTTGGAACTGAAAGACAAGTGGAAGGAAAAAAAAATTCTCTACATATCCACACAGACAGCAGTAGCACCAAGGTAACCAGCTGCTGAAGGCTTTCAACACAGAACTAATGTACATTCTGCTATCATATGTTTACCTTAGCTTCTCGTACAGTGTTCATACACATTAAACGGCTAATAGAGATGAGCTCTTTATGGCAGAACTAAAGACCACCTTGGACCTGTTCTTGGAATGAATTCATGCATGGTACATACTGGAAAAAAATCTTAGTGTGAAGGAGTTTTTTTTTTTTTTTAATAAATAAAAAAAAGACTTTAATTGAGCCACATTTTAAATAATAAATAAAAATAGTAAAAATGAACTATGCAAAATGATACAAGGAAAAAAAATAGATAATGCTATTTATCAGGGAAAGCCTTCACATTACCTGAATCAAATCTTCACCACAGACTCATTCATTCAAGACTAATGGTGCAAGTGAGCTTTCAAAAGTGCCTGAAACAAAGTTATCTCGTTTGAAAGCTTTTCTTAAGATGCTGCTTTCACTGTGATTCTGTTGTGAGTGAATTAAGAGTGGGAGCTGCAATATGAAATGCCAGAGATGCACAGAGAATAATCTGTAATAAATAGGGAATGTGCACTGATAGCAGAAACACATCAGACAATAAGAAAATTAGATTTTTTTTTTCTCTAACTGTGAATGTGCTTTTAGCAAATCACAATGGTCTCAGCATCTCTTTGCACTTCTCACGTTTTCTTTTTTGTTAAAGTGCATATGTTCGCTTTCCTCTTGCTTTTTAATTCTATCAAAGACTATTAATATTGTAAAAAACCTTGCAAAATGTAGTTTTTTTTGTCATATTTTGCAAGGTTTTGACTCTGTCTTGGACTTCCATTAACATCCCCTCCATATTTTGCCATCTGCCAATGTATGAGAACACTCTCCTCCAAAAGAATATTGTGCAGAATATTTCGATCATTAACAAGGGTTTTAAAAAGACACCTGCATAATTTTTAAACTATCATTGAATCAGAGAGAATATGTTTATGTGTTATAAACGATAATACTAATCTTTTTGATTTGGATTTTTGATTGAACTGTTGATGCAAAGCAACCCTGACCCCCCATCCTTTCTGCCCTTGCTGATAGCTATCTGATTACACTCTTTCCTGCTAGCTTACAGCCCCTCACAACTCCAACCCAGTATTACAGGTACAACAAAAATGGCGAGCAATATCAGAGCTATCCAGCCATTCCGTTTTCAGTTAGAAGCCAGCTCAGACAAGGTAAACTGATACATACATGGATCTAGTCGTCTACAAGTGGATGCATCAGAATTATTTATCAACAATTCCAAAGGCTTTTAAGATATAAGAAAATACATTATTATATCTACTTTGCTTGTGTGTAAGTCCAGTAATTAAAGACAACTGAGCCACCTGTAACTGTTTGATGATTATGTCAGTTATTATGATCATATGAAAACCAAAAGCCCAGTCAATTACCTCACAAAAACAGGTTAAGTCAGGGGGACCAAGTGCTCTGTGGTCATAGAATCAAAATAAGACCAGTGATAACTCTGTTTATACAGTATTTGACTGTCCAGCCGTGCTCTTTATTCACTTTTCAAAACCGGCCTGAGCTCGGTTACCTCCCCTGCTGTTTGCCTGGTCATTTCTGTTGTTTTGGTGGCCTGACAGCTGGACCTAAGAGCTTTTTTTAATAAACACACTGCTTCGAAATGTATTTTCAAGTGCATGTTTTCAATTACTAACAAAGCTGAACAGCAGTTCTGTGTGAATTTTTGCAAATTATGGAGAAACAACGCTAAAATGCATGAATACATAATTTAAAAAAAGACTAGAAGCTCAGATTTTCTTTTTAAGTAGAAAAATTGTAGAATTGTAGAAATAAAAAAGAAACAAATCAATGAATGCAACACCAAATGGATTTTCAGCTGACAGAAAGCAAAAACTTCCGTTTTGGAACTTTTGACAGTCTCTGAAAACCAAAATAACTAAGAACTGCCTTGGAGTCATTCAGTCAGAGACTAGTTCAATTACCTGTAGAACTGATTATATATATATATATATATATATATATATATATATACATACACATAATGTATATGCTTATAAATTAAAATCTGAAAGCCATATACTGATGTAATCTGGAGCAATAACTGTTACATAATTAATGTTTATTAAATGTTGACCCAAAGCAGATCAGTAACCTTAAATCTGGTAAATCACAATAGTCATCAATCAACAGAGGATTTTAGAGGAAATAGTTTCACTTTACAAATGGTATAGACACACAGCATGTCCTTGAATACTTCTGTAGGTTGTTGTGGTGTTTATTTAATAAAGGATAGGATTAATGCTTTGTAGCATTAAATTATGTAAATCTGTCGGTCAAGCTTTCAAAGCTGTATTGAGACAGAAGTGTATGCTCAGAATGCTGGTTGGAGGGTGAAAGCAACAACAACAACAAAAACAACTACATTTTGTGAAGCTCCATTGGGGATGCATTTGGATTGGTCATGCACCATAAAATGCTAGCAGCTTTTTGCCTTTTTCCTTCATTAAATCTGCACTGCAGAGTCATCTTATGTTGACTTCAGCTAGCCAGCCACCCACTCACAGACACACAAACTCCAGAGCAAAAGTACAAGAATAGACATGGCCACAGACTCAGGAAAGTATGCACATGCATTCACAGAAAACCCCTGTGGGTGCAGGTCAGTTAGCAGGTTTGCTTGTGTTTGCGGTTGTTGAAGCCTGCCTAAAGGCCTCCTGTCCTTAAGAACGAAGAGTGGACGATTCATTCCGCGCACTTGTGTTAGTTGCTTACAAGTAGGGATTTGCTTACAAATGCTAATGCTTGGCCTCTTTCCCTGAAACAGACATTCCCTCTGTTCTGAAAGGTAATGATATGGCTTATAGAGTTTTTTCATTTGTGACTTTAGGACATTACATCATGTAATTTCATATGTGAAATCTTGATGAAAGTCATTTAATTATCCCAATGCTCTTTGGGATGTATGTATCACTTTTTTAGAAAAGTAAGGTTGATTGGAACCAAAACAAGATTCCCATGATCTCATGAGCACTCAACAGAGTTTTCTGATATATGCATCGATTTTGTTTCCCCTTTTTCATTAAATTAAACATCCAAATAGTCCATGAACAAGCCAAGTAATACCTTCCGCCAAGAATGGCATCAAAGCATTTAAATAATTCAGCAAAAACATTTTTTTTTACCACATTACAAATATCCAGTGCTGGAAACTAACTCCAACTTCAGAAATATGAAGTTTACCTGGGGAACCGGCATCTCTTACAGCCACAAAACCTCTGCTCATTATTAAACTCACAAGTCAAATAGTCACACACATAGACTTCGTTTTCTGTAGTCACCTAGTTTAGCTGCTTGATGGGATATGCCCATTGACATTGAACACTGGGCGGCGCAACCCTTCCCCTCTTGTGTTCCCAAACAGGAAGTACCTGCTGGTTTCAAGAAGGGCAAAATCCCATAATCTTCTATTGAGACATAGACAGCTTTTACTCAGTCATTTTATTTGTCAGAATAACCATTCTTGCTCTGATACATTTTTCTTAACATCTTCTTTCTAATCCTATTTTTTTTTCTCCAATATTTTTCTTCATTGCAAGTTCTTCAAGTTATAAACTCACCAATCAGATGGCTCAGTAAAAGCATGTGGTGCCTGCTGGCCCTACCTCAAATATTTGGTTGACAGCTTTTCCTGAGCCCGCTTACAGTGGAAGGGGTGTGGACCTCGAACAAGCTCACTCATGATTTTCGACTATAGTTCCCCTAAAAATGTCACTCAGACCGACTCAGACCAATCCCTGTCGATTGAATTTAAAATGGTGGCGCACATTTCAGGAACCAATTGAGACGTATTGGGCCGGAAGTAAGACATTTTTTATGAATGACATCAATACAATCTATAGACATGCCGAAAGGTGAATGCTGACATTGGAAAGCAAAATATTCTTTGGAGTCACAATATAATGGAAAAAAAAATAATAATTTTGGTCAAACAGTATCTAAACAGAAATGTGAAGGGTTTCAGTATTTCCCGTATACTTTTTTCTTTTACTTCCTTATTTTATTTTTTATTTTCTTGCTGGGCTGCAACACACTGCCTGCTGTCTCAGAATGTAAACAAAGCAGTTATATTTTGTCTTTTGGTCGCACTAACAAACACCAAGAGCTGATCGTTCATTTAAAATTGCAGGATTGTGTTAACACATGCTGTATGTAGTTCTTTAAAGTGTCAGTCATTCTCACCATTTTAATTTGTTCAACATTCGAGTAACACTGACACAAAACCTTCTCCACAGTAAACATGACTGAACAATTGTACGCATTATTTTACATGAAACATTGCTTATTATTATCTTTTTTTTACATTTAGTACCTTTAATTTACTTTTTTCATATTTTTTATTGCAGTATTGGTTTAAAATAAAATGTACTTTATACTGTGTGCAAACTGATTGCTATGAATTGATCCAGTCCTGCTGTACACTGCTGAGGCAGCGTATAAACATGATCCAACCAGTCAATGCCAGCTTTTACATCTCCACTGAAGATCTTTCCGCTCACTCATCTCCAACATTAGATTAGATTAGAAATTGTTTATTTCAAGCAGGCAAGAATAAGAATATCACATATGTAACACAATTAATCATCATAGATTTACATCAATAAAAAAAAAACAAATGTGTCAAACATGGGATAACTAGGCATCAAACGATACACTGTTTGAAAGGGAGTGGGACAAAGCCAACATGTCTCAGTTACAGATCAGTTTTATGTAGGGATATTTTTGTATAGATTTAAAAGTTAATAATAGAAGTGAACAAAACTTGTCTGTATTTGGTAATTACCCAGCCCATTGTAGGCATTTAGTAAGTGAGATGCATTAAGAACTTTACTTTTTTGAAGCTGTTTTAGTAGTTCTAGTTAAAAGACGTGTCACACTGCCGCTTCGTACATTTTGAGCATTGCCTCGTATGAAATTTCGATCTGTCGTAATACATACGTGGTATACGTAATTTATTAGTGTTTTTTGAATTTGTCATTGGTCGATGTGCGCAGATGTCCGTTGAGGATTTCAACTGATGAGTCTTTACGTGAATTTGGTTTTGAGCTGTTCAAAATGTTAGGTTGGTTAGAAATTATGCAGTTTATGAGTGTTTTACATAGTTTATACACAATTATTACATAAATCTTACCCAATTGTGCATGATTTTTTTGCAAGATGCCTACCCCAAATTGTGGATTTCCAGGACCTCTCCATGTCCATGTATATCTTTTCATGGATGTACCACCGATGAATAACATTCATATTGCATATATGACACATACATCACATTAAAATTACGCAATTGACTAATCACTAATGAATTATACATAAAAATAATCATGCACGGTTCATGCACAACTAGTTTAAATACTTTAAAAGTGTTCATTTGAAGTAGAGGGATAAAATTGATGGTTTGCTCCAAACCATTTGAATTCACTTGCTTTTGTATGCTTAGGCCAGTTAATGAGAAGAAATTTGAACCAATTTTAGATTAATTGCCAATCAAATGAATGACGTAAACATTGCATTAAGTTTGAGAGAGACCTTAAGAGACATAGCTAAGGCAGTCCAATACAACCCCATTAACATCATGAATGCTAATGAAGCAGTGATTGGCACACTTCCTCTAAAGAGCAAAGCTTTTATTCTGTAACTGTCAATGACCTTTGACCACACTGCCAATGATTGATTACAGTGTGTGAAGAGCTTTCAGTGCATGGGGAAGGAATCTAAGATGCTAGGTTCCTGTCTAATTGCTACTGCATGCTTCTTTGTTTTTATTTTTGCTTGCCTTTTTTGTGTGTGATTTTGTAAAACTGAAAAGGTAACTGCGGGGAAGTTTACTTCTGTTGTTGTCAGCTGTTTTGTTTGAAAATGGTTCTCTGAGTGAGCATTCATGTCAATCTAATGTGGTGAACTAGAGTTTGAACAAATAGATAGGCACATAGAAAGAGACATACAAGTACTGACTCTAAGAAAGCAAAAAAAATAAGGGAAACTTGTAAAATGCCAGTGCCCTAGAAAATGCTCTTCTGTCTTTTGCAAACTTTTATAAATGGAGAAAAAATAGTGTTTTCCCCTGCTGACATCTCTGCAGTGGTGGATCATTAACACCAGTTTGGATTCAATCATTTTCTATACATGTTGCCTTTTATTTCCAGTCTACAAGAAATACAAATGCCAGAAAGGTTGTAAGACACAAATAATAAAAAAAAACAAAAAAAACAACAACATTTCTTAATGAGTTTTATTATAGCTGTGTTCAAGTATTTTGTCTGTTTTTTTTTTTTTGTTTTTTTTTTGCTTTTTTTAGTGCAACTGAAATAAACACACACAGCCCAGTGTAGATGGTGGAGGGCCTTTGACCTGGTGATAGGTGTGTATTCAATAGTTTTTTCTTTAATTTTCATGACAAATATATTAAACATCAAAAACTTTAAAAGTGAATTCAGGAAAGCAGAAAATTAAATGACACTACCCAGTTATAGCTTTGAATATGATTGTTAGATTCTCAGATTATCATGACAAACTTGATAAACATATTTTTAAAATTAACTAGAAAAACAGTTGGTAATATTACCTTACACTTGTAGTCAACTTTCCCCTAATTAATTATTTTCATGGTAAAAGCATTGCAGTCATAATTACATCCACTGAATGAACTCATAGGAGGATACTGGTTATTCATTAGGAATACTTGCTGTGTTTAAATTATAACTTTCATTACAGCAGTGCAGCAGCAGGGTTATCGTCCTTCTTGGAAGCTTTCTTATCCCTTCATGGTATATCTTTTTTGAAGATAGCTCGTAAATAGTTCTGAGGCGCAGTGCTTTGGGACTCCCTCTGAGTTGCCAGATAAAAGATCCGATGCCACAGTAATGGTACAGGTGTTGGACTGATAGAGCTAGCCAAGTAACAAGGGGTTCAGACTTTTTTATGGTCAACCCCAAAAAGCTATGACTTTTTTTTTTACAGATGCAGAAGCAGATCAAAATAAAAACAAGATACAAATTTCTGGAGAAAAACTTCTTAAATCTTTCTAAAGTTTTGAAGCAGCGAAGGCTCTGGTTTTTACCATGTACATTGTTAATGCACTTGGATAACCTTCTGTTTTTAGGCTCACAATTACCATGAAACTGTAATGTACTGCTTTAAAATCATTTCAATTTGTCACAGAATCTAGCTTTTGAAGCACTGAATGTCCTTTTGTGCGCACTAATATTCCAGGAGTGCTTCTATGGTAAATAATGACAAGCTCTGAGCATGTGGAGCCGAGAAGTGCAAAAAATGTACAGAGAAAAACTATTGAAAATGGCTCTTGTGTCAATTCACAGATATTTATGCAGTTTGAAATTATGATAAAATGTTTTTTTTTTTCACCAAACCCTAAAAATTTAGCAATATTTTAGTTTGTTTTCACCTGACTTTTAACCTTTTCACTTCCCCCAAGTTATCTGCTGTCACCAATTAGACAGCTTTGTAATAACCTTTAATGTTAGGCTTCTTTTTCTTTTTTTTTTTTTTTATTCAAGCTGTGTGAGTACTTAACAAACTGCCATTTCTGGCCCACACAAGTGAGTTTTTTCACCTGCAGCAGCCCGTGAGCTGTTTGCACACGCCTGTGGTGTGTTCAGCTGTGAGAGAAAATGTGAGGCATTTTGCAGTCCTGAAATTTTCCAGAGATGTCCCAGAGGGGTGGCATTCACTCTGAACTTCTTGTTAATATTTTCCAGCCTAGAAAAATGTTTCTTGTCTTATATAATACAGAGGTGGGAGTCACCATCTCTCACAAAGACTAACAATATAAACTGTTTAATGAACACATTAAACAAAAAAAAAAAAAAAATATGCAAAATGTAAAAAAAAAGATAAAATGAGGTTAACCAAGATTTATGAGGAAATTATGAATTTCATTTGTTGGTATTTTCTACCAGTTAAGTCACTGTATCTCATACTACTAAGTGAAATTGGTTAGTATAGAGACGGCTATGGCTGTGATATTGGGCTATATAAATAAAATGGAATTGAATTGAATATCCTAAAAAATGAAGACACATTTTCACAGTGCTGCTCACTTTATTTCGTAGTCAAGTTTCTGTTTGTCATCATTTATTGCCTCAGTCATATGCACCTATCTGGAGGGGTAGACCTGTACGAATGCTGTAGGTTTCTGAGTTGTCAGGTCTACAGGTCTAATTTTCTCATTTCTAACAGTCGGGCTGCACAAATGGAGTGCGCAACAGGCTTGCCAGAAGTGCACACTTCTCACTTGAACAACACTAATGGGCTTGGGAGGGTTGGAAAAATGAAAAGTCCTTGGAAGACAACTGTGTCTCACCTGTTTCACCCTTACTTACCCTTGCATGTTTCTGTTTGTCATCAGTTAACGCCTTAGTCATCACATGAGCCCACCTGGAGGGGTAGACCTGTACAGATGGCTGCCACGACCCTTGGCTCGCAGCATGCCTATATAAAAAAACTGTTCATGAACATTCTCACTCTACAGGCTCACTGAGGGGTCTGCGATCCTAAAATTTTGTTTACTCATTTTTCGCCCACAGATCCACTTTTAAGGGCAGTTGTGACTAATGTTACGTTGACACCGGGAAAAGCGTGATTGAGCGTCCACTTCCAATGAAAAGTCTATGTAAACGTGCGTATATATGCGTTTTGCTTCCATGTTAAAAACTTTACACGTCACTACACAAGTTTTTAAATTTGTTTTCAGACTCCAAGAACAAAACAAGCAATTAAATGCGTGTCATAAGTTCCACCAGTTGAACTTTGACCTTTGACGGTGGTACCATCCGGTTGAAAATTGTGTGTGATGGGAAAATGAATAATTGCAATTTGTTCCCACTTGGACACCTAATCTGGTGTCTAGAAAACCCCTGAAGCAAGACTTGCGAGATTTTGTACAGCTTCAATATTTCACACCAACTTTCTTTCAACTGTAAGTACATGCGCTGAACCCCAGATGTGTACATAGCATAAGGCATAAGTCCCGCATTGAATTGGCTCCTACCTCATGAGTGTCTTTGGTTGTTCTGACTCACTGTTGTGAAACTAAAACCCTGTTTTCTCCTCTTGCAGTAACAGTTGCCCTCTTTTGAATCCATGTGTCCGATGCCTTGTCAGTTGGGTGAATTAAAGTCAATTGGTCACATAATCAACCCACACATTCATCATGGATTCTGTCCCCCATGGCAACCATGTTAAATGAATTAGCCCCTGACTCAAATGCAGCTGACCGTCACATTGGCTCTTTAATTCTCTCAGCTTGATCGTCTCCCCTTTTTCTTTGTCGTGTCTTTTCTTCACACAGAAATTCTGAACTTCTACAACTTGTTTTGTTTTTCTCAATAATATCTGCCTCATTTGTTTCTTTTGTGTTTTTGCCCTTTGATGCTTTCATTCTCCACTTCTCCCTCCCCCTCTCAAGTTCCCTGACAATAAAGTAGGCAGACGCAATGGGAGCTGGCAGCAGTGTCTAATGGAGACACATTAATACACTGATATTGATGGTCTAAATACATTATGCCAAGCTCCAGAGAGCAGCACAGCTTACTGATGGCTTTGAGTTACTGCTCATGCTCCCACAGATTTAAAAAATCATTTTAAAAAGTGTTTATTCACAGTTTTGCATGAACTCCACAAGTTGTAGCTTTCCCCTGAAAAAAAAACTAGAATTTTAAAGGTGTGAAATGCACAACAACATGCTGTCCACCATTACATGTTTATTTATGAGTATGTGAAGTTGTTTTTTTTATCACTACAGTCAATTATGTTTTTCTGTAAAATTAACCCTCCTCAGTTTTCCTTTGTCCATTTCTTTTTCTTATTTCAGGCCTTTTCACCACCACTGTTGTTGTTCTACTATAATTAACCCTTTAACCCCTTTGACATTCCTTTGACTACCATAATGCTTTAACAGTTTACGCAAATAACGTAATTCTAACGGATTCTGAAGCAGAGAAAAGCAGCTTTGTGCTGACATGCAACACTTCAGTAGTAAAATGTTTACGTGATCAGTGAAAATCACTTGATTCTGGTGTGAAGTGTCTTTGCTCCTATACAAAAAGCCAGTTCTCTCTGCGTCGGAATCAGCTGATTCCCGTTGATCACTAAGAGATACGGTGGGTCAAAGAGTGTGTGTTCTTTAGGTCTCGCTGGTGACATCTCTAGTGTTAAAGTCCCACTCCAATGAAAATGCAAGATGCAAGATAAATAAGACTAAGCATAATACTTAATCAAATTGTGATGAATCAGGATCAGATAGAAAAAACACAATTTGAAAAAGCTCTTAGTTGTGACGTAAAAACTCAATGAGCAGGTCGACTGTTGGAGGATCCCACTGACTCACCCGTGCTTCTCCATGGAAGGGCAAACAGCTGCTTGGACTTTACCTAGATTTTTTGCTATTGCTTCTCTTCACTCTGGTCTAAGTAGATTTTGCTATGCTGGGTTTTGAGTTTTTTGGGGTTTTTTTTGCTGGTATTGTTAATTAAATAACAATCCTTTACTCAACCTTGCCTGTACTGTCCTGCAAATGGGTTGTCCTGAAACACTGTAACAAATATTTCCCACTAAACAATATACTCTCTGCTTTGCAAGGCTTTTACTTCGTTTTTTTTATTTTAGAGGGTTTTTTTTGCCTTTTATTTGTGCTGTCAGGAGTCCTGTCTTCAGGTGCTTCTTAACACAATCTTTGACAATTAGTCTTAATGAAAAGAAAGGAAAAATACTGTTAGAAATACAAACACTTCAACTGAAAAAAAATAAATGGCAAATTTTACAAAACATTTCTGAGAGCAAAATATTTCTTCTAGTTAGGTAAATACACGATTGACCGGAGGAATTTGATAGAAGGAATGGTAAAGAATTGAAAAAAAAAAAACACAAAAAAAACTCCCCAGACAGAAAGAATGTATTTTTGAAAATTAAAATGTTCAATTTGGAAAAAAAAAAGAAAAAAAAAACTGTACTCATATATATATATATTCTATTTACAGCTGTGATTTATTGTACAGAAACCAGCTGTTAGGTGGGTACAAGTGTCCTTAGGCAAGATACTGAACCCCAAGATTGCCTCTGGTGGAAAGGTGGCCCCAGTGTTCGTCAGCCATTCCGCCATCAATGTATGTGGATGGTTGAATTGGACTGTGACTGTTTAGCCCTTTGGGCTTTGGAAAAGTGCTATACAAGTGTATCCATTTACCAGTGTTGTTTGTTTAAGTTGAATGTAACTCCTAATAAATGTAAGTTATGCTACCCACCACAGCAGATCCTGTGTAATTTTCCAGATGTTTTGGTTTGTGTTTTATTTGGTTTTCTTGCATCTTTTATTTTATTATATTTCATTTTATTCTATTGTGAAATTGGTTAAATTTGTGCTAAAGAAGGAGAAAAAATTTACAGGCAAATTCATATTAACCCTTTCAGCGCCAACATAGCAATTCTGCACCACGTCATTCCAGGCTCTCTGTCTTTAGATCCAAATATTCTCAATTTCTGATAAGTTTCAGGAGCTTTGAAAATTCCAGACTCAACTCTCTATCAGCAGTTGTATAACATAATAAATAGAAATCAGTTTGGATTTTCCAGACAAAAGTTTCATGCTTCTATATGTACTGGATTATTTTTCCCCTGAAAACCCCTGAGTTTAAAGGGTTACAAAAATGCACAATATATCAGTAAGAAAGACTTTAGAAATAATCAGTCATAACCAATAAAGTTAACTGTGCATGAAACATACACAGTTTTCATCATTAGTAACTTTTATGGTAGAAAAATAATTGATAAACGGCACCCAGCAGCAAGGAGGCGCTATCTCAAAAAACAAGAGTCCTGAAATTGGTGTCCTGAGAATGCTGCTGCTGTTCCGAGAGTGCTGTTGGCTCTCCGAGCCTGTAGAGGCACTGTCTCAAAAACCGATAGTTGAGAGTGATGTCCTGAGAGTGCTGTCTGTTCCCAGAATTCACTGCGATCTTCTGTCAATCATAAAACCGCACCCACTCATTAAGCAAAAATATAAGCTGTCTGTAAAAAGAAAAACTCTACTGAATTAGAAAAAACTCCCCCAGAGTTTTCATGAATCAAATATGCAACCATTAATGAAATAAACAAAATAAGCAAAAGGCATTGAAGGGGTTTATTTGAAGGGTGAAAATGACTATTTTAACATGGTAGTCAATGGGAAATTGCTCACTCTGAGCACCAGCCTCTCTGGTCAGTTGCGGTACAGTAATGTTTTGGTACTTCCTTGTTTGGCTTCACCCCCCCACACACACACCCACCCACCCCAGCCGCTAGAGTTACTGCTTGGTCAAGAATTAGTCGAATGTGATGGGAGAATCCAGTTGTTTAACACACACAAAAAAAAAAGCTACATTTAGAATCATATTATAAATACAAGGGGGAAGGGAAAAATACAAGGTATTTGGGGACCACTGCTCAAAAGCACACATTGGTTTCAGCATAACTACAGTTGTCACATAAGCCACTGAAATCTAGATATCTGTTGTTTCTATAATTTAAAATATAGGGAATCCTATATTCATAGATGTGTCATCCTTTATTTGTTTTTTACAGTCTAAAGTTGAAATCTATAAACTGAGATTTATGGTGTCAAATTATTTTTTGCTATATTTATTCTTAAAAAAATGTGGAAATGGAGTTTGGAAAAAAAAAGTTGCTAGGCTGTTTACTCACAGAAAGATTGGTAGTTTGCCTGAATGTTCCTCATTTCTAAAGTAAAAAAAAAAAAAAAAAAAAAGACTTACCATCCTTAGAGAGAAATATAAAAAAGTAACTTCCTGACATGGAGTGGTCTAGTCATTAGTACGTTATCTTTACTAAAATGCACATTTTCTTCCTCACATGAATACAGCAACAACAAACTGTGTTGCGAAGATAACAGCTACAATCTGTTTGTTCAGCTGCCGCACATGAAAAGTATAGAAAAAATTATGTTTCCTTAGACAACATGGGAAAATATTTATTATCACTTTTGTAAAATTTTACTAAGACAATAGTAGGGAATTTTTGGATGGACTGTGTGAACATCTGCTTTCTAATAGAGCTCTGAAAATCTAAACATTTATAGCCGAAGTGTCATCGGGAGCTTTTAAATTGCTAAGTTTAAAACAAACTTCACTAAACGCACAATAACACCAGCAAGAAGAAGCCTCAACTCTGGGAGACAAGGCAGACTGCTGCCTGTTTTGTGTCACTTATAGGTCTGTAAGAAGAATGTTCTTCAACTGTTCTTTTTTAACCTTTAAAGTGTTCTCAGACAAACATTGAAAGCTTAAAAAAAAAAAAAAAAAAAGTTTTTTTCGAACAAGGTCAGTTGTTGCTCGGATACTTATTCATTTTGTGAATCAACTTTGACATATCGTTTTATGTCAATACATGTCTGTTATCATGTAAACACTAAAATTACAAATACATGTTTCTAAATGAAGTGTTCATTTGAATGACAATGGTTTTCAATCAACAGGCATTAAAAAATGCATTTGTACAGTCAATTTTTTTGTACAGCTCCAGTTTTTGTTTGGAAAAGTTTACTTCAAGCTGTGTCCCACCTTTATTATGCTCGGCAGGTCAGCTCACTTTCACTGATTTTTATACATTTTCAAATCAGGAGGATGCTCAAAGTTTTGCTTTTTAGTTTGGAAATGTTCTGAGTCCCACAGGGCTCAATTGTAGGACCCATCCTGTCTATGCTTTACATGCTGCCCTTATGAAAACATAATCAGGAAACATAGTATTAATTTTCACTGTTATGCGTATGATACACAGCTGGATTATCCACTAAACCTGACCAGAATGACCACATAGAGAAATGTAATACCTGCATTGGAGACATCAAGACCTAGATTACAATTAATTATCTCCTCCTAAATCCTGAAAAAACTCAGAGGTCATTAAACGAGATCCTAAATACCTGAGAGATACTCTATCTGATCAGATAGTCTCCCTGGATGGGGTAAATATAGCCTCCAGTTCTACAGTTTAAAACCTAAGGTCCTTCAACAAGAACCACTAATCTATTTTTAGTTTTAAAGTACAAGTTTAAGACATAATTAAAATGTAGAACCAAGTTTTTTTTTTTTTTTTTTTTTTTTTTTCTATTCTAACTTGAGAAGGTGTTAACAATGACGTCCTATAATCTCTTTCCAGTAAAAAAAATAAAAATAAACAAAATAAATAAATAAAAAAGTATTGCAGTCAATGATGTAGAACATTAATATCTTTCTCGCAATAGTTATGCATCACTTATCAAAAAAAATAAAAAAGAAAAAAAAAACAGCCATCAGTGTTTAAAGATGTTCCGGTATCTAAATGTTGTTTGTCACAGATGCCGTCATGGGCACTTACATGGACATGAACTAAAATGAGAAGGGAGGCCTGTGATTAAAATCTTTAATTGTGCTTTGCATTACTTGCAATGTGTTGTGGGGTGTGCATTTATTGTCAATTTTGAGGTTTTTGTACATATTGTCTTAATTAATTTGTATTTATTTTAAATGTGTTTAATAAATAAAGATAGAAAAAAAAAAAAAAGGTTTATTAGAATGAATCTAAAAGCCGAAAACTGCAATAGTGAGATACTTTTGAGTTGTAATGAATTGTGATCCAAACACATAAAACATGACACCGTTTTAGTGGGAACACACAACCTGTCCCAGAAAGACTTCCTCTCCATCAAAGAGTTAACTGAAAAACACAGAAAACCCAAATCGGTCATTCCTATGCTTTATTTAGAGTCCCAAATGATCCAGACACACATGTCTTTAGACTCTGGAAGAAAGCCAGAACTTCGTCCATCCTGCTGAAGTTTCAACCAAGAAAAGTCCTCAACAAAATCTGCATCTGCTGCCAACATATTTGCAAAGCATCTCTAACAACCCAGCTGCAGTTCTAAAGCATGTGCAAATTAAATTCAAGTTGAAAAAGAATGCTTTTAAAAAGGCATTGGTCCCTTTTCAGTTTTTGCAAACATGAAATTAGAAACTAGAAGAAACTCATCAATGAAAGAGAAAAATAATAAATGCTAGAAAAGTGGTAGAGGAGCAAAAGATGCAGTCACTAGTCCTACTAATAGTTTTTTGCATTGCTTTTTACCCTAATGAGCCACTTAAAGCAGTTTAAGAGGTAATTTTGTGGCTGTCAGTTCATACATTTTCTACTATTCCTTTCCCCCCCTTTTGTCAACTCTACTTCACTCTCCCTTACTCCTCTTCCCCTTTATCTAAAAAAGCTGTTCACTGGTTAATGCGCTTTGTTCCCCATCTTCATCTTCTCCCTTTAGAGATATGGATCTGCTTCTGTGTGTCCTGCAGCATGCCGCAAAACCTGCTGTGCCAAAGTCCAGAATGACGAGAAACAATGTGTGCCGCAGAGGATACCACACAAACATGCAGCTGCAGAACGGAAAAGAAAGTTGGTATGCAGCATTTGCACGCATTCTACTTTCGCCTTGGAAGCATCAGTGAAACAAAATACATCTTCTAACAGATGGCAGGCACTTTCTATATTAGTTTCAGGTATCCGGGAAAGAGGAATGGCCAATGAAGTAAAAAATGATGCCAACTGCACATCAGCTTCAGGAAAAGTCAATGACTTATTAAGCAGCTTAACTATACAGCTGTCTGTGTTGCATTCAATATTCACACAAAACCTTTTTTTTTAATTCACACTAATATTTCACATTTTCCTTCCTTTTTCAAGTTTTTTCCTCTTTATTTATTTATTAGCTGTTTTCATTGTAAAAGACTGTTCTGGGGAGGACAAACTCAAAGTGGTTTGCTGGGATTTATTTGGGCAGATTTTGATCTCACGTCCTACACCTGCACTTTGATGATGTTACTTCCTGTAATTCAGGCAGTATCAGCAATGATGGTCTACAGGTAAAAGATGTAGGGAGTCATGAACACATGCCCTCAGTCAAAGTTCTCCACTTCCTTGTATCTGTCCTCAAACTCTAGCATTCTGGGTATGATGATCATCAGCATGATCTATAATTATCTTTATTCAGGAATTTCTCCTTAGTTAAATAAAATGTTTTTCAAGTTTTTTGATTAAGCTTTAATGTTGACTAAATTGGCCATTCATAGCTGGTTTTTAGACTCTAGCAATTTAAGTGGCTTTCTAGGAACTACTAACTTGCTAAATGATGAGAGCAAGCTACATTTCTAATGATGAAATACATTGAAATTAACACTCTAATTATATCAATTTCATTAACTTCCACAGTTGAGGAACCTAAATGTAATTTTAGAAGATGTTTAAGGGTAAAGAGTATAACTATGCACGTAACAAGTTTTATTTCTTGATGCAATAAGACTACAGATTAAAAATAAAAGTTCATATAAGCTTAGTAGCAGGGGAAATTGATTCACAAATTGTTTTGGACTATATGCAAGAGAAGCATCCCAAGAGTTGTGGCTTCTGTTTTTTTTTCAAATGAGGTGCTTATTTGTTATCCCTTTCTTATTTCATTTTGTGTTCAAATTTGATAAAAAAATATGTGCATTTTAAGTATGAACAGACTTTAAATGCATGTTAAAAACTCCAATTGTGTTGGACATCAAAACTTTTGTGAAAACAAAAAAAAAAAAAAAAAACTGATTGCTGCTAGTTGCTTTGGATAAGAACATACTGGTTCTGTGTCAAAACTACTCTTGTTCTTGCATGACATGAGTGCTTACTTCATTCTAGTGTCATACAGTGAGCTTTGACAAAGCAGTTTTTCCAAAAGCGCTATATATAGTGTTGTTACCCTTGAATAAATCTGTTGTTGTTGTTTGACACAAAGTGCTTTGGTTTCCATTTGTAGTCAATTACTTTTTTTTTGTTTTTTGACATTTTTACAGCTGAAGGAAGTGTATTTTCTTGATTTACATTTCATCTGCTCAGCAAACTTATAACTGATGTGCCCTATAACTAGATTGCAAGTAAAACGTGCATCCTGTCAATCAGAAATATGCACACTTATACAGCTCAAAATTTTCATTACAAAAAATTGGGATAAGAAAGAAAGGAAAACAGAAAATATTAATGAATGAATTTACCCAGCGTGGGGTACAAGTCCAGGGAGCTTTCAGAAGGATGTAGGAAATGGCTTGAGCACCAAATTAAGACAGATGCATAATATGAAAAAAGGAGAAAACCAGAAATGTGTACACAGAGGAGCTGATGGAACAGATGTAAACAAAGACAGATTGAGGGCCGAAAGACAAAAAACAGGTCAGAACAGACAGACACTTGGCACTTTTAATTCCTGATTTTTTTCCCCCTTTTTTGTTGCCCTATTAAAACATGTTTGCATTTATTCTGCTCTAAATAGGGGTACAGGTTGTTCTGCAACACAGCACTTTTCCTCACCTAAATGTCAGAGGCAATGCGTTACACAGCAGACCATAACATTTGCACTGAAACTGAAAGGAAATCTATGGGTTTCCTCTTCTTTCTCACATCCTAAAAGGTTATGTGGTTTGGTTAGTTCTTGATTTTAATCCTGCAATAATGTTTTTTTTTTTTTTTTTGCAGTTTTTGGAGAAAGCTGTGGTGGATTTTAAGTCTAAACGTGAGTACAATTGTAGTAGAGGAATTTGGACAGTGGATCCAAACTTTACGTGGGATTCGAGGAAATTCTTGGAACAGCATCCCAGATTTTCATCCAGAAAATGGCAGCAATGTTGCACCACAGAACTTTAAAGTCTCAAGGTTTCTAAAAACAATTGTACAATGTTCAGAACTCCATTATAATTGGTAATGCTTTACTTTATTTTTTCACTTATACAAAAAGTTTAAAACAACTTAAAATCAGTTATTTAGCTATCATTTTTAAAGTAAAAGAAAAAAAAATCAGTGTTTTGCTTCAAGTCATTTATTTCCTTTTTCTCCATTTATGGTTTGGGAAAATCTGTGATTTAAGTCAAAACAATTCCAAAGGCTTCATAAACTTTCAAGCACCACGGTCCATTACAATTATAGCTTTTGGCTCTCATAAAGCCCATGTGTGACCATTCATCCATCCAATGATCATCATGTCCAGGGTCGCAGGGGGGCCCGAAAGAGCGAGCCTATCCCAGATGAACTATGATGCTTTTCCTTGGTGTCAGGGTTCGGTCACACATCGCTGAAAGACAAAAATAACCTGGGTAAAATTGCTGAATGATCTCGTATACTGATCAGAGTTTCAGCTCTCTTTTGTGTCCCTGTGCTACAGTCACTTACGGTGAATGATTTTTATGGAGGAGGGGAGTCTTTCTTTAACTCTGCTGCTCTCGATGAGCTGAGAAAAGTTGACTGAAATCTCCCCCAGCTTTTCCCTTTTTTATCTTTTGTTTTCCATTTTTTTAAACTTTTGTTTTTAAGTGGTAATTGTAACTGGTGTACAAGTATAAAGTATTTTTCTACATCATTAAAGTGCTGTTTTTAGACAAAGTCAAAAAACCTTTATGGTTTTCTAAAACAGGTTCTGCAGAGTGCCAGGAGTTCTATGGAAATTTGGCTCTGAGTTGTGGGCGGGACAGTTGACACAGAGTAAGCCTACCTCTTTTCCCATCATTCCTTTGTTTACACTTTTTTGCTAGGTTAGAGCCCCTCACAACCCCAACCTTACATTTTGGATTAAACAAAAATGGCAATATTGGAGCTTTCCAGCCTTACAGTTTTGAGCCAGATGCCAGCTCGTACAAGGAAAACAAAGATGTAAAAAAACCAAATACTCAGAAATTACAGTTCTCTTAATCTTAATTTCCTTCGTCCTTCATCATGAGAAAAACGTCACAAGAACAAGTTAAAGACACCCAAAACACTATTTTTATTGCAGCCATGTCAATGCACTTTCCAATCACAAGTCCCATGCACAAACACATTGATGTGTCGTTTTTAGGAATCTGTTCATTAATTACGTTTTATGTTTTGTTTTTTTTTTTCAAATCTGGATTCTTTAAAATGTGTACTATATAACAAAAGATGCACCTCTTTGATGAGTGAGAGCTGTTACCATGGCATTGCATCTAATTTCAGGTGTAATTATTTCACTTTTTCCTGTCATGGTAAAGGAGAAAAAGAGCACAATGATATATAAACTATCTAACAAAGATCCAAAAATATATATCTCTTGAGTTTGAAACAAAATTAGAAGTAACTTTTTGTTTCTTTTTTTTTTTAATCTTTATTCGTCATTGTCACAGGTACAATTAAATTAATAGTGCTTTCTGGTAAGTGCAACAGTCATACTGTGAAACAACCCATGGTAAAAACATACTGCTAAAATAATAAATATAACATAAAAAAATCTGTTTTTCTTGCTGTGTTTAAATTTGTCACTTAAAATAACTTCTGAATAAAATTTAAAGCTCACCCTGAATCTTCAATGAGAATGCTGGACACAGTCTAAACACGGCACACACTTCAAGCTGACCTGCATCTCATCAGAATTCTAACAAAGCATCTGGTCTATGCAAAGCGCCACTGATTGCTGTGTGTGACAGTGTTGTATTTATGACCATGTATTTCAGCCTACTCTCTTTCTGTTATATTCAGAAATATTAGCTAAATTTAGTCTATATGTAAAAAGGTGGGGAGTTAAATCAGTTTATAGCTTACTGCTTATGCACGTTCATGTTTAAAATGTAACCATGAATGTGGGAGTTGAAGTGCATCTAAATCAGCTCTATCTCTGGCAAAACAAGCTATACTGTCGTCACTGCAAAATCAAAAATAAAATATGACACCACTTAGCGTGCAGAGGTGTTGCACAGAGCCACACAAACAAATGCCAAAAATGCAAACACAGGGTGAGGTATTATTCTTGGGAACTCAAGACACGTTATGGAGTTAGTGTCTAAATCGACTGGTTTTCTTGCAATTAAAAATCTACATATGTTCGCTGTTGTGTTCTTTGAGTTTCCCCTTTCTTTTCTTGATGTCATGTTGTTTCTATTTGGCAACTCTTCTTTACTCTACTTCTTTTATTTTTCAGGCACTGTTAAATTCCCATTAGCTGTCACACACTTAGGTGTGTGAAATTTGTTCTCCGCATTTGACCCATCCCTGGGGGAGCGGTGAGCTGCAGACACAGCCACGTCTAAGAACCATTTAGTGGTTTAACCCCATTTTTAGTCTTTGGTATGACTCAGCCCAGGACGTGAACTCACAGTATTCCAGGTTTAGGGTGGACACTCTACCACAAGGCCACTGAGCTGTTAATCCTTTAGTCCTCTGTTTGCAATGTTTTTTCTTTCCCTAACATACCTTTAGCCATTTTTCTGGCCATGCTTTTTTTTTCATCTGCACTTGCTTTCGTAGTTTCAAACATCTGACATTGATTCCACCCACCTGTTTTCAAGCTTCTTTGTGTTCTTTTTATTTCATCACTTTTTCATTTTCATTTGACGCATTTTATTGTCGTGCTCTTGCTGTTTACTTGTTTTTATATTGTTATTTTCTCTCTAACAGCTTTTTTTTTTGGTCTAGGCCAATAACAAGAAGAATAAAAATAAATTGCAATATTTTCTCTCCATTTTTCTTCCCCCTACCTCTCCCTCCTGTTGCTCCTATTGGTTTCTATCAAACTATAGGGCAGCTAATTATACAGACTGTATTCATGTTGCCAGTTCCCATGACAACTGTACAGTAGCAGCAGAGGGAAGACAAAATTGCTGGTAGTGAGACCTTGACAGCTCAACTGTCTCTGCAAAAACAAAAGAGGACAAAGGTCCCAGGGCTTTGTGAGCTTTTACCTTTTGACAGAGTTGAAACGTGTTGACAGTGGAAGTCTTTTGATTTCAATAAAGTGGATACAATGAATGACAACAAAAAAGACACTTAGAATTAAAGCATCTTTTGGGGAGACTCTTAGAGATGACTGCATTTAGCGTACCCATCTTGTGCATGGCATTACCAAAGACAGTTTGGACAGAGATTGTGAAACTCAGTTTTGGGCTGATTTGCTTGGTTTTTTTTTATTTTATTTTATTTTTTTAAGTTGTTCTAATTTTGGTCAGTTATGACATCTTCAATTCCCCTAACTTTTCTGAAATGTTCATTAAGGTGTGTTAACATTTTTTAAATATAAGACTGATAGGAGTTTATGGTTCAATTGTCAATTCTCAATGAAAAACCCCCATTCCCAATTGAGAAATTAGTGTTCAAAAATAAAATAAAACAATGGGGCTGCAAGGTAGCACAGTGCTTTGCGCTCTTGCCTCATAGTAAGAAAGTCCTGGTTTGAATCTCGGCTGGAGTTTGCCTGTTCTCTCTGTGCAAGCATTAAAGAAAAGCATGGGTTTTCTCCGGCCTCCTCCCACAGTACAAAAACATGCTTCATAGGTTAACTGGTATTTCTAAATTGTATGTGGTTGTGTGGTCCTGGTTACCTGTTCAGGGTGCACTGTACCCTGTCTTCACCCACTAGTTGCTGGATTGGCCCTAACACCTCAGTGACCCCAAAAGCGATTCTGTGGATTCTGAAGAGGGATGGAAATAAAATGAAGGGATCCATCTGATCACTCCCTGTAAAACTATTTTGTTAAATAAAACCACAAAGGTAAGAAAACGTTTCCGAACCAGAATGCCCAAATGGGATAGAATAGGGTTTATTGTCAACCCAAAGAGGTACAATAAAAATCCAATGTTCTGCAAGACAAAGAATAAAGTTAAGGTAGCAGCATTTGTAAAAAACAGCAGTCAGTCCAGTGAGTCATTTTCAACCAGCCTCTGGGAGAAAGTGTGTGGTTTGCGCTTTAGAATGGCAAACATAGAGAAATGAGAAGAGTGCACAAAAGTGAGCTGCTAAACTCTCATATTGGCGACATGCCTGTTATTAACCTCAACATACCCCACTTTCATCTGTGTGATGCCGTCGAATGATAAAAACACTGATAATCGCTAATGAAATGCAAGAGGATCTTGCAGTTGGGATTAATTCTAAAACACATTTTTGCCAATTCACCTCTGGTTTTTGTGCTATTTATAGAAGACAGAACCGACTGTCACCTGTAAATTGTGTACTTTTTTATGTCTTAAAAACTTTGACATGGGTATAGAGTATCGTGTTGCACTTCACAATAAGAAGTCTGTAAAGGTGCTTTTTCTTAAATGAAAGCTGCTTTTTCATTTGCAACTATTTGTGGCTATGTATTTTGGGTTGGAGCCCAAAACCCTGATCGTGATCAGTTCTGTTTGTTCCACATTTTTTTTAGTAATAACATTCATTGTTGCAACTACAGTGCCTGAATTTCCACGGTATTGGGAGTGTTAAAGAAATGCAGCAAGCATATTGAAAACTTTCATCTGTTAATGTTATCTGCTTTCTTACAGTTCCTGTTACACATGTGAGATCCTTTCATTAAAAGTTTTCCAGAGAGACAAATTAAGAGAATTGTGGACACAAGCATAACAAAACAAAGTTTAAAGAATCCAAAGCCCTTGAAATTTCCCTTGTGAACCAGTTCCAAATAATCATCAGTGTTCAGAGAGTCTTTATTTCAGGGGAATACGCTGAGAGAGGCCACACCAGGGGAGCACAGGCCTTTTGTTACCCAAAGCTCCTCTCAGAATTGTGAAAAAGCATTTTACAATGGAACAACTGGAATCAAATGTCTAAATGTCTGTCAACTTAGCTGGTAACGGATATTTAGGCATTTTCAGCAAATGAAAAAATCTTTCTTTTCCTGGCAGATGCTGGAAACTGCCTTTTTTTCCGATTTAAAAGAGGCTGTGAACATCTGAAAAGCTGTTTCTTTTTAAGATAATGGCTTTAGTCATTAATTATTTGGAAGTGTTTTAAAAGGAAAAGTCTAAGAAAGCACATATCACAAAGACACATGTAACAAAGGATCTCAACAGAGCTTACAATTATTTTCATCATTTCCTGCTCACAAAAAAAAAAAAAAAAAAACAGAGGAACAGTTTTGAACTGTACAAACTCTTTCTCTTTTTTGTAATTCAATCTTAATGCCCCTCCATGAACCGGCACCTTAACGTGGTGGAGGGGTTTGAGTGCTCGAGTGATCCCAAGAGCTATGCTGTCTGGGGCTTCGGCTCCTGGTAGGGTCTCCCATGGCAGACAGGTCCTGGGTGACGAGCCAGACAAAGAGCGGTTCACAAACCCCTTTATGAAAATAAACATCACAGATCCAGTTGCGTCGCCCGGATTGGCGTTACCAGGGCCTCACCCTGGAGCCAGGCCTGGGGTTGGGGCTCGCAGGCGAGCGCCTGGTGGCCGGGGCTCCTCCCACGGGCCCCGGTCGGGTAAAACCCGAACGATCAACGTGGGATTACTCCCCAGTGGGCCCACCACCTGCAGGAGAGCTCAGAAGGGGCCGGTGCGATGTGGTTTGGGTGGCAGTCGAGGGCAAGTGCCTCGGCGGCCTAAACCCCGGTCATGGAACTTGGCTTTTGGGACATGGAACGTCACCTCTTTGGGAGGGAAGGAGCCTGAGCTTGTGCGAGAGGTTGAGAGGTACCGGCTAGATATAGTTGGGCTCACCTCTACGCACAGTCTGGGCTCTGAAACTCAGTCTCTCGAGAGGGGTTGGACTCTCTACCATTCTGGAGTTGCACATTGTGAGAGGCGGCGGGCTGGGGTGGGCTTACTTGTGAGCCCCCAGCTTAGCCGCCAAGTGTTGGAGTTCACCCCGGTGGATGAGAGAGTTGCGTCCCTCCGCTTTCGGGTGGGGGACAGGTCTCTGACTGTGGTTTCGGCTTATGGGCCGAACAGCAGTTCAGAGTACCCAGCTTTCTTGGTGTCTCTCGGAGGGGTACTGGAAAGTGCCCCAACGGGGGACTCCATTGTCCTCCTGGGTGACTTCAATGCCCACGTGGGCAATGACAGTAGCACCTGGAGGGGGGTGATTGGCAGGAACGGCTTCCCTGATCTGAACCCGAGCGGTGTTTTGTTGTTGGACTTCTGTGCTAGTCATAGTTTGTCCATAACAAACACCATGTTTGAGCACAAGGGTGTCCATCAATACACGTGGCATCAGGACACCCTCGGCAGGAGATCAATGATCGACTTTGTAGTCGTTTCAGGAGACCTTCGGCCGTGTGTCTTGGACACTCGGGTAAAGAGAGGGGCAGAGCTGTCCACTGATCACTACCTGGTGGTGAGTTGGATTCGATGGCGGGGAAGGAGGCTGGAAAGACTCGGCAGACCCAAACGTAGTGTGAGGGTCTGCTGGGAACTTCTGGCTGAGCCCTCCGTCAGGGAAGTCTTTAACTCCCACATCCGGGAGAACTTCAAACAGGTACCAAGGGAGGCTGGTAACATTGAGTCTGAATGGACCATGTTCTCCACCTCCATTGTCTCTGCTGCTGTTCGGAGCTGTGGTCGCAAGGTCTCTGGTGCCTGTCGTGGCGGCAACCCCCGAACCCGTTGGTGGACACCGGAAGTAAGGGATGCCGTCAAGCTGAAGAAGGAGTCCTATCAGGTCTGGCTGACTTGTGGGACTCCAGAGGCAGCTGACAGGTATCGGCAGTCTAAGCGAGCTGCGGCTCAGGCTGTAGTAGAGGCAAAAACTCGGTCCTGGGAGGAGTTCGGTGAGGCCATGGAGAAGGACTATCGGTTGGCCTCGAAGAGGTTCTGGCAAACCGTCCGGCGCCTCAGAAAGGGGAAGCAGCTTTCTGCAGGCACCATTTTCAGTGCAGGTGGGGAGCTGCTGACTTCGACTGGGGACATTGTCGGGCGGTGGAAGGAATACTTTGAGGATCTCCTCAATCCTGCTGACACGCCTTCTCTTGAGGAAGCAGAGGCTGAGAGCCTTGGGGTGGGGCTGTCCATTACCCAAGCTGAAGTCACAGAGGTAGTTAACAATCTCCTCTGTGGCAAGGCACCGGGAGTGGATGAGGTCCGCCCTGAATACCTCAAGTCTCTGGATGCTGTGGGAGTGTCTTGGTTAACGCGTCTCTGCAGCATCGCGTGGCAGTCAGGAACAGTACCACTGGACTGGCAGACAGGGGTGGTGGTTCCCCTTTTCAAGAAGGGGGACCGGAGGGTGTGTTCCAACTACCGGGGAATCACACTCCTCAGCCTCCCTGGGAAAGTCTATGCCAGGGTACTGGAGAGGAGAGTCCGGCCGATAGTCGAACCTCAGATCCAAGAACAACAATGCGGTTTCCGCCCTGGTCGTGGAACTGTGGATCAGCTCTACACCCTGTCCAGGGTGCTGGAGGGTTCGTGGGAGTTCGCTCATCCTGTCCACATGTGTTTTGTGGATTTGGAGAAGGCGTTCGACCGTGTGCCCCGTGGTGTCCTGTGGAGGGTACTTTGGGAGTATGGGGTCCGGGGAGCCTTACTCAGGGCTGTCCGGTCTCTGTATGACCAGAGCAGGAGCATGGTCCGCATAGCTGGCAGTAAGTCAGACCTGTTCCCAGTGCATGTTGGACTCCGGCAGGGCTGCCCTTTGTCACCGGTTCTTTTCATAGTTTTTATGGACAGAACTTCTAGGTGCAGCCAAGGTCCGGAGGGGGTCTGGTTCGGGAACCACAGGATTTCCTCTCTGCTCTTTGCAGATGATGTTGTCCTGTTGGCTTCATTGAACCAGGACCTCCAGTATGCATTGGAACGGTTTGCAGCCAAGTGTGAAGCAGCTGGGATGAGGGTCAGCACTGCTAAGTCTGAGGCCATGGTTCTCGACCGGAGAAAGGTAGTTTGCCCTCTCTGGGTGGGTGGAGTGCTCCTTCCCCAAGTGGAGGAGTTTAAGTATCTTGGGGTCTTGTTCACGAGTGAGGGAAGATCGGAGCGTGAGATCGACAGGCGGATTGGTGCTGCGTCCACCGTTATGCGGTCGCTGTACCGGTCCGTCGTGGTGAAGAGAGAGCTAAGCCAGAAAGCAAGGCTCTCAATTTACCGGTCGATCTACGCCCCAATACTCACCTATGGTCATGAGCTCTGGGTCATGACCGAAAGAACGAGGTCCCGGATCCAGGCGGCTGAAATGAGCTTCCTCCGTAGGGTGGCTGGGCGCTCACTTAGAGATAGGGTGAGAAGCTCGGTTACCCGGGAGGAGCTCGGAGTAGAGCCGCTTCTCCTCCAAATCGAGAGGAGCCAGTTGAGGTGGCTCGGGCATTTAGTTCGGATGCCCCCTGGACGCCTCCCTAGGGAGGTGTTCCAGGCATGTCCCACTGGGCACGCTGGAGAGACTACGTCTCTCGGCTGGCCTGGGAACGACTCGGGGTCCCCCCAGAGGAGCTGGAGGAAGTGGCTGGGGAGCAGGAAGTCTGGGCATCTTTACTTAGACTGCTGCCCCCGCGACCCGGTCCCGGATAAGCGGAAGAAAATGGATGGATGGATGGCAATCTTAATGCAGGAAAATTTTCCAAGGAGCAAGGGGAAAAAAATATATATATATAGTCACTGAAAAAATTGTGCATTACTGAAAATGAAGCGACATGCAATGTGAACTAAAAGGAGAGTATATCACAAATGTATGTATTTTAGGTAAACTTGCGCAGTTGAAGAGGTGCAGATCCCAAATAAAATGTGATAGTCAGGAGTTGGTTTTCCTATCTCTAGCTACATTCACTTCAAACATGATATGCACTGCAGGGGCGTCCAGTTTCAATGTTATGCTAATTTACAGACGCGATTAGGGATCCTGCGATGGGTTCTGAGCGTAAGGCATGGCGCGAAGAAGTAGCGATAGAGCAGAAAAAATTCTGACGCGAAACGAATTATTTTTAGAGCTCATACAGTATATTTGAACTTTGGCGAAGAATTTGCATCACGTTACTATTCAGTAAGTCAGCTTTGGCTGTGACGTGCTAAAGATGTCATCAGCAGGTGGATCCCAAAACCAACATGGAGGAGAATCTGATCATCCTCCTGAATTTTATAATACTTTTCTTATTTGTATCAAGACAATAATAAAAAAGGCCCTCTTATTTTATTCTTTTTTTTTTTTTCGGGGCTGAAAGTCACAGAGTGTCAAAAGCAATGCAAAAAGCAGCCGTCACATTCCTCAACATCATCTATGTATTCCATGGATTGACTGTACGTGAGATGTACAGTTAAACAGTTAATGCTTCCATTTAGAGATGAGGCTAAAAATGTTGGTCTGTAGCTCCTACCACACGTGGCGGGAGCGTAGTTTTTGTGAGAACATCATCGGTACCAAGCTGCAAATTCACCACCCATCAAAACAGAGACAGTGGACGCAAATTTGCTGGGTAAATTTTTTGGTGTGAATGTACCATCATGGTTCTCCTTCCAGTCTGATTAAATAATTTCTTGAGATGTATCATCCCTAAGAAAATAACTTGTGGTAAAGTTCTCCTAATTTTTTTTTAGGTTGGCTTGTTTTTGTCTGTGGTTGTCCCCTGAATGCAAACTCGACCTTTTGAAGGTGTGAATGTTATCGGAATTACAGGTCCATTTGAACACACTCTATGAGGTATCCGTTTGTGAAGGCAACCTAAAAGAAATTGTTTTTGCAATTTGCTTTTTAGAGGGGCTCATCTAAATTGCAGTTTGGATTAAAATTTGGACCATCTTGGATCGCCTTCAAATGAACCAAAGAAAACACAAACAAAAATGGTCTTACTTACCTTAGGCTTTGTATTTAGTTAGGAACATTCATTCATTCATTTTCCAATCCGCTTTATCCCTTTCGGGGTCACGGGGTTACCGGAGCCTAACCCGGCTACTCATGGGCGAAGGCAGGGTACACCCCTGGACTGGTCGCCAGTCTGTCGCAGGGGCCACAATCACACACCCATGCACACTCACATTCACACCTAGGGACAATTTAGAGTAACCAATTAACCTATGAAGCATGTTTTTGGACGGTGGGAGGAAGCCGGAGTACCCGGAGAAAACCCACGCATGCACGGGGAGAACATGCAAACTCCACACAGAAAGGTCCCCCAGCCAGGACTTGAACCGGGAACCTTCTTGCTGTGAGGCAGGAGCGCTAACCACTGCGCCACTGTGCAGCCCTAGTTAGGAACATGTTAAAACAAAAAACAAAAATAAATAAATAGTCAAACTCCCTTCAAAAAGGTGGATAGCCCTGCAAAGCCACATTTTATCAACAATAAATAAATTGGTAAATAGAGTATAACATAAAAAAGGATTCATCAGGAGAAGCAGGTATGTGACTTCTGGCTTGATCATGTTTTGCTTTATTTTCCTCTCATTGTTGCGCTGTTCCAATTACTCCCAACCCTAAATCTGAAATTAATGGTATGTAACAACCTCATAAATATACGCCTAATTATTTCTGGTCACCCCTCCCAGTGAACTCTGACTTCAGTGTAATTACCTCATAAACTCTGGTGAAATGTTTGTGTAGTATTTGAGGGACAGGGTTAATGACTATTCATGGCCCGGTCAAATATAGCTAGGGGTCTTTAGTCATTTTACCTGACAATGAAAGAACATTGATATGATCATACATTTTAGGTAATGAGAAAGATGGTTCTTATTTTGAAATGGCTTCAGTTACACTGCAGGTTAAGATGATATTTTTAGACATGTCTGTGGATCCTTTTGACATTGTTACATTCCAGCCATGCACACAGGATCTTACCAACCACACTGTATAATCCACATTGACCTTTTATTTTCATGTTAGGTTGCTCAAGCATGCTGTGTGACAGAGCTGGGCCAGATGGACCGTTGCTGTCACAGTTTGAATGCTAAGGATTTTAGGTCCAATTAGTCCACCCAAGTGTTAAGCAAAGCGTTGGCCAACTATCATGAAGACACAGTCTTAGGAAGACAGCTCACACAAAAATTCCATGAAAAAAAAATACCACCATACAAGCAGTAAGAACACCAAGGGTTCACAATGATCATGAGCCCAGATAGCCTTGGGACTAAGTTTCAATCACGCCTGAAAAATCTGCACACTAAATATTTGGAAGTTGGGCTGCGTGCATATGTTAAGAGATGTGGGACCTCCTCTGACACTGTGGAGTAGAAGAAGACTCAAATTGACAATGAACAAACAAACAAAGAAAAAGGTCTTAAACAAGAACAAACGGGTACAAAATAAGCATTTTCCTGTGAGTCAATCTATTCTCAATGCAAAACACTTGCCAGGAGCTTTGGGTCTACTGAGAGTTTTTGGCATATCTACAGAATATCACACTATATCATTAACCGAGCCATTGAAATGCTTTATCAGTAGCTTTTATGCTAAATAATGAAATGAAAGTCGATGTAATTTAGCAAAATGAGTGGCAACTATAAAAAAACATTTTTTACAGTTTGTGATGAAGATTGGTAAATAAAACATTTGAACTTTTTTTATGATTCCAAACTTGTTTCCACACCTAAGTCTTTATGAGGTTTTCTGGAGAAAAAAATATTAATAATTTATTCTCGACTAATTTGCTGTCATCACAGCTCATTAATCTGTGAATAACTGTCAAGCTCATTAATCTGTGCAGTGCATAGTCAATAAATTAATCATTTGCAAAAAGTTGCCTACTCAAGTACTGTATAACGCCAGCCTACTGTTTTCTTCGAGTCAGAAAATGCTTTGGATCCTGAGGTGTCAGAGTGAATGGAATATACGTTTTAATCTTTTTTTCTTTTTTTCCACCATGTAAGGGGAAACTGCTCTAATGTTTTTTTTTTTTTTTCCTTTTTTGATTTGGGCCAGTCTCATCTTAATTGTTCGCACACACATTCATGAATATGCAGGGCTGAAGATCAGGCCCTTTGTACAAATTGACAGCAAGACAAATGATGCAATGAGCTGCAACACATTCTGCACCTTAAATAAGAAAAGGGAGGAAAGAAAGCACACCTGTTGGCTCATATGGTCTGTGCATGAATTAATGAGATCAGGAGTGGCAGACGGAGAGTGGACCGACATGTACAGTATGAGAACTTTGGTTGATATGCTGACGTGTAAATATGACCAGCTGCACTTGTATATTTCAGTCTTACACTCGTTTCCATGCAGCAGTTGGTCTCCTGCGAAGCTTCATTCATCCATAAAGATGCTTGATTGTCACTTGTTTGGAGGACATTGTTATTTTCTGAGCTTGAAGGATGAACATTGTTGAAGCAGAACAGTGATGTCGTAAAAACACAAATAATCAATTTCCAATCTGAGGTTTATGAACCATGAATATGGATCAGGAATTTATGTCAATAAATGCTAACTAACTGGCAGAATAGGAGCTGTCTGTGTTTAAGATTATCTTTTACAACACAGCACCATCTGTAAAAGTTTCATTGGACCTGCTGCAACCCCCAATAAATGTTTTATAAAATTTATTAAAAACCCACTTCAATAAAAATTGTGTTTTTGGTGTTTTTAATATATTGTTCAGGTAGTTTTTCTCATGATGGAGGACATGTAAAGAAAAATAAGATTAAAATTGCATTTCTGAGTATTTCTATATTAAATTTATTTTGGATCAGGAGCAGATGAAAAATTGTCATTTAAAAAAAAACATGTAGCTGTAAAATACAGTAGGTGCTACCATCAGCAGGCCACAAGCTCCCTGCTCTGTTCCAATCAATTGCATCAACTTGTGGATGACAAAATTCATGTTATTTTCCTTGTCCGAGCTGGCATCTGGCTCAAAATGGTACGGCTGGATAGATCCAGTATTGCTCGCCATTTTGCTGCACCAGTAATGTTAGGTTGGGTGTCTGAGGCACTGCAAGCTAGCAGGAGAATGTGAAAGCAGAAGGATGCCAGGAAGTAGGGCCGGCTTCGCCAACAGTACCACCCAACTCTGTGGATTTCTAATGAACTCCCACTGCTCTGCAGAAACTATGCCCTCGAAAACGATATGGTTTTTTTGAATTTGGATAGTTATGGCATAATCATAGCTAAAAGACCAATGTCAACAAAATAAAAATAGATCAAAAGTGATTGAAGTGTTACTTTAAAGGGTCCTGCATTGTAAGTTCTTAGTAATAATCCACTTTTCCAGTTTTTGTCTTTTTTAACTTTACTCACAATCCTGCTAAATTCCTAATAAGACAATAAGAAAATGTCAAAAAAATATCTTTGGATGATACATTTATTCAAATGAATTACATTTCTTCTCTGCCATCATGTTTTTTTAATATGTTTTAACCCTTTAAGATCAAAACATGCTCTTAACTCTTCGACCATTTACGCAATCAACTTGATTCAGCTGCTTCTGACTTTAAGAAAAGTTGCTTTATGCAATAAATTACTAATGTAAAGTGTTTTTGTTGCATAATGTCACATAGGCATTTCTTATCCACAACAGAACAAACTGGTTTACGTTGATTGCGTAAACGCTACTGGACATTGTCGCATTTCAGCGGAAAGCTGTTTTTCTCTGCTTCAGATTCCACTGTACTATTATTACACTAATTGCATCCATGAATAAAGAGTTATGGCAGTTGTTACCAGATTTTAAATGTTTGTGAGACATGAAACTGAATAACTTTACAAAAATTTGTAAAAATTGACAATTTGTCAAAACTATTAACAGTTGGCAAAATAAATCTTGTGTGGCTTTGTTTGACTAAAATTAGTTTGACAATTGGCTTAAAAAATCACTGAGCTTGAAAATAAACACAAAATATCTCCTGTTTAAATTCATCAAACCGATAGCCTTCTTTAGTGAAGAACAAATTTGTTTAAAAAAGTAAAATATGACTGACAGGCGCTACTAGTAGGTTATTTAAGTAAGTAAGTTTTATTTATATAGCACCTTTTACAGACAGAAGTCACAAGGTGCTTCACAATTAAAAAAAAAAAAAAAAAACATTGAAGATAGAAACTTTAAAAGGTAAAAGCATAAGATAAAAATTCCAATGTTAAAAGCATAAGAGAGAAAAGGTCTCACAAGCTAAAAAACATAAAATATAAGAACATGTGCCACATAAAACAATCATATTTTGCCCAAATAAAACCCATTCAGTTAAAATGCTTACCAAAATAAAAAATAAAATGTTTTGAGTTTGCTTTGAAAAGAGTTCACGGAACGCAGGGAAAGTGGGAGCTCATCCCAGAGTTTAGGAGCAACAGCCTGGAAAGATCTGTCTCCTCTGGTCCGAAAGCGAGTGTGAGGGACCGTTAACAGGTTCTGATCCACAGACCTCAGCACACGAGATGGTCTGCAGGGGGCGATCGGACCAGAGACATACAAAGGAGCTTGACCATGGAGGGCTCCAAAAGGCAGCACTAATATTTTATATTGGATATATTCTGGATCAACTGCAGACGACATAGCTCCTTCTTATTCAGACAGGAAAACAGACTATTACAGTAGTCGAGCCGCGGAGATACAAAGGCATGAATAAGAAGTTCAAGATCTTTTTGTCCACCGTTTTCCTGAGGTTAGACATGTTCCTCAACTGGAAGAAACAGTTCTTTACCAGCTGTTTGGAGTGCTACTCCAGCGACATATCTTTGTCAAAAATGACTCCCAAGTTTCTAAGGCTGATTTACATACCATGAATAAAATATTCACTTCAAACACCAACTTGATTAGGAAAAAGCATGGTGGCAAAATGTTTGAAACTCCCACTTGCTTTTTCTCCATCATCACTCACACCTGCCCTCTGAGCAGCTTCTGTGTACAATGTACCCCCCCCACCCCCAAGAAAAAAAAAAAAGGCTGCAGCATCTGCAGCTATGAGACCTTTTCTTTTGAGAATCTGGGCTCTGATATCAATTAGAGTGAGAGGAGGGCAAATGGAAGCAGTCGGGGAGGTGGGAATTCAGAAATTAAGTGGTATTCTCATTTAACCAAAGCTGTTGAAATGTTCCTCCCCTGTGTATTGGTTTCTGTGTCAAACTACGGAATTTAATGAATCAAGTGAAACAAAATCCCTAAACCATTTCCTCTTATCTTTAATTTGATGGCTGACTTTTGCGGCGACCGCAGTTGTTCAATCACTGTTACTCACCCCTGCAGCAAAATTTGCTGCGTCTCATGACGCGAAGGCATCAATGATTAACCGTGAACTACTTGAATTGAGCCTTTATTGTCTTTTCTTGTTGCCCCATAAAAGAAGCTCGTAGAACTCAAACAATGTATTATGTTTGTCACTTTGAATGGATCTCTGTTCTGGTATAAAGAAAAGGTTTTGTAAGGAATCCAACCCATGTTGACAGATGAAAACACAGAGGCCGGGTTTTGACAATACAGCATACTCTTTACAGTAAAAAACAATTAAGAAAGACCAGAGAGAGGTGGTGGGTATCACATCACTTCAGTTAATGTTAACAACAATAAGAACCTATTCAAATGTTATCAACACTGAAAATGTTTATCATAATGAAAATGGCTACTTTACTGTTTAAAAAAAAATAATGTTAAGGATCAGGATCGCACGATTTTACACCGGACTACTATTGGAATAGACATTTTTTCTTCTTCTTCTTCTGCTTCGTTTGACGGCCAATAAACTCCCCAAGTTAGGAGGATACAGCGCCACTTACTGACACTTCAAAACTCAGTTTGCACAGACAGGTTATTAATGGCTAAAGTGGCTGCTGCAGCTCGTGACATCTCCTCAGTGTACACGCTCACTTCTCTTTTTCCTATCGCCAACAAATGAAAAATAAAAACAATAAAATGGAGAGAAAGACTCCAAGCAGTGTGTCTGTCATTCTATCACGCATTATTGAGATTTTTCATTGTGTGTAATGAAAACAATATATGATTTTACAATGTTGCATTTAGGCAACATTCTTTTAATTTTTGGCGCTGCAACCCAGTCAGGAGAAGCTCTCTGTTGTTAAGAAAAACATAAATTCTTGTGATAATTGAGTTACTATTTTGAAATGCTGATGCCGTAAAGTAGGTGAACAAAGGAAGGGACGTATGGTTCGCGCATGCGGGGTGAGCGGTGAAACAGATAGTTCCACATACAGAAATTGCAGTGACAAGCTCCACAACTAAAACAGCCTGAGTTCAAGCAGTTGTCATCATTGTGAGAGATTTTTTTTCTGCTTCTTATATCTTTTTAAAAAGGCACAGATCATTCAATACGCTTAGGCTTCACAAAGCTCTTTTCGTCATCGCTTTTCCAAAGCGATAGAAGACGTTAATCAAGAGTTCAACAGAGGTTCAAAGCTGAATTGAAACTGTCACTGGCAGCATCATCAAGCATCACCAAAGCTCCCTTGCAAATAACCCAGGGAAAGACAACTCCAGGCCGCAGTGTCTGCATGATTTCCAGATATCCAAGCCCTACTCATGAGTGATTACCTGGTTCAGGTGTGTCCAGCCATTTAGAACATGCCAGAGCATGGTATGTTGGAAAACACGCAGGAATGCATTCATTAAAAAATATTTTCATGCCATGCATCTAAAAATTTTTATAAGTTAAAAACAAACTAAATTAAAAAATATGATAAAACCAACCTATCCCTTTGCCCTCCCCACCCCTTACTGACACATACACCCCCAATAAATATAGGCACAGATTGCAATTATATAAAAAAGAGACTTATGGATTGTTTATTTTGTTATCTTTGTAAATAATTTCATTTGACTTTATTTTCAAGAATTCCCCATTAAAGTGAACAACTGTTAACATACTTATACTGGATATACATGGAACCATGTGAACAATACGCCCCTGCGACAGACTGGCGACCAGTCCAGGGGTGTCCCCTGCCTTCGCCCATGAGTAGCCGGGTTAGGCTCCGGCAACCCCATGACCCCGAAAGGGATAAAGCGGATTGGAAAATGAATGAATGAATGAATGAACAATACTGCTTACTACAGAACATCAATAATCGCTGTTGTTATTCACATATTAGCACATTTTCTGACACTAGTTGGCTTGACTCTGTGTGGTTGATCTACTGAAAATATCTTATAGTCCATGAAATTATTTTTGTAGGAATCTGTAGAAAAGAGACAGGAAGAAAAAAAAATCCCTAGATCTCCCTAGATTTCTTTTCAGAATATGTTCCTTTCCTCTGTGGTAAATCCTACTCACTCTCTGTCTCCATATATCTCTCTGGCTTCTCTTTCTTCCTTGACTCTGCATGTTTTTAGTTTGCTTTTCTCTCTCAGCTCCTGTCCTCTCTCCCTGTCTCTTATACAGCCCATTTCCCTTTGTGTTACTCTGCTTTTTTAAAGTGCACCTCTCCCTCAGGAGCTCTTCTATGTCATTACTTTAGTCCTGGATTCCAAATGTCATTATAGTCATTGCTTCAGTCAGAATTCATTTCAATTATACCCAGTCACCCTGGGACTACTAACCCCCAATTTTTTTTCAAAAATTCTTCTACTTCCTTTTATTTATAGACATAAACTGTGGCAAGGTCATTTTGATGGAGACACAATGACCCCACGTTACAATAACCTTTAGTTAATTTACATACAAATTCATTCAACCATCACTTTTTCAATGTTATATAATGCTTAGGTCTTTTAAACTAGAACAAAAATATTTCAACATAAGTTTTAGTTTCGGTCAAAGTCAAGTCTAGAAAACTGTAAGTTATCTGCTCTGTCCTAAAGTCCTACTCTGAATAATTTCTTAATCCACTGTAAATGTGTTATTTTAATTATACCAATGTTAGTATTATGCCAGCCAAAATAAAAAATAAATACATAAAAAAAACCTCTGTCATTTTCTAGTTTATACTTTCTTGGGAGTGGCAGAAATTCACCTCTCAGTTGTGGGTGGAACCATTTGCTTGGAGTAAGCCTGCCCCTGCTTCCCAACATCCAACTGTTTAGACTCTCTCTTGCTAGATTACAGGCCATCACAACCCTAACATAATATCACCTGTGCAACAGAAACGCCTGGCAATATTGTAGCTGTCCAGCCGTAGTTTTAAATTAGATGCCAACTGATACGAGAAAAACAAAGACGCACATGGATCTAGTCATCTACAACTGGATGCATCGGAATGGAGCAGAGCAAGGAGCTTGAGTTCACTGTCTACATAAAAAAACATTATTTTTCAAACAGCATCTTTGTCTGCTCCTGATTCACAATGATTTCCATAAATGAATATTCAGAAGTACAATTTTAGCACAATTTTCTTCATATGTATTTTCTCTATCATGAGAAAATTGTCACAATAACATATTAAAAACGCCAACAACACTTTTTTTTGGGAGTGGGTCTTGGCAGCAAAAAAAAAGCATGGAGATGGAACAATAAGTTTGAATTTATTGTTTTAAAATTGTTTGATATTCCTAAAAGAAAAGTATATATATATATATATATGTGTGTGTATGTGAGTGTGTTACTTAATCATTTAAAAAACAAACAAACTTAAAGAAAGAGGTGACTTTATACATTTTATTATTGTAACATTTTGTATTAAAACATATTGCTAGATAATTGGCAAGAAAACCTTTTATGCAAATTATATTTTGATTTTATTCCCAATGAGGGGAAAAAAAGTTGAGCTAATTTAAGTTCTGTTTATCTCAGGTCGTGTGTTGGCCCTGTATCTCTTCAATTATTTTCTTGTAATGCTTGGTGCTGTTTGGAAGAAGCAGTTAAGACGCTCAACAGTCTTCTGCCTTGTCTTGATATCAGCAATAACCTCCCATTAGTCATTTTTATTTCCAGGCTACGGTGTGGGAGCACTGACACCGAGGACGAGTGAGGCGGGGAGATAGCAGGAAGAAAGCAGAAAAAAGAGAGAACCGAGGTTGTTTTGGGAGCAATGAGGGCAGTAGAGAGAGAAATAGAGCAGTGAAATATCAGTGAGAGTGTTTGGTAGATAAAACAAAGAAAGAATAGAGAAAAATGATGGGAAATGAAGTGACACAACAGCAAAAGACATGGAGGAATAGATATGTGAGGTGGTAAAACATGCGAGAAGAGATTAAAAAGTATTAAAAATTTATTTGTTTTTCAACTTTGCATAACAACGCCTAAAATAAATTAACCACATTTGTTAAACCCCAATAAAAAGAACCTTTAGTTATTTTGTAAGATGACCGTTTCCTTAGTCTGCCAAAGGATTTTGGTCAACACTTGACTTTTTTTTTCTTTGGTTTTCCCACTGTATGCCTTATCCTACACTTATATACTTCAACTTTTCATAAAATGTCACAGTACGATAATAATAATAAAACTATTAAATTAACAATAAATAAGCTTCAAAGATTTCTTCAATAAATGTAAAATTTAAAAAAAAAAACAATTGCCTACTCGATAGATTAAAAAATATCACTAATTTCAATTGCCAAATGAGGTCTGACCCAGTCTGGTGATCCAAAGGTAGTCATTTTTTTTCACATGAAAGATGCAGCAAAATGTCTGGGTGAGAGAAGATGCAAAGAACTGCAAGAATCACTTGCATCTGTTAAAGTTGTACTTTACGGTTTGGCTAAGGTGGCCCTGAAATGCAAATCACAACACATCACTTACAAAAAAAACATATTAAAGATCACAACAATAAAGAAAAAAAAATCTAAATAAAACCCTGGAAAAAATTAAAAAAAAAAAAGTATTTTCTAAGAAAACAATGAAATGTCACAAAAAATGAAACAAGATGAGAAAATAAAAAGGGGAAACATGTATGTAAAGATAAGTATTTTGGGACATCACTGACTGAATGATGACATTTGAGTTTTGAAGAAGAGCGAAAGTTGAAGGATGTTTTGCCTGAACTTAGAGTTAATAGAGCAATCATCTAATGTTTGTAGTAGTCGTGGCATGAAGCTTAAAGAAATATTTTCTGTCTGAAGATATCTCCATGCCAAATAACTTCTAGTGGAAAAGGTGAACAAATGTCATCATCCAATCAGTGATTTTCCAAATACCTACCTTTTATTCTGTTTTATTTTTTTTTTTACATTTTATTTTTTGAATTCAGAAAATTACTTATGCTTTCCTGAAATATTTCCATTTTTTTCTTTTTATTATCTTTCGATTAAATTTCTAAAATTTAATGTTGTTTTTTGTTCCCTTTTTAATTGTTATTGTGTTCTTTAATGTTTTTGTGTTGAGTGATTTGTTTGATGACAAAAAAGAAACATCTTCCAAAGTAATCCAAAGAAGTTGCTTTATAATGGTAGTGTGAATGCTTTTTGCTGAATATTTAATGCTGCTGAAAACTGTCCTTAACATCCTGAGCGTTTTAATACCAATATTACATAGTTTCAAAGTGCACAATAAATTAGAAGAAATTCAATTAAAAATAAATAAAAAAAATGTGTAAAATCTTAAAAGCCATAAAAGATATCAATACCAAAAGTTAAAGCAGTAATGTCCTGAACAAGCTGAACGTTTGATACCAAGATTTCTGAAATTGCTCAAAGTATGATTGAGATTTTTCATGCCAAAAAAATATACGAAAAGGAGTAGGAGAATCACTATAGTGTGAATGCTGTAAAGCACGGATAGGCAACTCCAGGCCTTGAGGGCCTCATTCCTGCATGTTTTCCAACATACCATGCTCTGGCATGTTCTTATTGGCTGGACACACTTGAAACAGGTAATCATTTCTGAAAATCATGCAGACACTGCAGCCCTCAATGCCTGGAGTTGCCCATCCTTGCATTTAAGCATTCACACAAACATGCTGCTGACTAAAATTAGAGCAAATAGTTTTTTTACACTTAAAAAAAATGCAAAATATATTCAACTCATCCTTGCATTTACATCAGGTACATATAAAAAATGCTATATTTATATTCTAAACTTCCACTGCCAAATTTGAGACAGAATTTGAGTTGTCTGACAGACTTTGTATTTTAATCCAGAATATGTTGGTAGGTTTTCCCCAATGACTCAAAGGTATCCAAATCCCATAGCTGCAAAACAAGCTCAAATTGGCATGGAAACCAGCAGACAGAGGAGCAGAAGTCAAACATAAATGGCTGAGAGAACACAAACAATAAAAAAAAAAAACTGAAGTGTTGCAGAAGAGGCCTCTAGACTTTGTCTTGCTAATGTTGCTGTTTTTGTGTGGATCCACCCATATGTGACTGCTTCTGGAGTTCTTCCTGTCTGTCTGCTAATCTTTGCTGTTTGAGTGGAGAGATATTCATCTGAATTTAGCTCTAATTATCTGCATGCTGATTTTCCCCAAGTGCATAAATTCAGCCAGTACGTGTCTGTGTGTGAGGACAGCACTGTTGTTTTTCTTTCACTTCTTATCTTAAATGTAATTCTGATTAATGAAAGTCCAATTAAGCGTCTGTACAACAGTAGCTTCCAGAAATGGAGTTTAGTTATCATTTAAAGGATAAGCTGAACGGAAAAAAGGAAGATTGCTTCTGAAAGATCTATAAACATTAAAGAAGGTGCTGGTATATCTGGTCTAATTCATTGTTCTGAATCGATTAGTAACACCACATCTTAAAGTAATGTAATTTTAAGTAACTTAAAGTAAATGCAATTTATTAGTTCAATTTATTTAATTCTTTCATTGAGTTTTTTTTTTTTTTGATTTGTTGTTGTTTTTCTTTTTTTTCAAAACAAGGATAAATCATTTAAAAGTTTTCAGTTTTCTAAGCCCATTATCACTTGATTTGTAGTAAAAATTGTACCGATGATACAGACTTTTCACTTGTTTGGTTGTATCCAATTCAATTAATGAGTTTGACAGAATATGTATATTTGGTTCAGTTTTTGTCTCGTAAATGCCAAGTGAAAGATCACACAATCTTATTCCTAATTCACAGTTGTCTTCACTGGACAGACTTGTAAAGTAGCAAACAATTCTGAAATGCTTTAATGTTCATCTTTAAAAGGTTCAACAAGCTGCTGCTGTTCGGGGCTTGCTGTTCTATGAGAAGCTCTAGAGATATGTGCTCAGTCTGTTGGCCCTGAGCCACTGGCAACCACATTTCATTCAGTGGGAAAATTCCCTTGAGTGGATCTATTAACATGCACAACAACATATACATCTACTTTTTATAGAGAAGTTTAATATATGTAATAACAATCTAAATTTAAAATACCCAAAACATTCTTCAAAATTAGCCATTTTAAAAACATTACGGAAAATATTAGTACTTTGAATCAATAAAAAATATATATATATTCAGGTTAATCACACTTTTGGATTGTGATTAATCACGAACATTTTTCCTTCATTTTTATTGTCTGACATATTTGAATTTGAAAAGTGTTAACTCAGATTTCCCAGAAATGTAATTTGTTTGCAGAAAACACATCAACAGTAAGATAAGCAGAACTCTAATGAACTGTAAAGACTTTTATGTCTGCAGTATTTCTCCAAGAAAACAACGATGCTGATGAACAGCCATAAGAAACAATGTGTTTTTGCACTTTAAATGGTCCGGGTGAATACTCAAATCTGATTGTCTGCTGGGTGTTCCAGAAGAAGTTCCTGTCGCAATGTTCTAATATCGATAGAATGTATTTATTTTTTTTATTATTTATTATATTTATTTATATCTTTTGTAAGTGATCATATTAGAAGCGGTACAGTGCCTGAAAAAGTGTCTATTTCAGAAATTGACACTAGCCGCGTAAGCCTGATGCGGCGGAAGATGGTTGCTTCGCAGAGTGTAACTAATCAGCAATAATATTTATTAACGTGTTAATTTATTTAATTTTTTTATTAATTGCGTGCGTTAACGTTGATAGCCCTAAATTATTTCTTTTTTTTTTTTCACTTATTTTTTAACTGTGTTTTGTGATTTGACTTTTTGTTACAAGGAGAAACACTGCTTACATAAAAGTCTTTACAGTTCTGCTAATCTTACTCAGGGCGGTAGGGTGGTCGTCCTCGGACTGGAAGATTGCAGGTTTGATTCCCACCCTGCCTGCCGTGTCGAAGTGTCGTTGAGCAAGACACTGAACCCCACATTGCCTCTGATGGAAGGTTGGCGCCGGTGTTCGGCAGCTGTAGGCCTTCAAGGAAGGTAGAAAAGCACTATTTAAGTTTACGCCATTTACTGTTGATGTGTTTTGTGCACACAAATTAAACCTCTGAGTTAACACTTTATAAATTTAGACATTTCAGACAGTAAAATTTAAGAGAAACATGTTTTCTCTGGCCTTTTTTGTTTGAAAGCTACATACTATAAAGCTTAACTTGTAAAACATTGTGATTAATCATAATTAATCAAAACTCAAAAGTGTGATTAATCTGATTAATTTTTTAATCGATTGACAGCACTAAAATAAATACAAGTCATAAAAAAATTTTTGCATGCTAGACAGTCAAACAAACAGATATTCATTCATACACATTTTCTGTCATTACATGAATTTTATAATAAGGTGCACTCATTTCATAGCAGCATTGATAATTGGGATTGCAGCTGAATAAAAAACTATTTTAGGGTTTGTTTGTCCTTACACTCGTGAGTCTGTAGCAGCTGCAGTTCAAACAGAGGATGGCCGCGGTGGCTTTATTGACTATGAATCGTATTGGTAACCACAAGTTATGATATAAATCATTTTGTTTCACCTCTTTTTTTTTTTTTTTTAACTTGTCCTGTCCAACAGCTGAGCAAACAGATATGAGCTGAGAGGGGGATTATAAATCATAGCGAACACAAAATGTATGTTGGTATAAGCCCCTTTTGTAATTTAAACAAAACTTTATTAATATTAATTTTGTTTGTGTTCTTTTTGTTGCACCGGACAGAAAAGGAAAGGGGGAAAGGGAGAGAGTTGGGGGGTGGTGGATTATATACATTTTGAGAAGGACTACTGGGAAGGGAAGATAGAGTTGTTAATCTACAGGCAACAAAATGTTGGAGCTTATACCCATTGCAATAGTGAGTGTTGGTCTAAAATGGGCAGGGCCTGTCCACACACTCAGCTGTTACATACCTGCTGGCTCCAAGAGTGTTCACAAACTTGTCCACATCCAGTTCATACACACACTTGTGCATACCAACCAACACATGTAAAGCATTACATTCTGTCATGCACACTATTTGAAGGTGCAAAGGTGAGCTGACGCCTGTACTCAGGTGAATGTTATGTTAAGCTGAAGGGGATGATGGAATGCACAAAAAAGGAGGGAGAACCCCCAGCCATCCCCACACCAAGACCCCCGCCGAGGCGACAGCGCCGACCAGAGCCCACCCCCGCACCCATACTGTGGGGTCAACGGAGGAGATCCACCCGCCAGAAAGCCCGGCCAAGCACCCAGACCAGGGCCCGCAGGACAGCCACACGGGCCCCCAACACCCGAGCGCAGTGAGGTACGGAAGCACAGAGCGCAAGGCCCAGCCCAGCCCAGCCAGGAGAGCAGCCCTCCCACCTCCAATATTGTTACACCTCTAAGATTTAGATAATTGTGACGATGCAGAGATGAAGATAAGGAAACTTCTGTTCAGCAGATATGAAAAATCAAATGTTGGGCTCCACAAATTCTTGCTTGTCAACATAAAATAAAAAAGTTTATACTCCTCATTCCTTAATCATAAAAAAAAGCATTTAATTTAATTTATATACAAAGCGTTTGACATCTATTGTGAACCTGCGTCAGAGGAAATAAACTTTCCTCAGGAAGATTAATACTCTAAATCAGAGTCTGTTGGGTTCCCAGGGTTAACTTGGCAATTGACCTAACATGCTATCTACAGCATATTTAAAAATGGTAACTATGTGGGATGGAAAGTATGTTTTTCGGTCAGCAGTTAGATTAGAAAAGTCAAAGGTTAGAAAGACACAAGAGTGCAGTCCAATTACATGAGCATAGGAGGCTGGAACCCAATTACACTCATGTCTTCATTGTGATGTGTTGAAAGTCAGAGCTTGGACAGAAAGAAACAAAAAAAATGCATTTGACAGTTCATTTGAGCAATTTATTGCAAGTCCAACAGTTCTTAAATGTTTTTGTTCTGGATCTAGACATCCTTAGATATGCCAAGTCACTTTATTCCACTTAGAGCTGCCATCTTATGTAACTGGTGAGCAGGGCTTTCTTCTTGATTCGGGGAGTTTTTATAAAATGTGGCTTTCCCAGAGTGATTACCTGAGGCTACTGTCAACTTGGTTCCATTTTTTTAGAGCTCCTCTCTTGACAAATCAAGATATTTCAGTAGATTACAAGTATTCCAGTGCCACCTCATTGTTTCTCTTTTGTCTAATTTCAGTTTCTTCCTGTCTTTATGGTTTTATTTGATCACTAATGTTTTTTCACCCTTGTGTTTTATTTTGTCCTTTCCTTTAGAATCCTGAATTCTCATCTAAAAATCCTGAGTTCTCATCTAAGTCACCTTGGTGTCTCTGTACTTTTGCCAGTGCCATCCTCTTCTGCTTTTTTCCTCCACAGCTGTGAATATTTGACACAAATAACAAACTTGTGAGCTGACACTGAACGAAACCTAAAACATGTGCTGCATTTTTCCAGCTTGATTTGGCTGAGAATTGAACACCAAAGTAAAGCATCAGATTGTGTCACATTTTTCCAGGTATCCACATGAAGTCCTGCATGAAGTTGGACATATTTTCAAATTTCACAATACATTGTGAGATCAGGAGGACACAGTACCGCTTTCTCAAAGACGCATGGATCTACTTCGTGTACATGGTGGCTCCACAAGACTGTTCTCATATCGCTATCTAGCTATCTAATTTGGTAGTCATCACAAAAGCATGAGCATGTTTTCAAACCCCAGTCAAGAGTCAATTAAACTTATCACCAGCATGTAAACTAGAGTATTAAACTGTAATTGTCAATATTTATTTTTTCTAATTTCATTTCCTGCATTTCTATTTTGTGTGTTTAAAACACGTGAGTAGGTGGGATCACAAGCTTACAATCAACCATACCCTCTGTTTTAAGCAAAAATCATTGTGAAAAATACCCACAGTTCTACAGTGAGCTATTCTTCAGAACATGTGCTGCTTTAAAAAGCTTTGAAGTGGTTCAGTAATTTGCATTTAGAGACTTGTTTTTGGTCTCTTTTACGTTTGCAGTTTTTTTCTTTTTTTTGCTGGTTTTCAAATATGTTTTGTTGTTCCTAGACATTCTCTTTGAAAACATTTCAATTTAACATTTTTCAAATAGACTGAAGCTCTAAGAAATAAATTGTACATACAGTGTATAACTCCCAGATTCTTTGCCCTGCAAAACATATTTAGTTGGACAGCTGTTCATCTTTAAGTATTCAAGTATAAGATGAGCATTTGTTTCTTGAAATTTTAGTTTCATCTGGTCAAGCTTTCAAAAAGTGAAATCTGATTCTATTCTGCTCGGACAGTTCACTCACTGTTCTGGTGAGAAGAACTAATAAAAAACAAAAAAAAAAAAAAACGTTTCTTTGCTTCTCTGTTTTAGACTCGTTCAAATCCAGTTCAAACAACTTTGGACTTCAAAAACAGACTTGGTGCCAACCATTTCCAGAGCAAAGTTTACAGTTGTGTTTCAAAATGCTCTGGCAAGTGTAGTTGTAAAACAAAGCAAAGTGAAACTAGAGGTTATCCTGGTAAATGATCCTTAGCTTTTAGTGGTTGATATTTTTCCAATTTCAATTATAACATTGACTTTTCATCCAAACAGCAATGCTTTACAAATTTCTGATCCTTTACTTTTTCAAAGAATTTAGTCATCAAGATGTGTTTACTCAAACTAATATTACATCCATATATCTTATGGAAATCGTAAGTCGTAGTTATGCCATAATAGCCAAATGCTACTTTTATCAGCTTAAATAGCCATATAGATATTGGTTGTCTGATTAAGAAAATGGTGCTCTATGAATCCCAGTGAATTATTGATGCTTTCAACTATTACATATAAATATCATATAAAAGAGGACTTTAGCAACAAAGATGTTTTCTCCACAAATAGATAGCTCAGAGCATAATTTACCCTTTATACAATTACATTTTTAAGAATGTTAGTAGAGTCGAGAATTACGGTCAAGAAAATAAGAACATTAGAGAAAGGAATGACTGAAACAAGGAAAGTCAACCAAAGCTAGAAGAGAAAATGTGCAGAAAAAGGCATAGAGAAAAAAAAAGAATGAATCCTAAATTTCAACCCATCAGAAAAGAACATGGCACAGGGAGAGTTTGGCCTATTAGGCCAGTGCTACTTTGAGAAGAGTAAAGTAAGTCTGACCAGAGCAAGCCATTGAGAGGCTGAATGATCTTACACACTAATAATCTGTTCAACCTGCTCCGCTCATTAATCAGGGCTGGGCTGCTGTAAGAGCTGAACTAACTTAAAAAAAGGACATAGACCAGAGTGATGGATGGAGGGAAATGTTGGAGGAAAACTTTGAGGTACAGCTTTCAAGCCAAACTAAACTTGATGCAAAACGTTTTTCTTTAACTTTTTAGTCTTTTTGGTTCACTATATGAGCCAATGACACCTGGCATGTCTTATTGTGCAATGCTTATATAAGACATGGTACAAAATTGTAGTAAAACAATATGCGCTTTCTTTTTGTTGTTTTTCTTACTTTGCCTTTTTTGGAATGTTGAAAGCAGACCTCAGTATACCTGGTATTTTCTAAAGGTGCTCACACACCGAATGCAATTCGCTCGGTGGAGGCGGCCAGTTTCAATGTAAAGTCAGTGGTTTAGACGCGAATTGAGGCTCTGCGGTGTGAATTTAGCAGCCGGCGTGAAAGTCTGGAAACTGCACAAATTGAGCAACATGACGCGAATTTAGCGGCGGGTGTGGAGAGCCAGATTGAAAGAAATCTAAACTCTGGGGAGGTATTTTGTAAGTAGCTATCTTTATAAAGTGACAAACCCATGTGGCAGTCAGCTGCTCTTGTGGAAACTGTGGTTAGTACACATACTTTGTCATTTTTGCTGTCGAACAAACCTGGGTTCCAATCCTGCACCCGGCTTCCGAAGTTCATTGAATCTTTTTTATTTTTTTCCACTAAATTACTTGACATACATTATCATTAATATTAATTGAAAACATCAAGATAATTCTTTGGATTTAAAATGTTATTGCAATATATTTTTTTATAGCCATGCGTTTTTGTTTTTTTTTTTAAGTAACACATAGTTAACACAAATAAATGTAGTCTATGAAACCTTTAGTTTAAATTTCCACATTTTTTAAAATAATTCTAGTCCCCAAGACGTTTCCTCAAACTAAGATTATTTTTGCATAAAAACATTTATTGATAGGGTCATTTTTCCTTTTTTGCTGAGAAATTAAAGAAACCTGCATCTATGAACATCCCCCCAAAAACTATCATGAACATCAAACTGCAAAAGCTTGAGGAATGTATGGATATGCAATAGTAGTAGCTTCTGGGTTTGCATCACATTTTGAAATGGAAGGTGGTAGCTTAATTAAAAAACAAACAAATAAAAACCAATGTTTATTTAAGTTATGGGTTTTTCTTGCGCGCCGAGGTGGGTGGGAGGGTGTTAAAAATTAATCTCTTCTTTGACCATGATTACACAACTTGCATTCATTTTTTTTCCCTACATCTGAAATATTTATTGTATTTTTTAGATTCCCTGAGTAATTAAGTTAAAGAATATGTTTCACACACTTCCATGATTTTTCCTTAATTGGAAAGTTGCCAGCATTTTACCGGTAATAATCTGCCTATTACATTGTCCTCAATAAGCCCCAAAGGGAAGTGAAAGATCCATTTTAATTGCTTTACTAACATTGACTGAACTGCAAGGTCATTTCGGGGAAATATTAACCCTTTTCACTCAGAAGAACCAGAATGGTTTGAAGCCCAACACTTCCTACAATGAAATACAAAAACATTAGACATCAGAGAAGGTCTTCATGGAAAAGACTGTGTTTGAGTGCAGTACAATTTTTTTATATTTCACAATATTCTAAGACAGTGAATTTTACCTTTACTTGTGGAGGAAAAAAATGGCCCATTTGTTGCAGGAGTTTTTCAGCTCTGTTAAAGCAATATTTATTAAAAGATTTTCTGCTGACAATACTTTTATTCTTGGAGTGGTTGTGTAAAATTGTCTAAAATAATAAAATTATGTGAACTCTGCATAATGCACTGCATAATGTGGGTTTCTCCACACAGTTGCACCATACCACCTTCATTCATTCATTCATTTTCCAATCCGCTTTATCCCTTTCGGGGTCACGGGGTTGCCGGAGCCTAACCCGGCTACTCATGGGCGAAGGCAGGGTACACCCCTGGACTGGTCGCCAGTCTGTCGCCACAATCACACACCCATGCACACTCACATTCACACCTAGGGACAATTTCGAGTAACCAATTAACCTATGAAGCATGTTTTTGGATGGTGGGAGGAAGCCGGAGTACCTGGAGAAAACCCACGCATGCACGGGGAGAACATGCAAACTCCACACAGAAAGGTCCACCAGCCAGGACTTGAACCGGGAACCTTCTTGCTGTGAGGCAGGAGCGCTAACCACTGCGCCACCGTGCAGCCCTTATACCACCTTAATAAGTGTAAATTGAACTTTGAGTTCAGTAAACTTTTATTTTGAAATTAGACTCGGTTGTCAAAACTGAACCTTTGACCACATATTGACAGAAATATGAAGGGTTGTTTTTATGTGTTTTTCTGACATACAATCCCACCAACATTAAAGTCAAATTAACATTTTCAACAATCTACAAAAGAATTGACAGAACACATAGAAGTTTAGGCATATTTCACAAAAAAAGATTGTTCCTGTACTGAGGCTGTTTGCCCTCACAACATGCTGCTGAGCAGAGCAGAATTCTGTCAGCCCTCCTACACAACTTAGACACACTTGAGCTTTAAATTCCACTTTTTACATCCCACAAAAGATTTTTCTTTTTTTCAGAAGAGTTCTAAAGAAGAAGTCTTGCTTTTGTGGTAATCCTTCACAGAAAAGTAGACTTATGAATACTTCTAACAGGATGTGCTATGGTTATTTAATTATTTCTTTAATATTGAATATTCTGATTTTAGTTTTAAGCATATTTTCGTGCCTATTTTTTTTCCCTTAAGCTATTCCAGTTTCTTTATTAGATTTCCGTTCAGCTGGGTCATCTCAGTCCAACCTTTTTTTCCTTGTGTCCCATGTTGATTGTCAATGTCTTACTTTGCCACTCCTGCTCTTTTTTAAGTTATCGGTTGAGTCTGCATGTAATGATCTGAATTTGTTTTATGAAATGTTTCTATGTATTTTAAGCCATTTATTTTGTGTTGGATCTCCAATGTTTTTTTTTGTTGTTGTTTTTTTTTTTTTTTTTTTTTTTGGGGGGGGTGGGGGGGGGGGGGGGGGGGTGGTGTCCCCTCTGATTTCTACCTTCAGTTTGACAGCAAATGAATGCCCCTCATTGTCTTGCAATATTTTGTTTAATTAGTTTTGGGCACAAAAGAAATCTCACTTCACAAAAAATGTTTTAAGAAGACTTATTTAACTACAATAACAGCTATAACTAACAGAGCCCCTTGCAGCTCCTGCTATTTTAAATCTTCAAAATCATACTTCTGCGCATTTCTAAAGTTGGACTCAGTCACATAAAGCATTTACAGAAGACTATGCAACATCCTACATGTTTTCCATGCATGTCTTCTCAGCTTTGACCAGATGATTTGGTTCTTCGTTTTTCACCTACCAGCCAGTCGTTACTGATATCTGAAAAAAAAATAATTTCTCGCCCCCTCATTCAGCTACAAGGACATGCAGCCATTCATTGAGACACCTAGCAAAGACGGTTCAAGTTATTCTGTTGAGCCAAGCACCTTCCTTCTGAATAGTTTTACTCTTTGGCATGTAAGTACAGTATGAGTGCTACATAGTTGGGTTTCAGATGGCATGCTGTCCTACATTCTCTGCATGTGTGTGATTCAGTCATTAGTTGGCTTGATTTTGTCAAGTTTATGTGGCTTGTGTGCATAGATGTGGGGGGCAAAAATCACTTTATTTGTATGCTGTATACTGAACTCTTCAGAATAAAGGCTTTATTTTGTGAATTTTATTCTTAAATAAAATGTATGTTAATGAGCAGTATAAACATGAGCCTGCTGTATACATTCATATTTACCTCTCCTTCCTGATGTAGCAGCACAGATACTTGAAGTAATTTTAATTTATTTTATTGTTTTTAATAAAATAGTTAAATATAATGAATTAGCAAGAAAAATAAGTTAAAAAACTCAAAATATTCTTTTTTTTTTTTTTACTGTTAAACAACCCCCATCTAACTGTCCCAAACACAGAAAAAACAGGGAAATACAAAAAAAAAAAAAAAAAAAAAAAAAAAAAACAGTCTTCTAAATGTGTCACAAACTGCAACTTGTTCATGTTTTCTAAAAAAAAAATCAGATTAGAAATTACCTGTTACTTTTTCATAAATATAGTTTTGTTATATTCTACGGTAGAAAAAGCCTGGCAACACAAAGTTTGAAGTTTCAAACATTAATGCAAGAACAATTAATGCTAATATAGTGAAAAGATGTATTTCACAATGAAATGTGTTTACATTATAAAATTTGAACAACAATTTGTGTACACCTGTGGAAACTTGCTAAAGTTTGTTCCAATCCAGGACTATTCAATATGGCCTACCAAAAGCACACATTAAAACTAGCAATTTACTGTTTTGTTTGACTTTTTTTTTTGCTCAATTGTATAGCTCTGATGAGTTTTGACTCAAGTTTCCAGTGCATTGTTGATTGGCCTCAACAAGCAATTTGCACTTTAGGGGGTTTGATCACTTAGGTGACCAGCACTGCATTTTCTTTTAAGCAGTTCTACAAGTATTTCTTTTTCAACAAGAGCCAAAATCAGACAAACAGCCAAAAAAAGGTTTGTTTTGGTCGTGTGCGGCCCACAAACTACCTGAATTGTTATAATGTTTGTCCAATATGCAGAAAGCATCACCTTAAGACACATGAACAGATGTAATAGAAAAAAAATGACTATAGAATCAATGACAACTTGTGGCTGAGCTGAGACCATAATATCAAGCAAAAGGGCCAACAGTTCTTCATACAAATATAGTCCGATCCTTTCATTTTTGGTCATGTGTGAACACTGCAAGATTACAAGTTTGATCAATCACTTCTATAGGGCCAGGGTCAGAAATGCTTAACAAAAATGAATTTGTTTGGTGATGTGCATATGAACCATTTGTTCTGTATAGTTAGAACCCAAAATGTCCTGTTTGTAGGCAAACTTGTTACATTTAGCCAACTGTATTCAAAAACAAAACGGGTAAACCACATGTAAAAAGAGAAAAAAAAAATATTTAAGTTAAATGATTTATTTTGTAAGTGTGACCATTCAGTGTTTTCATTCAAGATTTTCTAAATTCTTATTTAATTAGTTTGCAGTTTTTTGGCTTAAAAAGGAAGTAAAAGTGTTTGATAAAACATAGTGGGAAGTTGGGGCCTGCCATCTGTTTAGCATTAGTTTGCCTCTGTTTATGTATCTTATTTTATTTTTGTTTTTTCCACCTTATGTTATTCACGCCTTTCAATTCAATTCAATTCAATTGTACGTTATTAATCCTGAGGGAGATGTATTGTTTTTCAGTACGACACAGAACAAAACCTGAACAGTGAACAAGAACAGAGAGGTACACACAGTTCAAAGGTTGACTGCTGAAGAAGTCATAACAAGAAGCCCCCTTACTTAGCATTGGAGTAGTAGAGCCACAGGAGGGGGGCTAGGTCATTGGTAGACTGCTATTGGTAGATTGCTAGAAACAAGTAAAAATACACAATTAAAACACAGAAGCGCAATACTTTCAAATAGAATACATGAGGTACAATGGTGGGTAAGATGGGAGGGGGGCACCCTTGCATTAGTTCAGAGATGCTTGTAAAAGCACACAACAAGACCATGCCTGGGAGGGGAGAGAGATAGCAGGAATGCCGAGGTCAAGAAGAGGGCAATCAGCAAAAATCGGCTCCACACACAGCTGCTATTTACACTATGTAGAAGCAGATATGTTTTGATAAAGCTCTAGGGCTGCACCCTCAGCTCAGGGGAGTCGGATTAGATCTAATTCTTTCTGGCACCAGCAGTTGTTTTGTCCTGCTGGTTAAGTCCTTGACCGGGTTTTCAGAGTCTTTGAAGTGAATTTAACTATGGTCTAGATTGTGGGCAATGTGGATCGGTCTCCCTTCAGGTTCGGGCATAAAGTTGGCATCCATCTTCTGCACAAGCTCAAGGGTCATAATCACCCTGCTCAAGGGACTCTTCCATCAGCAAGGGCATTGAAGATTAAACATGGCTGGGTCTTTCACCACGGCAACAATCCTAAACACACTGCCCGCGTAATGAAGGCGAGCTTTGTGAGAAGCATTAGAAGGTCCTGGAGTGGCCTAGCCAGTCTCCAGACCTCAACCTCATAGAAAATCTTTGGAGGGAATTGAAAGTCTATGTTCATATCATTGCTCTAGATGAGATCTGTGTGGAAGAATGGCCCAAATACCAGCAACCATTTGTGAAAACCTTGTGAAGACTTACAGACACGTATGGGGTATGGGTGTAGACCAGGACTGCCCAAACCCACTAGCCTATTTATTGGCCAAAGTCCTGGTTGCTAACTTCTTATTACAGTTCTACCTGATACTAATCACCCAGATGAGATGTGTTTCACTAAGAAGATGAAAGTGTGGGAGTGTTTTGGAAAGATGCAGGGCAGTTGCTGTTTAGGTTTGGGTGTCGTGGAGGAGATAGCGAAGCGATTCTGGGGATGCTGCAACAAGTTGTTGAACCTTAGTCAGTGAAAAACTAATTAAAAATTGTGTCCTCCCTCCTGTTATAATTTAGAACTAACAACTTGTTAAAGACTTCTAATCTTTTAACACTTCAACACAAATCATGGGAGTGAACCGGTGACACTATGACTGATTTTTAAATGCATCGTTTAAAGATTATCAGACACTCCAACAGAAATGTCCTGCTAATATCTCGGACAAAATGCAAGGTGATATGAAATAGCAAAAAATCTGAGAAGCATATCACAGACAAATTTAGTTTTCAAGTAATTACAGTAATGAGTTTTGGATTCCTTTTTCTAAATCCACAGTTCCAACCTTTTTCGTGAAATTTGTGCTGCAGGAATCTCATCTCAGCTGTGTTGTTACTGTCGATGTTGTGAACAGCAGGTTTCTTTAAAAGTATTCAGAAAAGCATTGTATCTCCAACGGTCCCAAGCTCAACATGCTCAATATTTAAAGCTTTAGTGGCCAAATTTTAAAATATTTATTTTTCTCTTTCAGTAATGAGCTGCCTTTTTTTTCTTCTTTTTTAGTGTTGTTTTTGAAAAGTTTTGGATCATGTGTTTTTGTTTGTTATTGAAACTCGTAAACGTATTCATAATGAAAAAAAAAAAAAAAAGAACAGCAGATGAACATGATGTGCTGACACTGGTAACATTGGAAATGTTCCCTTTCATTGAAAAGTCTGGTTTCTGTTCTTCTTCAGCCTCTTAAGACATGAAAATAAAACACATTTGCAACTAATATGGACTAAGGTTTTTAAAAGGACCTCAATGAATTTTACTTCGTTTCCTGGAGTCTCTCACATGATGGACTGGCTTAAAATCCTTTCACTGGTAATGATGCTTCCAAAGATGGTCAGGGTTCACTCGTTCCACTCTCTCAGGGTTAGGTCATCTGAGAGGGTTTAACTTTGGATTTATTTGTCCACAACACCTTCTCGTTTTCTGGGTCCAGTTTCAGGTTGTTATTTATTTATTTGAGCTATTTTCACCGTCACTGTTTTGTGTTAATTAGCCAACCTGACTTTTTTTTCTCTAATGACTGAAGTAAATCTAAATACCTTTAAGTCACCTCCTTGCTGTTGATGCTGACACCTGCATTTGACAGATCTTATTTTGTTTTACTGTCAAATTATAATCTTTAAGGCTTTAGAGAAAATAGACAATGTAAAGAAGAACTTGTTACTTTTTGTTTCTCTTATTACTAGTACACTAGTAAGCAAATGTTTTTTTTTTGAATAAAATTACATTTTGTGTATTTATTCCCTTACGAGCATCATGCAGGTAAATTATGACATAAACTCTCATTCATTAACACTCACACACACATATACACGTGAGCCTACCTCTAAAATGGCAATGTTTGATTAAGTTAATTTTTCCATAGATTAGCCCGAAGTATAAAAATGAAGAAAAGACAGGCAATGCACAGATATTCAGCTTTTCTGTCATATGTGACACAGTTGTAATATAAATGTTAGAAAAATATGCAAATTAATTAAAAGGAGAACATCCAACCTTTTTAATTAAAAATAAGAAGAATGAAAGAATTGTACAGTTTTAAAAAATATTTATTTTCAAACACTGATAGTACCTGTGACATACAGTTTTTAGACATGCCTCACTGAAATAATGATTCTGCACTCAGAGCACACTTTAATTTCTCTGTGGAAGATTTCATTCTTTGGCCTAATTGAAAACAGCTCTTACATGAAGTGACACAATTACAGACTGAAGGACATGTGTAGAAACAGATAAAGACAGAGGACCTTATATTCAGCATGTGGCTAATATTGCTGTCCAGGACAGTTTGCTGCACAGTCAAACAGCTGAACATGGCAGGTTTTTCAATTGACAAATGCTTACCAAATACAAGCCTCATTTTCAAACCATTGAGATAAATACAGGTGATTCTTGCAGCGGTATAATGTACTGAACCAACTTGAGCCTCAGTTTCCCCCTCACTTTTACTTAACTGAAAAAAAGTTTTATTGTTTTGTTGAAATGGTTTTTAAATTGGTATTGATGAAAAAAAAAAAAGCAAATCCCACAGTCAGATTTTAGCACATTAAAAAAAAAAATCTAATGAGAATCCTTAAAGCCGATATTCTATCATAGTATTACTTATTCTGAGCTTCAACTCTTTCTAATTATACAGAGTTATAAATGTATTCCAAAACTGCTGCTAAAAGTCCACTTGTGTTTTGCAACTTCATGTGTTTTCTCTTGGACCCTTGACATGTGTTGTAGTGTGCATGTCATGATGCTTAAAAAATGCAAGCAAAAAATCTACATGACAATAGCAATTTTCAAATTCAAGGCATATTTTTTTATCACCACAAGGTTTCTTTTAAGAAAATGTGAAGGGCAGTTCATGATTTAGAGCGTAAAACTGTCAGGATTGTGAACTTTGGTTTAGATTTTGTTGTGCTTTTTGATCATGTTCTGTTTTTTTTTATTGTCCCTCAGTCACCAGTTTCAGGTTCATGATCCACAGCTGTCTTCATTTCTGTTAATTACCCTCAGCCTATTTAATTGTCTGGTTTTCAGTAAATCCTGGTCAGGTCACCTGTTCTTCTCTGCTTTGTCACCTTTGTTTCTCCCATGGTTTTTGTCATATTTCAGTTTATTTATTAAATGTTTTGCTTTTCCGCCACCAAGCTTGGTCTCCTGCATTTCATGTCCTCCACCACTACTTCCTGAGAAAAACTAGGTATGAAGAAAACCAAACTTCTCAAAGATGCGACTACTGACGTGACACCAAGGGAACCACGACTCGGTGAAACATTACATATTAAGATTTTACTGCTTCATACTTTGAAGTGTTGTAGTACCACAGTTGAATGGTTCAAATCCTATCTGGTAGATGGAACCATGTGTGTGTGAACCTACTCAATCTCCTGACTGCTTTGCACCTCCTTCCTCTAGACTGATTTTTAGGAAAATGTGTTTATTTTTCCTTGCTTATCCTTTTATAAAAATCAAAAATGTCCCTCCTCTCGATGTGCCCAAATCACTTCAATATGCTTTGAAGGTATTAAACCAATGAAAGAAGCCTTTTGACTATTAAGATTTCCTTAAAAAGTAACACCTGACTTTGTCTCAGCTATAGGTGTGTGTTACAGTAGGTCAACAGCTCACACAGAATCTGGGACTTGAAGATAGAAGCCTAGAGTAAAGACAAAGGGGGCTTGACTTGATGATCCATTTACTTGCTTAAACCTATTTCACACTGCCACCCCTGTTCATATCTCAAAACAATGGGAAGTGATTTCCCTTGTGTTGATAAATTACATGGCTCTCTCCATAAACTGAACATGCTGTTGAACTGTTACAAGAAATGTGAATGGTAATTAGATTATTGTCAAATAGCATTTTTCTAATAGAGTATTTTATCTCTTGATTAAACATTAAAATAAACACATAAAAAACATATATTTGTTGATCTTATTTTTTACTTTAACCATGTTAAAAATACATTTTTTTTCCCCTTTAGAAACACTTAAAATCATTGAAAACTTTTTTCAATGTTTTTTACAAAATCAGAGCCAGTTATTTGCCTCAGTTAATACGTGAAGTACATTATCAGCATGCAGAAAAAGTACATAGAGAAAAAGCTGTAACCTTCTTTTCATTGCTTGTCAAACCAGAGAAAGTTACGATAGCGAGAGTCGTTCCCCTGACAATGTTGTTCTTCGGAGGAGGAAACCCAGGATGGGGGTCATTGTGCACTCTCTACAGAAAAGCTGTTGTCTAGTATTTGTCTTCCAAAAATGTATTCCGATTGGTTTTGTTTGTTGTAGATAAAACATTTGCTGCTTGAAATAACTATACATTTCTTGACATTTTGGGTCCCCCTGTGAAATAAAATATAATGGTGAATTAGCTATGTCCCATTCCCCATGGCTTATGAAGGTTATGCTAGAAACTGCAATTTAAGAAGTCTAAATATTTTAACTATTCAAAATAGTTTACATGAAGAAGTTATTAAAACAACTAAAACAAGTTATTAATGAGCCAACCAAAAAGAAAAGCCATACCAACGACACTGGGATTTCTTTTTTTTTTTTGTCTTTTGTCTATGTAATCATAATTTCATTCCAAAGATAACCACGCCTAGTTTGATGTACTAATTTACAAATAAAACAAGAACTAAACATGAAAAAAATATTGCAATATAAAAATTATGGAGAAGAGAACCCAGCTTGAGCACATGTTGCTCCATTCCCCATCACATTTCAACAACTGCAGACATTCCATTACAACTGTGTCAACCAGTGAAAATTTCTTGCAAACCTTTTTCTGACAACACTTCGTTGGTTTGTTTTTTGGTTACTTCAAAAGCATTGTCCTCATGTCATCTCCTTTTTTGTCCTTTGTCCTTCATTCTTTGTTTATGTTAACAACTAAGTGGTCTGTTCAAATGAGTTAGCACGTTTTGTCAAGGTGAAGTTTTCAAGAAAACAAGCCATTGTTCAAACCCAAAACCCCTGAAGGAAATGTCTTCTGACCATGAGCCATGAAGAAAGAAAAAAAAAAAAATCCCACAGATTCACACAAAAGACACATGAACCCACAAGGTGTTTAAGGTTTTAGAACAGGTGTACGTTTTTAAGATTTCTAAATTTACTCCAACCTCTGAATCTGAGATTTAAAAAAAATAATAGATAGTATGACACTCGTTTAGTAATCGGGATAAAAAAAAATAAAGAAAGTAGAGAAGACGTGCCAAACTATGTGGGTGTGCTAATTACTAACTACTCCCCACCAAAAGCATGAAAGCATTAGAGACAATAGAAGACAACAGGGACTATTTTAAATTCAACTATGTTTCTGAACCCCCACGCAACAGCAGTCCCCCTACACTCACACAGTATTGTGCAGGCTGAGAGCATAATTAAAAAGGTCTTTAAGCAGAAACAGCCGGGAAGCTGTTTCTGCTAGGATGCAGTGAGAGTCTCAGCAGCCCACAGAAACGTCTGTGAGTCCCAGACGTTGCCGGATCATTCTGGAGTTTTACCAATGCTGCCTGTTGTACACACCCGCCTACATCACTCCAATGTCATATTCGTCACTGTATACTAATGATCAAAAGTAGAATTTCAGAAGTTCTTGGAGGAAAAATTAATATTGCCAAATTTCAAAAGTACATTCATAGTGTTTTCTTAAAGGAAAATGAGATTCAGTCTGTGCTTTATTTGCTTGAGCAACACCAAAGTTATGTACCAACACTTAAAACTTAAATGACCACATCATAAGAAATCAAAATGTTATTTAAGTTAAAAGTACAGTTTGTGGTTATTTACATTAGAGTAAATTATAATTTTGCCCACAGTTCTTCCGTGTAAGCCTGTGGGAAGAGACGGTTGATTGCGCTGGGCTGTTTTGGTTTTAATGCTCCAAAACCATTGCCAACGGGTTTTGCTTAGAAGATCTTAATTCTGCCAAAATTATCTGTCTTAATTGATGTTTAAAGGATTTTGGTTGGAGTGTAGGCTGGAGTTCTTCTGCAGTTTTAACTGCATGATTCCATCATGTTTCATTTTAACCACCCACTCATTGAAGTGGGTGGGACAGACTGGATGGCAGTTACGTAAAAAGGGAATAGCGAGTTCTGGAGAAGGTTGAATGCTCTAATATATTGCAGAACATATATGATGAATGACTGTGGCTTGAAACTGAAAAGTTGGTAACTTGATTCCCAGGATTAAACCATCTAGATATGTTGCTAGTCGGTGTTCTAATAAAAAGTAAAAATCTCAGAAACTAGATTGAAAACCATGAGTATTTTCATATATAAAACCTTTAGAATGAACATTTGACTTACTGACCAAACATGCAATTGAAAGCATGTGTGCAAAAACGAAAATATCTCAAATCTGACAACAAAGTAGAACCCCCTTGAAAAATTGTGATATGAAGACTTGAGAAAATTATTTAAAAATGCGGGAGCTGGGAACGGCCTACCTTTTTTTTTGTCTGTTTCCTCATGATGACTACATCTATCTAATTATCACAAGAAAAAAAGTTTATTCTCGTGATATATTTTTTTTTCTCATGATAACAGACCTAGTCTTGAGTGACAGGCTGTCTTTGCAGCCTCTGCTTCTCATATATCATCCTGTAACCATGTAGAAGGTCTGATCCCCTCATCAGATAACAGATTACATTGATTACAACCGCAGTATCACTGAACCCCGTTGCCTGCACATGTGTAACCGGGCCAGCTGTTTCCTCAATGACTCATTTGAACGCTTATGACTGACAACATCAGCAAAATCTCCGCCTGAGTTAGACCATGATTAAAGTAATCAATTATGAATTGATCAGTTTGACATTTTCTCTGACAAACTGCTTCGTTTTGCTGTAGGCAAATTGCATGGGTGTTTGATTGTGGCCCCTGCGACAGACTGGCCTTCGCCCACAAATGGCCGGATTAGGCTTCGGCATCCCCGTGACCCCGAAAGGGACAAAACAGTATAGAAGATGAATGAATTAATGTAAATAAATGATTAAACTAATGTCCTCTAGCACAATATAGTTTTAATGTGCAAGATGAGCTTAAAATAGAACAGAAAACGTAAATCGTTTTATTTATTTCAAAGTTAGTATTAACACAAGTGTTCCAATTAGTAAAAATACACTTGTATACACTTGCGCCATGCTGCCCAACCAGGTCATCTTGGGTTAAAGTGCTGTACTCCCTGAACTCTGTCCAGTCTGGATGTGAGTGCCCTCCATTCAAACATCAAACTTTTTGCTACCATCACTTGGCTGCCTTTGTGTGCTTGTGATACAGGTTTCACATGATAAATGCAACGTGGTGCGGCACTTCTTTCTGTGAGATAATTGAGTGTGTGAGTTTAGACTGAGTGGGTGTTAGTAATTGTATCTCTCAAAGACAGGCACATGTTCTTCTCCTGTGTTGTGATGCCATGTAATTAACATGCAATAATAAACACATTTGACTAAGCCCTATTGAACGTTGCACTACTGGCTTGACTTTATGTTTTGCTCATTTTTAAAATCACTCTTTTTTTTTCATCCTTAATCTTTTTAAGCATTATGTTTCCTATTAGTATCTTAGCTGCTTCTAGCACTGCACTTTTCTGAAGTGAGATGTCTGAGGTCTTTCCAGGGATCTGCTGTAGCCACTGCTCTAGTTTGGGGGTTACAGCCCCAAGTGCTCCAATTACCACCTTCACCTTCCAAGGTTTCTCCAGTTTTTCTCGGAGTCCCTGGTATTTCTCCAGTTTCTCAAATTCCTTCTTCTTGATGTTACCATCACTTGGTACTGTCAAATCCACCACAACATCTTTCCTCTGTTCTTTATCCACCACTACAATGTCTGGTTGGTTTGCCATTGCCATCCTGTCCGTCTGTATCTGGAAGTCCCTCAGGATCTTTGCTCTCTCATTCTCTACCACTTTCAGAGGTATTTCCCATTTTGACTTTGGGGTTTCCAGTCCATATTCTGCACACATGTTACTATATACTATCCCAGCCACTTGGTAGTAGCACTCCATGTATGCTTTCCCGGCCAGCACTTTACACCCTGCAGTTATGTGCTGGATTGTTTCAGGGACCTGTTTGCCCAGCCTGCACCTTGGGTCTTGTCTGGTGTGGTAGATCTGAGCCTTTATTGCTCTGGTGTTCAGGGCTTGTTCCAGAGCTGCCAGGATAAGCTCTACTGTGTTGTCCTGTAGACCAGCCCTTTCAAGCTGTTGGTAGGACTTCTTGATTTCAGCCACTTCAGATATGGTTTTGTGATAGATCCCAGGCAGGAACTTGTCCTCCAGTGAGGATCTGTCCTCCAGCACTACATCCTCTGCTGTCCATTGCCTGAGACATTCACTGAATCCTTTCTTCAGGAAAGGAAGATCTATCTCTACTGTTTAGACTGTGGATTTGTCTTTCTGAAATATTTCAAGGTGAATCCAAACATTAATGTCTGTATGGGAAAATAAAGAGATTTTTAAAACCCATCTGTTTTGTGGAGAAGACAACTATCTGTTGAATTCAACTCAGTTTTTTCCTACTATAAATGATTTCCTGCATTAGCTTGCGTATTTCACCGTCCCAATAACCTGTTACACATAAATACAAAAATGCTCCCAACATTTTTTGTTGCTGTTTTCAGAATTTACATGACAGCTTTATACTCCCTTTGACATTGTTGTAAATGAGTATTATTGTAACTAATAAGTAAGTGTCCTTATCTTTAGTGACAATGTCTCATTTTTGGACTTCGACTTTTAGTATCGGACTAGTAATTCTCATGTCTATAAATGTAAACATCTGTAAAAATCCTGTTTAAAAACATCTGTAAATAATGTTTTTAAATAGGATTTTTTTTTCTTCATCTTTTGAATAAGCCATGTTGCAGTCAGTGTAGAATAAAGCGGTACATTTTGCAAAGGTGTCCTCAGAGAATTTGTCTCCATGCGATCTGAAAATTATGTTTTATGGACCAGTTAGATAAAAAAATGTTTTCCTAGGTGAGTTAAAACAGAGCCGTAAAGAGTGTGCATCATTTTTTTTTAATTATTTTTGCTTGCGCATGTGAACTTAAAAAAACATGCCAACAAATATTCTGTAAAGTGCTGTGTAACCATTTAAGACTTGCTTCAGTTAAACAGAAAAATGTTTTAATGATGAGAAACTTCAAACTGGCTGTGTGGATGTGTGTTCATGCTTGACTACCTACTGAAATATTAATGTACCAAATAACACAGGGAACACAAGGGGAAATATCCCCCCAGTGTAAAATGCTCCCTGTGGGGGATCCATATGTATGCCAGCAGTTAAAATTTGTAAAAACAAATGTGGAACAAATGAAGCAGATGAGAGGTTTGTCTCTGCCACTGTTGACCTTTTACACCTCAGAAAAAAAAAAATGTTTGAAAGAATAGTCATAATTGAATTAAGCTATGTGCTTATGAATCTGACATTTGCTGAACATCGATCAAAACCACAGGAGAACGGATGACTGAAAAAAGGACCAGCTGAATTTAAACAAAACCAAGTGCAATTTTAGAAAATATTTTGACATAGAGCAGTAAGCTTTGTCATGGCCAGAGAGCATGAGCTTACAGTTTAATTTCAAATTTAAATGTTATTTGTCACATACATACACATACATAGTATATCATGCAGGGAAATGTATTGCACGGCTGTCAAACAGGATGAGGACAAATAAAAAGTTAGGTGTCTTAGTAGAACGAATTTACAACAAATACAAAACATATAACAATCTAGTCACAAAAGGTGACAAAAACCATGCTAACAAAAAGTCCACTAAGTTTAAAGTGGCCATGAGCTGCAAAAGCATCCATAATGTAAAATGACATTGCTTTGTAGAAACTGCATAGAAGTTTAAAAAGAAAAAAAGACAACTTAAAAACATGAGTCAGGTAAGTGGCTGGATGGCTCGGTTGGGTGTGTTCAGGTCTGGCACATGGGAAACCAGGGTTTGTTTCCCAGGGGTCACGATGAGCCTTATCTAGTGTGGCTTCTTGGAAAGACCCTTCACTCTAGTGCCTACACATGTAGCCACAAGAGGGCCAGGTCTCCATGTGCCAGTCCCTACATAGGGAGACATTAGTCAGTTGGTTAAGTGGCTTTTTTAAGTGTTTTCAAGAATAGAACACATATAACCAGGATTTTTAACAGTTATCCACTATAAGAACTTATTATTTTTTTTAAATGTGCAGATGTATTTTTTGTTCAAAAACTTTTAGATGTAACACCTTTTTTTGTATCCAATTGAGTATTTATATACGTCCATGTGTTTTCCATCTATACTATATTACCAGAAGTATTGGCTCACTCAACCAAATGGATCAGAAACAGATGTTCATATCACTTGGCCTGTCCACAAATGCATAAAATCAAGCACTCAGGCAGACTGTATTCACAAATATTTGTGAAAGAATGGACCTCTCTCAGGAATTCAGTGAATTCCAGCATTGAACTGTCATAGGATGCCACCAAAGCAACAAATCCAGTTATGAAATGTCCTCACTCCTAAATATTCCATAGCCAACTGTCAACTCTATTATAACAAAATGGAAGAGTTTGGGAACAACAGCAACTCAGTCACAAAGTGGTAGGCCACGTAAACTGACTGAGAGGGGTCAGCAGATGTTGAAGTGCGTAGTGCAAAGAGGTCAACGACTTTCTGCACAGTCACAGCTCCAAACTTCATGTGACCTTTAGATTAGCCCAAGTACAGTACACAGAGAGCTTCATGGAATGGGTTTCCATGGCTGAGCAGCTGCATCCAAGACACACATCACCAAGTGCAAGGCAAAGCTTTGAATGCAGTGGTGGAAAGTACGCCGCCACTGGAGTCTAGAGCAGTGGAGACGCCTTCTCTGAAGAGATGAATAATGCTTTTCCATCTGGCAATCTGATGGACGAGTCTGGGTTTGGAGGTTGCCAGGAGAACAGTACATTTCAGACTGCACTGTGCTGAGTGTGAAATTTGGTAGAGGAATTTTGGTGTGGGCTTGTTTTTCAGAAGTTGGAGTCAGCCCCTTAGTTCCCGTGAAGAAACTCTGAATGCTTCACAATACCAAAACATTTCGGACAATTCTATGCTCCCAACCTTGTGGGAACAGTTTGGAGCGGCCCCTTCCTCTTCCAACATGACTGTGCACCAGTGCACAAAACAAGGTCCATAAAGACAGATGACAGTTTGGTGTGAATGAACTGGACTGGTCTGCACAGAGTCCTAACCTGAACCCCAAAGAACACCTTTGGGGTGAATTAGAGAAGAAACTAAGAGCCAGGCCTTCTCTACCAACATGAGTGTGTGACCTCACCAATGTGATTTTAGAAGAATAGCCAGAAATTTATATGAACACACTCCTCGACTTGTGGACAGTCTTCTCAGAAAAGTTGAAGCTATAATAGCTGCAAAAGGTGAACCAACATAAGTTTGAACTCTATGGGTTAGGAGTGGGATAGTACTTCAGTTTATTTGTGAGTCAAGGCAGGTGAGCCAAAACTTTTAGTTACATAGTGTATGTAAACGTCAACATATTACAATAAAGCAATGCAATTGTAACAGATGTGGAAATATTTCTCTCCTAAGTATCAAGGGTCCTTTTCCAATCACAACAGTTTAATTATTGAGAATGTCAAGCTTAATGTTGTGTCCGTGGCTTCTGAGATCCACTAATATATTCATCTTCAAACGCACTTTTGAGGTTTGAAGAGTTAAGCATAAGAAAGTATTGATAAAAACACTGAGTTTTTTGGGTTTTTTTCCACCTAAGGCATTTTATGGCTCATCCAAATATTGTGGTTGTCCACATGTCAAAGTCTAAACATATTTTATCATTATATTCATATAAGTACTTGGTTCTTAAGGTTGGGGTTTTGTAAACATACTACCTCCAGAATTCATGCAGTTCACACTGTGAACAGTTGTTCTTCAGTGCTATTCTTTCCTTTATAGCTCAGCCTGAATCTGTTCTGTTAATTAGGCTTGTAAAAGGAAAGTTCCTGCTAACTACATAACAAGTGCAAGTCAGAGTTGAAACATAAAGCTATCAAAGTCACCAAGCTGGAAAACTAAGTGGATTTACCAAAATAGACCCGTAATTCTGTATTAACTGTGTTCACCACACATGAAGACACAATACATCAAAATTCCCTTAATAGATATTAATATTAAGTGAAGGATCTTTCTCTTGCACTTTTTTTAAACCTGTTAGAGTATCTAATTGGATGTGGTGGCCCCCAGCCAACTCAAATGAGCCATGGAGGAGAGGCTCAGGCTAACTGCACAGTGGGCAACCAGATATGGGCTGCTCCCCCGAACACAAATCCCAGGCAAATAATCAAAAATGAAAACAAAACTGGTGGTAATTTCCCAAATTATGAATAAAGAATGAAGGACAAAAACTAATAAAGCAAAAGAGATTCAGGCAGATGAGGGTGAACCTTCATGCTTAGGTTTTGTTTTGTTTGTCTTGTAAAAACAGACATTCTTCTCTTTGAAAAAGAGTAAAAATAGGATAATAAGTCTGAGTGAATTAATAAAATAGCATTGTGAAAAGGAGGAACTTTTATGTTTATGTATTAAGAGAGAAGCGATCCAAGATTATTCTAATGTCAATCAAGGAGGACCATGTTAGTTTAAGACTCAAGTTATGAATGTATCACGGGCCTAGTTGATTGACGTAATGTGAATCTTCCACCAAAGATCAGATATTTAAAGTCTAGAACGCCCACACAGTGTCCTGCTGCAAATCCCACTGCTGCTAGACTGCCACGACCTAAAGATTAAAACTTCCAATTGTTAAAACTTTCAATTGTGTCTCTATATTGAGTTAATACTCAAACTGGACACCCCAGCGCACAAATCACATTTGGTTTGAACATAGCTTAAAACCTTAGATATGATTTTTTTATACTTTAAGTTACCCAAAGGTTTTCACAGTGCCCAAAAAGAAAACCTTTTCAAAGACCAAAAACTTGAACTCCCCATTTAGGCTTACACAAATGTTTGGAAATGAGCAGCAGTACTTCCAACGACAAAACTCTTCAAACACACTTCCTGACAGAAGCAATAATGTCATCTAAATAGGGCCTAGTCAGCCATGGACAGCTTTGTGAATTATGCACAAACAAATACAGAATAGCGTGCATTGCATTCAGCTTTACTCTGCATTACCTTCTAAAGCATAATGCTCTTAGGGATTGTTGTGAGGCAAACAACAGCTGCATTCATCATTCACATATAAAACTGCGAGCATATTGGAAGTTTGAGCAGATAGCCAGCAGCGTGTTAGCTCCATCATGCATATGTAATAATACACCGGGACAGTGTGTGGAAGCCCCACGAAACTCCTCTGCTACATGATGTATTTGTTTTAATTATGCTACATTGTGTTGCTTGCATCATGTAAAAACAAAATAAGACAAGAAATCCTTAAAGCTGTTAGTTTTTTACACTTTATATATATATATATATTCATTCATTCATTTTCCAATCTGCTTTATCCCTTTCGGGGTCACGGGGTTGCCAGAGCCTAACCCGGCTACTCATGGGCGAAGGCAGGGTACACCCCTGGACTGGTTGCCAGTCTGTCGCAGGGGCCACAATCACACACCCATGCACACTCACATTCACACCTATGGACAATTTAGAGTAACCAATTAACCTATGACCTATGAAGCATGTTTTTGGACGGTGGGAGGAAGCCAGAGTACCCGGAGAAAACCCACGCATGCACGGGGAGAACATCCAAACTCCACACAGAAAGGTCCCCCAGCCAGGGCTTGAACCGGGAACCTTCTTGCTGTGAGGCAGGAGCGCTAACCACTGCGCCACCGTGCAGCCCTTT
>BSAI01000162.1:18509046-18575377 GCA_036245035.1 Adrianichthys oophorus | reverse complement strand
ATATATATATATTCTCTTTTACTTCTTTTATTTCTAAATTAAATCAAAATAGATAAGGATCTACAACAACTGAATGTAAAGCCCTTGTTTGTAGAACAGTTCTGTTTTAACTGAATTTTTTAATGACTAACCCTTGCATAATACATAATAAATAGCAAATGCCCAAAGCTAGCAATAAAGGCTTCAATTTTAAGTTAAATCCAGCCTGTTTTATCTCTTCTCAACACTGACCTACTGATGAACTGGCAACCTGTCACAAGTGCACTCTGCCTCTTGCTCAGTGTCAGCAGTGATTAATGGTGAATTAACTCCATTTATATAAGGATTTTTTATTCCATTGTCTACTGAAAACATCTTTGCACTAAAGGGCACCCACACCAGTCCATTCACACTACCCCACAGTAAACTGTCTATTATCATAAGTGCTTATCTGTCACACACTGATGCTCACATTGGGGGCAGTGTAGGGTTAAGTGTGCTGCCCAAGGATACATTGACATGTAGACTGCCGGGTTCTATATGTCAATGTTTCAGGGTTAATGTTGGGACAGAGAGAACACCCAGAGTGTCCAGCAGTAAGAGCATGGAGCACTCTGTAATGTAAATCCGTAATTAGTAGTCTTATCAGAGTACAGTACAGTGAATAATGAAAAAAAAACTGTTCTGTGTCTGAGGGTATCAGCATTGAGGCATCATCTAAAAAGTTGATGTTCAACCCTTGTAAATGAGTCTTTATATGCATGCCAGAATCAGTTCATTATCCAATGATTTTAGTCATCAGATGTTCAAGTGAACATGATAACAAGAGTCGCGGTTAAGGAAGTTTTAATGTGAAATTGCATTAGTATTCATAGGTTCCTCTCTGTTGGAAGGCCAATATTCTCTGGAATGTATTTTCTCTTATCCGATTAATTTCTTAGTCTTACGTTTGTGCATGTGTAAAACAAACAAACAAAATGAAAAAAAAAAAAAAGTCACAGAACAAAGAGGAAAATGTGTGAGACCCACATAATGGTTGCATATTCAATGTAACCACTGTTTTGCACTATACAAACACAGCAAAGCAGCAATGTGTTGTCTACTTTGTGAATATTTTAGTTGTAAAATTCCAACTCTAATGCTACAACCGTCCTCCCTGACATCTGAAACACTGACTCGCTTTCAAGCTTCACAGTTAATCTCAAAACCTTTCTAATTCCAAAAGCTTACTCTTGGTCTTAAAGGAGCCTGGCCACTGTTAGAGACCATCATCTAAAGTACCGAGTACTTTAGTACAGTGTTTTAGCTGTGAGAAATTTTAGACATGAAACCATCCCAGCTGGACAGAAAATTTCTTTTGATGACCACAACTTTCCTTCCTGGAGGTCACTGACCATGGGTGAAAAGGAAGCATCTCTATTGGCAGGGTCCCCTGGATCAGTGGATGCATTTGTGAAAATGGTCATGGGGGTTCACGTCGTATATATGGCATATATGGGTATATATGGCACAACAGTCCTTCACAAATTGCTAGACATGGAGCAAGGGGAATTGGTTCTCAGGTTAATGCACATCAAAAGACTGTTTTGTGGTGTTCTGAGTGCATTTCTTGTCACAGATTAGTTGTCCAACCAACATCAACACCATACCCTTGAGGTCTGACTTTCAAAGTGTAATTTCTGAGTTACGATCAAAAACTTTAACTTTAAGTTATGCTGATTTATGAAAAAAAAAAAAAAACTTGAACAAATGTTTTTTTTTTTTTGTCTGTCAATATTGCTTGAGGTCTGTGGGATAACCACAGAACCAAAAGCATACTGGGAGTTTGCTTAAACATGTGCAGCGTCATTTCTAAAACCAATTGAATTAAACTCCATGCTGCTAGAATACAACCTGGACTTTCTGTGTCAAAGACTTCGCTTGTCAAAAAAAAATCTGCTAACTTATTTGACTATACCTGGACATAATTTTTTTTGTAGACAGATTGTAAGGACAAAATCTTTCTTTTTTTTCTGACGTGGAGCAGAAAAAAAGTTGTCCCACTCAAAAAATTGAGAAAGATCTATAATGTTCATCATGGGTACACTTCATTTGAGAGACAGAATGTAAACAGTCGAGGAAATCACCAACTGTATTGGCTTGCGCTTACATTCAGAACTGACTACAAATTGCTACCATTTACCTTCAAAGCCATCTTTAGTCCTCCGTATCGTTGTATCCTCATGTTCACTAAGATCCTCATCCTTTCTTCATCTGTCGTTTCCTTTACCCACCTGAGCACTATGGGGGACAAAGCCTTTAGCAGTTCTTTTTCCAAATTTTGCTACTCATTACCCCCAGATATGTGTTGTTGACTGTTCCTGTCTTGCTTAGATGACTTTAGGCACATAGAGAAATAGAGACTTCTTTTTTTGTAGATATAAACTTTTGTATCCAGAATAGCAGAACTTTAACTTCATGTCTCTTTGCTGTCCATTCCTATAATATTTATTTTGCTACTTCTTCTCAGCATTCAATACCAGCTCATTTTTCTTCTCCTCAGACTTGCCTGTATTTTGCTTCTCTGTCACTTTGCATCTCCATTTGTGCTTCATCTTGCATTTGCCTCACTGTCCAATCCTATTAAATCTTTCTCCTTGCCTTTCTACCAACAACCTATGAGTAAACAGTCAAATCAATCTTAAAGTTGTCTTGCTTCTTTTATTTCTCCACCTCTCTTCTTGTCCAGCACAGGTAAAATGGTAGTTTAGAGAAAATGACAGTTATTTTCAAAATCCAACAAATAAGAGTTCACATTCACCTTTGGAATTATTGGGCAAATGGAATATATAATATTTGCACTGGCAGCACACTGTCCCTCAGGCAGTGGCATTTATCAGCATATTGGCTACTGAGATATGTTATTTGTTTCACTGACATATTCATAGTTTACAATTGCCATTCTGCTTGGTGTTTGGGAGTTGATGCTGAAATAATTGAGTTCACCTCATTTTGTGAGGTGCATAATTCTTGCCAATGTTATGGAAAGTGCAGTTTTCTTCAAAACAACAGCAATTATTTAGATGTGGGTTATCTTCCTACAGGGTCACTCTCTTTTTCTGTGGTTAAGCCCTTTCAATTCATTTACAATATAAATCATATTTATTTGAATTAAACTTTCCATCCCTGCATCTTTCTGCACAAAACAGGTAACCTTGTGGGTATTTGTGCTTCTTTAAGTCTCAACAGTGTTCATATGTATTTATATTCATAGGAAAGTGACATTTGCTGGCTTACACTAAACACACAATGCACCTGAGACGCGACATTTAACTATCTGTTCTATCCCGGATCAAAAAAAGAGGGAGAAATTGGCATTTCTCTGTTTAGCTTTGGCCTTGGTCACAACCAAGATAGAATCTGCCCTTTTTAGAGGCCGGCACCAATCCATAGAGCACAGTGGCAATTATCGACAATCAATGCCTATTTACCTGCCATTCACAGTAACTGAATACCACGACTGATTAAAAGAAACACTTTTTTTGGCTTTAGTTAAAAAGGGCAGAATATATATTTTTTAAATTGCTCATTTTTATTAATCAAGTTCACATGTAGCATAAATTACAATCTATGAATAACTTATTACCTTCTGGTAATATTTTGTTGATACTTTAGTATAGATTCAATTCATTTAACAGAAAACTGTTTTTTATGCAGTTCAATTCTTGATCTCATTGGTGAGTTTCTCTTTAATGAGAGACAAACCTAATGAAATAGTTTAGCAGGACAAGAATGAGCGTGGTGTTGACAATACAACACTTTGTGGTGAAGCTGAGGCCGATATTCACAGAGCTTTGCTAGGCAGCCAAAAGAGCACTTAGTAAGCTGCAGATGCCTGCAAATCTCCTAACTGATTGAGCAGTAGGACTTGACCTTAGCCCTAAGGTAGATAAACTCCTCCAAATATTCGACTTCTCATTGCTATTATCTATATTTTTTTTCATTAGCAATTACCTAATTCACACTTCTTTTTTTTTATGTTGTTTTTTGCTATTTAAGTGTAAATTGAGCAGTATTTAGCTCACAAACAATAAGTCCACCAAAGGTTAATATGGACACAGAGGTGCAGAAAGCCAAAATGACAGCTGGCATTTAGCCGACAAAACAGAGGTTGGGCTGCTAAGTTATTTTACTGAATCCTTCATAAATGTCTGACGCACGAGCCAACTGGCAGACGATCACTCTCCCTAACTTTGTTTTTTCTTCTTGCTAGAGAATCTTCCTTTTAAAAGGAAAGTGATGTCCACTGCAATACGCATGGCCAAGGCCAGTGGAATGAGCAGCATTGCAATCTGTTGTTTTCATCTTAAACCAAAGAACTGGATTTAAAGATATGTAAACAGATTTACCCTACAGGAATTTAAGGATTTATTAAAACAGTTTTCTCCAAATGATTTTTTATAATTTATCTATTTACATGTACATATATCTTGGTGAAAGTGAAATAAAACTAAAAGATAAGTGAGTCCTTGCAGGATTTTTGTCTATTTGTTTGGTTTCCTTTTGCATAGGTGGTTATGTAAGTTAATGAGCAAAACAATAAATTCCCGTTTGATCATTTTTAACTGAATCTGTAATCAACATATAAAAAATGTATTTTATTATTGGTTTAATTACATAAGAACAGTACAGAGCCAGACTGTTTCTTTTGAGCTGCAGTTCTGACGTTTCTATTCAATTTTGATAAAGAGGGGGAAACTGAGGGAACTGGGTGGGTGGAGGGAGGAATTTGGTGAGAGAGGGGTGTTAATTTTGTGAGGTTGTCTTGTTTTTAGTTTGAATTTTTTTTTTTTTTATACGTATTTTATTTGCTTTTATTATTATTTTTATTTGCTGAATGAAAAGCGTTATCCAAATAAATAAAGTTTGAAAAAAAAAAAAAACATTGGTTATTTTTAACATTTACGTTATTACATTATATGTTGTTTTAAATAAATATACAGTATGTTCATGTAAAAGGTTCACTACAAAGTAGGCTATTCGTCTTTAGTCACCTTGTGCTGTCAAATTATTTTTCCCCATGTCTCGTTTATTTCAGATGTTAGCCAAATCTCTTTTTTTGTTGTTCTTACAGTTTGTCTCCCCCACTTTCTCCAGCTCTCTTCCTCTCTCAGCATAGTGATTAGTAATTAAAATTGCAAGGGCCATTCCATTGCCTAGGGGTGAAAGGCTTATTCAAATGCTGTCAGGATCCAGATGAAAACCAATTAGCGCTGGGTTTTAGTCATTTTCTAACTCAACCAGAGAAAGCTGGCCTACTGGTTGACCCCTGTGTTTTCCACAATGCAGGAAGTACTCAAACAGGCTCAGATTGGATTGGGGTTAAAGACAAAAAGGTCTGCAAGCAAGCAGGAATTGACAAGCTGTATGCAGCAAGGTGTGATCAAAAAGGTGTGTGTAGCGACATAAAAAGGATGAATGCAAAGTGAAAATCCGAGAACAGATGATTGTTGGTGTTTTTTTTTTTTTCTAGGTGAGGTAAGAAGGTCTTGAAACCTTGTCCTAAGTAGAAAAAAAGGGAAAAAACAGGGGCTGATGTTACAAAATCTGCTGCATACATTAGTGCATTTTATTCATGTATGCAAATGACTGAAGCTGGTAGAAGAATGTCAGAATAAGAAATATTTTACTGTAAATGTACTACTACTGTAGATGTACTAGATCTGGATCTGCGTCCATTGAAATGTATGCAAACTTTTCTAAACGTGGTCTCCATTTTGTCATGTGGTTCAACTAAACTGTTGGAAAAATATTGTGTCAAAATAAAGAAACAACTACAAAAATGTGCTTTCATTCAAACCTGCAGAGAAAATAAAGTGAATCCAGAAATTGAGCCTTTATAACAAGAAAGTGATCAATTTGCATATATTCCTGTATTCCAATCTTGTAAACTTGTTTTTCTGAGTGGTTAAATCAAGATTGCTTCATGGACAAGAAAAGGGATATTATTCTGAAGACTCTGGATCAGACATCAGACCAAAACATTGAATGTTTACAGCCTATAATAGCTGGAGATGCTCTCTTTTTATAGTTTTCACTTTTTTGATTTGGTTAACAAAAAAACTCCACTCAAGACTTGACTGCATATTGCTTTTGTGAACATCCAAACTCAGTATTGTGGCACAACACAACATCAGCATGCTTGTAGTTGCTTCTCTGCCTGGGATTTTCCCATGTTTGCAAAGCAGGTGAGCCTGTAACAAAATTGACATTGAATTTTGTCATTAATGCTTATAAAATCCTTCATGGGTTTAAATTTCAAGACAAAATGTACGAGCTAAGAAGATGCAGTGCCTGATCATTATACAGAACTGGCCTTCAAATTTACAAGATATTGATTTTCTGCAGACTGGAGGACAAAGGAGACAGTAATGTAAGACATGCTGGACAAAGGGCTTACTCCCATCAAGTGAACATGATAAGATCACAAATCTCCATTAAATCCTGACTCTCCCTTTATATTAATTATGACTCTCACACAGGCACGTGTATGAGGTGTCACCTATAGAAACAGAATAAAAAAACAAAAAAACATTGAAGATAAAGTGGGGATTAAAAGATTGGGCACCCCAGGTGAAATGTTATAGTATCGTGCATAAAGAACCCAAGGACAGATTGAAAAATCTTCTAAAAGCATCAGTTTACAGATGAGACATCCATTTAATATGTCAATGAATACGTTTTATTCCCATTAATTATCCTTTCAAAATAACAGAAACAAAATCATAGTGTGTGCCAAAGTTTGGGCACACACCATTGCACACCATGCTTTGTCAAATTAAGTAGAAGTCGTCACTGGTTATTATTATAGAACCTGAAAATAATCTGGGTTAAAATGATGAGCATAAGGACTAGTCAATCTGTAATCAATCATGTAAAACAAAAGATGAAACAAAGGCCAGTAATTACTTTAACTGACAAAAAGATACCAAATACTTTCCGCTGTGTTTTGAGAACTTGCCTTTTTTTGGGTTGGGTCTTTGTATAATGTGTGGAAAAAAGTATTGAATACCCTCTTCACTTCATATATATTATCTTAATGTACTGTTTGAGGTTCAAATTACTTCTTAACACTTCAATTTCAAACACTAAAATGAGCAAATTGATATTTGAAAAAATAATAGAAATGCATAATTACTTATTAAGACATTTGAAGCAATGTTGTGCAGGACTGTCAGAAAGAAAAGAAAAGAAAAGAAACAAAAAAAGAAAATCTTTGGGATAAAACCCAAAACAAAAACTCAATAGTTTCATACAGGTGAGCAACACCACACGCTATCTGTTGTGCATATATGAAGTAGATTTTTTTTTTTTTTTTATGTAAAATATGTTTTATAAAGCCTTTTTTTGTTTTATGTCTTTATTTCAAGTATGGGTTTGATATCCTGAGCTCCAAAGGCCCCCAGATCTTAAGTACTGTTAAAAAGATGATCCCTTTGACACCTACAATCATTTCCAGCTGTAAAAAAAATCACTTGTTTTTGCTTTTATGTAGATGAAAGCAAACTATAGAAAAATAAAAGCAAAAAATAAATACATGTAAATAAAAGATACATATACATCAATAAGCATCAGGGGATTAGGAATGACTAAAAATTTCCAAGGTTTTTTCCAAAGACCACCAGTTTCTTGAAATGCCTCTTATTCACTGTGGATGCATGACGAAAAGATTATTTCATGTCTATACAGAACAAAGCAAATAGTAATGTGTCCAGATTACTTGAGAAAAAATTACAGTTTTAATTATTTTATGATTTTGCCTCTTGCACAAGTTTTTAGCTTTACACCAAAATGAGGAAACGGAAAAAGTGTGTTTTTTTAATATTAAATAGTTTGTACATTTAACTTACAACGTAAGCTTTGCTTTTGCATTTTAATTTGCTTTTTCGGTCACTTATTGTTTGCAAAAGTAAGCTTCCATCTGTTCTTGTACTTGTATGTGTTGGTGTCAGTTCCCATGGGGATTTCTACCTCAGATTGTCGTGCATTTCTGTCATCTATACAAGCAAAGGTTAGCTCTCAGAGGCACAGTTCACTGCTGAACTGGCTTATCGGCACACACACATGTGAGCAGACAAATGTGCATACACTAAATTCACTGGTGTATCCAAAAAGCTTTGTTTGACAGATAAAAGTTTGGGAAAGGAAGACTGCATGGCATTTGAAAATGATGTCATCTGCAGGGACAGATTTTTAAAAAATGAGCTTTGGGATCTGAAACCGTCCTCTGCTTTCAGCATTTTTTTACCCTTTTCACTCAATGTTTTTTATTTTCTTTTTTACCCTTCATAAAGACACATCATCGTTTTTCTGCTCCTCTGCTTTTGCTTTCTAGCCAATATTGTAAAGGGCTTTTGGAGGCAGTTGCATTTGACTTTTTTCTAAATTGCCATGACAACCAAACTCAAGAAAGGAAAGTCCTCCTGATCAATAAACCTACGTTCAGCTTGACCTACATCTAATGATTTTTTTTTTTTTTTTTTTTTACTCTGACATGTTCATGTAATTTCCGACAACATAGATGTACTGGAGCAACATTTATAGCAGCGTTGCCTAAATTTGCAAGCTCAATAACAAACATGGCCTTGAGAAGACAAATTGCTCCCTTGACTTTAGTTTCAGTTCTCGTAAGGGCACACTAGCTAATTGGGTGATGTTGTCAATAATGCTAATTACCATTAGCCTACTCAGGTACTTAAAGACACACACACAAATCATCATCAAAGCTCATACTGGTGGAATTCAGCTTTGTTTTACCTCTGCGCAAACCCAACACACCAATGTTTTCCCTCAAATGTTTGAACCGTGCTTCAAAGCATCATTTGTGTCGCATGCTAGTCATCTCACTTGTTCATCAGTCTGAACTGAAACCAGTGAATGGATGTACACGTTTTGCTCTTGAACAAAGAGACAACAATGCAGACACACAATGACACACTCGGGTGGGGTGTTTGACAAAGCTGATTGGCAACATTTTAAAGTGACTCAGAGAATGTAACAGCACCAAACTCTGCCAGCAGCTCTGTCTAAAAAACACGAAAATGTGTATGTTCCCCTCATCAAAGCTGGCATGTATCATTACATAAAAAATAGAACATTGGCTGCGTGGAGCTATGGTTGTTTTTGTTTCATATTTTTTAAAGGTCACTTACACTGATTAAATATTGGAGTATTTTAAAACACACACTTTCAGAATTTATTCTTTTAAAACCACATTTGTTCATTAACCATTTTACCCCAGATAAAATGTTATATTAGTGTGCATGAAGAACCCAAGGCAAAATTGAAAAATCTTCTAAAGGCATCAGTTTACAGATGAAACATTCCTCTAATTTGTCGAAAATTTGGCTTTTTTTTTCCATCATTTACCCTTTCATAATACAAGAAAATAATAATAATAATAATAATTTGATTTTAACAGGGATTTTCATGTTGTCTTACAGCTTTAATTTGGATTTCCTGCAGACAGCATGTCCCCTTAAGGCAATGGAAAATGTATGTATCCATCATGACGTGATTTCAATTTGTTTTCCACCAAAAGACAATTTTCACAGCAAGGCAAAATGTAAAAAAAAAAAAACAAAAAAAAAAAAACAAAAGAAAAATATGTTATATAATCAACATAAGAGACTAGCAGTGAATATTTTTAAAGAAAACAAGCTCCCCTAAGGCTCTTATTGCAGCAGGTCAAACTCAAGACCTTAAGTTGCTGACTTGTTTCTTGGTAAGAGCCGCTTTTGAAAGCAGTCTTTATCTTTTCCCAAGCAAATCCCAAGTGGAATTAAGTGAATTTGTCTACAAAGTAAGAAACACTTTTTGTTGACTTCTGGATTACAGATAAATCAGAGCATATTGTGGATCTTAAAGTCTGACTCTGATGACAATAACATTTTTTGGTGTTTTTAACATGATCTTTTAGCAACTTTTCTAATGGTGAAAAACATATGTAAAGAAAGTTAAGCTCAAATTAGATATTGCTCCCCATTTTTGTAACCCCGTTTATGTTAGGTTGGATATGTGAAGGGTTATAAGACAGCAGGAGAGAGTGTAAACAGAAAGCTCTCAGTGGTGGGTCACGGGAAAAGGGGGGCAGCTTTGCGCCATCGGTCCCTCCCACAACTCAGAGGCAAATTTCTAATGAACTACTGCCACTCTGGAGAAACTCTGTTCTAATTTTGGTTAAAAATGGAATAATCATAACTAAAAGACAACTGAGAGCCCTTTATAATCAATCAAAAAATCATTGGAGAGGGTTTTCAAAGGTGTGACTTAATCAAGGCAATTGGTAAAAGTTCAATGGGTCTTTTACAAAGATCCTACAAGTTCCTTTTTGTTCCCCATTCTGTCCTAAACCCATACTAAGCCTTTCTTCTGTTCAGTTATTTAGTTTTTTTTTTTTGTTTTTTTTTGACAGTTGTCTGAATTGTAAAATAAGATGCTGATTAGGGAAAGAAATGCTTTATCTGAAATTGAATGAAGTTTTTGTGAATCAATACAGGATCCAAGAGAATGTTGGGGGGAAAGGAACATAAAGAAATTAGTTACAATGCTTAAGGGAACAGTAACTTCTTCATTTTCTCATATACCTTCATTTAAAAAGAACAAAAAAAAATATCTGATACTAAAAGATTTTAAAAAGTGAAGACAGGTAGCCAGCCTCATCATGCTTCATCAAAAAAGACTGCAATCAGAATAACTAGAATGACCTGGATAAAAGCTAGAGTTAAAAATCAATTTTCTTTTACAAATATATTGATCCGTGGCAGCTAATTGACTCTCATGTTCTCTAAAAATTAAGAGAAAAAAAGTGCAATCAAACAAAGTATAGACATACCACTATGGATTGTTCAGCACCCAAGATTGGGTCAGATCCGGGTAGAATGATGTAATTCCCCTCAGCCCTGGTTTGTGTCTGTCAGTAAATGTGTCCTAAAATATCATGAGGTCATCTTCTCAACCAAAGACTGATCATCTCACTGATTCAGTTTGACCAGACAGTTGCCTCCAAGGAAATTTCTAGTTAATGTATGTGTTTTACATTTGAGAAAATTCAAAGCTTTCTTAGTGGTTCATTTCATCCCATCAGTGCAGGACTGCAGGTTCATCGCTCAACTCTACTAAGGGTTTCTTTGGGTATGGAGGGCAGATTCTGCCCAACATCGGAGTCTATTTTTTTTTTTATTATTATTTTCTATCAAGTGGATTTTTGCTTCATAAAAATACCTAAAAATAAAATCAAATTGAGACAATATTTTATGAAAAGCCTTTTAATTTTGTAAAAAGCATCTAAACATATGTCTTTTAGTTCTAATAATGTAATGTATTTACTCTTAAATACAACAATCTCTGTGTTAAAAACTAATGATGCCTAGTTCTTATTTAAAATCCTTGCTTCTCTTTTGCAGCTTTTCCCTCAAATTCCCAAGACTGGCAGGATATGAACTCCATCACATTATTCATGAGCTTCAAAGAAAAGCACATGGGAAACCTTCGATAGAAGAGCTCATACACCGAGCAGAAATTTAAAATGGTGATTAATTTTGTTTAGAGGGCAGATTTTCTTTCTGCATCCTTTCTCTCATCAGTTGCTTCTTTGTATCTGGATGAGAACTGCATATCAGTGGTTCACAGAGGCTCTGTAGTAGCTTCCTGTGGTGCCCACAGCAAATTCCTGTTACTCCCAAAAATTAATTTTAATACAGGACTGGCAAAAATGTAAAGAGAAAAGCAAAAGTGAGAAGATATAAAAAAAAGAGGACGGGGACCATGGTAAAAGAAAAGAGAATTAAGCCAACATATGTGGACATTTGACGACAACCTGAGCAAAAGAAGAATGGGAGGTGCTGTCTCAACTATTGTGCTACGTACACACTTGGCATGTGTAGTGCGTTCAAAAATGCTCTGAAAGTGAGTTTTGGAATGTGCTTTTAGCATATGGTATTCACACAGGTCTGTCGCTACATGATACTACCGGATGGACTCACAGGTGTTGAAGCGGTGCAAATCACTCCCAGTCATTAAGGTCTCCTTTATCATTGATTTTCAAAAAATTGACACTTCCGTTTTTTTTAGAAAGGATCACCCATGTATCACTACCAGATCAGAGTTGCTTATTGGTCAATATTCAAAAGGTTTAACTTTTGACATGCGCTCAATCGCCACATTTTTTTTTTTTACATAGAATCTGGAAATGGCCTTAAAAACACGCTTACCGATATACAGAGTTTTGGAGCACAGAAGGCCAAAACATGTTTATATGTGTGTTTACATAGACTGTTTATTGAAGTGGTCGCTAAAATGCGCGTTCCAAGCCCAATATGAATATAGGGCCAGCAATCTTCCATGTAGAAAGTGTAAAAACTGTGCTTTTCTGCTCTCCTAAAAAGATGAAGTTATTTCTTTTCATTTTTTGATAATCAATGTTTCCTAAATAAATTATGCATCTGCAGATATTATTTTTTTTACTTTGAGACGGCACGTCTGACAGCACTGCATCCAAATGCCATAAATATTTTGCAATTCTGCTACTACCGAAAATGCAACTCAAAACCAGGCCACTCATTATGTTGTGAAAGAATTCTGACTTAAATTTCGTATAAGGAATGTTGTAATAGATCCAACATATGGGAACTGATCCAGATTCTGACCCACAGGAAAGATGCCCAAAACAAGCCGACATAGATAGGTTTTGTAGAAAATGACAGAACAGCTGCCCAGAACACATTCAATCTAATTAGGTCTGATATTTTGTAAACCTTTGAAGAAATCACAAATCAAAAAGCAGAAATGAAAGAGAGTTGAAGGTCACTACTTTAAAGTTTCTAACTTTGAAGAAAAAAAATTGTAACTTGATCAAAGTTCATTAGGAGTTCTCATGAATCTCTGAGTTTCAACAACAGCAATGACTTGTGCATTAAAAGATGTTTTGACTGCAAGAATTAGTTTGAGTTTGAAGTAAATTAAAGTGACTATATTTTAACTTAAGCAATTATGGCAAGCATAATCACAAAGAGAAATATTACAAATGTAATTTAAAAAAATATTTCTCAAACAAAGGGATACATAAACTGTTGAAAAAAGAACATTAAGCAGAACTGTCTTTACTAATAACACCCACATATAAATAAAAAAGAAAGCATAAAAATTGATGTACATGACATTTCAATTTTTTTTTTCTGTTTTGCTTTCAGTAACAATAACATGTCATCAACACAATTACCAAAAACACAATCGTAGTAGTAGAACATGTAAGAGTCAATGAAAATGAATGGTTGAATTTAACATAAAAGTGTTTTTTAACCAGGCTTACTGTTGAAACAATCATAGATAAAGAGAAAAAAAAGTGAAGAGAAAGAAATGCACAACAGATAAGAGCTTATGAGTGCGAAGAATTCATGATTATGATGTTGAAGGGGAAATAATGCATTTTTCCTTCAGTGTCTTGGGTTCAGTGTCTTGCCCAAAGACACTTTGACACTTGGTTGGGCAATGCAGAAACCGGACTTGTGATCTCCTGATCAGAGGTCGACCACTATACATCTGCACCATGGCCCATTCTCAAAGGATGAAGGAATGAACTGGGTGTACAAAGATAAAAATGAATGGATTATGGGTGAGGGCAGGACTGAGAGAAGGAAGATAAACCGCTTAAGATAGTTTATCTGGATTTTATCAGTTGGATATTAGCGCTGGTTGTCTGCTGTGCTTCTGACTGTAGTTAATTTCATTCGCTAACCAAAACTAATTTAAAAAAGACAAAAACGTTTTAATTTTCAATGTATTTTACGAGTACAGACACATATAAGGCTTGGGGGTGGGTTGTGCAGATTTTTGCTTGAATCAAAACCTAAGCTTTTTGTTTTCCTGCACAGTCTCTGTTTTATCGACTCAAGGAGAGCCTGAAAAGAGCTGACCACCAATGACAGAAATTCTGAAGCAGCAAAAGTGACGATGGAGGACAAGCAAAAGCCATTCCCCTGTCAAGTCAGACATGATCTGATTTCATGCTTTTCAATACTAGAAAAGCTCAAAAGGTCAAGCGAGTCTAAAAGGTGTTTCATTGAAAATATGGTGTATTTTGCAAAACTTTTTCACTGCAATAAGTAATAAAATACAAGTTGTTTTGCCAGATGTTTTGCATCGTAGAAAAAAAAAATTCTTAATACAATGAAACAATATTTTCATCAGGTATTCTATTTCTGTGTCTCACTGCACACATTGCATTTTGTGAGAATAACCCATTTCTCATTAGTGTCATGGGAAATGCCAGAGTTGGGACTTACTGGGCCATTTGCTGAAACAAAAAAAAAGTACCAAAAGCATTATTCAGTTAAATGTTAGCAAAATGGAAAACAAAAGAGGCGAACTCTGTTTCTTCAAGTAACTATTGTCCAAATACATTAAACTACCAAGCAACTGAAGTTGGGATGATCTAAGGTGTTGTGGCTTCACAAAAAAAAAAAAAAAAAATCAGCACTGATTTAATACTGGTTGATCTAAAGTTTTTTTTAGTCTTTTGCAGAATTAACAACAATAAAATCCACTCCAGAGCAGCCATATTTTTATCAATCGGCTGCTGCTATAGTCCCCAGACAATCCTGGGAAGTATTACAGGATCTATAAAAAATATCTACCCACTGCTGCTTCATTTGTTTTCCATTAGAGGAATATTTCAGCAGTGAAATGCTGACAGAAAGATTGTTTTGACGTTTTACATCTTTGAAGTCAAACTGCGAGTCTGTGCACATAAGATTAACCCAGCTTTCATTATTATGGATTTCATTTCTTCTTCTTCTTTCATTAAAGTAAATGCATTATTTAAGCTGTATTTTATTCTAGTGAGATCAGCTGAAGATGCATGGCACTTCCCAGCTGTGTGTCTCATATTTCAATGTAAGTACTCTCCCATGGGAGCTGTTAACGTTTTCTTTTGTTCTTTAGTTTTTTTTTTTTTTTTTTTTCTTGATGCCAATAGGGTTAAGTTAAAGATACATATTCAATCCAACAAGCTTCCAAAGCCAATTGGTGTTTGCTCATCTAAAACAATAGAAAGTCAACTCTAGTAACAAAATTGATATGCATAAGAAAAGTTAAGCATTAAATGAGGATGAATACTTATTTTTTAGGTGTTGTTAAATTATTTATTTGTATTAGACTTTGAAAAAAAGGTGCAGAAGTAAGGCTACAAAAATGGATTGTTAACACTTAAAAAAAGACAATTAGTGAAAATGGTTGAATATTTGAATAGCAAATTGTTTTTTTTTTTTTTTGTTTTTTTTCAAATAATGATTAGTTTAAGATTTTTTTTTTAAAATACCATCTTATGCATTTTCACTGCTTGTGGTATTCCAGTTTCCCAACATGATTACATTTTCCAATTATTCAAACTGAATTTTGCATGGGGGAGAGAAAACGACTTGGACCTGTGTGACTTGGACTTGAAACCCATTTGTGAACATGTGTTGCACATGTACCGTATTTTCCGGAGTACAAGTTCCATCGGAGTATAGGTTGCAGGAGCGAAAAAATGCATTGCCAAGAAGAAAAAAAATTGGATAAGTCTCTCCAGAGTATATGTTGCATCCCTGGCCAAACTATACCAGAGAAAGCAACTCTGAAGAATACAGTAAGAGTTGAAACTTAGCTTGAGCTTTAGGACTTGTGAATAATCTTGTGTAGTTTTAAGTTCACTTCTTTGACTTCAATGTCAGATGCAACAAATATTTCTTATGCTGTCCAACTTGGATGTTTAAAATGGTTACCCAGCTGGTTATTTATGAACTTTTGGGATCATAACATTCTATAATAAATTAATAATGTGATAAATTATATTATATAATTAATCTGTAAAAAAACGAAAAAAAAAAAAACAGCTTGATTTGTACTCCCCCAAAAAATATATAAACCCCCTTGGCAAAAAAAAAAAACTTAGGAGAGACTGAATACTTGTGCAATTCTCTTTAGCTTTTGTCCAACTGCTTGTTTGGCTGATTTTTTTTTTTTCAAATATTAAACTAGAGGATCAATACTCTTTAAAAAAAAAAAAAAAATGCTGGAATGCGAGCTATGACTATGAAAACATATGTTTTATTATTAAAATTGAATCAAGGCAGAAAAGTGTGTAGAAAACAGAACTGCAAAGTATTAGAAAAAATATTAGTTTAGAATAAATAATAATCTTTTAAGATTTCTCCCATGAGATTGCTGCCTGAGGCGACAACTGCCCCTAAAGTGGCATTTCATGTGACCTTTTAAATGACCGTCCCAGTTGCAGGATTGCCTGTGGTGGTTTTCAGTGCTGAATTTCATGACTTTGAATGATAGCTTTTGAAGTTTCCTAACATCTGCTTGCATGAACTTGGGAAGCAAACTTGCAGAAGTCCCTTAAAGTGTCTGTGCCAAAACAATTATAGCCAGCATTGTGGCACCTTTTCTCTGTTTTGACAAATATATTTTTAAGAAAGACAATCACTGAGTGATTTCATTCTCTACAGACATACTACAACATCCATTATGAATCAATAAACTTGATTACACATAGCATTATCTAAAAGGCTCTGCAAACAAGCATTACATTGCTTAGACCAGAGAGAGTCCAAAGACACTTGCATCACAGGTGTGTCAACAGATAAAAATGACAGAACCAGTTTTTATCACAGGAATTGTCACATTTTATTTTCTCCAATTCATTGAAAGAAAAACTATAAGGATTAGTGTACTAATTTGTGAACATAAAAGTATTGTCTAAATATAATATATGGTGAACCTCACCATACTGGAAGAGTTTCTTAATGGAGATGTGATTATTGATGCTTTTGCAGAGCTCTTCAAAATAAATAAACTTGATCTCTCAACATAATCTGGGTTTTTAAATTGATTTTTAACCCTTTGATTGTCTGCAGAGTAGAATATATTTGTGTAATCAGCAAATAAAATGAGTTTTAAAAGTTGTGAAACATTGAATATATCATTTATGTAAATATTGAATATCAGCGGGCCCAGAATTGATCCTTGTGGGACACCACAATCTAATGTAAATTTATAAATCTTGACAAATTGTTTTCTTCCTGTTAAATAACTTTAGACTCAATTCAGCGCTAGTCCTCTTATCCCAAACACTTCCAGTTTATCACATAGAATGTCATGATTGAGAGTGTGGAATACTTTTTTTTAAGTTGCTGAAAATTCCAGCATATTTCTTTTTGTCCAGAGAATTTGTGATTTCCTCCACAGCAACAATGATAGCTATTGAGGTGGATCTGTTTTTTTTCAGAAAGCTAATTGGTTTTCATTTATTTAGTTCAAAGATCAAAAGTAAACTGTTCACAAACCAAAAATAGCTCTAAGACCCGCACATTTCCCCCCCAAAAAGGGCCAAGATCCTGTATTTACAAATGTTAATAGCAGTCAAATTCCAAACACTTTTTTTTTTTTACAAACACAGTATTGTCTTTGGATTCCTTTCAAAATGAAATCAGAGTTCATTGATTTCATTAACACTTGAAACATTCAAAAACACAAGCAAGTATTCTGAAGTATTTTACTATAATAAGGACCTTGGCTCATTTCTAACCCTCAACACTCTTAACAGAATTGGGATTAGTTCTCTCTTTGTCATAGTGCAATCAAGACCACAGAGAAGTGGCAATATTCCCATGCTGCTCTCTGCATGGTAACACAAACAGCAGCCAGAATACCCTGCAATGACTCTCCGTCTTCATGTGCCCTCCCTCAACACACTGAGCTCTGTTTCCTCCCCAGTTAATTTCCTCCTGGGCTTTCAGTGCAATAAGAGCTTTCATTAGAGAAAACACCCTTTGTGAGTATAAGACACTTTTTGGATACAAAGTGCAAAACACTTCATTTTATTCTTTTTGTGTGCATCTCTCTCTCTTCCCCGTTGCCTTGCCAGTTTCTTTATCACTCTGCCACTCTGTATCTTTTTTTTTCTTTCATCAGATGCTTCATTTCAAGCTGGTGGTGCTTCTCCGGTTGCACAGGTTTTCCGGAATTTCTTTGATATGGAAATTAAACAACTCCACTCAATGTCAAAGTAGCAGAGACACAATCCTTGTGTTATTGCTTCCAGCATTACCTGCTTTTTTTTTTTTTTTTTCAAAAAGCTGCAAACATTGCCAAAAGAGAAGGAGGACACACTAACAATGATAATGAAAGCTATATATTTTGTAAAGAGGTATTAAGTTTGATATGTTTCCTAATTCAAATCTATCACTTTAAAGTAAGACCCTTGGGGGGCAGAAATTTGGATGAGTGCCGATTGTGATTCAAAGTCATGTTTGGAGAATAAATCCATGTGTAAAGTGTCACAAGATTCACACAAGGAAAGCATTTTAGGGACTGATGAGCCATAAGTGATTGTTTGCACAGCTGAACTACTCTTTCATCAAACAACTTAATGAACTAATTAAAAGAGAAAAGAAACTTAAAGCTGTATGATGTAAAGTACTGCAGTATGGTGACATCAAGGCTGGATATGGTTGAAGAGCTACAATGTTTGATGGGCAAATCTGAGATGATGAAATTTGTTTGACCTCTGGGCGTGCCTTTTTGAGGTAATGAAATTCTGAAATAAAGCCAGGCCATTAGGGAACCACCTTAATTTCCCTGCTCAGTTTAAGGTCTTAACTTTAACCTTCCCTGCTGCTCTGTATTATTACTGTGCATATTAGAACTTGAGAATATGATGAAAAAGACCAGTGTTAGCACTACAGGGGACAAAAGGTAGAGGAAACAATATTTGATGCAAAGTTACTGCCCCAGAGTCCTTCGCCTATTAATGCCTTTAGTGGTTTTTGTGCTAAATTAATTAAACATTAGTTTGGTGATTTAATAGTTAAACCGACTCAAAGGTATGTATGTCTTAATTAAGAGACCTGTGTCATCATCCCTTTGTTAAACTCGAGTCACTAGAGTTTACAACATGTTCCATGAACTTTTGGTTTAATTGTTTCAACGATTCTTGCTCACAACATTCCCCACAAAACTGCACTTCTCATGTTTCAAAATCTGCAAAACTGTATTGATAATAAAAATGCGTGAAGTTGCAATGTTTGAAAGAAGAGATATTTTCAGAATAAGATGTCTTACCAGTATTTTAGCTGATATGCATATGATATGCTGTACACTGATATGCAGTATAGACATGAAACTTGACTGGTTGGGTTACTTTAAATGCAATATGTATTTAATTAAATTAACCATTAGAAAAAGGAAAAAAAAAAAAAAGAAAAGTATTAAAACACATATTAGATGTTTTAGTGTTATAGATGTTTTAGGGCTGTAAAGGCTCACATTAAATACTTTTAACATTTTTACACTTCTTTTTTTTTTTTATTTTAAATTCTAAAAGTTCTGTCAGGAGTTTACGCTGTGTCTACCTCTCTGGTCAACAGCAGGATCCATCTCCTAAATACTGACACTACATCTCCCAGCTTCCCCAGCTCCCAGATCCCGCACATCTGATACTCATTTACAATCATCCACAGGACACATAAGCAGCACACAGAGCCTGGCTCGGTGCAAAGTATTGCTTGTGCTATTCAGCCTTCATACAAGTGTTTTATCCTGATCTGATCACGTGTTTAACTGACCCTGCTTTGTATTTGCCTCTTTGCCACGTGCCCTGACCTGTGCCTGGACTCTGACCCTGATTTAGCTTTGTGGACTTCTAGCTGAGCTTTGCTCTTGTCTGCCTGTCTGAGTCAATAAAACCTGCTGCACGTGGAACCAGCCATCAGCCTGTTTGTGACAAGTTCAATCCTCCTCAAAAAATTAGTCCAGTATTATAGAATGAACCCAAAGAACTGCTTACAATCTAAGATTTAAATAGATTTGACGAGCTGAATGCATTCTGCACAGGACACACGGCACGGAGGAGGTCGATTGACAAGAATCTAGGGCCAATCAAGACGCAGAACACAGTGTTGTGTTTAAATAAAAAAATAAATAAATACACTGAAAAAAATCTGCGAAATAACGAGACCACAAAAGGTGACCCATATTTCATTGGGTGCATTGATAATATTTTTCCAAGTCATACATTAATTAGACTTTTTGAATTAAATGTAAAGAAAATATAAAATGTTCTCTATTTTTTTCCCCATCTTACCATTTCCTTATAAGATGGGACATCTGCCTACCAGTTGAGTCACATTAGACTTATTCTGTAGTGTGTTTTAGAATAAAAGACATCAAAAAGACTTGCTTAATAATTACTTTTGAATGAAAATAGTAACTGAGTTCGGTGACCTATTGAACAATTTACTCTCTGAGAAATAACATGGATAGTGTACTTCAGAGTTCATGGTTGCACTCTAATGGTCTCCACATATGAAATATGCGTGACCTTTCAAAACACAGAGAGAGCCTCTGTCTTGTTCATATTTTAGCAGAAGAAGGAGGCACAACATGTAATGATATTGTGAAATAGTCTATATGTTTGTGGACATTATTGCAGTAATTGCAATTGCAATACAAGTTATTAAAAAAAAGAAAATATTTGAAAAAGAAAACTGGATAACTTCATTTGTATTATATATAATTGACACTTTTTAAAATTATATTACGTAGATTGTAAAGATGCACAAAAATAAAGGACCAGAATCAAAAACCTAAAAACACAATCATGAGGGTAGATTCTGTTGGCTTTAGGTTTCCCATTTTTAGCAGGCCAAAGGTTGTGCAATGCAGTGCTGTAAGAATCATTGCTTAATGAAAGAAGCATAATTATTTTAAAGAGTAGTCACTTGTGACTTCCTGAAAGTAATAATTTGTTTGAGCTAAACTGGTTACTTCATGTCTAATTGATTTCATATCCCAAGGTCGGCAGAAACTATAATGAAAAGACAGCAGATAGAACATTTCCAGCAGCTAAACAACGTGTTCATATGAAAAAAGGGCCTCTCTCTGCTTGTTGCTCGGCTAGACTGAGGTTTATAAAACCTTATAGCAAACGAGTTAGAAGAGTTAGAAGACTAATGGTGTCTGTTCTCTGAAATGTAATACAAAAGAAATGAAGCGAGACAACACTTCTTTGTTCGTATTTCAGAACGTTTGGAGAACAAAAGGTTCCAGTTATCCTTTCAAAATGCCAAACCTGGCCATGTTCCTGTAAACTTGGGATGAATCTCAGAAAACAAGCCACATTCACGTAGATGCAAGTTTCTAAAGAATGACATCACATTTATGGTATATGGCAGGGATAGACAACTCTGAGCCTCGAGGGCCATAGTGTCTGCATGATTTCCAGACATACAAGCCCTAGTCATGATTGATTACCTAGTTCAGGTGTGTCCAGCCAATTAGAACATGCCAAAGCATGATATGTTTGAAAATATGCAGGAATTGGGCTCTTGAGGCCTGGAGTTTCCTATCCCTGGTACATAGCATATGCTTATGCAGCCCTTTTTTACTTTGCTTTGAGATCCAAAGGCTTTACAGTTATGGACCATGCACCCATACACACAAACATTCATACACTGATGTCTGTTCTGCTTCCTTATATTGGCGCCAACTTATAATCACTAAGAAAATATCCAACACTTGGGCAGGTAAGACTGGAACCGATCCTGGGATCTTTCGATCAAAGGTTGCCTGCTATTACCTCTGCTCCACGGCTCTCTATGAAAGTGCAGAAAAAGATGATCAAATCATTACATGGCATGGTTGTTCAAATTTTAATGCTAAATAGATTAAAGTATTTCTTGGGGACAACATTTCAGCTATTGTATTTTTAAACTTAGTATAATTTCAACAAATCTCAAACAAGTTTATTTGGTTGACTTTGTTGCATATTCTTGTTGGACAACTGCTAAAACTTGATTTTCTTTATTCTTTTTTTTTTTTTTTTTTTTTTTGCATTTCTTTAATACGCCGTGTTCTCATAACTTTAGTTCATAGTGTAATCTTATTTGTAACATTTCAAAACTTAAGAGTCCTGGGCAAATGTTCAGGTTGATGAAGGTGATGACCAAGTTTTAACCATGAACAGATTAATATGGCCCTGCAATGGATTGGTAAACCGTCAAGGGTTTACCACCTTCACTTATCAGTATGTTTCAGTGTATGATGACCCAGAACAGGAAAAAGGAGAGCTTAAAGGATGGAAGCATGGTATTAATAGAACAAATTTAACCAAACACTTTAGCATAAATAGTTTAAAACGGCATCATTGATCAGGTTTGTTGATTTGTATCTACTGTTCATTAAAATATTAATGTAAAACCCAGATTTTGAACAAAGTTTTAAAGATTGAGTAAATTCAGAATAGTCTGAATTTTGTTAGAAGTCTTATAAATGTACAGGGTTTCCAAGGTTTTGCACTTTCCAACCAGCTGGTCCTTTCTGTGAAAATCTCATTGGATTTCCAAAATTCAAAATATGCCTATCGTTTGTTTTTTGTGGAGCACAGAGGAAGGCTATTTCCACGTCATGCCATAGCTTTGGTAAGATGGACTAATTAGGTGTTCAATGGCTGCTGCATTTAATAACAAATGCTTGAACCCCTCAAAGTTAACACAGTTTGAATGTTTCTGTAAGGATCCTTTGGAGAAGAGAGTCAAAATACCACCATCCCATTGTTTCATTTTGGGTTATACATTCTCATAGCATGGTAAATAGTGAGTGAATTAGTGTGGTGTTTAAGGTACTGTCACTGAGCAAGATTAAATAAAAAACATGTTTATATATTATTTTATCCAGTCATGCCATTGTTTGAAACAGAATGGTATTGATGGTACATGCACAAGACTGATGCTGTCTCGGTTATCAATAGTTACTGGCCTCAGAACAAGGAGAAAGTCTACATAGCTACTAGTTTAGTAGCATAGATACCTCTGTTTAACAGTAAGAAAGCAGAAAAGGGATTTAGCTTGAAACTTGAGGAAGTGTGTTTGAAAAAAAAAAAAAAAAAAAAAAAAAAAAAACTTTTGTCTGTGGAGCACTGCTTGCAAAAAAATTCATTTTTTAATTTATCTGCTTCAATTCCGCTTTGCCCTGACCAGAAAGCAGTCCTGGTGAAGGGAGTCTTAAATACAGAACTCGATTTTATGGTGGGCACCCAAGACATTTATTCCTTGGATTATTGATGAAGAGTTGGTCAGTGTATAGAATTTAATCTGAGACACTCTAAATGCAGATAAGGAGCACAGCAGCTAAAATGCAAAGCAGGTTTTGTGTAGCCTTTGACTTGTTAGTAATAGATAATCAAAGTTAATTCCTACCAAGACAAACATTTTGTGGGCAGTAACAATTATTATCTTGAATGGTATCAATTACTATTATTAAGGAAGATGAAAAAAGAGAAAAAAAGAGACATATAGAATGTTTCTACAAGTTTTAGAAATTGCTCACTGATCAGCCTAACAATGAAGTCATGCAAAACCAAAATAACATAAGTAGGAAGATGCAACTCAATGACTGTATCAAGGAACTGGATAGTGATCCCTCCCCCCTTAGATTCCAAACAAGAAGTACCCGCTGGCTCTAAGAAATAAAAATCCCATAGACTTCCATTAAGAAACAAGTTATAAACTGACAAATCAGATGTCTAAATAAAAGCACGTGGTGCCCACTGGCCCCAACTTGAAAGTTCAAAATATTTGATCGACAAATTCTCCCATACAACATGGGTGACATCACATTCGCTCACTCCACTTCTTTTAAACAGTCAGTGGTACATCTATAGCAACAAGGTGGTATAAAAACAAAGTACATGAGTTAGGACTTAAGAGAACATGATTGTTGCTTCATTCAAGTAGCTGTTAATATTTTCATTGGTTTTGCTACTAATAATCTATTAATAATACCTGCATGGTAGAAAGCAAAAAAAAAAAAAAAAAACAAAAAAAAAACTCACCTCATTACAAATACAGCCAGGGTTTTGTCCATCTATTCCACTGATATCTGTCTAGATTATCGATCCCAAAACTATATAAATTACTGAAAATACAATAAAAATCATGTTATCGTATGAAGACTTTTTGTTCATTTTTTTTAAAAAAAACATCCACTGTTATCCATCCCCACCAGATAATTTTTGGTAACACTTGATGAATGTTATATATATAATTTTAATTATTATATATAATTTGTTCAAGATTTACACGTAATGTCATACAAATCCAAATGTTAATTTAAAAATAAAATATTAAAATAACAATATATTCAGCATGTGTGTACAGCTTACCCAATGATAATCTCAAAGCAAAGAAAATAAATAAATAAGAAAGGGGGAAATAAATAATTAGGATGAACTAATAAAAATAAAAGAAAAAGGCAAAGGCCCACGTGTGGGGAAAATCAGTTTTTGTGATTAAAATGTCTTATAGGAAGCTATTGAAAGAAAAGTGAAAAGGGTAATTGATATTTGTGTTGGAGTTGATGAATTGAAGCAAATCTGTCATCTATATACAGGTCTTCAATTAGTTTTAAGCCCCTTTGCCTCCAATCTAAAAAGATCTTGTCCATTGTCCCTGGTTTAAATGAGTGATTATGTATTTTTGGTGACTTCTTTGAGAGACTCGGCAGCTTAAGGGATAGTCCAATTTGTCCAAATATTTGAAGATCATTTTTATATGTGAAGAATGTTAAAATGTGCACAAATGAATGTCTGTACTTATTAGTTAAAAAAGCATTAATGTGGAAAGGAAATTCTTCAAGCATTTTCCAAAAAACCTTGTTTAACAAAGAATGGAATCGTAGTGTGTATTTTTCTTCACCTTGCATTAGTTCCATTCAATACAAAATATTTACATTTACTTTAGATTTTTTGCTTTTTGTATTATTTCAACATGGATCACATGTTCAAAAGAAGAACAACAGGCTATGCCTCTTTTGCAGCAGCAGGAAGGTGGATTGCTAAAGCTGCTTAAGTCACAGAAAAGTAAAATGCTGTTAAATTAACAAATAACTTAGTCCATCCCAACTATAAAAAAAACAAGTGTCCTCTTCTGTTCTTCATCAACTGATATACAATTCAGGCTTTAGTAGCTACAACGCTCTGAGATACCCTAAATAAAATGTACTTTCTTCTTCGTTTGTCCAACCATTGCTCTTTGTTTGCCAATCAGTTGAAATACTTGCTTGTTTGTTTTTTTTTTTCTATTTTCTTCACAAGGCCACATGATGCTTAAGTTCTCTCTCCACCGCTCCTTCTGCTTCATCTATCCGCCGCTCTCATTCATTATTTGCCTGGTAACTGCCCCCATGCTGATGGGGAAGCAGCAAATCCAGGACATTTATGAGAAGAGGTGACACTGTTAGAAGAAAAGAAAGGGAGGTCGAAATGAGAGCGAATAAGGAAGAAAGATGAAAGAGGAGAGCACAAGTGAAGTAGACAAAGTTGTGGCTACTCTTCAGAGCAGGTGAAAAGGAGAGCAAGGAAGATAAGTAGGGTGGCAAGACATAGGTCAGTGAGGAATTTTGGAGATGGATTGTAAACAGAAAAATAAGACGAAGGAATAAAAAAAATAAAAAAACAGCAACACGGAGGCATAAGTTGTAACTTAAAACAAACATATTGACTAATTTCTGAAATTTTCACCCTCACTTTTTAAATGATAATTTCTACTTAACCTTAGCCAGCTACACTAACATAAATATTCACTTTTGCAAAATTTTAAAATTTTACTTCTTACATGTACTCTTACCTCAAAAATAAGCTGTAAGTCTTTTTTATATTCGTTCCCCCTAAACAGTTGCAAATTCTGTGCAATGAAACCAGGGCAATTGTCCTCAAGAACTGCAAAGCAATACCAAACTTGAATGGTGACCAGTCCAAGGTGTTCCTGCTTTCACTTATAGACAGCTGAGATACAGTACACTTCAGCAACTCTCCTGACTCCAAATAGGGTAAAACAAGGATAAAGAATGTTTCTTTTCTTTATTGAAACACAGCAGTTGAGGTTGTTTGGGCACAAGTTGAGTGGATAACGGAGAAGAGGTGGTGTTTGGTTCATGTTCCACAGGATGGAAGCCTCAGGGCATGACTAAAGAAAATGGAAGATGTTACCCATGGCAGAACATACATGCATAGATGGTTTGATGCTTGGGATTGCCGTGAACTTGCCTGCACAGTGTAACTGTGTGGAAAAAGAAAATATATATCAAGATACTCAAAAAGAAAGTCCTGCAATATATGATGTATTTCCTTTTTCTTCAGGATTTTTTTTTCTATAACACCTGAAAAAAGAAAACCGACAAAGAAGTCCCAAAGGTACCCTCAGAAAAATCTTCTGCAATTATATTACCAAACCCCAACATCTTGATTGCCTCCCTCACATGTTACACAGCCTGGAATAAATGTCAGCTCACAGACCACTCAGACCTTAACAATGCACAGTTGGGGACATTGCTTTACCTTGCTTAGTGTAAGGTTCAGCATCTGTCAGGAGAAAAGCTCCTAATGGAGAAAAAAAAAAAAAAAAAAAACCTCACATAAAGGTTAGAACACAAACATCTCTCATGGCAAAATTGAAAGAAATGCCTTTGCAAATGTTTTTCCACTGACATTCAGCTTGTTTCTGTGTCACATTGTGGGTGAACAAGTTAATAAACAAACGGAAAAAAAAATAAAGAAAGTGGAGTTCATTTTTAATAATTACTGTCATTTTTTAATTTCGTTTCTTTGGTTTGTGATCTGGTAAATACCAAAGAGAGTCAATTTTTTTTCAGAACCTTGGTTTTCAAACTCTTTGATGAACCCTCCTAACAAACGGGACAACTTGTGCTGGAAGGCAGAGGAGCTGAGAAAGGTGTAGAGAAAGGTGAGGAAAGTGAAGGGGACATAAAGAAAAAAAGAGAATGATCTGAAAGGGAAGATGACAGGAAAAAAAGAAGGAGCAGAAAAAGTAAGACACCTATTCACGACTTGAAGCACAAACGCACTCTCTCCCACACAGAGAATGAAAGAGCTCCTGCACCAACCTGCTGCTCTCTGAGGAGTCAGAGAGACAGGATGAGCACGTGTTGGCCCAAATCCCAGGTACAGTGGGAGGGATTCGTGTATTTTTCTTCCTCCTACTGTCAAAGTGTCATCCCTTTCTAATTCTGCATGTGTGTGTGAATTGGGACTGAAGGATTAGCTGCATTTGCAATATAATTGTAATTTTCTAATCACAAAAGCTGCAATGATGTTTTGCTCACAGAAAACACAAACATGACAAGACCGAGATTAGTAGAATTAGCGTCAGTTTGACTTGCTTCTCTGTAATTTGGGCCGTTATTGTCTCCAGTCACTTCAGCACCAACAGAACCGACACCAGCAAAAAACAGGTGTGAGAAACCCACAGAGCATCAGCTATGGAACTACTTTGGATAGCTGCATGGTTAAATTCCAAGCTTGTAGGCAAAAAGGAACACCACCCAAGTTCACCAATGCAGGTGGTGTAAAAACAGGGCACCATTTTAGTTCAGGACTACCTTTTTCATCCCCTCCACTCATGTGAATACACGTATCCTGTCATAGGGTCCAGTGATCACAAATGATCTTTTTCCTTTTGGGCTTCAGTCTTGAATTTGACAACTCTTCACCTTTTGGCTTTAAAATGTCAGAAAATATCTATAAACCAGAAAACTGCTTAAGAGAAGCGTGCAGCCTTGGAGATGATGGTGCAGAGAACAAAAGCTTCAAACCCTCTTCCACTGCAGCCATGACAGGCTGTTGCAGGCGTGTCATTGTTTTAAATATTTACAGCCACTTGATGAAAAATTAATCTACCTCATGGTAAATAAACATCAACGCTGTGTCAATAAATCTGCATGACAAATATTCATCTAATATTTAAATGCTGCAGAGGCACACAGAAACATTCCTATCCCTTGATGTCAAAATGAAGTCACTTCTCCGTAAATTGTGCGCTTTGCTGAATATTTTTTTCTTTTTCATATTTTGCAACTTTCCTTGTGCGTGGAAGTGGGGGAAGCAAAAGTTTTTAATTCACCAAACTTTGTCATTTTAGACACTGTATGCTGTTTAAAGATAGCATTGTGTAGACAGGAATGTCAGTGTTATAAATAAAAGAAAGGTATAAACCTCTAACAATTAATCAGACTGGTGCCATTGTTTAAAAAAAAATGAGTTCTTGGGCTTTCTTTCTCAAATTGATTTTTTAGATTTAGCAGTATTTCATGCCTTAAGATGCTACCATATTTTTTAGATCATTAAGGCCTTTCTAAAATTTATGTTTTTCTCAAAAAATGACATTGCATCTTATAATCCAATGTGCCTTATGTGGATTTGGTTGTACTTACTATATTTTTTACTTGCAATGTTATGTGATACACTGAGCTCAAAAATGCATTGAATGTTTTAGGAAGATTACGGTTAGCATAGTCTGGAGTCTGAGGAAGTGATATGTACTGTGCGTCAACATAATTAAACAAAAAGAGTGTATTATTTTTTATTTAATGTGTAACAACTGAACAATGTTAAGCGTTATTGTGAATAAAGTCTGAGGCATGCATCATGTTGCAGTCCCTGCAAATGCTGCACATTGCAGATAAAAGACACAACCATGAAAACAAACCAAAAAAATAAAAAAAATAAATTCTTCCATCAAGGCCACAGACCTTCTGACCAACCACTTGCCACTTGGCCCCTTTTGGCATGGCCATAACCCATTTTCTGACTGTTTTTTTTTTTTTTTTTTCACCTCTATAGCTTCTATAATCCAGTGCACCTTTTTATGAAAAAAAGAAGACTCTTTTTCTGTTTATTGATACTGCACCTTGTGTTCTGGGGTGCTCTTTTGTCAGAAAAGTACAGAATATGATATGAAGCTAGAACTAATATAATCAAATATAAGACATTCATTCATTCATTTTCCAAACCGTTTTTTCCCTTTCAGGAGTCACGGGGTTGCCGGAGCCTAACCCGGCTACTCATGGGCGAAGGCACTGGACTGGTCGCCAGTCTGTGGCAGGGGCCACAATCACACTCACATTAACACCTAGGGACAATTTTAGAGTGACCAATTAACCTATGAAGCCTGTTTTTGGAAGGTGGGAGGAAGCCGGAGTACCCGGAGAAAACCCACACATGCACGGGGAGAACATGCAAACTCCACACAGAAAGGTTCCCCATTGATGACACTTTTTCAAGTCCCCCAGCCAGGACTTGAACCGGGAACCTGCTTGCTGTGAGGCAAGAGTGCTAACCACTGCTCCACCGTGCAGCCCGGTAAATATAAGACATCAACATTTGAATAAGTTCATAGATTAACTGACATTTATTATGCAAATAAGTAACACATAACACATGTTAACATGTATTTTAACCATATTAGATAACAGATTGTTTTACTCAAACTCACCAAACAGTGAAGTCTAAGGCCACAGAATGTTTCAATCAAATGTATTTTATCATGTTTTCTGCTTTGGTCTTTTAAACTAAATGAATGATGCAGAAAAAAGGCACTGCAAAAACTGCATTCCCATTATTGGTAATTTAAAAAAAGGGGAAAAAAAAAACTCCTTTTGCTAAATTGTTCAGCATGAATGTGCATGCACGTGAATGTCTTACCTCTTGGCCAAAATTTGTGTTTATAGATACAGAAATTCATGTTTGAATCCATTATACCTTTGAATTAACAAAATTCATGTTACTAACCAAGAGTCATTAAACCTTTCTCCCAAAGAGAAGATGACTCAACAAGCTGAATAATAGTCTCTCTTTATTTCATGTGGTCACGGTGTTAAGTCTCTCTTTTCAATCCCTAATTGTTACTGGCATCCTGTCATGTTTTATAGTGGTGCAAACACTAATTGCTGCTTTCTTCTTTCATATTTATATTTTATTTATATTAACAGAAAGTTGTCATGGCAATCTTCCAAACATAATTTTGCTGACTTGCATATGATAAACAAGTGGGACACTTTCCAGCACAGCATTAATTACTAAAAGAGATCATGCAGCTTTTAGTCTTCCCAGGCTGTGCTTAATATAGAGGTGCAGTTAAATATCTGCTGCAGCTTTCAGGAGAAGTAGTGCTCCAACAAACATTAAACACCTCTCTTTGCTAAGTTTTCACAAGTCAAAAAGCATGAGTTACTCAGGAGAGTCGTGGCTACAGTAGGTTTACATTTAAAGTTTTCTAAATAATATATTTAATTTTCAGAGAATTCCATCTAAACTCATATTTCATGGTACACTCATTTTATGACACTTAGGGATTTAGAGAACGGGTAAATAAATATTTGGAAAATGGAAAAAAAAAAAAAAAGACCTTAAAGAAAGCTCTTTGTTTGGTTCATCTTTTAACAGACAGGAACAGGTGGCTCTTTCGTCTCCACACATCATTCATATTTTCAGGGGGGGAAATATTTATTGGGTTGCCACAAAACCTGGCTTTCATAATTTGTTTTTTGTGCATGGCAGCACTCAGGCTCATTACAGGTAAGTATTCTGTGCCATATGTTTTCATATTTTTATTCCTGACTGATTCTACATGCTAATGGGCTATTGCAAAGGAAAAGCAAAGGATGGGAGGAGGGCCCAGTACACCAAGATAAAGACAGAGTGAACCTTTACTGTTTGACTTCATTTGAACAAGGTTGAGCTTTGTAATGTATGGGACCAAGTTATCCGAAATGTTTTATAAATGCAGACTTAAAAAAAGGAATATGTTTTATAGAAAATTAAGATGTTTTCTGAATTCTGAGATTTTCCTAATTTAGTAAGCTGAAGATCTCCCTGTCAAAGCTGAGTTTAGCTGGACAAAATGGTCGATAATTTAGCCAGCATCAGATTGTTTCAACCCATTTACCAACCATGCAGCAAAGTTAACGGCTGTGTAGAAACTCATCAGGGATCTCAATGCTCATAGGACAATGTTCCCATAAAATGATAAGGGTTTCAGCACTGCTGAACAACAGATGTTTCATTTGACTATTTGACTGGTGTATCGCAGCTAGTCTTTATTAATTAATTCATTTCTAACTTCAACCCTAATCCTGTCATTGAGTTTCGATTTCAAGTAGCTTCTTTTGGACTAAAGTAAAATAACACGATAAAAAAAAATGTATCTGATTTCTGCGGGAATATTATTTATAACAGTATGTCAGCAAGTAGATGAAAGAGATAGCATTTGCTTCTTATACAAAGCAACAGAATTACAGTGCCTGAACTTGTAACTGGGATGGAACAGTATTTTAAGTTGCACTACTCCATTTCAAAAGACTCTGGTTTAAATTTTTAAAAGAAGTTTTGACATGTTACATTCATAGGTTAGTGACTTGCATGCATATGACTGCAAATGATTTGGCCCCAAACCATCTGCATTGACGGAACTAGTGTAAAACTGACAGTAGATGCATAAAAAAAGTGGAAATTTGATTTTTGTTTTTTCTGAACTCACAATGAACTGCATAGATTTCACTTCAAGCTGACACTTTAATGTTAGAGTCACCATGTATTTAATTGGATTGCACAGCAATTTATGTCTGTATGAAAACAAACATGCAGTGATACATGTCATACCAATTACTTGATTTTCGTGTAATTGAACCTTCTGTGTTTTCATGCAAGGTGTTTGTATAAAAATATAAAAAATAAAAAAATGAATACTAATTTAGTGGATAACAGCCTCATCAGACTCACTAATGCAGAGAAATTATGGTAATTTGTGTTGGAGTGGCACATATTTTAGTGAGGGGGAAAAAGGAAAAGTTATATGCATGAACTACAATAAATAATCCAGAAACACAATGTATATATTTGGAAGACACAATTAGGAAATGTTTTCATAAAACAGGATTGTTTTCAGATACAGTAAATGCCATTCATCACTGAATTGAAGGACAAAATAAATGCTTGAATTACACTATAGACCCATCACAATTTATAGCTGAGAAATGGTTTAAGAATCTGCCTTCATAATGAAAGACACACTATTTCTATTTGTTTATCCATTTGACTTTGCCTATTTCGACTTTTTCACTGAGTAACCTTCTTATAATCCCCTCTAAATCAACATTACTTCAGAAATATGAAGTGATAAATGACGGAAAATAATCCACATTGTTTTGAGCTAGCATGCAGTCCACTGCATAACCATTTGTTTGCAAAGTATGGTAAACAATACTTTTTTTTTTTTTTTTTTTTAAGGCTCAAATTTCTGATTTAGAAATCTAAGAAGTTTTTTGATTGTCAGGTGGGTGGACCCATTGGCGGACATAACAATATTCTCATTTGAATTTGTCAACTGCCATTGCCTAAAAATTAAGTTTGGCAAAACAAAGTTTGATTAATGTACCCATCCCACCCAAGCTTCTTTTTCACTGCTCAGAACTCGGAGAGAAATCAGATCCGTCCTATGGCAGGAATCTCCAAGCATGTTCCTCGTCAGCTACTGCCCTGCCTGTTTTGCAGCTAGTCCTTCTTCAACAGGGTCAGCTGCAAAACAAGCAGCTCATGAGGAACAGGGTTGGAGACCCCTGTCCGACAGTATGTTTTCTCTATGTAATAAATTTCAGAATCACAAAGTTTCCCAAGTGGTAATAGATGCAATACTCTGCAAGGATTTAGTCTTCTACTCATCTTAATCTAAAGGTTTTACACTCTTAAACCCAGGACCATTTCAGTTGATGCCACTATTAAGGAATTGTGTCCTTATCCACATCAGGGCATCTGAGACCAGAGAACAAGTGGAACATCTAGAGGGAGGGTTTACTCTTGGAAGAAGAGTAATGAAAAGCAGTCACAACAAGAAAGAGTACCGGGGTGGGAATCAGAGGGGCTTGAATAGAGCTGTGAGGTTACATAGAGTGTGCCCTAAGTCTTCATTTCAAACACTTTTTTGCACTGGAACAGTTTAAAAGAACGGATGAGTTCGACATTGGTTTCAATCAAATTGCCTTAAAATGTTTCACATTTATTGCATTGTTGCTTGAATTACATGGATGTTTCATTATACAATTTTTATCAAACCGCTTTATTTGCCCTTTTTCTTCCACTGTGCTGCATTCTACAGAAAATACTCGCTAAGTGGATTAGGCATGTCTCCTGTGGTCCTACTGAAAGCAAATCTGACTTGACTTTGTAGATATGAAAGCCGGTAAAGTTGTGGTACATTTGCAAAAACAAACCAGAAAAGCTTGTCTCTAACATATTTTTTATGGCCCATTAACCCAAAAATAACACTCCAAAAAAAAGTGGCCTCCTAACAGGGCTTACCACAGCAAATAATTCGTCCCCACTAAACCTTGTCCTCTGCATCCTTGAACTACCATAAGGTCCTCATTCACTAAATCCAAAATCCTCTTTTTGGTCTTCCTCTGGGGCTCTTTTCTGCTCGATTCAGCCTCATCAACTTTATACCAAAAACCACTTTTCCCTCCTCCGAATATGTCCAAACCACCATAATCAGCATTCCCTGCATTTGCAACCTGAATATCTAACACGAGCTCTCTTTCTGATGTATTCATTGATGATTGTGTCTATACTCATCACTCCTAAAAGAAAAGTTGATCAAAGTTTATCTTTGATGCATCCCATTCTCACCGTAACCTCTTCTGTTATACCTGCAGCACACATAAGCAGTGTCTTACAGTGCAATTTCATGTCCTGCACAATTCAATTGTACCTCTCTGCCACTCAAGTCTTTTTTTTTTTTTTCATACAAAACTAGCTGTCACAGGTTTTCTATAAATCTATAAAGACACAATGCAGCTTCTGGGGCCCAGGACTACTATGGAGCAGAAAATGACATAACTCTGTAAGAATGAAGTGAGGAAAGCTTTGAAAAAGGATGAAAAGTAGAAAGGCAGTTGATCCTGACAATATAGTTGTGGAGCCATTGAAGAGTTTAGGAGAGGTGATGGCAGGTTTTTTGTTTAGCACCATCTTGGAGAGTGAGAGGATGCCTGAGGAATGGAGGAGAACATTTTTTTTAGAAGAAGGGAGACGTGCAGAGTTGTGGAAACTACAGAGAAATAAAGCTGAAGCTCTGGTGCGTATGAAGAAGTCTGGAGAGGCACGGGAAGTATAATTGAGTACTACTGGACATGAACAGTAGTATGAGAGCTGCAAAATATGTTAAAAAATTGACAGTAACATGAAGTTTGTAGCAGCTGACACACTGACTCTAAAAATCTACTGACCCTGCATTGACCTTCACACACAAAAGGCTCCTCTGACGGGGGCAATGCTCTGGGCAACTTTGGAAACTTTGATCCAAATCCAGTTATATCCTACATCAAACAATACCAAAATGATAAGAAATAACTCAACTTTAGGGGTGTAATAAGTGTTAAGAGTATTGGCATTTCAAATTACAATTTTAGCATAAAGCATAACAAGAGAACAGCACACACATCCTTCAGTGGATTTTTTTCTACTGACTGTCTGGAAACTGGATTGAGTAAGTGTGATATCACCCATAGAAACGGCTTACTGCGGGCTCCAACCAAATCAAGTTAATTCAGTCGCCATTTTTTGCAACACAGACTCTGTCATGCTGGAGTCACACGTCAGTAAGAAGTGAATGGTCCAAGTCAGTCATTGTTTCTATAGCAACCACTCTCATCAATCAGTAGAGAGCTTGTTGGAAGTGCATGCCCCACTTGAAAGTGAGCTTAAGGAGACCAGTCAATTAAACATTTTGATTTTTTTACATAAGACAAGACATTTAAGTAAAATGAAGGTAAATACTCTTTGTCCTACCTGTCACTAGCTGTCTGTGACGAGATCTGTACTCACCGTATTCGTTATTGGCAAAATATATATATAACAGCTGGGTTATCATCATTCCTAAGTGATGATGACGTTTCTCCTTTTTTTTTTTTTTTTTTTTTTTTGTCAGAGGTAGTACCTGTGCTTTAGGCTAACCTGTCTGCGATTAATGGAGTCAGCAAGCCTTCCCATACCCTGACCGAAGCCTCCCCCATCTCTGCCACTCGGCTGTTTGAACATATGCCTTGTTGTCCTGATTCTGTCTGCCTGCATTTTTTTGTCTTTATCTATAAGCAGAACATTTATTTCCTTTGTCCTCAGAGTCATTTACCTTAAAATATGAGTAGGAAAAGTGCAGTGGGGCACTTGTTTTCAGAAGCTAATATAATTTCAAATGTTTTTTTTTTTTTCATGAATATTGATTCTTAGATGGCTTTTCTACATTGTTTTTTATTTAGCTTCATCTTAAAAACAAAAAAAATCATAATAATCTTGCTTTTCATGCACTGTTTTATGCCAGCAATCTCCATCAAATCAGTGCTTCCCTCCAGTCTACATTTTGCCTTCATCCACCTCTCCTTCTGGCTTGCTGTTCTGTCCCTCTTTCACCCCCACTTAAAACAACTGGTCCAGTTTTGTTTTTTTTTTTTTTTCCAGTCCTTTTCTTCTTCGTTGCTTTACCAATCCAGTCTTCTTTGTACCAAGCCCTTCTGTGATTCACAGAACCAAATATCCCAAACACATCTATCACCCAGCCCTCTCCTGGCGTCTAATTAATTTGCAGAAATCTCTATCAGCATTCCACTCCATTACCCATGATATAGTGTGATACTCCTTTCTTCAAGCTGGGGGGGCATTAGGATGATAATGATCACGATACGATCCGTCATTTCTGCTGTGATGGGATCGTCATTTTCCTCTGATATAATGATATAATAGCAGTTCTCGCTCAGGTCAGAACAAATTGAATCATAACGCTGAAGTTCTGAAGCTTCTGAGTTCAGACAGAGAAATCTGTGGGTTGGAGGTGAGTCTCTTGGGAGGGCAATAAACTTTTAGAGTCAGGAAAGAATGACAGTAGAGAAGCGTTGAAGGAGGCGGATAACGAGATAGGAGAGCGAGGATTAAGAAGGTAAGGGGAAAGCTTAAAGAGAAAACACTGAAGAGGTTAAAACTATAGCAAATGCACCTACAAAGTAACATCAAAGTTCCAGCACATGTGCTTTATGGTTTATTTATCAAACTTGATCTCATACAAGCCAGGCTGACAAAAAATGTGTCTTACATCATATTTCTGTGGAAGCTCACCATTCCTATAGAACACATTCTTTGATTTCTTCATAGAAGTGTTCATAAGAACATCTGAGAACAGTGAAAACTCTCTCTTGGGTCATGTACTGGACAAAATATGTGTTAAAGTCCCATTCCAACTATATACTGTATTTTTTTTTCGATTGTGAAATTGTTCCCAGGCATCCTCTATGGTTTTGCAATTTTTATCCAAAATCAAAAGCCTGTGTGTGTGTGTGTGTGTTTTAGGACATATTTTGTGCACAGCAGCAGGAGCTCATAAAAAATTCACCTCAGAGTTTTTGACTGTTGGCATGGGAGTAACACTACGTTGATATCCCAGAATGCTCTTGTTTACACTCATCCGCTAACTTATGGCACCTCACAAGTCCATGCTAACCTTAGCAAAGCCAAAAAAATGGCAAGCAATATCGAAGCTATCCAACCATACAGTTTTGAGCTTTGAGATGCCAGCTTAAATGAGGAAAATTAAGACAATATTGAATGTACTTTTGGATTTATTGGATTTGCCTGCAGGTGGATGCATCAGAATGGAGCAGAGAAGGGAGACTCTGGCCCGCCCGTGGCACTTGCTGCATCGCAAACCCAAGCTTTTTTTAAACGGTGGGATTTGGTCTGCTCCTGATCCATCATGATTTGAATAAAGTAATACTCAGAAAAGCAATTTAATCTTAAATTATTTACACATGTCCTCCATCATGAAAAAATGCTGCAAGAACATGTTAAAAACACCAAAAACATGATTTTCATTGAAGTGAGTCTTTAGTAGTGATGGTAAACTCAACTCCTTTTACTGACTCAAGGTTTAATGAGTTACTCACCAAAGTGAATAGAGTCTTTTGTGTCATTTGAGTCACTGAGTCACTTACCCAGAGTGCAAAGTAATACATGTTCACACAAACTGAGGATGCTGTCAGGTCTAAATTATTCATATTAGTGAATTAACTATTGGAAATTAAAACAAATAATTTCATTGTGGGAAAAAAAATGAAAATGAATACCTTTCAAATGAGAAACATTTATTTTTCTGTCTTAATAACACAAATCAAATTTCTGGCAGACAGAAAATGAGTGAACATAAATAAAATGCAAAAAGCGGTACAAATCGTGCAAGTCTTTCTCCAAGTTTGTTCTCCCACAGCTCCATTCCGATATATGATAGACTTTTTGTCATAATTCAGCCAAAGCACAAACTGAAAATATTAGTTTGTTCTCCATGATCATGGTATCCCCCCCCCCCATACATGACTACCAAGTCCATCTGCCTGATTGGTCAAAGTTCAACTGGTTAAACTTTCAACGCAAGTTCAATGGCTGCCCGTTGTGCACGTAGAGCCTAAAAACTAATTGAAAAACTTGCAGAGCAACACACGAATGCAAGAGTTTTGTACACAGAAGCCCAAAACATCGCCATGCACACCTTTAGAAAGACATTTCATTTAAAGTGGCCACATGGACCTGGGCTGCCGAGGCAGTGTGAACGTAACGTAAGCCTCTGCGTTTCAGGCACAGGGACTTACTGGGATTTATATAACCAGATTTCAGCCCCCTCAATTGACAACAACAAAAAAAAATTGACCCTATAAAATACAAACAACTGGATGATCTTTTGGTTATAGCACAGAGCTTGTGGGGTCAAGGAAACTCTGGGAGAATAAAACCTTTGAAATGAGTTAGCAATTTAGTTTCCTTTTGGCAAATTATGGATTTGTTCACTAATAACTACTAATGAATGTGATCTTTCTCTGTTACTCTGCTCTTAATCTGAAGGGGTCACCTTAAAACTCATTACATTTCTTTAGACATGCTGTTGTGTTATACGAGAGAATTATTAACAAAGGTAATTGGATCAAATTTCAGGGTATCATTAGCTTGTCTAAACTCAAGAGGAAAATGGGTCACGGAATATGGTCAACTCATTAAACCATGCAGTTATTTAAATTACTACTCTGGGAACCGAAATTATTTAATCTGCAATGACGAGCAGTTGTCTCCATGAAACAAAATGCCTTTTAGGCCCCCAGCACTCACTTGTTCCTGTGTGGAAAAAATATATTGACCTCTTGTTTGAAGAAAACAGTAGGATAAATAAAAGTAGTCATTTGCCACCCTCGAGGCGTTATCATGCAGTCAACACATTTTGTTGGGACATAGTGTGTCACAGAGATGCTGGTTTGTCCACTAATAAGTGCTGTCATTCTTATTTCTAGGATTTTTAATAATCATTTCTCATCGTAGAAGGCATGACTGGTTTGTGATGACACTTGAAAATAAAAACATGCAAATTTGTGATTATTAATGTGTTTTTTTTTTTTTTTATTGTATGTGCTACGCCACGTCCACAATGGCCTCAACAAAGTACGTGTAGGAGATAATTTCCAATTAAAAGTCTATATGCGTAAATGCGTGTATATCTGCGGTTTGGGCTTTGACATTCAAAGCTCTCACATTCATGCATTAATAAACAAGTTTTTAAGTCTGTTTTAGGATGTACATACAAAACCATTGAAAGGCACAAGGTCTTTCAAATGTTAGAATGCAGCTGTGAAGCTGAAAGCCTGGAGCAAGATTCGCAAGGTTTGCACTGCTTAAACATTTCACACCAAACTTCTTCCAACTGTCTGTACATGCTCAAGTATCGGTTAGAGACAGTCCAGTGTGAACATCAGATACCTGTTGTGTATGTACCATTACTCTTTATTTAACAGATGGATTAATCTGTTCAAATATGAATCTGCAGAAGTTTTTGAAAATGTATAGGATCAGAATTTTGCACAGAAGCACAAACTTGCATGGATAAACTCAACACATTAACTTAAATCTGAAGACTTAGATAGTTTTTTTTTTTTACTTTGAGGGTATATTGATTTGAATTCTGATGATTCCGGATTTGAGAATGTCAGTCAAGATGACAAACTAAAACTCATTATCAAAACAAACCAAAGGGAATAAATGGAAAAATTTCTAAGTTCTGTGCAGTTTTGCTAAAAGCAAAATTGCAGCTACAGATAGTGACATTTTTGACTCATCCATCAAAGAAAATATATAAAAGGAGTACATTTTAGTCATTGAAGAATCTTAGGAAACTCTAAAGTGAAGCATGTACCAGTTTTTACTCTTCTTCCTTCAAGCATCAAGTATGAAATAAAGACCACAGGCTGGCCTGTCCTTTCACAGCAGCCCCTCGCTGCTGCAGCCTGTGTGGGAAATGTTTGCCCCTTCATGGTCAGATGACATTTAGAGTCCCTGGTCCAGACTGCAAATGGCCCGAGTTGTGCTTAAACCAAGCTGCTGCTGTCTGGTCCCAGGTGTTGAGGTAAAGATCTTAACGTTTGATCATAGAAACCAAATGAATACTAAACTACTTGCATTCGGATCGGGAACCAGTTTGAAATGTTTTAAGTATGTATTGTCTTATGGATTAATTAATTTGTATCTCAAACTAGTTTCACAAATATAATGAACAGGTTTGACACTCTGTATCTATTTATATTATATTTATTACATTTTCTTTTGTTTTTAATTGCTTTAAATAAAACAATAAACAACAATTTATAAAGACAAGTGAAAAATAAAATCTGATTACTATTGGAGACTAGCTTAAATTCAGACAATGCAAATAATAAAAATAAAAAAAAAACATATATCTTTGTTTCTTCTTTTCTTTTACGCTACAAATTACAAACAGTTTTGTAAGATTTGCAAACAGGCAAAAAGCGGTGTAGTGGTTAGCATTCTTCCCTGACATTGAGGTTTGAATCCCAGCTGGGTCCTTTCTTTGTGGATGAGTTGGAGGGAACACAATGACCATTGACACTATTTTTAGTACTGTGTTCAATTTTGTCTTCTTCTAAAGTAGTGAATGTTTATTTGAAAGACAGAAATTCAGTCGTTCGCTGAAAAGTTAGACCCTGAAATAATCAATTGAAACAACAAAAAAATCTTTATGTGCACTTGAAGAACTGTTCACCCTCGATGTTCACCTTCAGTCTCCTGCATTCACACCATTGGTAAAATGTTTTTTGTTCATTTGATTCTAGTGAAAAACACAGGGTTAATCTTCTTTAGCAGGTTTGACACATTCTTACATGACAAGGCTTTTTTTGGTAAATGTAGCACACAGCCTCTCTCCAGACTCTCAAAACTGCTAGATCACATCAGAGATGTATATGCTTGAAAGTACATCCTCTTCAGCACAAAGCAATCTAATGGAGTAGTTTAATGCATATTAAGCCTGTGGATTTTGGTTGCATTTGTTGCCTTGCGTTTTAAGAATGACAAAAAAGATGAGAAACACTCTTTTAGGTTTATTAGGTAGGAAAGTTGTATTTATATCTTTCCAGAAGTGATTTAAAATATTACATATTAGGAAATGTTGGGCTGCATGATTGCCAAACAAATGGATCCTGCCCCCCCCCTCAGGAAAACACACATGCACTCACCAACCGAACCCAAGAGATGCACAGTCCATAATCTGATTTGTCGTAGCTTTTTCATCATTACAAGGGAGGCATTACACCATTGATTTATTGATCCTGTTACAAATCTGTCAGGATGCTAGAGGTGCTTGAAAAAGTATAGAAAATATTTTTTTTGATTGCAGTTTGTTCCTTTCATGCACTCTCAGTTGATGTTTCAGCATTTGAGGATGATGCTTCTTCTGCTAATAAAATCACAGTGAAGAGGGGTGTTGATGATTTTCTTACTGAGCCAGCCAGTCATCATTACCTGCCTCTATTCCAGCGATCAAACATCTACTTAGCTGAATAAGCCACCAATATTTTTGAAAACAATCTAATAACATCTCGAAACAAAGCTGCATGTTCAGGTTGGAGGTACCAGAAAGCAGAGCAAGACATTTTTGGTCAAAGGAGAAAAGAGTATTAACCAAAAATCTCTCATCTCACATTGACATTTTTTTTTAAATTCTGCTTAACCGTAACAAACATCTCAAAGACCCACTCTGATCATTATTTGTCATATTGTAAAGGCGTTCCCAGTGATCTATTAACTATAATCATGATTCTTTTAACAAAAAAATATTTTAAGTCGATTTCCAGGACATAGTTTCTGCAGAGTGGCAGGGGTTCATTAGGAATTAACCTTTGTGTTATTGGTGGGATTGTTGATATTGAGTATGCTCACCCCCACTTCCAGTCACCCATATTGACACTCTCTACTACTAGCTTAAAATGTCCCCACCCCGAAAAAAAAAAAAAAATTCTGGTGCAACAAAAATGATGAGCAATACTGAAGCTGCCCGGCCGTGCAATTTTGACCCAGATGCCAGCTCGGATAATGAAAACAAAGACGCTTATGAATTTTTGTTTGCAAGTGGAAGCATCAGCAGAACAGGAAGCTTGTGGCCCACCTAGCTCCTATTTCACAACGACTTGAATAAAAAAAAAAAAAATAGTCACAAACAAGAACATCAAAAAAACATCAGAAAAGCAAATTTCATCAAAGTGTGTCTTTAGTTAATAACATGTTTTGCTTGGTCATACTAGAAATGTTTGTCTTCTTCTGATATTTAGAATTTAAATGAGCTTTGTGAGAATTCTGTTTTTTAAGTTGCTTGTGGTTACTGAGAGGGTTCTGCTCTTTGATTTTTGATGTTTTGAGTTGCTGTCATGTTCTGTTGCCTTTACCAGGTTTAAGTTGTTCATTCATAGCGGTCTTCATTTAGTTAATTGCCCTCCGTGTGTAGAAGTGTCATTTTATTAAATGTTAAGTTTCTGTCATCACCACCAGTCCTTGCCATGTGAAAAACAGAAGAAGTCAACTCTGCTCACCTTAACAATGTTTAAAACAGCAAATAAAGTTTAAAAAGAAAATGAAAAGCAAACATAAGCAAATTGGAATCCTCACAAAATCAAGGCAGTTAATTATGCCCCCCCCCTCCACACACACAGACACACTTTCCAAGGTTGTAATAAATGGAAAGCAAAGCGATAACTGTTAAAGTTTCTATGTACAAAGCTGTAAATTATTATTATTATTATTTTTTTTTTTTTTTAACACCGGAACTACAAACTTTGGCACTTCTGGTTTGCATCACATTCAAGAACAAAAGCTAGAGACTTGATTGAGTTTATATTTAACATTAGGTATTGATTAATTGATCTTCAGATTTAGTGGAAGAAAAATGTTAAAACAAAGCAGACAAACATGTTTCTCACAGCATTCAACAATGACGGTCAGTTCTAACCAAATTCCTTCTACCCAAGTTTTTTTTTTGTTTGTTTTTTGTTTATTTGTTATTAATTCATTATTTTAGGTTTACAAGCAAAAAAAAAAAAAAAAAAAAAACAATTGACATTTTGACAATCCTTTCCTGCAGATAGTGATTTTGGAGACACAGGAGAAACTAATACTTAGCATTTAAATTACCTTCTCTGAAAGAAGCCTTTATTTGACAGGTTTCAAGTTAAGAAAAACAGATGCTGCCTGCTTTGTGGGGGAGGGGAAACAGGAAGTGAGATGCTAGGGAGATAAGATTGACAGGCACTCAATTAACTGAAAAACACTATCACTGTCACTAAGTCATTGGTTGTTAAGTAGAAATATTCTGTGACAAACTCCAAAAACAAACAATAAAATGTAACTTTACAAGTAAAATGAAAAGACTTTCAAGAAATATCTAATTAGTTTTAAGGAATTTCGAGTTAAACTGAAAAGGGAACACAGATGGAAGGAGTTTCATATCAATCTCTTTCACGTTATGAATGTTTTTTTTTTATTAAATTTAATTTTAAGATGATTTTAATTTTAAGATACTCTAATTTTTCCTCTCTAATAATTGACAGAGTGTTTGCATCCATCCTTTAAAACTAGAAGCTACTCTACTTTTTTTTCTTTTCCTGATGTTCCCCCATTCTGCTGAAGTGGACTTTACCATCCAAATGAAACTTTAGAACAGTTTTAGTCTAAAATTTTGACCATTTGAGATCGTATGATGCAGTTTTGAAGTGCTTTTCTTTAAATGTTTGTACCACAAATCTTTGCATACGGTCTGGTTTCCTGTTGAATGACAATTGTTGAACACTAGTGAGTTTAAATACATAACAATACAGCTTACCATCGTGCCTATTATATATTATATTGCATTTAGTTGTCCCCCAGACTGAGTTTCCCATTCTCTGAGTTGTTTTTATTAAATGGATGGAGCTTTTGGCAGCTGACTCTGTGGCTTGTTTTTCCAGGATATAAATGATGCCTTGTCTGTTTAGCAGATACAGAAACTGCAGACTGCTCATTACTGAAGAAAAGCACCTTAGCAGCACAGTGACACAGTAGAAATATCTGATAAAAAGAAAAAAAAAAGAAGTCAGGTTTGTTTGAAGAATGGTTTAGCTTTGGAGCTGAATGAAGATATTTAAGAATTTGCTAAGTTTCTATTCATGTAAAAAAAAAAGGAAAATACTGAAAATGAGGGGGTTTTCTAAACATGGTGTTTCCTTCTGGATGAAAATACAGGGTTAAGTCAGGAAGGGCATTTGACATAAAAATCTGTGCCATACCACATGTGCTGAAAAAGTTGTTTTGCTGTGGCAGACGAAATATGTCCAAAAGTGAACAACATTCTGAATAATGGAGAGAAACCACGCACGCTCAGGGAGGGCATACGAACTCCACACAGAAGGTTCCCCCATTCAACAAACTTAGAAAGTATCATAACCTTTTTTGGGGGGTTAGTTATGAAAAACAAATGTGCAATAATTTACGTTTTTCTTATGTAGCTCAGGAGTTTTTCAGATACAAAATTCTGAAAATTGAAGATAGCTGTGAACTAATTTATACAAAACCTGATAGTCTTCAAAAAAGTTAGAATAGAGAGAAAAGTTCTTGTTTCAAGTTCAACAACATAACCTGAATATTGTGTCACCACCCTTCTGTTGTCTGGTAACCTTTTCGTGCAAAGAAACAGGTGGATTTTGAGCTGAAGTTAACAAAAATACATCATCCCAAGCACATAATCCCTTTGGTCAACGCAAACATGCCACTTTTATAAATGTTTGTTGCATACATTTTGATATCTTCTAAAAAGGATTACACACACCCAAGATGAATGAGAAATATGAACCTACAATAAAACATTTATTTATATTGAGTTGGAAGATGCAGTAACTGGAATTCTAAGCAGCATTAACACAGTTTATAACTTTAGCATAAAGTATCAAAAGCTAAGTTCTGAGCATGGGAATCCTTAAAATGTCCTTGAAGAAAAAAACTGACATTTTACTTTCCTTATTTGTTCAGCCGATCAGTGACATTTCCCAACACTCAGCATCGATAGCGACACACTTATTCTGATAATATCAAATAGCAAAGTCAGATTGAGATGTGGAAACAATCTTCAGCACTTCAGAGCAGAACAAAGATATGATTTTCTGATGAAAGTTAAATTTTGTCAAATTTTCCAAAGATGGAAGATCAGATGGAAAAAGTAAATATCATGATGTCAAACTGATATTAAAGTTTTCTATGTGGATTTAATTTACACATTAAACTTGTTTTTGACCTCAATTTGACACAATTGTCCAGGTGACAATTGATGTTGATACGTCATTTCAACATCGATTGTCAACTTGATATTTAACCTTTGACATCAATCTGATTTGCACATTCAACTTGTTTCTGACATTTATTTGATGTTGAGCTTTGATGTTGATTTGACATAATTTCAGCATCAATTGCCCACTGGGTAGTTCAGTAGAACTTTGCCTTTTCTTTTTGACATTTTTTTTTCTATTGTTTCAACTTTTCTTTGCTTAGTTTCCGGATTTTATTCATTTTTATTTTGTCTCTACATGTTTAACATAAAACATAAAAAATAATAACAGTTTGATCTCAATTTTTGTGATTTTTGGAGTAAAACAGGTCAAAATGTACCACTTGGAGTTGAGTCTTTTGGACAGTTTTAATCATGCTAAGGAAGATCAGATTTATATTAAAAAAAAAAAAAAAAAAAGATTTTTTTTTTTTCTGCATTATTTGACTCATCCATTACGGAACCCATCAAACAACATGAGTGAACAGGCTGAAGAAGCTCAAACAAGTTCAGATCAAGACCTGTTGTCTTTCATTGCCTTCAGCTGCGCTCTTTAACTGCATGTGTCACATCTCTACGACAGACAAGGGAGGGTGACAGTGGGGTTAAAAAGAAAGGAAGGGAGATGGATGGATGAACGGGGAGACGGTGACAGAGAGGTGGTGTATAAGCTGTGAGTTCCATGCCATGCACTCAATGCCAACTGCTTAACTTGGTTCTTTGCCAGAGGCTTATTCAGAACCAAGGACAGCTCCCCTGGCCTCGCAGCTCGCACACTTGGGAGGGACACATTTAGATAAAGTCTCTTCCTCTCTCCGTTGTTCCCATTTCTTTTTCTCCTAAGCTCATTCTGTCTCATCGGGGAGCCCACATTTAGCTATGCTCTCTTTCATACTCAGTCTTTCTTTTCAGACTCTCTGAGGGATGTCAAATTTATAGTTTTCTTGCCCTCTTTCCTCCTCTGTCTCTCTGTGTCTCTGAGGTCAATTTCTCCTCAGTTCCTCTCCAATGAGGCTGCATTTAGAGTTGACTCTATAGGGGAACGCTATGGCCTTTGCCTCCTTTTCAATTAAGCTTCTGCTGAAGCACACAGACACAGCCTGACATTATCAAGAGAGTGACCTCAAAGAAACAGGTAGACAGAGGGGAATGCATTGACATACACACATTTACTAAAGCTAGATGAACAATTACAGCAATAATTTTGAAACAACTTTAGTTCACATTTCTATTACTCTGATTTTCAGATTGCCTTTCAGCTGTTTGAAAATCTAAATTATTGTACATTTTATTTTTGAAGTGCTAAAGAATCTTGTTTCTCGCTAACAGCGTATGATAACCGAGAAGGGGAAAAAAACTGATTGACAAAATAAAATAAACAAAAAAAGATGTACAGAGCTACTTGTGGTTTAGAAATGAACACAGCATGTCATAATCCATGTATCTTCCAGTGAAACATTCAAAAAGTAAAAAAAAAAAGTAGGAATACAATTTTTGCTGGAAGTACCTTTAAATGACCATTTTTTCTTATTACTTGGGGTAAGAAATCTAATCTAACTGATAACTTCATACAAACATCCCAGAGGGCTGCTGCTTCAGAAACCATAAATAAACTACATTTTCTACACTTTCTTGTTTATCTTTTTGCATACTGGTGTTTTTTTTCTTCTTTTTACAGTCCAAATCAAATCAAATATGAAGTAACTACTCAAATATGATGCAAACAAAAAATACACAACAGTATATTTAGTAAAAGTATTAATATTAGTAGGTTTAGGTCTGGAGATTTCTGCAGTTTTTGCAGCAACATTTCAATTTGGTCCAGGATAAGAGCCCAGCTGGAGAAATATTTTTGCTCTTTTTTTTTTTTCTTTCAATCCAGATCTGTTAGTTTGTTCCAATGTAAAAAAAAAACAAAAAACCAATTGTTCCGTTACAGTGTTTCTCAATATGTGATTATATTCATATGTTTGGTCAACCAAATATACTAAAGAGGTGCTGATGATCATCAATGTCACACAGAGGATGAAACCTAGGCATGAAAAAATGGAAACAGTAGTGTAGATAGCTTCTAAGGTGCAGCCCAACTCAGCCAAAAGCAGTGGTCTTCATGAAAAACTTATAGCCTAAAAGCCAGACCTCAGTTGTGGAAACAAGATGAATGGACTCAAGTTTTCAGGAAAACACAGGAACTGAGGAGCAAAAAATGGCAGCAACTACAATGGACTGATGAGTCAAAATGTGAAATATTTGTCTGAGCCAGAAGGTAGTTTGTTCATGGAAGAACTGAAGAGTGGTACAACAGTGAGTCTGTTAGCAACAGTGAAACTTGGTGGATGTTTCTTAAAACATTTGCGGCTGCAAATCTTCAAATGGAGATTTGGTCAGAATTAATGGTGGTTTACAATGCTGAGATATGAAGGCAGATAATTAACCATCTTGTAACATCATCAGTTGTATGATTGGCCCAAAGTTTATTCTGCAGCAGGATAACGACCCCTAACCTACAGCCAAAGGCCTTGAGAACTATCTTCAGCATAAAGAAGAACAAGAAGTGCAGGGAGTGATGTATGGCTCCAGAGAGCCTTATCTTCCTCCCACCATCAATATGTATTCATGTAACATTTTCTTTTTTAAAATTTTTGTTTAATCTAAATTTGTCTCAGTGAAAATCAGAAATCATAATTCTTGGTGTCATAATTAATAACAGCACAATATATATAGATACTATTAGATCATTCACTTATTTAATTATCCTATACCATCAAAACAACAGAAGTGCAAGATCCTAAACAGCTTCATCTCAGTTGGGGTCGGCTTTTCATAGCCCCACAGTGTGGACTTTGTGCTAAAATTGCTTTTTTTTTTTTTTTTTTTTAATAAAAAAGGAGGTTGGTCTTTGTGTTAATGCTTCAAGCAGTGAGATGACTCAGAAGCTGGATGCAAGCAAAAAACCTTCTAACGCAAACCTCAGCAGGAGATATGAACTAAAAACAAAGGACTACTGCTGACAGGAAAGAAACATGAAATATCATATTTCACTTAAAAAGTGCGGGGGATATTTTTTCTGACATTTTGGTGGTCAGCAAACAGATTCTGCTCACTTGAGCAAATGACAGTAAGGAGTGGACCATTCTTCCTCTGCACTTACCTGAGCTGCAGGATCTGCACTCCTGGCAGTTCCTATAATAAAAAGTTAAGAAGGTGCAATTTAATATAATGATTTATAAATCTAAAAACAAACAACAGCTGAGTGTGTTCTTTATAAAACAACATTAACTTCATAGATTCAAATAGAAGTTTGGAACTGTAGGCTGTGGCTGTAAGGGATGAAATAAGCTTATGTGAAGGTTTAGGCTTAATGTGTCTACAATCAAAATTTATGGCTGCAGATTTTTGCAAAAAAATGTTTTAGAAAGTGCCAGTTTGGGTTCAGACACATCTGCTTTTATTGATTTGGTATGGATGTGTTCTTCCTTGCACAGGAAGGTTCTCCCTGGAAATGTTCACAACGATGGAATGGGTCAGAGGACAACCTGCTTTGAGCTGACAGACAGAAACAGCTCAGATAACCACTCTTCCATTCAACTGCGCTGTACAGGAGGGAAGCTCAGAGGAGCTACAACACTTGAGAAGCCGTTCATGTTTGGCTCCTGTCAGCTGAGAACAAAAGTCTCAGACTGCAGAGGAAACAGGCTCATCAAAGCTGCACGGCTGCAGAATGCAAGAAAAAAACTGCTACACACGTTCGTGCAATTCTACAAATCCAAAACCAGGAGGCATTTTTGAGATATGGGTGAATGTTCAGCTGACAAATCTGCATGAAAGATAGGACTGGATGATGTTACAAATCAAGTAGGTTGCAGAATCCATGACACAGAGCAGTTTGAAACCAAAATGTCCTATCAAGACTGGTGATGTTGTCCTCATTTAAATGCTCAGTGGGTTTATCTCTTCTGCTAATAGGATTGCCAAAAATGTAATAAGGTTCTGCACCTTCATTTGTAATTTGGCCAACTTTACAGGCTTAGCAAATCTATTTTTTTATTGTATTTATTGTCAGCCTCCTCTGCAAAAATAAATTAGAAAATTTGTGTAAAGTCAGGAGGTAACAAAATGGAGAATTCTCAAACTACAACCTTCAAAAAATGAAACTAAAAGATGATAATCATTTCATTATGACTACAAATCAGTGGGTATTGTCATAAATATTTGCAGTACGCAATCCTGAGAAACTGTAATGCTTTTTTTAAACAATGAATCTACCGAGCTTTTTAATTATATTTTCCATTACAACAAGTGAATTGTGACAAGTGGAAAATCACAACAGCATGACAAAAGCCCTCTTTTGACAAACCAAAACAAAGATACGTGGTCTTCAACAACACTTCAGTTACACATCAGCACGTGCATCATTAAAATCTGTATGTTAGTTGCCATGTGACACAGAAACCCCTTGAACCAGAACACATTTAATTAAGTCCAAAAAGTAACTTTCTGAGTTTTCTGCTGCTTTAATCAACAGTCCACTGATCAACTTGGAACGTTCTTGTTTCATTTTTCCCCCCCTGCATGTCTCTAGCCATACATAAGTGTACACATAGATTGATTAAAATGTGCCTCCAGCTGTGATTTAAGGCATTTAAGACCTGATTGGGGCCATGGAGTTCTGCAAGTGAAGTTAAAAATAGAAGTTGCTTGACTCTCCAATTAAAGCCATCATTCATCGAGGAGAATGCACAGATGAAGCCAACAAAACAAATCTGTGAGAGGGTTGAGTAGGTAATCACCTGGAATGAGTGTGAAGGTGCACAAACCTTCTGTAAGAAATATGCTGGAGCACAATTATTTTTGTTAACTTGTATGTATAATGGGACTACAAAGACCACATGGGAAATACATAATGCAGTCAATTTTCTAATAGACTAACTTTTTTCTTGTAAGGAGCCAGCTACAAATTGACTCATAAATGACTACTAATAAAACTGGTATTATTGATTAATATACTGTATGTTATAATAACCTGTCCCATGTTAGAAATATGAATATTTATAGTAAGCTGCCATGGTTTAGAGACCTCTGACAAAGAGACCGGAGGCAGAACTGGAGGTCGTAGAGCTGACGTTGATGTATTCTTTGGGAATGATAAGAATTGATGGAACCAACAATGCATGTATTTGGACATCAAATGCAAGGACGGCAGATTAAAGGTTCCTTGTTGCTTTTCACCGTGTTTGCCCACACTTTTTCTGCTGTTTTGGTCCATTCCTTACTGCAGATCTTCTCAAGAGCTGTGGTGTCTTGGGTTTGTCGCTGGGTAATACTGACTTTCAACTTCCTCTCCAGAGTGCCTAAACCACTCCATAATCTGGAAATGCTTTTTACATAATCACCCCTTTGTTGACCTGGGTGATGTGTTTGAGATAACTGTCATACTGGAAGATCCAACCTGTTACCACTCAATAGTAAGTGACCACTCAATAATTTATCAATGGTTATTAGCATTTTAACCAACCCATCTACAACAAAGTCACTCAGACAGTCACAATAAACACTTGTTGAAACAGATCAATCAATACCCATTGGACTAAAACTGACCTTTGCGTGTATATGTGCCTTTGTGCGCCAAAGCCTCTGTGCATTCATTCAGCTGTAAATGTGTGTATTGTGTTTCTGTGTGAACAAAAAATGTTGACCTTTTTAACCAGTTTCTCTTTTTATCTTTCTTCCTTAGAAACGACAGTTCTTTTTGCTGAATATGCTGCACCAAACATGAACTGTGGCTCATTTCTGTCTCTATTTGAAGTATGCTTGTTTTGAGCTAATAATGACCTTCTATATGCTGTTGATAATGGACAGTATCAAGCTTACAGTATTTAAAAGACATCAGTATGCAAATGTTTTACTAAGCCTAAACCTGCTCTGTATACAGACTGCTGTCAAGTGGACTTTCCTTTCAAACTAAAGCTTGCAAACAAAACCACGTGACAAACCATCTCTTCACTCATTGGCCAGGAATTGGCGGGGGGGCAAAGCAACTACAGGCAGAAATTATGGAAGTCCTGTGCTTTGGAATTCTAGTTGGATTGTTTAACTGTTTCAAACGTTATATTTCGTTGACTAATTTTGAACATCTGTACCAACGTTGTATAAGTGTTGTATACAACACGTATTTCTGCTGTTTCGGTATGGCAGATGCATGCTGCAAGGTGGTTAATGGCAAAACAACACCTATGAAGGTTGGATGAAAATGTGGTATGACATAAAGGTTGTCGGTAAAATAGTGAGAAGCAACGCATATCACGTTAAAAGATGTTTTTAGGAGTCTGCATTCATCCAACCATATTTCAATGAGCTGCAGTGCCTCATTGTTGTGGTATTATAGCATTGTTTTTTAGATAAATAGTGCGCGTGCCACGTAACGAGACACAGAAAGGCATGTAAGAAGCGTTTTCAGCAGTGTAAAAACAAACGTTTTAACATTAAGTTACAAATTTATTGGTATTTCATTTCGATGAGGGGTAATACAGTGTAATAGTGTAATAGTGATTATTTTTTTGTTTTGAATAGTGGAACTCTAGGAAGAAATGTGGGAGGACTCACTGTGTGCACGGGTCAATGGAACTGTGACTGTAAAGCAAGGCGAAAAAGTGCTTTGTATTCACCATTTGTGCCATTTACCATTTAGAATAAAACAGACACCAAATTGGGTACCTGAGGCTCCTGTACATACAAATTCTAGGAAAAAGAGCAGATCAAAGTTACTACATTTACCGTACAACAAGAGAACAGACAGCTGTTGGCTGACACATTTATCAGGAAGACAAAAATGAAATTATTGTGTTTGAGTCTATAAAGCGAAGCTTAATAGAATACGTTGGTCAATAATTGTAATAATAGAACTAGTGCTGTCATATGATTAGTTTTTGTATAATTAATTAATCACATTAATCTGTTTTTAATCTAACCTAATTATTGCTGTAAAAAGCCTCATGTTGAGGTATTTTCATTTCAATTTGTGACATTGTTGTGTGGTAAAAGGTGTAAGGGCAGAGATGTTTGTTTAGCTTAGTCTGTTTTACAACCAGCTATTGTTTACTTTTACATGTTTAATTCTTTTTTGCTTCCTGCAATATACTGATATCAGTCCAATGAGACGGCTATGGCTGTGATATTGGGCTATATAAATAAAATTGAATTGAATTGAAATTAAAAGTTTAAAATTCAACAAAAACAAATTGCTTTAACATTTTTTTTCCTGTAATAACAGACTTCCAATCTTACTTTTACAACTGCAAGGGGTATTTTTTCAATCTCGAAATTTATGAGAAACAAAAAAATAAAAAACAAGTAATGTCAAGAATACTCTAATTTTAACGCATCAAAAAACAACAGGAACACTTTTGAGCAATCCAAAAAATGTTTACAACAAACTTATTATTATTAGCCTGCCATAATGCCCAAGCTAACATATCTTTTTCTTCAACAGTTTACTCCCCAATGCAATCAGAGCTCCCCATACTCGATTCATTTATGATAAACATCTTAGTTTTATGAGAAAATGGTTGTGGCGCTATGGAATTGTTTTCGTTTAATTCTGTTAAGTGTTACAAAGCCACACACCGATGTCACAGCAGTGATGAGCATGTGCTGAATACAGGGAAACCATTGACACAAGTGAAATGGAAAGTCTGTTGTAATCCACAAGCTGCTGCACATGTAATCAAATCAAATCAATCTTAATTTATGTAGCACTTTTCATATAAAAAATAACACAAAGGGCTTTGTGTTATTGTGATGACATAAAGATGGGAATATTGAAAAGATTTTATCAATATACTGTATGTAATCACTACTCCAACACAACTTTGCTTCGGCAAAAGGTTATATGTTAGTAATGGAAGTTACTCCCATAAATTACCTCAGTTCCTTATTCCCTAAAAATACATGTTTTCTTTTCTCTATGGTGTTAAAGTTTTTTTTTTGTTTGTTTTGTTTTTTTGAGCTTGGTTTGTAAAAGTTTGCAAGGCTGCCACAAATCCCTTGACTGAGTTTCTTTACAATCTACCTCATTACACGCCACCTCCACATCATTTATTGAAGAGGTGCTTATTACTGTGAGATCTGCTTGCATAATTATCAGGTGGAACTGGTTAGCATTTTACTCATACCTTATTTATCTTATGAACCAAGTGAGGGTGGTAAAATAAAAGCTCAAATTAATGATAATTGACCTGTAATTTGACTTGGTTTCCACCCTCAGTGTGTCAAATGACACTGATAGCTTGTTTTATGAGGACTGAGTCCAACAGCGGATACAGTATCTGGCAGCCAATTAAATATGGCCTGTAGGTAGCAACATTGTAATGTACTCCTACAGTAATGTCGCCAATGATTGAGCACAGAGCTCTTGTGTTATTCATTGTGAGGTCGCCCGGGTCGAAAGAATATCCCACTGGAAACATTGCCTGCACAAACAGGATACTCTGAGGATTCTGTGCCTGATTCATTTATGCCATTAATAGAATCTGGCTGCGAGCACCAGGAAAAGCTCTGAGGGTAAAACGATCTCATTCCAGCCTCTTCATTTTTTCAAAACAAACAAACACTTCAAGGCACTTGGTGGATGTACATCTCACATATATCCATGTCAAACCAAGTGGCATCTAAGTACTACAAAGCAACAGATATGTTAAGAAAGCCAAGGAAATAATGAATTAAATTACAGGTGCAGACATGCTTGCCTCAGGCTCTTGTTAGTCATTTCACAGAAGCACTTTTAACAGGATACTCATAGTATTTTAAATCAAAACACTTGTGTTGGTGCAAAATCTTAATGCTTTGCCTCAAAAACTAAGAGCATTTCAGTGAATTATTAGGATTATGGCTACTATATTAAAAAAAAGAAGAAGTTAAGTAATAAATAACAGGGTTGGGGGTTAGATAAGTTCACTTCTTCCCATTCCTTTTCAGGAAATTGATCAAACAATTTCACAATGATATTTATTGGATTTATTGTGCCATGTGTACTGCGTCTTTAAGTGTAAATATGCCTATTTATAAAGTGAAGAAGATGGCATCCTTTTCTTTAATGTTTCTAGTCAATTTATGCATGTATGTCTTAATTAGATTTGAAACATCTAAATATTGTGTTTGTTTTATTGTCTATCCTTTGTTTTTATTGCTGACAATTGCTAAAAATAAACCAATCATTCAACTGAAGAAGTCAATGGTTAAAGCAAAAAATCCATTTCACTGCAGTATTTTTTCACTTGCTTTAGAAAATCAGAACTCTTTGATCAAGTCTGTATTGTTTGGGGGGGAAATCTAGTAATGTGCTTGAACTAAATTACAAAACAAGTGCCTCTTTTAATTAAGATGCCTTGAAACACAGCATTATCTGTTAGGAACTAATACGTGCACCTTATCATCATGTGTCCAAGGAGATTGCTGTTGTGGTGTACTTACAGCTTCTACACTTGACATGTTAGTTTTTATTCTTGGATGAATCTCTTCTTGATACAACTTTGTTGCCAGTATTCTTCAGTAATCTTATTATTGTATTTAAAAAAAAAAACAATTTAATTTGATGGCAAATAAAAAAATAAAATAAAAAACAACTTTTACATCAAACTGTGTATGCGTTTTAAACCCTTTCCTTTTTCTTGATTACCATAGAACCCCTGATTACAACCAACCCCCAGCATTTGAATGCTGAAGTGCCTCTGGGCAAAACACTGAATTTCAAAGTAAATCAGATCAACAAAAATGGTATAAGAATGTGACAAGTGAGATGTTTATGCAGAGTTTTTACTTTATGAATGTCATATATTCACCAAGATCAGTCCTTTGTTGTTTCATATATTCTCACAAATAAAAGTGCATTATTTGTGTTTAATTCCTCATCTGAAGTGTCCAACAGATCATATTTGTTGTTCTGGCTCCTTTTAGCAAGATTCACGGTTATATATGGTAACTAAGTAATATTTGTATAATAGTGAATTAAAAATTAAACTGTCATGAATGGAAAAATGAAATTAATTTAAGAAAATAAAAAAATACCTGGCACAGCTATGAAATAACATACTATTGGGAAATGCCATAGCTTTGCATGTGTGTTTCTAGTTTTCATATCATGAACTGTCTTGCTTTGTCAATATGTTTTGCTATTTAAGTGTCTTTTTTTTTTAACTTATCTGAGTTGTTTTTTTGTTTAAACTTTATCAGACAGCATTTGATGTGAAAACACAGTTTGAAGTTAGTTCAAACATCAATGGGTCGAACTTCCTGACGCGTGATTGGCTGTCCCAAAAGAATAGTCACAGAAAGTGCATATATTTTTGAAAACATGATAATTATACATTTGTTGTTTTTACACTAACGTTAAATGCTTTATAAAAGCAAGACAACATTGAAAAAAAGGAACTTTACAGTTGCAGTACCAATGGAAAATGCAAAAAGTAAAACATGTTCCATTCTGTGAATTTAGCAAACAATAATTAATTATATAACAAGATTACTTTTTAAAAATAACTATGTAGTGCAAATTAATCTATAATTCAAAAGTTTCACATAGTGCATTGGAAATAAAAAGGTCTGAATTTGCCTTCTTGAAAAGGTAGCAGTGCTCAACCTCTGAAGTAAGAATGAGATTCCCAGAGAAATGTCAGCGCTCCACTGAGCTCCAGGAAGTGTGTCAAATTGGCTTTGGAAACCTTACAGTTCAGGTGTTCCAGTTATGTATCACTGAGAGGCTGCTTTCCAGCCCCAGGACACAATGGACTTAGCTTTGCCTGATTTTTGAAGGCATTTGGTCAGATTGGTCAAAAGTTCTTTACTCTAACTCAGAAATGGCTAAATGTGGGTTAGTGGCTATACAGTGGACCCTTGTTTATCGTTTATCGAGTTATGTTCTAAAAATAAGCTATAATAGATGAAATCTACAAAGCAGTCAGCTGTATTTTTTACAACTATGTTAGATGTTTTAAAGCTGAAAAAAAAACAAAGTGCACTACACTTTTCTCTCACAAACATTTTCATACTTTTCTCTCTTGCTTAAACTCTCAAACTTCAAACTTTTGTTGAAAATTTGCAGAAATTCCAAAAGCCAAATAAAGGAAAAGCAGGAAAATTATTTGACCAAACTTAGAAGATAATAAAGTTCAGAGCATGTATCCCTATTCTCTGAGATTTAATCTCTCTCCCAAAAAAGCTCTCATTTCTCCCCTCTGATATTTAATGAGCTCCCATTCATCTCCAATCATTTGTTTTTTCCCCTCATCTTTCAATTAAAATGTCCTCTTTCAACTTAACATGTTACATCAAAGGAGAAACGCAACTTACTCCTAATTGGGGGTACGCTTGGGACTTTGATATTTTGTTTTGAGTTTTTTTCCTGATTTACAAGCGGGAGGAGGAAAGACAAAATATTACGGTAAAATAAAACATTAACATTTTAGGAACAGATTTATTTCCTCTTTTCTACTTGATTATAGAAGAGATGTTAATGGAAAAGAGAACAGCTGATAAAAATTACTTACAGCTTTAAATTCAATCCAAACAATAAAACAAATTAGCAGCTAATTTGATTTAAAAAACTGCAACAGTATTTAAAGCTAAAACCTTAGGTAAAAAGTTAGCAAAAGGGAAAATTAGGTAGAATATTACCATTGAATATAATTAGCACGTTTTTAATACATCACTGTAAATTGGAGAAAGGTGGTGGAGATTTTATTTAGAGTACTGTCATTTTTCAAGTGGTAACACTCACCCACTTGCGGGGTCAGAACAGCTGGCATTTAATGGAGCAGAATAAGTGTGCTGAGATGAGAGCTGACTTGTGTTGGAAGTTTCATAGTGCAAGAGTGTGGAATGCAAATTAAAAGAGGTTTTTTTTTTTTTTTTTTGTAATTTATATGCTTTCCTTCAGTATTTCCAAGGTTTCCATGGGTTTTGACAAGTTACAGGTTACAGTAAAACCGTGGGAGGAGAGGACAGGCAGATTAAAGCTGCATATGACTTCTCTTTGAAAGGAGATGCTACTTTTCTGCAGTTGATTTGTCACAGAGGGGGAGAAAGCAACTTTATACACAAACTAGCAACTGGGACACTCACACATTCAACTTTACACTACAAGGACATAAAGATCATTCTAACCTCACTTTTGAGGACTTTGGTTTCTTATAAAAAAATCTTGTGACCTCTGGAAATTACAAACTGAAAAGTGGTCCTGTCGGGTCTGTTTTTACTTCCTGTAACAATTCTTATTGGCTTTTTTTGTAATGTTGAGATCAGGGTTATGTTTTGTTCTTCTTCCTCTCTTCTTATTTTCTCTATAGGATGTATGATTTTTTTTTTTTCCTTCTTTTAGTTCAAATCACAAATTAAAACTCCATTTGTTACTCTACCGAGTACTGTCATGCCGTTTTGGATGGATACTGTAAGGAGAACAGACAGTTGTACAGTATAAGAGAAAGCATCATTCTTATTCTGTTGGATTACAATCATTTCGTGCAGGGTTGAAGGGTTACGGTAATTCATAGAACGCCAACACTAGAGCTAAAGCTCTGGAGTTAAAGGGTTATAGTATGACAGAACACTGCTGTCCAGTAGGGCAATAGAGCTAGTCCATGATTCTGTGCGAATGCAAACGCCTTTGTCTGGTATTAATTGACCAGATGATTATTTCAAATGATGTCATGGGTCAAAACTGATGTGCATAATCATTGTTTGTGAGGTTTAGAGCTAAAAATCAATGGAAGATGGGATGAATTGCAGTCTAGTGTATACAGATGGACCTGTTGGTGGTGTTGGTTGTACTCATGTTGTTTTAGCTCTGCTAACCTTACTTTATGAAGACAGAGCTTTCACACAAAGCTATAATGCTGCATTTGGAATTAAAATGTTTCACTGAAGTTTCTTGAAATGATAGACATAATTTTGTATCAATTTGTATTTTAATACTGGAAGTTAAAGACTCACTCCAATCAGCTTTTGATCCATTGTAAAAGTATTACAAGTGGTCTTTTAATTGTGATTAAACTTTTTTTTTTCGTTGCTGCTGATTCACAATGATTTGAATAAAGACATACTCAGAAATGCATTTTTGAGTATTATATTCTTCATATATGTTGTTTATCATAAAAGAAATGCCACAAGAACATGTTAAAAACACATTTTTTATCGGAATGGGCCTTAAAGAGGATTAGAGTCAGTGGGTTGTTGAATATGATGTATGTAACACTGAACTGCCAGTCGTGTGCATGTGAAATGCAACTGCAAAACTGTGAAATGTTAGATAATGTGACTTGTTTGTTGGTTCAATTTTATGGAGGCCTGGTTTACTTCATCTTGTGAGTCAGGCCTGGAGCCTGAAGACTGGCATCAAAATGAGTCCTGTCTGTGCTGTTGGAGCTGTCATAGCCGTTTCCCCCCCATTAAACAAGCACACATGCTCACTCTAATTTGCCCCAGTATTTTTGGGGAACCCTGTCTTTTTTTATTTTTTGGTCCCTTCCTCATCTGTGGATAATCTAACAGTTGGAAGATTGAGTTCATGAATGATCTTGTGTTCAAACTTGTTGACAAATTATTTTAATCATATTGATTATTGTTTGTACACTCTAAATACATTTCACACTTTTTGCAATTCAAATCTTGTGTCTGAGTCTGATGTTACACATTGCATTACAAGTCAATCTAGGGCTTCTGATTCTTGCTATATTTTATGACTAGCTTTTTTTCATTTGTAAACATCATTTTTTTCAGTCACATGCAGTCCCTATTCCGATACCTAGCCAATGAGCGACTGCAGCAGAGCACCTCCCATCTCAGTGGCTCGCTCAGAGTCACCTTGAAGGCATTGAGGGGATATAAGGAGCATTATTCAGTCTCTCCTAACCCACTCCTCCCTGTGAGTCTGTGCGAAACACAGATTTTCTGGCCTTAAATGTCCTAAAATCATACCTCACAGGCCCACCATCAAACCACCAGACTCAGTGGGTGAAGCACAGAGTCATGAGTGAGCTCCACAACAGGAGAGACAGGACCCACCCTCTCGAACGGGCTCTGAACACTGGAGCATTTAATGAAAGTGAAGCACAGAGGGGTCAGAATTGTTTCCTGCATTGATGCAGCTTTAAAAGTGGCGTTGAGCAAATAAATGTTCCTGACTGCATCAGAAAATGTAAGTAGAACCCAGAGCTGATCATGCAGCTCAAGAATGCAGAATTTTTTTTTTTTTAAAAAAGGAAGACCGAGTGCCTTAATAAGTAACACTTACATGTGATGCCCATGTACATATATTAAAAAATGAAGATTATTGTGACAAAATATTACATTTTAACAAAGTGTAGCCTCCTATTTTTTTGCATTGTATTGAAAAAAAGTCAAAAAAACTTAGCATTTCTGAATGTATCTGGATTTTTGTGTTGCTCCCAGCTGTCCTCTTCTGTTCTGTGTGTCCGTGGGAGTGGTTTCAGGCCTGGAATCTTCCTGGAGTGGGCGTTGACAGCTGTGTGTCATCTAACAGTCATCTTTGCTGGTGAAAAGCTTTCGCTTTTTCACCACATTGCCAGATTGTTGCATCATTTCCCGCTCTATCAGACAATCTGTTTAAGAAGTTAGCTTTTTCAGTCTACTTCACTTTTTTTTGTTAACTTGCTTGTGCCCTGTGTTCTGTTCTGAAGTAGCTGTTTCCTGCTCTGCATCTCTTTTTAACTGTCAGGGTGCCTCAGTTTTACGCCTGCTGCCTTCTGCACAAAAAACCGACACCCTGGTGTCACCCCACAAACACACACACCTTAAATTATTTTCTGCACACATGTTCAGAATATTAATTGTTTGTAATACATTTCAATCCCTTTTGGAGCTAAAATAAATCAATAAGAAATGTTTCTAAAACCTTAAAGAACTAAGTAAAGTTACAGAAAATTCTTTAAAGTCTTTATGTTTAAAGCTAACTCTTAAACACCAGAGCTTTAGCTTCAGTGTTTATATTCTTTTGACCAACGAAACTCTTCAGCTGTTTATCCAATTAACATCATTCCAGCTAATTCTGTCGTGGAGAGAAGTGGCTTTGCTCTGTTATGTAACTCTTTATGTTCGTAATGTGTTGCATATTAGTACAAGGTCAATATAAGAAGCCAATTTTCGATGTGTCAGAATATGCTGATTCATGTTGATTGCGTAAACCGTTGGAGAGTGCCGATATGTCAAGGAGACCATGTTATTTAGGTGTTGCCGGTGACATTTGCATAAAGGGTTAAACGATCTTTCAGTTTGCCAATGGTCTTGATTGTTAATCAGCTTTCCATCTTAAACAGTGATTCCCCAATGTGTGAATATAAAATAAAAGACTAGCTTTTCAGGTCTTTTTTCTCATTAGAACAGAGATGTAGTGCCAGTGAAGTAAACCTGAACTTGGCCTCAACTCCTCCACCTACATCCAACTCTCTTTAAGCCCACCATGTGATGACGTTTTGTGCCTTTTTCTATGTCTGAAATCTTTGTCCTCGTGACTTTTTGTCTGAAAACATTCCCATAAAAGGAGGAAACAGATCAATACTTGTAGAGCTTATTGAAAACGTTGTTTTGCTAACTGGTTTTTGATGCAATTCAATCATTTGTGGCAACCTTGAAGACTTTAACTTTAACTTTCCTGTTGCTTAAAATACTTACAGCCCTCTGATAAAATAAAAAGACTTGCCACAGTGAGCATGCATATCTAATCCTGCATCTATGGTACAGAGTGTACTTCCTTCGTTTTATTAATAAACTCCTAAATTTGAGTCTTCCTCCTTTGGTCAAACTGTAATAGCAAAACAGTGATGAATTTCAATAAAACAGCAGTTTGCAGCTGTCTCAAATAACTTTAATCAAGCTACAAATGTCAGATTCAAAGATGTTTGGACATTTATACTGGTGCACAATAACTGGAAAGTAGTGTTGCTTGGGTAATCTTGTGGTTTCCAGCTGCAGGGAGAGTTTGTTCCTCCTTTTTAAAAGTAAAGTTCAGTTAAACAAATTGTTCACTCAAGCACTCAGTCTTATAATCCTGCTTGACCTTAAAGTCAATTGTCTCAATTAACACATCTTCACTGGATGAACTAGTAACAAATATGCTTTTCTCGAATCAAATGTCCACACAGACCTGGATTACAATCCATTAGTTGTACACACACACACACATGCACACGTAAACAAAGTGTTCATAGCCATGAATAAATGTAATATTGAATGTCTGACCCAAGTGTTGACCAAAGAGTGAACATGGAAATCAGAACAAAAGACTGCAGATAGTTTGTTGTGTAGTTTACCTTGAGTCAAATATGTCTAATGAGCCAATTTATTTATATTTAGTTTTATTCAAACCAGAAAGGTTGTAGTAATCCCTAAAGGAAAATAGTGTTGCAATATTTAGGAAGGAGTAAATATATCCTTGTAAATTCTGTTAGTTTTTTAATTTATGCAGGATTTTAAATTAAAGTTACAACTGAAAGCTGATTTATACACTGTATTGGGAAAAAAATAGTCACCCTATAATCTTATAAAATGTTGGTTAGGGTATTCCAGAAAAATGACAGAATGGTGCTGTAACTAACACCGTGAAAATCTCTGAAAAGTTTTTTGTCACGTTTTCATAAAAACCTTTCACAGTTTTTGTCTTTAACTTTTCCACATTCCTGCTCCACTGGGATGTTTTTGACCTTTCAATCATAGTTGCTTCATACTTTAAAATTAAGAAGGACTTCAGCTTAAAGAAATTTCTGTCAGTTTTCAGAAAACACTTTTCTTCACCAATATCTATTTGGTGAAACCTTACCAGGTTAAAAATATCACAATTACAAGTTGGTGTGGAAACATTTCCTAACCATAAACCTGACAAAAACTAAATCTTTTTTTTTTTCTCCATCATTGTAATAACGTTTTTGCTCTTCTATAAATGTATTGAAATGACCTGCCACATGGAGATGAACTAAATGTCAGAAATGATGGAGAAATACATGTGGAAACATGGAAAATTAACATTGCTCTTAATTGTTTAACTGCTGATGTTCAATAGTTGTACTTGTCCATTTTAAGCTATTTCAGTGACCTTTCCCTGTCTTAGCAGAAGAATGCCAACATTCTTTTTCTTATGTGGACGTCCCACCAGAAAATATAGGGCATGTAAATATGAATGCATACATGAACTAAACAAAGCACTTAATGCACTTAGCAGTGGACTAAAGATTGACCTGCCGTGGTCTCGTCTATCACCCTTAGCAGAAATGAGAAACACCTGCTGATCATAGTGCAGACAAACACACTCACACTTGTTTAGACAAGCGACAGCGGCCAAAATGACGGTCTTCATTTTAATGTCTTTAATGATCTTTGATCATTTAATGAGCAAATATATAATGCAGTGACAGTCTCAACCAATCAGAACAGAGGACACACAAGGGGAAACAAATTTTCAAATATAATGAACTTGAAAAAGGAAAATGAGAATAAAATAAACACACACACACACACACATGTAAAACATGAACTAAAAAGACTAAAGGAAAACATGTCCTTTTAGAAATGTTCTCTTGCTGCCTTCTGCTTATTTGCTCCATCAAAAAATAAAAACAAAAGATCCAGGTAAAAACACTGTAGAGCAATAGTGAGGATGAGCAGTGGGAGTAATTACCTTTTTTTTTTCTCTATGTTTACTTATTATTTGCCTAATTAAAAGAAAGAGGTACAGGGGGAAAATTGTGAAAAGGGAAGATGATCAGTTTAAATCTAGAGATTCTAATAAAACAGGAATCTTGTTTCAATGTTGTGTTTGTTGACTGCACCAAAATATGCTTTCAGATAGCTACAAAATCCCTGTCCAGTTATTATGTCCAACATTTAGTGTTTGAAAAAATTACAATTGGTTTTATTATTTTGTATGCATGACCACAAAATGTTTATGATTGTTAAACTATAGTTATATTTATCATATCATTACTATTATTTTGAGTGTAAAATTGTAGCTTTTTTATTAGCCAGGCTTCAAAAAGTTAAGCATCTGTCTGCTCTTTTTCAAACATTGTTATTATTATCATAATTATATGGTTGTTGTTATTACTGTGTTTGAAACAATTTGAGAAAAAAAAAAAAAAAAAACAGAGCCGCAAATAAATAGATACACGTTGTACATAAAATAAATACACATTATCTAAGAAGTATTGTTACAAAAAAAAAAAAAAAAAAAATCAATGTTCTACCAAAAATGGCCCTTTCAGCAGAAACAAATGCTGACCTTGGGACTCTGAAACCCAATGTGTTCTGCTGCCAAAATGTAAAACAACTTTGAATGAAAGCACAGTTTTTACCAATTTAAGAATGAATTAACTTTCCTCAGAATGTAAAAAAAAAAAAAAGTTGATTGTTTGTTTACAAAGCAACTAAATGTGTTTTTGATTTTTGTTTTTTTTTTTTTTACAGCAAATGAACATTGATACACGCATTGATATGTTCTGTCTTGACTTTTTGTAACCTTTACTGTTTTACAAAAATGTATATGTTGAAGTTTGTTTAAACAGCAATTTTCAGAAATATGTATCCCAGCAAGTATTATTATTCATATTTGGCCAATAGATTAGAGGGTCTAATGTTGTGTTTTTATTAAAACAAAAATTGAAAGAACTAAATCTGGAAAAACAAAGACTGCAAGTATTTGCTATGATATATATATATATATATATATATATATATATATATATATATATATATTTGTTATATATCTAAAATAGAAAACCTTTTAAAATAAATAACATTCATGGCATTGGAAAGTGTGTGGCCAAAAGAAAAAAAAAAAAAAAAAAACATTCATAGATTTTATTTGAGTCTGGATCTCAACCACACTTTCTCACACATGATTTAATGGTTTCTCCATCACAATGGCACCAGTCCTAAACTCTGCCATCCCCTATGATATTCTCTCTATATGTGCATTTTGTGTTCATCCCACAGAAGCAAATTCCACAGCATTTCATGTGTTCATTATATTTAGACTGTCTTAAAGAAAAAAAAAAAGAGTAACTCAGCAGCAAACTGCACTGCCTCTTCTCTTTAAAAAACTAATCATGCACATTTATAAAATATGTGCATATTAGGATTAAAAATATGTGTTTTGTATAATAAGCATTAACAACAAGAAAACTGTAAAACAAGATAACTTTTAGCTAGAACACTGAAAAAAGGCTCCCAGCCTTATCACTTCAGGCAACAAAGTAAAACCAAATCATTTATTGACCTTGCTGTGCAAAAACTCTGTGCAATTGTAAATTTGGATCTGCACACATATTTATGGAAATAGAAGCACAGTGAAACCCCAAAGACTTGCTGTAGCAAAAAAAAAAAAAAAAAAAAAAAACAATGGAAAAAACATAAACTGTCCTTGAGTAAGTCTTTACTCATTCTGTTTTTTTTCAGCCTCAGTAATTGTGCTTGCTAAAAAAAATATACGCATATACACTTTAGATGTGACTTTTATGTCTACTTGCAGCACTTGCACATTTTAAATATTTGCAGTTGTATGGGCACAGCAATGACTCTATATGACAGTTTCTGTGACGATGACAAAGACAATACACTTTCAGAACAACAGCCCTGTAATTTGACTCTAACTTAACACTTTTTTTTGGGTGAAAAACAGCTTACTGACATGAAAATGAGTCTTGACTTAAAATGAGTCATGGCATCTGGACCTAAAATCTCCTTTGTTGAAATGTTTCATCACTCACCCATGCAGCTTCCTCAGTCTCAAATTGTTTAATTTCTTCATATTTGTTGTGACTAAAAGGTCAGAATACAACAGTGATCGGTGCACGCATAGTGTAACATACTTTAGTGGAGACACTATGATGGTATGGGGCAGCATCTTCTTCATTATGGAGACAATCTCTTTGCAACAAGATTTTGAGATGGTATTATTAAAGTCAGAGGTAATTCCCATCCATCCCATAATCTCTATCCAGAAATGTAGAAATGGAGAGACAAGAATGATCTCACAGTGCTCATAAACTGAATCCCGTTGAACATTTATGGGATCAGCTTCATGTGTTTGTGTCAGATTGATCAATACAACCGTTGTGGCCAAAAATTTGTTGACTTCTTTAGCAAGTACAACCTGAGCTCAGAAGCTTTTGCAGTATTCCTAGGGTCTGATGACACAATTTAATTAGGTTGAGGACTTAACTGTTCCTTTGTCAATTCTATTCTATTACAGCAATGTTGTGCTATATAAAAGTTGCCCCTGGGGTCATAGTTATAAAGCATAATCTAATTTCCGTTGAGTATTTGCTGCCAGATTCCCTTACATCAACTCCAGAACTGGAAAAGCATCCATCTAAACATTCATCAATTTGTCCATTGATAATCTATACCTATTACTTTCAGACCAGGGTCAAAGGGTTTAGATGTAGAAAATCCTTGCTAGTCTACTAAATTTATAATTCAATGATGACTTTTTTGAAACTTGACTTTTAAGTTTGTTTTTTTTGGAAAATTGCATTTATTTATTTTCCATTCAATGTCAAATTCTGGGGCTGCACGGTGGCGCAGTGGTTACCGCTCTTTCCTCACAGCAAGAAGGCCCCCAGCTCAAGTCCTGGCTGGGGGACTTGAAACAGTGTCACAAATGGGGGACCTTTCTGTGTGAAGTTTGCATGTTCTCCCAGTGGCATGCATGGGTTTTCTCCGGGTACTCCGGCTTCCTCCCACCGTGTCAGAATCAGCTGATTCACGTTGAGTAAATGGTTGAAGATAAATCAAAGAAAATGTGTTATTTAGGCATCGTTGGTGACATCTTCAGTGTTAAAGGGTTAGTTGTAAACTGTCAGTAGACCTCTGACCCAAACCTTCAACCAATCTCTTATGACACCATATTAGAGTCAAGGTAACAATGTTTAATCACTTTTATTGCGCTGTTCACATTCACTATTCACTATTCACAAAGTTTTAGATTATTACATATGTATCTGTTGGGACAGATGCACAGAAGTAATTGCCCTGTGCTCACTGCACTGCAGTGGTGCCCTTAAGCAAGGCCTTCAATCATTGTTGCTGCATTCAAGCTACTGAATGACCACAAGTGAACATGTGGTTGGAGGCAGTTTGCAGGTTTAAATTTGAAACAGGAAAAAAATAACATTTTTAGAGACTTTCACTATATAATAACGCTTTAAAACAAGATGGATAATCTCTGGCATCACCTATGGGATTGTGAGGAAATAAAAAGAAGCTTGAAGCTTTCAAATATAAAAGCATTATTGTGTTTTTACTCAGTATTTAAATTTAATATTAATTACTGATTAACTTGTTTAGCAGGCTAATTCAGCAGGTTATGCTTTTTGCTGTTCTTTATATTATGTTTTGCTCCCTGGATAACCAGGCTTCACATTATGTTAAAACAGTTAATCTTTTTGATTCCTGTAGTTTGGCAACAAAGCTACCCAACAGTTTTGTGAGCTTGCAAGGATTAAAAGATCTGGCAAGCCACAGTGTTTCTGTTTGTCCCTACATTCTTTTTCTGCTGGACAAACAAAGAAAAGGAGAAAATATCTCATATCTATCAGATAAGCTTTAGATGGTGCTGTGTGTGTTTTATTGTTTATATCACAAAAGGGCATAAATTAAAACTCTATCAGCTCTAACAGCTCAAGGTCAGAAAAAATAGAATATTTATATGTATATATCTAGATAGATAGATAGATAGATAGATAGATAGATAGATAGATAGATAG
>BSAI01000162.1:18495362-18509036 GCA_036245035.1 Adrianichthys oophorus | reverse complement strand
TAGATAGATAGATAGATAGATAGATAGATAGATAGATAGATAGATAGATAGATAGATAGATAGATAAAGGAGCAGGTGTCCCCTCAATTTGTCACTGAAATTAATTTTGATGAATTTTTCTTGGAAATACCATGGACAGAGGCCTGTTAGATCAAAGCTGTCTCATAAATTAAAAAAAAAATACAGTACAGAGGAAAGTGTACAATGGTTTCTATTGAGTATAAGCTGCAATGGCACATAATTGTGCAACATTTGACGATATCTTCTGGTTGCATTATTTTGTGCATGCTGACACACACCAATTTGACTGTACATGAGAGAAAGTGCTTTTTGACCTTCAAAATAAAAGCAGAAAACCACAAGGAGCCAACTATTTTGAGTTTCTCCTGTGGCTGCTGTTAATCTCCTGAACTGGATATCGTTGCTGTGTTTTTTGTTTGTCAAAATATGTTTGTGTCATCACCCATGTCAGCTAACATATTCTAAAAGGGGATTTCTAGAGAAAGGCAAGCTTAAAGTGTGTGGCACTAAGTTACCTTCAAGACAAAACTTTCACTTTTGGTATTTTAAAAAAGATCTCTTTAGGGATTAAAAAGGTAATTTGTATTTACCTTCAAAATCTTTTGAAGAGTTTTTTTTTTTTTTTTTTTTTTCAGAACAATTTGTAGCTTTCACTGACTTAATGAAATAATGCTTCTTTCTAAAAGAAGTGTTAGGCTTAAGGGAAAGTTTGCAAATCTTGTGAAAAGATCCTTGAAATGCAGAAAAACAGGTCATTTGCTTACTTTTTTAATGAAATGCAACTTTTTTTTTCTGAGAACGCCTCACTTTGACTCATTTTTTATAGTTTATTTAAAAATAATTAATTATAATGGGTGTTATGCCTAAATATGTTTAGTAGGTTGACTGTGGTCACCTGTAATTTTATACCTTCATGCTGAAAGTAGTTTCTGCATTGTCAGGCTGCTTTAAAGTAGCGCAATCCAATTTCCTTCATTGTTCTGTTTCAAGTGTTAGCTTTTCAGTGGAAAAGAATAAGGAAACCACTAATAAAACAATCAGGTGTAATTCATGTCAGCAACAGAAATACCACCAGCAGCTTTTTCCTTTTTAACAGAAAAAAAATATACGTAATAATAATGAAAAAAAAAACTTTAAGCTATTTTGTTACCTATGATAGAACACTTGCTTGTTTTTTACAGTGACTATAACAACTACAGGACATCTTAGGAAGTAATTGAGTTCATATTTGAAATACACGTTTTTCCCTTAATGCGGTTCAGTTGTCGCAGTCATTTTTTTTTTGTTTTTTCTTTCTTTTTTTCCTTTTTTAAACAGCAAATTGTATTAGCAATAACAAATAAGGCTTAGTGACCAGGTACCACATTTAACAAATACTAAACTAAAATAAGTGTTTTTTTTCTAAAAAGAAATCCAACTTAATTCATTGGGTTTCTTCTTCTACACCTTTCGGTTTATTCTGTCCGGTGTCGCCAGCTTTCAGTGTTTCAGTGTGTGACAGAGACTTTTTACGCCAGATACCCTTCCTGACCCAACCTTGTATTCTCAAGGCACAGAGGGACCCAGCCCACTGAGCTATCCACCCGCCATTCATTGAGGTTCATTTTTTTATTTAAAAAGCCTTCAGGGCAAATTCATCAAACCTCACCAACTTATTTTTTTCTCTTATTTATTCTTAAATGTGAATTTTCATGACAAAGCACTTTATAACTTAAAAAAAATACTGTAACTCTTCGACCATTCAAGTGATTAACGTGAATTTACTGATTCTGACGCAGACAAAAGCGGCTTTTCGTTTTTGCTTTGAGCCATTATAAAGTGTTGCATAGTGATGCAAGGCTTCTTTTATCCATGACTGACTCAGCTGGAAAGAGTTACTGTTGTCGAAAGAATGTCAGCAATTTAGCCAAAACTCCTGGGTAAAAGGCATACATCCAGGCCATCAATTTGTAAGTCATTGAATGTTGCATAGAGGGGTTATTGTCTTCAAGTTAAGTCATGGCATTTGGACTTCTTGTCTTTTTGAAACATACTGCCACTTCAAGCTACTTGGATGACTGGCGAAATGTTTCAAGACATTGTAAGTTGCAGCACATCACTCATTAAATAAAAGGTATTTTTCTCCATTGGTAAGGCATCAGAATCCTTTCTTCAAATAAAATATTGCAAACAGAATTTCCATCTTTAGTGATTCCAACTGAACCAGACTGTGGTTTTCATTGACTGACTGTCAACCAACGAAAAAAATTGTTGCTGTATCGGTGGAATAGTGGGCTTAAAAACTCAAGACTTTGGTTCATAATGAGGCAATGTGAAGCTTGTTTTGAGCTACATACATATTAGAATAAGCACACTCAAGAAGAACTGAGCAAATGTAATGCGAGTCAGACAGAAAACAGGACGTTAACCATCTCTCTCTGAGAGGAAGTTGTGCAGAGCATTCCGTTACAGTACTGTGTTCAGTAAATCCCTGGAATCAAAGAAATGACTCTAATTTTACCACAAAATGAAAACAGTTCTATAAAATTATTGCAGAGATCTGAGAAATATGGTATCCGATCATGTCAGAATTCAATGTCTTATCAGTTTTGACAGGATAAAATGAAATGAAACAACAAATAAAAACAATAAAAAAAATTCTACCTCATCCCCAAACTCAATGATGGAGACATGACTGCACATAACCTGAGCAAATTTACAATCTCCACCCTCAAAAGCAGTCTTAGCCATTGGCAGTCAATCCGTTTCTCTATTAGCTGATGGCGCTAAGGAGAAAAATGAGATGGGGAGTCACATTATTTAGATATGAGCATGATTTGGTTATTTTACACTCACTTGGGTTTAAGAATGATACACCAATGAACTGCAATAGTTTATCACCAAAGCAGCAGGAGACAAAAACGTATTTCCATTTTCAGGGTTTTAAATGCCGATTCAAGTCACAAATAGCAACAAGCAATTGGGCTTCTTTACTTTTTGTGAGTGCGAGTCTGCAAAAGACATTCTGAGTAGTTTATAATTCAAGAAAACAAGTACAAAATGTGGAGAACACAAAGTGTTTCTTAAACTTTTCTTCCTATAACCTTAAGCAGACATGTTTGTCTCATGCTGTTTGTGAACCAACATAGATGTATTGCCATAGGTGTCTTTTGTACAACATACGCAGCGGTGAAGCGTTTTTGGTTGGGATCCCATTGTTTTGCTCACATGCATCTGAGCCTGGAGCAACCTGAGGCTCAGCATGCATGTGTATTTGTGTAGGTGCGTGTGTGAGGCTACTTATTTTGCATGCCCTGGAGAATGTACCTGTGACTTCCCCCTCTGATATGAACTCAGAGAGACACTTATCTCCTTGGAGCTCTTCTTTTTCTTTTTCACTCATTTCTGATCTATTCTTAACTTTTTTTCCACAGATTTAGACCTCAAACTGTTCTTCTCTAGTCTCCAAAGTATGTCTGTATTTGTTACAAAGCATTTTCTAAAATCTATTATAATAAATACTCCTGTTTCAGCAAGATGTCATAAAAATGCATGGCATTTAACATGTAAACTTATGACAACAAGAGTGTACTGGTATCTTGATTTATCACCACGTCTTATGTTTATTACCCTAAAAAGCATACTGTAACATTTCACATAAGATTTTAGGGTCTTTTCTGGTTACCGATGGATACTGGAACAAACAACAGCCTTTATAAGCCTATAACACCATTTTTTTTTTTTTTTTTTAATAAGAAACAGTTATTTAACCAAGGATTTAAAGAAAATGCTCACTGTGTGAAAAAATGTTCATCCCTGATAAGTCCTCTATGTCAGTTTAAGCAGCTTGTTGAAGTTTAGCACACTACTCCATCGTTCATCTATTGATTTATTCAGTCTTGGTTTGTTTTTCCCAAAGCTAAAATAATTCCATGGTACAAAAAAAAGCTGGTTTTAAGAAGAAAGTAAAGTTAGTTTTTGACAAACACATAAGGAATAATTCTTAAACAAAACAAGCTAAAAACAAGTATCACATTTTTAAGTAGATACATATCTAGCTATGATCTTACACATTTACATGAAAGTGTAACACTAAAGATTTTCTCTTGCTGCACCACAGCAATTAACAAATCTCTTGAGGAAGTTATTTAAAAGGCTTGACATTAGAAAACTTAGCGCCATGATCAAAAAGACTGCCATCTCAAAATTAATTTGATATGTTACATTATACTTGACTGACATATTTTAGGTGTACTTAGATCAAAGAATGCAATGAAAATACATAAATTATCAAATCTTTTTATTTAGACTTAACTAGTATTACAACAAAAAATCATGCACAAACTCGAACTGAAATCGGGTCTAAAATAAACCTTTTTTTTTACATTTTTAACTCTTTACAAACTTGTCTTATTGTTTAATTTGAATTAGCAAACTAAACTAAGAAGAGTTTGAAGATGGGTTTCACGTGACTGTTATGATTATGTGAATCATCTGAGTTTTTTGTGTCAGCCAATTTTAGAATGGTATTGAAAATCCAGGAAGCATAAAATGGATGAGACAAAATGAAGATGCTTTGCAAGCATACCAAATATTTTGGAAACAATTTGTGACCAACCATAACAGTTAAAAGTTGCCAGAATACAATGTGCTTTTCCTTTGAAAAAATGCATATTTTATTTTATGAGCAGTGGTAAAACACTACCCTGGATTAGCACAAAAGTATTATGTCATATTGTTGGGTGGGTTTTTACCCACTGCTCTCATTGTTAATGTCTTATGAATGTGAGATTCCATCTACCATACCTTGTACTAATATACATTTCATGAGCACTTTTAAAACAGAAGTGTTGTCATCTGAAAAAAGCAAGGATCTGAAGATCTGCATTTTGGCATCAAGTCCCTCTGTTTGTGTGTATGCCTCATGAAGAGCCTGTGGTCTGGTGAATCACTTTGGGCATATATATAAGACTGCAAAGCAGACGTTTGCATTATTCATCACAGCCGCACCGGTCCCCTCCTTCTTTATTTCTCCCTTTACTCTGCAATTGCTCATGTCTTCATTTTTTTTTTTTTTGTATTCTCCTTAAACACATATTCATCCTTCTCTTTCCTTTGCTTGCTCCTTTCACCCTCTTACTTTCCTCTTTTATTGAGTATCCTTTATATTGTTATTTAAACCACGCTGCAAAATTTTGCAACACAATGACTTCCCCACATCTAAATTCAAACCATGCCATACACATATAAATACACAGAAAAACTCAAAATGTGGCACCAAACAAGAACTTGTGTCATTCTGATGCAAGTCCATATCCATATTAAAATAAATATGTGCTTTTACAAATGATTTGGCCCTTTCTTCAATTAGTAATCAGGAATGACATAAATGTTTGATCATCATTGTAATAAGATTGGTTGCATTCCTTTTCATGTGGTTTATTATGTAATCTAAATGTTCAGAGAGTTGAGTAGTTATTTCACCCATTTTCTATGTTTTATTCAAGCTTATATTATGTACAGTGTATCCTCCTCTGCAAGCTGATTTAATCTTAACTCTAATATCCATGCCATGCCAATATTTATCACACATTTGGGTTACTTAAATGGGATAGGTCCCCCATTTGCTTTTTCAAAGGTGACACAAACCTTGAAACCTCAAATGATGCAGTTTCTCAACAGACCACTGTAGAGAGGTTTCAGAATGTAGTGATTTCTCATTAACTTCCATGTTAAGTATACCAACAATAAATGTACCTATGATGTAGTCTTGTTTTTGATGTGTTAAGCTTTATTTTCCATTCATTAAACTACAGAGGGTTACATTAAAAGAAAAAATAAAGTCGTTTTGATATTATAAGAGCCTGAATGTCTCCATTAGAGTTTTTTTTTTTTTTTTTTTTTTTAAACACGGATGGAATCAAGGAACCTCTACCCTTACTTTGCCTCCCCCAGACTGGCCTTTTTTAGCATCTAGCTGACACGGACGGAGAAAACTGGTCAATGTGCCCGCTCCACTTCAGACCTCATATTTATTCCTCAGATCCCTGCGGGTGATGAGATCCAGTTAATGGCGTCAGAGGATATCTGTCCATTCTGTATGACTGCAGAAGTAGAAGAAAAGGAAGATTGTGAGGACTGGGAAGGTTGTACTACAAAGTGCCCACAAATGAACAGTCATCAAATTTCACACTGGATTTATCCACTTGCAAAAAAATAACCAAAAAATCAAAGCCATTGAAATCACAATTAGAAAACCCCCATAATGGAAAATATATTCCATCCCAAGTCCAAACCCCTTAGGCTTTATAATAGACATCAGTAAGGGGTTGGGGGAGTGTTAAAGCCACAATCCAGACTGAAACAGCAACGACTGATCATTAGCAACCTGAGTAGTAGCCATAGAGTGAACATCAGGCAATGTTACAACTAATATTCTCATTCATTCAGGTGATGTTGTCTCAAAGTTGATTTAGCTGGACGTTTTCTCTTCTTGAAATGTTACTCCTCTCATCCAAGTAGCTTCATCAGCCAAACTGATGAATACGTCTATATGTCATGTCTCAACCTCAAAACAAGCTCAGGCAATACAAATCAGTGCAGTTCAAAAGGAATGTAGATCAGACAGGATGGAAAGACAAGCCACATGTCTTAGACAGATGCAAGAAGTAGCTGGTATAAAATAGTTCGTTCTAGTGACAGTTAGATTGAATGACAACACAAAAGCACTGCTCAAGATTTCACAGATAGAGTCAAGTATATGTTTACTAAACTTAGATCCCTTCTTCATCAGTCAATTCCGAGTTCATTTTGAGAGCAACTGCTCATGAATGGAGTCAAGCTGATAATCCTGCTTAAACCAACTGTCATTAGCTCTTCTATAAAACAGTAAGAGTCACAGTTTTCTTGAAAATGTAAACAAGACATGCTTTGTCCTTATGAACTACATATGTGTTTGTTTGTTTTTTTTTTTTTTTTTTTTTTTTTTAGTAAGATTAGATCATTATTAACTAAGCACAAATAGGGACATTGGCAACATTTTAGTGGGAAATCTTAGTTCCTTAATTAAGTAAAGTGATTGGTAGAAAAATACTGTATAATCAAAATATGTATTTGTGTTGTCAGTTTGAAATATCTAATAATATCAAACACCTCTGCCATTTTGTCCTGTTAGGCCCTATAAACTGTTGAATGAACAGTTTTGATTTTTGGTGCTTACATCTCTTTCACCACAGGATAAAATATTCATATATCAACAAATCCACATCTGTTTGCTCAAACTCTTAGGAACACTACACACGAGGCGTTTAACCATTAATAGTAAAAACCAGTGAAGTTTACACCATTAGCACCTTAATCAAACTTAACTCATCTCGGAATTAATGGGCAAATTTGTCATAAGAAGGTAGACAACTGATTTCAAACTCTGTTAACTTTGGGGGCAATCATTTTCTGATGAGAATTTGCAACAAATATAGCAGGCTATATAAGATATAAAATAATAAGTAATAAGACATTACTTCCCCACAGAGAGTTTGCTGTGGTAGCCTTACAAACTTGTTTTTACGTTTTTGCAGTGGATAGTTTGTAAAACAACAACTTTCTCAGGAAGAAGAGTTTTCTCAAAAAACCTCCAGATTGAATTATTGCAGACTACTCACATTCTGCATTTATGTTGACTTGTCAGATATGACAAGATATCAGGTCAGATATGACCTGCACAGTGAAAAAAATCCTTCTTCATTTTTTTTGTCGTAATGGTATGGAAATACCAGAATATACATGTTAAAAGTCCCTGAAGTCAAACTTTTGTTTTCTGTGTGAAATTCGACACTTTCACACAGAAGAACAGTGGGAAATTGTTTCTATAAAACTCCCAGCAAACTGTAAGGGGATATGATAGAACTGCAACATTTTGTACTTTCTCGTTTGTTTCAAAATTGGAAAGAAAGACAAGTAGTATCAGAGACATAGTGGGAAAAAAAAAATCTTCCTTTAGATAACAGCTTAAAACAAAATTATGAAGAGCTCAAAATAAAAAAAAAGGTTCCTTCTCTGCATAGAGAATAACTTTCTGGAGTTGTTTTGACATCTGGTAATAACAACAGCTGAACACCAAACTAATAATGAATGACAGTCAAGTTCAACTGGCAAGATGCTCTGCGGCCAGGTCACCCAGAAGAGGTGATATCTCTCAGCTGGTAAGGGAAGGCTGCAGAATCTTCCCAGAAGGGCTTTAGGAAAGGCGTCTTGCTGGTCATCCTTCCTGACATTTCAAAACCCCAAACTAGTTGAAAAAAAATATTTTATACAATTTTACCTCCAATGTATAAAAAAGTTAGATTTGAACCTTGCAGCTGTATCTTACTTCCTCATCACTTCCACCATAAGTTGCAAAAGGAAGAACAATTTAACTTTATTGTGGTGCAGGCACCACCTGCACTATTGAGAAATGAAGACTTCTTCATCCTAAAATGTGCTACAAACATTTAAAAAATACATAATAAACACTGACGTATTTTTTCATCTTGAAATTATGCAATTTTAGGATTCAGTTTCCTCCTTTGTGGCTTTATTTTTCTAATTAACATTTTTGAAATAGTTAATTTTATATTTATACACAGGAAAAAATCTGAGCACCTTTGAAGCGGGCCCACCTGTCCAAACATAGATTTTTCACTTAATTTACAGGCCATTCTTCATTACAGCTGAGCAAGCCTTGAGGGAACTTATTGACATTGCGGTCTATAAATAAGAAAAGCGTACTGTTTAAGCCTAATTAATCATGACCTATATTTACAACTTCTCTTAATGACTTGGAGCCAGTTTTGATTTCTTATTACATAGGTCATAAAATTCATGCCTGTTTTATTTTCCTTATTTGCATCACCTCTCACATTTTAAGAGTAGACTCAGCCTGTTTTTTATATATATATTGCAGTTGAAGAATGTAAATATAAAAATTAAATACATTTAAAAATACAAGACCGTGTTCACAGAGGTGTGTAAACTTTCAAAAGTCTACATGTTAGTTAATCTGTGTCTAGAGTTCTCCAACAATTTTTCAAAAATAAATAACTTCTCCATGCTACCTAAGTTATGGTGCCTACACACCAAACGCAATTCGTGCAGCGGAGGCGGCCAGTTTCAATGTAAAGTCAATGGTTTAGACGCAATGGAGGTTCTGCGACGCAAATTCAGCAGCTGACACAGTGTGAAAGTCTGGAAACAGCATGAATTGAGCGACGCAGAGCGAATTCAGTGGCTGGTGTGGTGAGCCAGAGTAAAAGAAAATCTAAACTCTGAGGAGGTCACCACGTCTGTATCAGCCAATCAGGGACTCAACTTTGGGGATGTGACGGTTTCAGTGACAGCGGGCAGATTTCACATCCAATATGGTGGATCGGATCTCCTGAACTTCCGTTCATTTTCTCAACCTGATGTATCCCTTTCGGGACAGCGGGATTTCTTGAACCCTTCCCGCCACTGTTGGGCGACAGTTTGCTTCAAACACAGTCAAAGAGAGACGGAAACACCGTGGAAGCGGCTGTCATCCAAACACAGCGGGACTGAAGCTCACTATACCTAAATCAGGAATGCTCACACTTTCTTGGCATGTGAGCTACTTAAAACACATCAATTAATGTAAAGTTTTTATTTTAAAGTGCTCAAACATACAACCAGCATGCTGTTCCAACAGAAATACACAATTTCTGTTTAAAAACTATGAAAAATCCATAGATGAACAAATCCTATCATGACAACCCAAATGAGCCCTTCACGCAGCATTTTACGGGTAGCTGTCTTTATAAAAGGACAAATGTGTCAGCTGCTCCTGTGGTGACTGTGATACAATGTCATTTTTGTTATCAAAAGAACCCTGGGTTCGAATCCCACACCCAGCTTTCAAAGTTCATTGAAGCTTCTTTTCCTTTTATCCGCTAAATTACTTAACACACATTACTGTAAATACTAATTAAAAAAACATCAGGACAATTCTTTGGATTTAAATTGGACCGTATTTTTATAGCCACAAGTTTTTTTAAGTAATACATAGTTAACACAAATACGTGCAGTCAATGGAACCTTTAGTTTAGATGTTCTTGTTGGTTTTAAAAACATGTTCATAGAAATAGAAAAAACTAATGTATTCTTTATGCTTAATAAAATGCAAACATATATTTAAAAAGTAGAACACAACAATGCTGAGATCAAAGCAGGTTGCATCTAGAGTGGTAGATTTACAAGCGCAGGACAAACCGCTGTCACCACTTGCACAGGTGGGTTCTAAGGAGTGTTTGGTATTTGATCACTGAATTTGATTCTTCTTCTTTGCGGGTAGTTGGTTTATATTTTCGCACATTTTTTTGATGGCCCGTGATCTACATGGGGACGTGATTACCGATGTTCTTGTAGAGCTCTTCGAAAAAGAAAAAAACTGATCTCTAAACATAATCTATGTCTTCCATGCAATGTACATGAAATACAGACAACGCTTCATGTAGTGATCAACAGCATTAGCTGGTAGCTCCTCCCACAAGCGAACAAGGCGGCGAGCTTAGGGAACACATTTTTGGCAAGGCGGCATGGCGAGAGAGGGGCGGGCCATGCGAATTGCGTCCGGTATGAATGCACCTTAAAAAGTAAATCAAAAACAGCATAGAAGCAAAACCCTTAAGTTTAAAACTAAATTTTAATCATTTTGGTTTTATGTGAACATCTGCCTTTGGCTGAGTGGTTTTTTTTGGCAGAACCGAGTGATTTACACCATCCATCCATAATATATGCTTGCTTCATCTGAATTAGGTTGTAGTTTGCTGGTGCCAATCCCAGTGATAATAAGAGGAAGAACACATCCTGGACAGGCCAGAGCTAGATTCATAGACAGAAAACCACATACATACACCTAATGCTACAGTACATTCACATCGGCCACTTTTAATGAATGATCTAGGTAAATGAGCATACGTATAGAGCATATATCAGACTTTCGCGTTCAAAACTTGTGTTATCGTCGCTATGCAAGTTTTAGGTCTGTTATTTGGCTCTATGTACAAAACACATGCCCATTAAACATTGAAGGTTAAACCAGGTTGAATTTGACTCAAAAGATGATAGTGACGAATGGATGACGTCCAAGAAAGTACCAACTGTTTGAAAACTAATTATATATCGGAATAGAGCTGTAAAAGAAAAAGCCTGGAAAAAGATTCACACGTCTTGCACCACTTTGACATCTCACACCAAGTCTCTTCCAACTGCACAGGGCGGACATGCGCCAGTGAACAGTTGCAAAAGAAAAACATGAACATGAATCTTTCCATGTGCTGAATGCTCGTTTAGCACGTTCGCATGGCGGGTGCGAACAGAGTACAACAGACAACGCTTTGACTCTAAAAAAAGAACCCATGCAGCATGTTGTTGAACTAGGGGAATAAAGCCAAAGTTCTCAAAGTAGCAAACCACGCATGAACTGGGAGAGCATGCAAAGTATTACATTTCATAAATGAACACCACAGCAATAGTTATGTTTTACCATTCAAGAACTCAAAAGGACTTTAGGATTATAACACAAAATTGCTTAATGAAAACAATGCCAGACAGTTCTTGGAAAGTACATATAATTTTGGTATTCTATGTTTTGCTGTGTGACAGTTGGGAACCATTTGAATATGTAGAAGCTTTATTAGTTCTTTCTATTATATTACATGCACAATATAACTGTGATGTCTGATCAAAGTTTTTGAGTGGGTTTCAAAAGTACAAAGATATGTTTTTCTTTTTGTCTCTCATTCGACTTTTCAGGTTTTCTAATAATAATCCCACAAAACTCTATTAACTATGGATCCAAGCTTCCATTGTTTCTCCTCGCCATTGACGTAACATCTAAGATTTTTTGATGGATGGGCTGACTGGGCTGTTTTTTACTCTGTATTTGCTACTTTTGATCATGCATATGGGACTTTGTGCATGTGTGTGTTTATGTGTTTAGCCCTTTTGAAAAATACACAGAGTTTCTTTAAGTGTTTTATGTATCAGATAAACACTATAGTTTTAGAGTAAAGTCTGACGCAGGATTGCAGCAATTTTTTTGCTTACATTTAAGGCTGAATACGAGTGAGGTGCTGTTTTGAGCTGCAGCCCAGTAGATTCAAAATTGTTGAAAACTAAAGGAACAACTCTCATAGCAAAATCAAATTTTAAAATCAAAGTGAATAATTGTGTCAATGTAAGTGGGCTGTTGCACACAGCAGGGTTGTTGCAGGAGATGTTCAGCAAAGTCAAGCCTCAAATAAAACAAACATTTCATTAGTTCAAGCAGCCTTGAACTATAATAAAGCTCTGTGACCTAATATTTTGTCTTGGTAACATAGTGTTCCTTGTATACTTTTTTTTTTTTTTTTTTTTCATTTCTTTGCTGGTTTAGAAAAAAAAAAGCTAGTGAAAAAGGTTGACATTTTTAAATATAATACCAAAGTATTTTTAAGATTTCTATGACATCTACAGAAAAGGATTCCTAAATAAAAATAATCAGGTTGACAACAATACAGCATAACATTCTGGAAGCTGCCTTTGTTTGGCAGATAGGCCATAATTTTTGTAATAATAAGTTTCATATAATAGGTTGTAGAATGCTGTATCAACACAGTTAAAAATTAGAAAAAGTTTTTTTCACTTTGTGGTAAATATTGCTTTAGGCAAGACATGTAACACAATACACTGTATAGAGAGAAATTAAAGAATACCAAAGAAAATTAATTCAACTCCAGAGTGTTAATTTAGTTTTAACTCATTTCTATGCAGATGTTCTATGGCTGCTTTGAACTGATGTTTCTTTTACTGGTTAACCTATTTCATCCGGGCATTATGGCATGCATGTGCAAGTTTTAATAAAAGGATTTATTTAAAAACGATCCATCCGATTACCATAAATGTTGATGAAGTGTTAGGTTAATGCCTGAAGGGAAGTCAATTTATAATTTTCTCATTAACACCAAACAACAAACACTTGTTAAAAGTTAATTAGTTACTTTAAGGCCCCATTTATTTATTTATTTATAGTTTTAATTCTGACAAGAGTGACTCATTATTGTTAATCTTTTACGTATATTTGCATGATCTCATAAAGAGTTTTTTTGTTTTTTCAATATTACACAAAGCTGTGTTTGAAATGTAGGATTATTCATTTACATGTTTATTTTTTTTTAAATGTTGTCTACTTCTCAAATTATACAGAAGACTTAAAAAGGACAGCTTTAAAGAAAAGGAACAGTCTGCAGGAACAACAAGATTCATTTAAACTCATAGATTTGCAAAATAATGATAATAATCCATGTAATTACTAAGAACCAGCTTTTCCACTCAATTATCTGTGCAAGTTATAAGACCGCTTCCTTCATCTGCACAGTGTTGGCACTCAGATGCATGAACTCTAAATCAGTAATGTCAGTGGACAAACCCCCAAGTCCTTAAGAGCAGGTTACTTTGCATCTCATGGCCCATGTGATGACATAAAATCATTCAAATTGAGGGTTGGTAGTGACACATCCTTTTCAATGGGTGTTATTACTGTTTGAAACAAATCACCACATTTTCAGTAAAATAAATAAATAAATAAACAGTTTGGCATTTCAGGTAAAGCCCCCCCCCATCCCAGACCCCCCCGCGCCACCC
>BSAI01000162.1:18467623-18494384 GCA_036245035.1 Adrianichthys oophorus | reverse complement strand
CTTTGTGTCACCAGGCTATCACAGCTTCTTCTTTAATAATTTTTAAGTTAAATAACCTCAGTGTAAAACAAAAAAAGCAAAAAAAACAAAAACAAACAAACAAAAAAAAATTAGCATGCTCATTGGAGCAAAACTGCTGTTGTTTTTTGTATTTGCCCAAAGGTACATTTTGTCAATTAATTTTCTGTAATGAAGAAACAAGGAAAACATCAGAGATCCAAGTAGCAATCTGGTATTTAGAAGTATCTTCTTCTATAGAACAAGTGCATATAATGGCTGTTTTTGCACTGTCTTTTATATTTCTAACCTTTTCCAGGGCACTCCCTTTCTTCGTGAAAATATATTTAGTGTTTCAAAGAGTTGAGATTCTGATTCTATTAGAACTGCATGCTTTAGCCTCTTACAAAGCAAAAACTGAAAAGACAAAACAAAAAAGCATCCTGCTGTTGCAGTTTTCAGATATGCAGAGAATAACTGGATTCCGACCAGTCCAATTGAGAATTAAACTGGTATTATAAAGGAAAAGCCTGTAGGTTTTATGAAACAATAATAATAATAATAATAGGAATCCTCCACCACTGGAGAGATATCAGAATATTGTGTAACTTTGGGCAGTATAGCATCTCAGAGCAGTGCTGCAAACACATTTACAAGTCAGAATTAAAAGGAGGTTAGAGCACATGACCTTTGGCCTTAACACAAAGGACTCCCTCCGATACGTGATCTTATCAAAACGTCAGAGTGGAGAGAATTGAAGAAAGAGATCTAAGTTGCCTGCTCACAAAGTGACAACATCTCTGCACTCTCAACTTAGCAGGATGTGTTTCTTTTCCCTTTTATTTACAGATTGTAAAGTATCTGTCAGATTTGAACCCTTTTTATTACTGCAAGGTTTTCAAAAGGATTTTTTAAAGCTTTTTAAAATACTTAACAACTGTTATTTTTTTATCAAATTTATACAATTCTAAAAACATTTGTTTGATAATTTGACCAGTTTAAACAAATATGAATAAAAGTGCAAGGGATAAAAAAAATGCTGTATAGCACTGCATGCACTGATGAGGATGGAAGTACAGTATGAGAATCAGTTTAACACTGTGATCAGACAACAAGTTGTTTAATTTATTACAGGAATTTAGTCAATAAGTCAAAAAAAAAAATATATATATATATATATATATCTGAGGAGTCAACAAAGATCCAAAAAAGGAAGAAAAAAAAGACTGAACCTTTTATATTGTAACATTTTAAAATAGAAATCTCTTGATAAACTGTTGCGTTATGATTACATTTTTTCCCTCTTTGTGTGTGCTTGGAGGCTGCAGAAACACCGTAGTTGCAGATAATGCATTTCAAGAACTCATAACTGGTCTGAAGTAAACATTTTATGAGCATGCATGCTCATTTGTCTCCATACCAAACACAGTGACAGCTAGGATTGGCTAAATCCATTCGTCTGATCCCAAACGGGATGAAGAACTAAAAAAAAGTAAAAAGAACAAATGTTTAAACCTGATTGTGTTTCAAAACCACAACCTTCTAGTTTGACAATAACATTTGTTTTATGAATGGTTGAAAAAGAAGCAACAAAAAAAGAAAATTACAAGATAAACATGACAAATTTCTCCATGAGGAGATTTATGTGTCATGTCAGCCATATAGCCTCATAGACTGATTCCTTAGAAAGTAGCTGTCAGTTGTCATATTGTTACTACATCCAGAAAAATTAACCTAAAGCTACAGTTTGTTAGGAGGGATATGTCAGCAGCAGCAACTTCTCTGGACACAAGCTCATCTCAAAAGGGCAGATATGACAATGGATGCATGCTCTGTGATTAGATGAGTCAACTTTTCAGCTTGGTTTAAAAAAAAATGTAAGTCAGGTTTTATATATGTCAAATTGAAGGAAGACCATTCAGAAAATCCCTCCTCGTGGGTTACAGCGATACCACTGAAGTTGTCAGTGAAGCCTGGTATGAAATGTCACAAAAGTCAAAGATTTGCTGCTGGTAAAGACAAGTCTCTTAGCTGAAACTCAGTTTTCATTTCAGCAGGACAGCACAGGTCTAAAGCAGCGCAGCACCACAGTCTGATTTTCAGCTCCTATTGATTCTAGGAAATTGCTCACATTTTCTATCTGTAATTAAAGTGAAGGTGCTGGAAGTCTATGCTTTATCCAGAGTGGAAACCAATTAAGAAAATCCAATAAATATAAAGATTAGAGTTTCTCTTGCTGGAAAACAATATGTGAGATACTAAGTGCTCAACAGGTAAATCATTCAAGACTGTGCACTCAACCGAGTCAAATTGAGCTTAATCACCCACAAATTCATATTCAGTATTGCTTATGGGGGTAAGTTTAAAACTTGAAAATAATCTGCAATTTCATAAGCGAAGCCTTTAAAATCTGCACACATTTTTGAAGTCAAAAAGTGAAAAAACAGGTGATATTTTCTGGTAGGCCGAGTAAAAAAAAAAAAAAAAAAACAATATATTGAGCTACTGGATTTAGGGTTGATATATATTTTATATTTTACTTTTATATATTTTTTTTACATTTTAATTCATGCAGCATTTTTGCATTATACTGTAGTTGGTAAATGCACTTTCAGGTATGTTTTAATTGTAAATATATGGTGTAAATTGTGATTTGTGGCTTTGCAAAAATTAAATGTGTTACTTGTACTTTGCTCAATTAATTTTAAATGCTACTGTTTTTTTTTGTCATTATTTATGACAACACATCTATATGAAAGGAGGTTCTTAAAGTATGGTAATGGAGTAGATGGTGATTTAAAATAAAAGAAAAAAAGCAGAAGCGATAATCAGGTTTGCGCAATAAAACTGACAAAACCCAATAGAGTGATGCACATCTTCAGTTTAGATCAGTTTGAAACCCCATTTTCTTCTGAAACTGACCTAGAAAAACCAGTATTATTCTTAGGGTTGAGATAAGAGGTGGCAATCAATTATTTACTATTCTGGCAATAGATGCAACAGAATAGTGGGCTTGGCCAATTTTCTATAGAATATCCTGTGCTACCTCTGAAGCAATCATCTGGACAACGTAAACACTAAAAACGATGTTATCAGACAGACCATTAAGCATGTTTAAAAAATTACTGAAGAATTCAGGTTTGCCTGAATTAAAAATGACTTTGCTTCACCAAAGTTTGAATTTTGCTACAAGTAAAAAAAAAGATATATTGTCAATGAATACGGTGTGATTGCTCAGTTTGATTTGAAGAAAACTGAAACTAAAATCTTATTCTGGAAAATCACGGTCTGATTCTAACAGGCGGTTGATCTGTGCTTTGGGTTTTTGGGTTGTCCACTTTCACCGTTGAGAAGAGTGGCCACATCTTAAAGGGAGCGCCTACTCACCTACTTCACCTGCAATGACCTGTTGCATATAGCATAGAAAAAATGTACAAGAACCTTTTTGATCTACGGACTCACAGAGCGTGTATGATCTCAAAATGTCCTTTTTAGTACAGGTTTACCGAAATAAGGAAGAAAAATAGGCTTTCAAACTGACGTGGACAGAATCAAGGTTCTCAAAACTCAATTATCTTTTATTAGAAATATGAAAGCAGACCGTTAACGATTCATAAATGACACAAATACAGAAAATACTACTTCACATGGCATTTAGTTTGCTGCACAGCTTAACCAAACACCTACTGTACTGTTAGCGTAATTAGCCCTGTGAGGAAAGCTATGTTTGTTCTCACTGTCAGCATCATCTGCTACATGGAGCCGTAAGTACTTCTTACAGCTGCTGTATATAATATCTTGAAACGCTACAATCTGCCATATACATTTTATAAATCTTTTCCTTTCATGTTGAGGAACTTTTCATTAAAGAGCGGTCCAGACTGGAATGTACTATAAAAAAACTCTCACATTCATATTCAGCACCTGATTAGAGGATAACTTTTGTTATGGGGTGCAGCAGAAATAGTGCGCCACACAAGGACCTTTGCTGAGGTTTAGTGTAATTAGGCCCGAGAGTGGCCATTATTTTTCAACATGGCTCATGCTGTGGTTTTGCTTGTGTTCGATCCGGCTACCTGGCAGAGGGTTCAGTTAAACAAGCCCTTACAGAAAACCAAGCATGAGCTGAATCAAAATCTAACAAGACAATTATTGTTATTAAATCAAAACTATTAACTGTTATTAATTTAAATATTAATTCAATCTAAAATTATTATTAAACAAGAAGCAACAAACTGTCAAATATCCAAAAGACTGCTTAATATCTAGATTAAACATGGGATTTTATTTTATATTTTGTTAAACTTGTGTATTTGCTTGTTTAAAAGATCAATTCCTGCTTATAGGAAATAATAATAATAAACTGGACATAATGAATATGTGTGTTTAAATCTGTAAAAAATGCATTGTCATCAGATCAAAAAGTGCTCGGCTGGTCAATGTTGCACTCAACTATATTCTGAACTCCCATGCTGATGATTCAGTCAGACATAGTTTATGTGGCTGTTTGTTTGCTTGTTTGGGAGCTCTACAGCTTCTGCATGCTGAGATAGCGCATGTCTGCAAATGGAGTTTTAGCTGCTTTACAAAGCTGATATTCACCTGAGTAATGCTTTTATTAATGTGTGATTAAGCCACAGTTTTTTGACAAATTGTCCACAGAAGCACAAACACACAGCGGCTGAACAAGTCAGCAGTTCATTTAGAGTGAATCAGCTTTATGCAAGGCGTTGTGAGAGGTTCTTCCAAAAAAAATACACAAACAAGTATAATTAAACAAACAAATAACAAAAAATAAAATACTTATTTTGCACTTCTATTGTTGATTATTTGTCTTAATGAGCCATCAATGTGAATTCTTTAAAGTTGAACATAAGAACAAAAGCCATTCTGTAAGTCTTATACACTTTTATGCCATCCATCCATTTTCTTAACCCGCTACATCCCTTTTGGTTTCATGGGGTTGCCGAGGCCTGTCACAGCTACTGTTGGGCGAAGGCGGAGCACACCCTGGACAGGTTGCCAGTCTGTCTCAGAGCGAGATGTCATCAGTGACACCTAAATAACACACTCTCTTTATCAAACTAGAACTCTTTAACCATTTACACCATCAACAATTCTGACAGAGAAAAGTTACGTTTCATGTCAGCTTTGCACAGATACAGTATGCAACACTTTACAAACATAATGTGTTGCAAATAAGTGCAAGGCTGCTTTTCTGCACTTCAGAATCCATTTGAATTATGTCAAAGTCCCACTCCAAATATATTTGATCTGTTGTAAAAGCGTTCCCAGTGGTCTTTTATTTAACATTATGCCGTTTTTAGGAAAAATTAAATAATATAATTTTTAAGACATTTTTTGCAAAGCAGCAGGAGTTCATCAAACATTCACATGTACAACTTCACATTTGAGTTGCAGTTGGAACTTTTGGTGCGGAAGTAACCTTCTGTTGATATCCCATCATCTGTTTTTTACACTCCCTCCTACTAGTTTACAGCACCTCACGACCTAACCTACCGTACCAATGCAACAGAAAATGGTGAGCAATATCGGAGTTATGACAGTTTTAGATGCCAGCTCAAACAATGAAAATAAAGATGTTAATCTATTTGTCTGTAAGTGGATTAATTAGATTGGAGCAGAGCATTAAGACTTTGCACTGCCTATTTCACTTGCTGCGTCACAAAAGAGAACTTTTTCAAATGGCACTTCATCTGCTCTGATTCATCCCAATTTGAAAAACTAAATACTCAGAAATCTTAAATTATTTTGTATATATGATCACTATCACGAGAAAATGGTACAAATAAGAAAATGTCAAAAACAACAAAAGCACAAATTTTGTTTGAGTGGGTCTTTTATTGCAGCAACGGTTGAAGAGTTTTGGTAGTCGAAAGAATGTTAAAACTGGAGCGAAAGTTCAGATGCAATAAGGTTTAAACAGCAAAGCTTTCTTAGAGATTCACTTGGGGTCTGATTAAATATGACTCCTTTCAAAAATAGCAGAGTTGTGTGTACACACAAACAGATTAAATGCGTTGTTAAATTTGAATTTTTGTGGGTTACCAACTGAGAAGGATCAATGGATCTGGAACAGATAAAAACAGCAGAATTGAAATGAGGATTTAGCGTGAGCATTGACTTGGGCACGTTAAACCACATCAATGCAATCAGTGAAATGGAGAAGGAGCCTCTGCACCAAACAAATCAGTCTTTTAAAATGTTTTTTTTTCATCTATTATGCACAACGTGCTCACTGTTCTTCTGTAACACCAACACTAAGGTGGGATGCTCAAACTGTAGCAGGGCACACTCAGCAGGTTGATAGTCTTGGCTGGATCTATGCTGAAGATGGCCATTAATGCTTTGTTGAAAGGGACAGAAGAAGGTATACAGGGGATGGTTGCATAGCTGGCATTGTTTTCAACAGCCAGGGCTTGGAGAGGAAGAAGAACACTAGAGAGACGGTTGCTAGGTTGCGAGAAGTGGATTTTGCATAAGCTGCACAACAATACTTTCATGTTATCAAAAAATTTGTCTTTGGAAAAAACGACGTAGAAGAACATTGTTCAAATTTGTCACCTTGATTTGACCCACAAAAACTATAAGTTGCATGTTCAGCTTTTAAAATAAGATTAAATAATTTTGTCATTTAAACCTCACACTGTTTAGATTAAAAAAAAAAAAAAAAAAAAGCTTTTGCAGAGGACAATGTTGTTACTCTACCCCTAATTTCTTTTTTTTTTTGTTTGTTTGTTTGTTTCAACAAACCAAAATTAGGCTGAATCCATATGTAACAATGAAAACAAATCACAGCTAATTTTAGCAAATTGTTTAAACAGGTTGATTTATACGCAAATTTGATTTCTTATCTTGCTTGTTTTCATGAAACAAAAACTTGAAAGGGAGCTTATTCTATGTAAATGTAAATACATGGACTGAGAACATTTCTTTGGGTTTTATTTACACCAACCTCTTCAGAAGTGATCACACCACATTATAACATACAAAATTACTTTAATGCCTCAAGTGAGGTCAAAGGAGAGGGCAGCAACTCTGCTATGCCAAACAAAGTTTGATTTATAGTTTGGAATTGGAGAGGGCTAATTTCTGGAGTTATGTGTGATACAGGAATTACTGCAAAGCTGCTCTCCTTCACACATTATTACAACAAGATGCTTGTTTTTACATTTCCGTGTCCTTCTGGCCTTTGACATTGACATTTCAGCTAATCCGTTTTATGCTTTGTTCGCTTTATTTGCTTTCTCCCTCCTCCTCCACAGCATATTTTTTTAATTTCACCTCCAGCCGAACAATCAGCTTTTTGCTGTAATCTCATCAGAGAAACTAATCAGGCTTTAACACACCTATAGTGCCCCATCTCTCTCTATTGTTTTCTGATCTTTCTTTTCAAAATATTTCTCAGGAAAACAATACAACCACAGCAGTCAGGAAAAGTGCAGATATCACTGTGGTTCATGTTATCAATTTCAGGGCTATTACAGGGTAAACATTTTAATTTCACATGGAAATTGTATTCTGTCACGATATGATCCACTTTAGGATACATTTAAAGCACATTCCTTTAATGGATCTCCCCTTATTGTGAGGAGAAAAGAGAAGAATAAAAGCCTATTTCATCAGTTTTTTTTTTTAAGGTCGTGTCACACAGCCGCTACATACAATCTGTGCATACTGTATAGATGAAAATTTGTCATTTGTAAATATATGTGAAAAAAGCGAGTAAAGTTTTTTTTTTTTTTTTTTATGTGAAATTTTCACAGCTGTATCATGAATGAACCACAATTAAACCTTGTAGGAAGTACAAATAAACCACACAAAAAAAAACCCCACATAAAGCCACGCTTCACTTCACTTTGACTTTCAGAGAACATGCAGGGCAGAAGTTGCATTGCGTCAGCACCATGGTCAGCACCCGCTGCTGGCCCTTGTGATGCTAAGACGGATAATTGCGAGAAAGACCAGTTAGGCGTCCTGAGTTGCATCCACGCTCACCGTATTCGGCCCCCACCTGCTACCTGCCTTCCGCGCGGCATTGGCCACCATCCCCACATGAGACCTGACCCCTGCTCGGACAAGCTGGATGGGGACAGGAGAAGACCCCCGCTCGGTATAGACTCTTTGGGGGATTGAAAGATCGGTCAATTTATCTACCTGTCACACAATACGCGAGTCTTGCATAAACAGTGCAGGATTATTGCACAGTTTATATGCAATTCATTAGTGATTTGTGCATCAACTACGTAATTTTAACTTGGTATGCACACTGTTTATGCAAAATAAAAGCTATAGATCGGTTGTACACGTGTAAAACATGTACATTACACACAATGGAAAGATTTACATAATAATTGCATATAAACTGCACATAAGCTGAGTAATTCTCAATTGACCAATAATTTTTAAAAGCTCAAAACTGAATTCATGAAAGACTGTATCATGAAATGTATCATGCAATCATGTATCATAAAATGGTCTTTCATGATACATGTAATTTTGGTCTTTCATGATTACATGCATGGACAGTATGCAAATTGCATAGAGCAGCAGTGTGACACGACCTTTGGATGGCTTAAGAGTACAGAGATACCAGGATGCATCACATAGTTGAATTTTGTTTAAGTAGTCTGAAAATTGTCATAGTTAAGTGCAAAGCTTTTAGAAAAGAAGCATGTAGACCATTCTACAAATAAATAAATTAGATAATAAAGACAAATGTATATGGAGACTATTGATTTAAAAATCAAATATGGATTACTGATTAATAACTAAAAAAAGTTAATGACTGGTCAGGATTATTATAGATTTTCTGGAGTAACACAATTGATTTGGAAAGATGCTTGACAATATTTAATTCTTCAGACAGCTGAAAACGTTACAATCTTCCCCAAAAGTAAAGTACAGTTACACAAGAAGATTCAACACAATAATACAATAGTTTTGTTGGGTTAGAGCTATCCAAAGTCAGGAAAAATGTATTAAAAGGACAGTTGATGTTAATCAAGGTTTATTTCTGGGTCCTAATTCCATTTTCTTTACCAATGATACCGTAATCTTTACTAATGATACTGTGACAATGAAGACCAACAACGGCATTTTGTTTATGTTGATATTTAAACAAATTCATTTTAAAAAAGTTAGAATATAGGTGTTTCATATAAACTTGCAACAAAAAAAAAAAAAACATAAAATAGGCAACTATCACATGTAAAGAAGCAGTAAAAACTCTTTCTGTCTTGACAAAGATATTTTATACAAACACTTTGCACAGTGTGATTTTGATGTGTTTTTTTTTTTTTTTTTTTTTTTTTTTTTGGTTACTTGTTTTGGATTTGGGGTGTCTGCTAAATGTGACTGCAAATATCTCATTGTGTGTGTGGACTGGTTGTTGTTTTAATATATTTTAGCCATGTTGTGACAAAAAAGACTTTTAATGATAAAACTTGATTTAAACCAATTATGGAAAACTCCAAACTTGATTTAACTTACAACGAATGACATGTGGATTGCTGATAAGTACATAATTAAGTGTATGTTAATTATTTTAGTGTTTTTTTATTTATAAAAATGAATGTCATCATTCCTTAGATATCTGATTTAATCTTTTTTTTAATGCTACCTTAGTGAGTCCAATAACTTAGTTTTAATGAAAGGGAGGTTTGTCAGAAATATAAAGCAGAGGCATATTTGGCAAACCTTTCATGAGAAATTAGCTTATAAACAAGTGGTGTTAATATGAGTACATGCAGCTAAGTAGATATTATGAACCCACTTTTGCTTCACTGGATTCCCACCTATGGTCATTAAAATTTTTCATCACAGAGATTTTCTGCAGTAAAGACATATGCTCATTACTGAACACTCTAAAACTCCCAGGATCTCTAAATATCTTTGGAAGCAACTGGTTGGGTCCAAGTCATTAATAATGTGCATCACATTAAGCACTAATTAATCACTCCAAAAGTCCTAATTATAATTATGTCACTAAAGTTAGGCGGCCCCTGCAGTTCAAAAACTTGAATAGTGCAGTCTTCAGAGTTAGCTTCTTCTGTCACCCCCAAGGTTTGTCAATTGATTGGTTAAAGCATGGTGAACTGAGTTCATCCAAAAACCAGGGACTAGTTAACTTTCCACCTGACACTAAAGCCAGGGAGAGGCCATTTGTTCAACCCTCAACAACTGCACAGGTTTTACTGTCTGATTATCATCTGTTAAGACCAACAATTAACCGCAAAGGTCATACATGTACATAGGGAACAGGAATGGAGTCTGTGCATGTCAGACGGAGTATCCTACAACTGGGTTTCACCCAGACCTACACAGAATTTCTTGTTACATAAGGGAGGAGGATTGTGATTCTGTTTCCAACTCAGTAGTGGCTGTCTTCAGGCCATGAGCGTAGTCTTGCCTCGAGTTCATTCTCCAGCCAGCAATGCATTTTGTGGGGCAAGGGGAACAAAACTCACCTGCACTGTCAATTTCCTCTGAGCGCTGATTGAGCGGTGCTGAAGCTGCTTAGTAAAAGCAGAGTTGCTCTGCTGGCTATCTAGTCTTCATTGTGTACTGTTGTGTCCGGATTCCTTCACTATTCACTACTTAGTGCAATATAGTGTGTTTGCCATTTTATAGAGCTACACAAAAACTGAATTAAGTCTTCAAAGAGTCATGTCTCTTAAAGCAGCTGCAATGATTTTGAAAAAAAAAACCTAAACAGCCATTGTCATCAGCATTCTGGAGGTGCATACTTCTGTCCCAGGTGACTTCCAAAAGCCAGACAAATGGTAAATATAACCTTTAGTTGCTCAGCCAAGCTCATGCACACATATCCTGGTTCACATTTACAGACATGAAAAAAGAGTTAAAATGGTTCAAACAAAATGAATTCTAAAACTTCCCATTAATTCATTTTTTCCATCAGCTTTTTAGACTTGCAGGATATGTTTAATGTATCAGATTTCAGACTTTTCTGGTGGTTAGGGAGCCAGACTCTATTAAAATCTAGCAGGTTTGATCCCTTATGCATGGATATATAATGACTAAAGTTTTGACAAATGTGAGCTAAAACTAGGAGACACTATCATTTCCAAGAGGTGGATATTCAGTTTAGTGAGACTTTCCTCTTTTTTTTTTTCAAAAAAAGAAAATAATTTGTCTGTTTGTTTGTTTTTTATAATATTTAATAATACTAGATTTTACAGCATTACAAAAATAACTGGTAACATAGTAATCATTAAGAGATGTTATTTTTCAAAATGACTGGACATGACTTTCGGTTTTTTTTTTTTTCCTAGTAGCAGAATAAGTTTGATATACTAGTTAAGCCATTTACATAGAATCACAAAACTTTACAACATTAACCTGCCTACAAAAAATGTCCCAACAAAACGGATAGAAACAGCAATACCTAAAATGTAAAATATAAAAAAGCAAATATGTTTCAACCATAAAACAAAACTCTTCTCTTTAAGTCAGATGTGCTTTATTGTCACTGACCAAAGTCTGGTCAGTTTGACAACTGCATTGGTTGCTTACTCTGTGACATCAACTATGCAACATCACATGACATGTAAGCTTGCTCAAGAAAATTGCCAAGTAAATCAATCTATTAACTACATCTTCTTCCAAAAGACATACCAGAGATTTAAGTGGAATAAAAGGACAGGACAGAACCATTTGTTTTTTGACACAATGATCACATCATGTTGACAAAACTGCCACTTACAGTCAGATAGAAAACCATCAAAATAAGTACATATTACTACACGTAGTGTAGAATAATTCAGTTTGAGGTTCTTCTTTGTAGTCAAGAGGACATAAAGGTGGTTGGTGTGAGCAAATAGGATGCAGAGGAGAAGGTTGAATAGAAGATGATGAATTGCTGTGGTGTATAGAAGGCAACCAAAAGACAACACAAACATTGACTGCAATGTGAGTTCAAGTCAACAAGGAATGGGAAGGGTAGGACACTCAAATGAGTTTTGATTTCGTTTAGCAATGTATTCTAAAAAAAATTGAAAATTGAAGAAAAAAAAATCCCAAAACACAGATTTTCACAAATTTCAGATATAAAGGAATGCATTGATCAGAAATAAATAAATAACAAAGGTGTCATCTTCTTGACAGTGTAACTACTAATCATAAATAGACTGTTTGCAGTAATGTGTACACATGTCACAATAGATTCATTAAATATCATTATTGTTGATTAAAGCAGAGTAGAGTTTGATTTGTTGCATGAGAGGTAGTGGTAAGAAACAAACCTAATACTTGTTGATTATTGTCAGAATACATTATCGCATTTATCCAAAATTAATGTCAATTTAAGAATATTGATAGCTAAATGATTGCCATCAGAAAACACTTCCACATTATTTCAGTAAACAGTTATATATATCACACAAATAAAAAAAAAAATAGGAGGTCCCTATTGATTTTCTTTGTTGAAATCTGTGCACCTTAAACCTTCTATAAAAATCACTTTTTTCCCTCTGTAAAATTTCTGATGATGCATTACAAGATTCACAAAAAACATTGTTTAAAACTCTTGGCCTGAAGGTCCAGTGTCTTACATGTTTTCCATCTAACTTGCCACTGAAGCCTCTTATTAGTTAAGAATACCTGATCCAGGTAAAGCAAGATTTCTTAAAGACCAGCAGGATGCTGGCCATCAAGGCATGTAGTCTAAGACCACTGAGTTAGAAAATACAAATATTTGTACCTACTGTATCGGGTTCAACTCTCAAAGTTCAAGATGTTGATCCCTTAAAAGACTATAACGCTGATGAATGGATAAGCAGTATAGTAAACTTTTAAAAGTTTACAGCTTTTTTTAGCTAATATTAAGATAACGCGTTACATTTTTTTACAAACATTTCAACCGCAAAACTGCAAAAAGAAAAGCTCTTGTCTTGCAAGGCTCTTGCCATGCAAAGAAAAATCTCTAAAATACTGTGAATGATAAGTTATGACACTATCCTCATTAAAAAAAGGAAAAAAAAAAACTTTACAAGTACTCTTGCATGAGTCTTCTCAAAAGTCAGGCATGTAAAAGATGTTTTCAGTCATCCAACTAATGGTTTGGTGCTGCAGAAACTCTGAAGAAAAGAGGTACAGCCAAAGCTTTGAAGCCCCCTCTAACTGACTGCGAAAGGCTGCATAAATGAACTTTTTAGATGTATTTTTCATGGCTTTTGATCTGCCACTCTTTGATACTCTTAGACACAGGCCGCTGACAGGTTGATTTGACTGTAGACGGTCATTTCTGACCACTGTGAGTATATTTATAGAACAGGAGGGCAGTAGGAAGACATGCATTCCAGTCCTTTCACCCTCATCGTTCTTTCCAGACAACATTATGTTGCAGCATGTCATTTTGTCTCTTTGTACGGCTGGTTAGAAGCACAGTGATGAAAAAGACTGAGCTGCTATTATCTGTTTAAACTTTACAGAGTCTGCAAAAAAATTCTGTTAGTTTCCATTGGAGCTCTGCTATGAAAGACATATTAAAGATTTATGATTTCCTTCTTTTATGAAATTTTTATCTTGATCAAATATGTACACAATCAAGCGAGGCAGGAAACTTTCCAAACCAAACTGTATTTCAGCAGAGAAAGCTGGAGATTATGCACTTTGTGAAAAGATGATTCAAAGGTGATTTCAAAACATAAAAGAACAATGCGCAGAAGTGTTCCATCATAGACCAGTTTGTGGTTATTTTTTTATGGGAGGAACTTTCAAATATCTGCAAAATATATGACTTAATATATTGGAATGTGTTTTGCTTTATTTTTTTATGTTTTAATGACAGTGAAAACATGACATGAAGAAATGTCCCAACAGGGTTACTGAATTGCAGGGTGTTTATCTAAGCTGTTTTGTTCTTTTGTCTACCCAAAAATGTCAGCCAACCTAAATCTCTTTCTACGCCCAACATTTTCCTCCTGGTTTTGTCTCTGTTATTTTTTTTAATGGATTCCTGACCTGAACCACTTCAAGTTGACCTCGCTATGAAAATCTCCCAAAACCTCTCTTTATATAAGATTTTGAGGCAGCAACACAAATCCAGACTTATCTCAGTGTTATGCTTTTGGGTTTTCAGCCCACTGCTGACAACAACTGCCAGATAAAACTGTAGTATCTTTGAAGCTCTGTTGTAACTGTGAAAAAAAAAGCATGTATAATATGTTCTGTGTATTGTAAATTATATTCTAAACAACATAAGGATCCTGCTGGTGATTATTTTTAAACAATTGTGGATTTTCTTTTCAATATTTTAAGAGCAACAAAGTGTATGAGCAATTTCAAATAAAACTTCTACTGTTAATGCCACTTATTTTATTATAGCAAACGAAATGTCAAATGAGCAACATTCTTGTTAATGATGGGGCTATAAATATGATGGTCATGGTTACATTTGGGGCAGAAAAAAATATTCCTTTATATTCTGAAAAGCATGTGTTTTATCACTATACTAAAGTTAGCTTTTCCGATTTTGGGGGAATAACTGCAAGAACAAACAGTTAAGACTTCAAGATCTGCACCTAAAACATCTGTTTTCAGATGACCTGGTTAATACATCAAGTTTAAAATGAGATTAATAAACTAAAAAGAAGAAGGGTCTTTAAAAAGTGAAGTGCGTGAACTTGGAATTGAGACTTCAATCCTTAAACATTAAAATAAACATGGAAAAGATAAGTAATAAAGATGTTGACAATCCTAATATTTTAACTTTCTTAACTTTAAAAGTGTTGTACCTGACATTGTTACAGATGTTCAAAATTGGTCAGCGAAGTATAAAGTGAACTATCCCGACAAGGATTGCAAAAAGACTTCCATTATTCTCTCTCGTTGTTTTGCCCTGCCTTTATTTCCTGGCCAATGACTGAAGAGATTTCAAGTCAGATGCTTTAGTTTACAAACTATGGTTTGAAACTGACATGTCGGGTTGACAGCACTCTGAATACAGACCAAACGCAAGGTTCAGGATTCGATCCGGAACAATTTAAGCAAACTCGGTCAAGACCGAATTACTTTTCCAGTCTGACTTCACTCTAAGATTCATGCCACCTGCATCTACCCACTCATGTACTTTGTCTTCGAATGTACTGTGCTTCTGTGTTTTAACGTGTATCTTTTTTTTTTTTTTTTACTTGTATATACACATTGTACTCAATGTTGAGATTTGACTTTTTTTTTTTTTTTTTTTTACCACCAATGATCTAAGCCACCCTCTCGAGGCCCTTCTACACCCGTGAGAAAGAAGTAAGGGGTGCCTATTGTGCGCTGCATCCGGAGTCAACCTTGAACTGTTTGTGTGTACTTCTCTGTCTGTCCTGTTCTGGGTTGTTCTGAAAAACAATGAATTTCCCTCAGGATTAATGAAGTATGGTTACTACATTTGATTTGAATAATAAGAACAAGGAGACTTTCTTTCACCATTTTCTTTGAAGTTTAGTTTTGCAGGGGTGGGGCAAAACTGAGTAATATTGGGGGTCTGCCTATTTCAGGGTGTGTGGGTAAATGGTTCAACAAAGGGTTTTTCAGAAAAAAAAAAAAAAAATGACGGTACATTTCATAATTGCAAGTAGTCCAATAACCAAAAAATGTGAGAAGTTAAAAAAAAAACAGCAAGTTTAAAACTCAATTTGTGCCATCTGGCAGTATTGTAAACACTTGACACACTTTCTAATGCAGACAGAAAGCATATGCTCTATTTATACATGGAAATGTGCTTAAATACATGTTTATGGCTACAAGTGAATGTATTCTTTTTTATTATCCTGAAGCCTGAAATAGTCTTGACTTGCCTGTACGAGTCTATATTTCAGAGAAACGTTAGCTAACATCTAGAAAATACATTTTCATGAAGGAAGACATTTCCAGTTTTTATTAAATGAAGACGATGCTCTGAAAAAGACTGCAATAGAAACAACATTTTCTAATTACCTTAATTTCAATGAGGTCATGTACACAGCAAAAAAAAAAAATCAAATTGAGGAATGTGGAGCATTTCAATCTTGTTTGTCAGGGTGCCTCAGGACAACAAACAAACAAACACACACAAAAAAAATAAATAGCTGTATGTTAGCACCATGACAGTCAGTATACAGCATGAAAGCTGTGAAGATCAAGAATATTAAAATTAAGAAAATAGCATTGTAATCTGCTATTAAACTCATTAAAAATAGTAGAAGCCCTCACACTAACAGCCACAAGATCAAGTTAAAGAGGAGATTTCATTCATTTGGTGTCCACATCAATGTATAATAGCATTTCAAATTTTCACAGATTCCAAATAAAAATATATTTTTCCCCTAGTACAACATGGTACAGTCCAATGACCATCTTGAAATTGTCAGGATTGTGAACTCTGGTTTGGGTTTTGTTGTGTTTTTTTGAATTGTCCCTCAGTCACCAGTTTCAGGTTCATGATCAACAGCTGTCTTCATTTCTGTTAATTACCTTCAGTCTATTTAAGTGTCTGGTGTTCAGGTCATCTGTTCTGTTCTGCTCTGCCACCTTACTGTTTCTCCTATGGTTTTTGTCATGTTTAAGTTTGTTTATTAAATGATGTCACAATGTGGCTCTTTTAAGAGATTCAATTTAGAAAGTTTGAATATTTATAAAATCCTGAAAATATTTGGTATTTTTTAAAGCTCCACTTATAACAAGCTCTGTAGGTAAAACCCCGTTCCTTAAGCATCACTTATGTTTCAATAAAAGAGCTGTGCTAAATAAACCCAATGTATCTGATTGAAAAGTTTCCATTGACGTTTCGGGAGACAAAAACCTGCATGAAATGATACTGATTCAAAGCAGAAAAAGGTCATCTCCGGTCATAAAAGTGAACAACGTTAATATAACTCTTCACATACAAAGAGTTCAGACAACTTGTTTGAAAGAACAGGTGAAAAAGAGTGCTTTTTTTGTGTATATATTTTCAGTCTATCCCCAAAGCATTACCTCTCTAACCTCTTTGTCTTTCTCAATTCGCTTCATATTCTCACTCCAACATTTCTCACGGCCGTCTCAAAGGCCAAAATGTCTGCAAAGAACACAAGGATTCACAGGCATGTGAGGGGGACTCCCGACAGCATACATAACAGGATCAGCTGGAAGGCAAGAGCAGGAGAGCAGAGCAGTGACAAAAGGGGACAAGATAAAGACAGAGAGCAAACAAGACAAACAATGCAGAGCCATTGAAATATGTAAAAACTGAAGTTTAGCTTAAAACAAAAAAAAAAGAAGTAACTTTATGGGATTGCTGTTTTTCTGCAATGGGTAGGTTGGGAAAGTTTCAGTAACTGTCAAAAACTAGTCAACAGAAACATTAGGCTGGTTTAGACAGAGAAAAATGAAGTTGCTCATTTGTTCCAACTATTTCCGCTCAGTCAATAGTTGTACTTTTTTCGAGTTCTGAGAAAATAGATCTAATGGAAAGCCATAAAAACTCCATTTGAACTTGAAAAACAAAACACACCAGCCTTACTACTTGTTAGCCTATAAAGGGCTCAAAGGTAGCTAAAATGAGGAAATGTGTCAAATTAAAACTAAAGCATTCCAAGAGTTTGCTGCAAATCCATTCAATCAAAATGTATTATCCTGTTTCCTTTTGTTTTGATTAATTTACATTAATTACTAATTCAACTGCAGGTCTTGACAGCCTCACAGTTTGAACTGGTTATGGATTCATATCAGCACTTCCAGGTTTTTACTGCAAATTTGTTTGGCAGGTTCAACAATGACCAGTTCAGACCTCAGTGATGGAAAGAAAAAGATGATGATGAGAAAGGTTTTTTTTTTAGTTTTACTTTTCCATTTGATCAAATACAGCCGCTGGACTATGTCTCTATATGAGATTCTAAACAGTCTTGACCAAAGCTCACATATCCATCATCTCGCCTTCTTTTTTTAACCAGTGTTGACAAGCATCTATTAGTTTGTTATTGCGCTGTTCAGCAGGGATTCCCGTGGACTGCTCTGACTGTAATCAGTGGCTTCATTCACTGCAGCGATAATGGAAAGGCATATGTTTGTCAACCTAATATCTGTCATAAAGAAAAAAGAAGAAAATGGCAATCAAAAAATAAAATGATTAAAAATCAGATTTATGAGAACAAAATAAAAATGTAATTATGTTTCCGTTTAAAACGCAGAGTCAGAGCCTTGCTTTTAAAATATTTAGCAAATGGGAAAGAGTGTATGTAAATTTGATGAAAGAACATTTCTAATTTGAACTTTACACAAGTTTAATCCTTTCACCAGCCCCCTTTTCTTTTCTCCTCCACACAAAAGTACCTTTTCTCTGATTAAGTGCTGTTGTTCTCTTATTTCACTTCCTCATCACTTTCTCCTTTGCCCTCAATAAAGAGCTCTTGCTGTTTCATTTTCCATCCATGTGTTTGCTTCACCCATTCTCTGTTTTCTGCCTCACACCACCATTTTCACTTTGCACACACACACGCGCCTCCTGCCCTTTCACGACTTGGCTTTAGCGACGCGTTAAATGGAGCCTGCAAATAAGTGTGCATGGAAGTTCCAGCGTCAGAAAAGGCAACAGCGTTCTTTTATTTATTTATTTATTTTTTCTGCCTCGCTGCTCACTTATATAAATTAAAAACATTAATCAGATTAAGGTAGGAGTGTCAGGTGTGGCATCGGGCCAGCAACTCCATTTTCTTTCTTGAGTGAAGGAAAGAGATTGCTGTTAGGATGGAGGGCAAGAGAGGAAGAAAGGAACAACACACTTCAAAGGGCAGAATGAAAACAAAACTGTGATCTTTAGGATGTTATTCAGACTCTCTGAAGATTGTTCACATTAAGAACACTCTGAAGAGGAGTTAGGTATTATTATCTCAAACTGAAAGAAAAAGGATTAAGGCTGCCTTGGAATTCAAATTTAAAAGATTTTTCTGTGTTCGATCTGGGAGTAATGAAACTTGAAGGTATAAAACAAATTTTAAAATAAAAAAAAAGAAGTAATTTAATTTTTTACTTAAGTATGCTAAACCATTTAAAAAAATAAAATAAACATACAAAATATTTAGAAGAACCTCTTCAAAAAGGAATTGAATTGCCCCCAGATTCTTTTTGCTGTCGATGATCTATACATGTGGATTGATTGCAGTTCAGTTTTCCATTGCAGTCCATTTGTCACATAGTCATCTGTAAATAATTACATCAATTAGTGGAATTTTGATGTGCCTTTGGCTGGGACACTTGTGCTGTTCCTTCTGTGGAAAACAGCAGTTGGTGTAATTATAGAATAGTCAACAGGTGACCAAAGCTTTCACACATTTATTTATTTATTTTTTGGTTTGTTTTAGCCAGGGTGCAATATCCTATTTCAATCCAGTGTTCAAGCTTCTCACGTCTTTATTTCTGTTTTAATAGAAAGTTATCAGTGCTTCATCAGCTGCTTCCAGTCATGCACCTATTTTTAGAATTCGCAGAATCCCTTTTGAGGTCACAAGGTTGCTGAAGCCAACTCGGCTACTGTTGGGCGAGGGCAGAGAACAACCTGTAACAGGTCGCCTGTCTGTTGCAGGGCCAAACGCTCACACACACCTAGGGGCCTTTAAGAGACACCAATAAACCTATGAAGCATGTATTTAGACTGTCAAGAGAAGCCAGAGTGCACAAAGAAATGAGAACATTCAAACTCCACAGAGGAAGAACTCAGCTGGAATTTGAACCAGGGCCTTCTTACTGTGAGGTGAACCAATGTGCAGTACCATTGTTCTGCTGATTAAAAAAAAAAAAAAAGTGACTTAAGGTCCAGGGTCCAACCCCATAACATTTTTTTTTCACAATATCTGCTTGTGTTTTGACCATCTTTTAAATGTTGACATTGATAGAATTATTGGAAAAAAGAGAGAGACTTGGAGGTTGTTCTTGAATTATTTTCAAATTTGCTGGATGGCTTCTTGAGGTCCCCCCCCCCCAAAAAAAAAGTATATATATATATATATATATACATACATACATACATACATACATACATACATACATACATACATTAAAACTTTTGCTTAAGTAACAAAATAGCATGGTGGGACAAAGCAAACAGAAAAATGAGTTCAAGGAACGTGTTCAAACAGTTCTTTCATTGTTCAATGGATTTCTTGCTCAGAGGAAAGCCTCTTGCTTTCTATCAAATCTAGAACTTAAATCATCTGTCACTTAGCTTTACTTGTAATTTAAAGGACTCCATCAAATGAAAAAAAAATAAGAACTTAATAATGCCTGGCGAGGTGTCCATCTTCAGAAATAAATAGGCGACAAGGAAGCCTCAACTGTTCAAGGCAAAGCGGACAGTTGTTTCTGCTAAGTCCACCTATGTTCCATGTTTCTGTTGCTCTGGTTGCCAACTGGCGTTTAGGCCAGCGCAACAATTTAGAATATTCTGGTATGTGATCGGAACTTCATTCTTAGAAATGTGTTATTACTGTGCATTGTCGCTTTTTATTGCACACCTTGCAGCCAATCAGAATCGAGTATTCACCTGCATTATGCTATAAACAAAAAACATTCTTTGGTAAAATCTGCATTTGACTATAAGAGCAACTTATGAATAGTTTTTTTTTTTTTTTTTTTTTTGTAAATTCTTAGATGAGGTGCAAGGAAATATCAACGCTATCTGTATGCAATCATTTTTGAACTCTAAAAAACAAAGATCAAGACACCACATGCAGCCTCAGTGGCTAACATGGGTGAACTCTATTGTTGGTCTCACTGTCAACCACACAGAATGTTGTCCTTCAAGGTAACATGTCCATAATTATGTTAGCTGCTGTTAACAGCCTTTTGCAACCTTGCTCTGTTCAACCCAGCTCCTGTCTCTGCAGCCTGATTTTGCCTGCATAGTGTTAGTTTCCAGCTACTGAAGTCAAGAATACCAAGAAAAAAAAAAAACAATTGTCAAGAGACTGTGACAGGACAGCGTACTTTTAAGGTCAACATAGGAAATGCAGAGGCTAAAAACTGAATATGTCATGATTTAACTATATCCATGTTAGTCTTGTTTATTGTCTAAAGTGTCCATTACAAATACTTGCAATTAAGCAATCAGGTAAATGTGTCAAACTAAGTGTTAGGATTTAGTTTTACTTTTTCCTCAACCTCTTTGTCGAATTCAGCAGATTTCAATCAAGTTAAAACACTTTTTCTTTGTGTGTCTCTCTGCTCAATATGGGAGCTCAGCAGACCCCTTCTTTCTTTTCTTTGCCTTCTTTCCTGATTTTTCAAACAGCTGACTTTTCCCAACAAACTCCATCTATTCACAGGCCTGGAGGCTCCCTGCAGCTCCTGGTTCATTATCACTTAAATCTCAAGCAAACAAATGTGTGATGCTATCCTTATAACAGTTATTCTTACTTTTCATTTTTTCATGACAGTATTATACAGTGTCAGAATTGACAAGCTTCTAGTTGTTCTTTTTATTTTTATTTGTTACATTTTTGAATTCTATGTTTCTGGGTCATGATGGGAGGTGGGGGGCAGTACTGGTGTGGCTCGCCCAGGGCATCATTTGTACCAGAACCGCCACTGCTTGTTAATACCATTATGGTTACAGTACATTTCTGTTCTCAATGAGGGAGTGACTGATCAGTGCTGAAGAGCTATTTGTTTACCCTCAAATCCAGACTAATTTGCTCCAATCAAACTGTGTGGTTTAAGCAGGAGTAATGATGACTTCCTGCAGTTCATCCTAGTAACATCTACAAGTGTGACTGAAAGCACCAGAGCTGGAAACTTTCTTAGAAAATTTCAGACACATTTATACAGACATAATTGATAAAACCAGAAGATTAAAATGAACAAGAAAATGGAGAGAATTTTGTGGTGAGTTTGGGCTGTGAATTCATCCATTGCCAGTTTACTAAATGTTGAGCAATTAAACCATGATACAGTTTAAAAAAAAAAAAAAAAAAAAAAAAAAAAAAAACAAACAGTTCAAACCTAAGCAGAAGTCCACATTTCAAGATGGAGAGAATCACTCTAATGCATGAAAAATCATACAATTTTTTATCATCATAACAGATTTATTTTTTCAAACGTGCAAAAGTAAATTTCATTAAATAGACTAGTTTTTCAAAAGTTCTTTCAACCACAGTAAAGGCCTCAATGTCCTTATTTCTTCTGGATGAGTTTGTTTTGTGTAAAAGGAAAAGCACTTTCAGAACCAAATGTAGAAAAGTGTTGTTTGAGGGAGGACCTTCAAAAAACTGCACTTCTCCTCAAAAATTCACATTTCTGCTGGGGTGAATGGAATGGCAGCCTTTTTTTTTTTTTTTTCTGCTTCACTGCTGATGATAAAGTTTTTATAAAGTCCGACTTTACCAAATAACAACAACAAAAACTATGACATAACAGAAAAATGTAGGAACATAAAAACATAGTAAATCACCTGGTTGATTATTGTTTTTTTTAATAGTAGGACAAGGACACACTGAAGAACAAAGGCAGTTCTGGACGTAAGGCTGGAACTAAAATGTTCTTTGTAAATCAGCAGTGAAGCAGTTTGTTTTGATACAGCAGCTTAAGTGTCACTCTATCACAAAGAAGAACTCCTCTTCCAGTTTGGTACATTATTCATGTTTCACAGAGATTTATGTGCTGGTATCTTAATTGGACACAGCAGTCTGCCAGGGACTGCCACTTAGAGTATGAGATAAATTAATGAGAAAAGCGGGCGTTGACAGAAAGCAAAATGGTTTCAACCTTTAAATGCATGGTTACCCACTGCAGTTTTAGAAAGGTTTTCCCCTCATTTTCTGTATTGTTGGCTGCAATAGGATGATTGCCTTGATAACAAGAACAGAAAGCAAAATTAGTACATTCTAACAATGTTTATAGTTTTGTTTGAATGTTGGAATAACTTGGCGTTTTAGACATAACTACAAAAAGTCACAAACATTTGATCTGAACTTGTTTCTCTTTTTTGTTTAAAATATTTAAACATCTGGACCTTCTATTCATTACTGAGGCAAAAATGCAGCGTCAGATTAGCAATGTATCAGCAAGTCGTCAGAAAAAGCTCTCAGTCCTCCTTTAATGCCATAAACTTTGAATTTTGGACTAAACTGAAAACCAAGAAAACAAGCAAAACAAAATTAGTTTCCTTGGCAGGGTGGCTGGACTTCCTTTGTAAATAAAGTATGCAAGTAATTCTTACTTTAATGTCAAAACTTCTAGTTTTTTCATGACCCTTCAGTTTCTTATTTTCTTTGATCCATGTATTAAAACAGTAGAAAAAGCAATGTTTTGCAACAATACAAAAACCAAACTAGTGTGATTGTAGTCCATACATTTTTGTTTAAATAAAGCTCCAGTCATGAAATAGAAACTTTACAATCTGTATTTAAAACTTGAACTTATTTTTGTTGAACATACTATGTTTTTATTGTTCAGCTGTCTTCTGAATGATACTTTTGCTCCTTTTCCTCCTTCCTCTGTTTGTCCGTATGCTCTTTATGTGCTTGATTTTACAATGTAAAAGAAGTGCTGCCCTCCCACCAGAGTCCATCCATCACAGCCAAGCAGGCACTATGCAGCTCGTCGTTTGACATTTACCACCCCTCAATTTCTCATTTTACCCTTCCAAATGCTTGATCCCTTCCACTCCTTTAGATGAGTCACTATCTGCATTTTTTTCCCATTTTTCATGTTAACTCACCACCTTCTCTTTCTGTATGCATACATTTACAGTGCTGTGGGCTGTGCATTTAATGCCCAAGCCTTCACTGACGTCATTTGGGTCAACATTAATACACATTTAAAATAAAAGTAAAATGTTTGCAACACAGATCTTTACACAACACCTATTTATGTAAAGCATTTGGCTTATTTTCACAGCTAGTGCAGAAGTTGGGTATCCAAAAATCTTAGTTTTCTTTTTAATATTTAATATCTGTATAGATTATAAAATATCTATTTCTTAACATTTTATTTATCTCCTTTACACATTTTTGCTTTTAGGATCATTGAGTGCAGTACAGACTCTAAGCAGGTTTTCATTGAGATGTCTATACTACTTAAAAGATTCTGAACCTGAAACTCAGAAGCTTGAGTTCTTACTGAAACTCCACCTGTAGTTTTAGCCTTTTTATACTGGCTGTGTATATAGTTTTTAACAAAAGAATAATGTTGTTTTCACATACATGTCAAGCGCTTAAAAGTGTAGAATCCTGTTAGAATCCTGTTATATTATTCTACAGAAACACTCTTAACCCTCAGAAAACCCATTTTACTGTTGATTCTGAGGCCAGAAAAAAAAAAGAAACAATTAATGTTCAGGCTTTGGAGTTTACTGCAGCCTCAATAATTTTGTAAAAAACAACATGAAGTGAAAAACACTTTATTTTTGTATATGCTTTGGTGAAAAGGATTGCTTCTCAAGCCTCAACTGTAGCCTTAACGTCTCCCTGAAGATGTCATGCTATAGGACTGAAAATGTATGAGCAATCATTTGAAACAATTCTTGACCATGAAGATGGTGTCAAACAAAAACAGTTCGAACAACTATTGGCATACATCAGGATAGATGCTTGACATGTGTTTGTATGTATTAAAGTATGTGCATGTGAGCTGATCTGTATTTTTATTGAGTATATGTCAACATGCATGAGTATGAACATTTTTGCAACCAACTGGATTATTTGTACTTTTTGAGTGTGTTTGGATGAATGTGTCTGTGGACATCACCATATTATAACAGTAAAATCTTTCCACCACAACAGGCCATCAGCTCTTTTCTGTGTGCTTAACATTCAGGACAGGACATTAAAAAAAAGCTATCATTGTCATTATTACATCAAGCTGTTTGTTTTTGTTTTGATGATTATATTTAATCTATCTTAGCTAAAGTATCTTACTTCCTATTTTCTGGTGTCGCTCAGCATTTTTCGTCGCACACTTTAAATGTTGTTTCTCTTCCATGATTTCAGTCAAGCAAGTCCAGCCCTGCCTCTCATGAGTGAGTCAAGGCTTGCTGGGTCAGTGCAAATGGTTTTAATCAAGAGGCTGAGAAGGACCATGGCTCACATATCATCCATATGTCTACAAACTGACAATAAAACAGTTTTGTCACTGAACTGTGAATATTTTTCCTCATATATAATGAACTGGAGAGAGAACTGACAAATACAGCAAGTCCCATTAGGAAATTCTCATCTGGGCTGGTGCCGTGTGGCAGATTCACTTTATCTAATTAGGCCCTATAGAGAAACTAGGTTACAGTGTCTTGATTAATTCTCATATTTTCTATTAGTGGATTATTCTCTTTGAGGCTCCACATCACAAGTCTTCCTGTGGGTGGATTTCAGCATCTCGCCCCTGCAAAGGCCCAATGCCAAGTGTTGTAACACTCCTGGTTGAGTGCACATGGAGTATCCTACTCGTGTCCAAAAGCCTTTGAACCTGAAATATGTCCATTTACATTGTGGGAAATCCAGTTTGTGTCCATATTAGCCTGAATTGTAATTGCAAATGTTTATGTATAATTCAATGAGTAAAAAGTATCCTACACTTGTTTTTTTTTTCAAAAGCACAACTAATGTGATTACCTTGTGTGTGACTTTTGTATGCTTCCTTTTGTGTATCCCTGTGTTGCAGCAGAAAAAGACTCCTTTGAACTAGGCTGTGAGCCAACCTTCATAATGTAAAGCTTCAGGCAAGCAACATATACTGCAGATGGCACCATATCTTCATTACCCTTCTTGGCACGCAGCCTTTATATCAGTATGGTGGGATATGGACAACCTGTATCACACTGTGCTCCTGTAGCTCCACTCACAAGTCAATTCATTCATTCAAATTGGGATGACAGTTATTCCTCTTTTTGGCATGCATTTAGAAGATGAATGGATCATAAAAATAATGGAACTTTATTAACCTTCCTGTGTGTTTTCAGTGTTGGTGTGAAGACGAAATGAATCATTGGTGTAAGGTTCAAAGCTCCTGAGAGAGGTAATTGACCTCAGCTTTAAAATTGCATGAGGTTTAGAGGGAATAATTAAGTGTTTGAGTTAAATTAGCTTAAAAGGTCGTTTGCAGCAGTTTTAATGCACTTAATAAACCTTCAGTACTTTTACCACAGTTATGCATGTGCGGCAGATGGGTAACAATTAAAACCATCCTCAGGCACAACAGGAAATGTGCACATCTCTGAGATATACCAGCACTTAAACGTCTTTTTTTTTTTTTTTTTTTTTTTTATCAGCAGCCTTTAAATTATTGGTAGTTGACCAAGATTTCCGCAAACCTCTAACTTCAGTCATGCATTTATAAAATGCTTAATGCTCAAGTAACTAACAAAAGGATCTGGTATTTAGTTTCTAACTTTTTGTGTAGAAGTTTTTCATGTTTAATGTATTTTAAACATTTTTCTTCGGGCAAAATAAAACGTTTTTTTTTAGCTTTATAAATAAAGCTAAAGACTTCAGGGATCATTATGCTGGCTATTACCAAAGGTGGAATCTGCTTTGGATGTTGTTTTCTGTCATGCTAGCAAAAATGTTTTAACTTTAAATGTCAGTCTGTTTTTTTTTTTTTTTTTTTGCATTTGTCGGCCTCAGTGGCCTCATATAGTCTCTTCCCTTGGTTCTGTCACGTTTGCCAAAAAATATGACCTTTTACAAAATTAAATTAGACATTTTTCAGATCTTTTTTAGTCAGCATTTAAAGTAGGGAAATCACATGGTGAACATTTATCTTTAGTATCTGCTTTTGTTTTAAAAAA
>BSAI01000162.1:18434280-18452623 GCA_036245035.1 Adrianichthys oophorus | reverse complement strand
TACATATATATATATATATATATATATATATATATATATGTATATTTGTGTGTATGTATATATATATATGTCTGTATATGTGTGTGTGTGTGTATGTACTGCAATTATATTATTTCACAGCTTTCTTTATGCGTATATTTGTTTTGTTTTGAGTCTCAAGTTTATTAAATTTGCAACAAATGATTTTGCATTGAATGTTCTGGGAAGCACACCCCAGACAATAGTTATAACATAAAAAGTTATTGCCTCTGAAGAATGATGGTCACAAGTTGTTAAGTAACAAGTTGTTACTTAAAATGGAGATATAATTTATGATGGGCATCAATGATTTATTTTCTAAGATCACTAAACAGGCTCAGTTGTGCCTTTTTTTTCTGCAAACTTGACAATCTGATGGATGAATGCTCTCATGTTGAGTCCATTAAGCAGTCTCCATTGATTTGCAAAGAGCTGTGCCTCAGAATATGGCGGTCAGGCCCCTGAACAAGGTATTATTAGAAAAGGAGCTTGGTTTGTATCATGTGTATTAAGAAAATCTTGCTTTGGGTTTCAACTTCCAGTCTCTTCAAGTTTGAACAGGTTGAAAGATCTAATAAATATTTGTTTTGCCTCAATTAGTAAATAATGTTTTTCGTTTTCCTTTTTGCTGAAAACCATCTCAAACGGGTTACTAACTGGGGTGTTTTGCTTTCTTCTGACATTGATTTAACTATTGCTAATTTAAAGTACTTACCAGCTGATGAATATAAGCTTCGCAGCTCTCTTGAACAGCTGGACCAACCAAATATTTGCATCTGTCCTTTGTGAATGTCAGGACTGACGAAGCCGTCCTTCCTTTGTCATCCTGGAATGCCTGAGCAAAAGTCAGAGGTCAAAATCAGAACATTACGTTAGTCAAAGCTAAGCCTTTTTTTCAAATATGACTTAAAACTCTGGATTTATCATTTTGTTTAAATTTATGTAATGGTAAAGTCATTAATTTGTAGGTTTCTTTTTAAAAAAAGTTATCCTTATAGGAAAGATAAAACATGCAAAAGTTGAAGGGGACATTCAGAAAATTCAGAACACAAAAAAAAACTGGCCCTAATTCTTTCCAATTAGGTAGGACAGACTACAGAGGTAACTCTAATTTTACAATTGGTTCCATTATTTTGGTTGTGTAGGTGCCTAGTATCATACTTGTTCCCTGAGAATACACTCACTCCTTATATCTTTGTCCTGTTTGTACTTTTTACTTTTTTTCTTGTCATCCTCTTTTTTGACATTGTGCCTAAAAAAGTGTTTTCTTTAAAGAGTTGTCCTCATTGATATCATATTTCCAGTTCCAAAAATGATTTTCATTCTTATACAGGCGCCAACATTTATTTTGCACTTTCAACTTATTTTGCTTTTGCCAGTGAATTGAATATTAAAGCTTTATGAATAAAGAATATACGTTTCATCTTTTTGGGATGACACAGCTCCCCCTGTTTTAGTATTAAAGCAGATAATGTCTACATTTTTTTCATGTTATAACTTATTAATGTAATTATGTGAGTATAGTTCAATAAATTATATTTCCAAATGCAAAACTCTGCTTTAATCATAGTAGATCAATAATTTTTAAATTAACTTATGTAAGGGCTATTTAAATAATTCACCACTAGTAGATTTGGCTTCCTCTTCAAAGTTTATTTTCTACTATAAGGTTCAAATCAGTTTCTCTAAGGCTGTTGTATGATTTATAAAAGGCTTCAGTGGGATGAAGAGTTTTGTATTACAAAAGGAACTTTGAAGAATTTATTTTTCTCTGTCAAATTTTGCCAGATTCCTCTCAGTGTTGTTGAATCCTAACAAGCTGTAATTAAAACCTATTTAGTGGTTTAATTATTTTCTCTTCTGAATTAAAGAGAGAGTGTTGTAGTTCAATGCTCAGTCTAGTGGGAAGCTGCTGACCCGGACCAAGGAAGAGTTAAAAAAGTGGATGGAATATTGTGGCCAAATCCGAATTCTTACCCTAGTGGGGCGGCAGTGGTGCAGCGATAGGAAGATTGCAGGTTCAATTCCCATCTTGTCCACCCATGTGTCGAAGTGTCCTTGGCCAAGACACCAAACCCCACATTGCCTCAGATGGAAGGTTGGCACTGGTGTTTGGCAGCAGAGCCACCATCAGTGTGTGGATGGGACTGTGGCTGTAAAGCACTTTGGGCCTTCAATGAAGGTAGAAAAGCACTATATAAGTATACGCCAGTAACCCTATCCCTCTGGCTTCTCCTTACCCATTTAATTAAAGGAGTATTTGAAGGGAGGGGGTGTCCAAAATTGTTTTTTTTAAGGGTAGAACGAAGGGACTTCCCTCCGCCGGTAAGGTGAGCTGCATCGCGCAGTGCCATGGGAGAAAACACATTTCTTAATGTTGGTGTGCTCTGAAGCACAAAAGTTTACATTTAAATGTAAATATTGACTTGTTGTTTTAGCACAGATTTTTAAAGTTATAAATCTGATGTTGTAATGTATTTTACAAGTGCTGGCAGCTAGGTGCTGAAGCAGATGACCAGTGAATATTGACACCATTGAGGGGTAGTGCCTGTTTGGGCTGTCCAAATTCAAAGACTGCATTTTTCCATAGGGGTAGGATAAGAATTCAGATTTGGCCTATGAGGATGTCCTTGATCCCACTGATTTGTCCTCTGCTGAGGAGGCTGGGGTAGGAGATGCTAAAGTAAGCCAGTCCATCACCTAAGATGAAATCACAAAGGGTGACTTGTCTCTGCGACATCACATGGCAGTCGAGGATAGTGCTTTTGTACTGGCAGATAAAGCTGATAGTCACTCTTTTTTTAGCAAAGGAGACCAAAGGGTATGCTCCATCTGGAGGTAAATCGCACAACACAGTCTCAAGGAAAATATGCTTTAAGGCACTGGAGAGGATAATTCATTTGACAATTGAACCTTTGATTTAAGAAAAACATTGTGGTTTTCATCCCAGCTGAAACATTGGATTATCTCTACACTTCACTCAGGTGAGGGCTCATTGACTCACCAATCCAATCTACATGTGAATTGTGCATGTAAAAAAAAGTATTTAACCTTGTTCCTGTGCAATGTACTGTATGAAGTGCTCTGGGAATATGGGGGTCAGGCCCCTGAACAAGGTATTACTAGAGAAGGAGCTTGGTTTGTATCATGTGTTTTAAGTCAAATGTGTGTCCCATTGAGAGGGCAGAGGAAAGACCCAGGGCACCCCATGTCTCACAGCTGGCCTGGGAACACCTTGGAATCTCTCAGGAACTTTAGAAAGTTTCCATAAAGGGGGGGTTCCATGCATCCATGCTTAAGCTATGGCTTTTTAGACCAGGCTTGGGATGAGTGGTAGAAGTTGCATGCTTCATGTAATAGTATTGCATGTCTTCAATGACCACAATGTATTAACTTTTTTCCTGTATATTTGTACTTAAGGGTGTATTCTGAGTTGAAAATTCTGTTGGTCTGGACAGAGTCTGCTTGATCTGGTCTGGATTGAGTCCTGAACCTTGCATTCGGCCTGGACATGTCAGTTTTGAACCAAAGCATGTTTAAAAAAAAAAAAAAAAACCTGACTAAAGATCTCTTCAATCATTGGCCAGGAATTACGAGGGCGGGGCAAAGCAACGAGAGAAGGAATAATGGAAGTGCCAAGTTGTGCAATTCTTGTCGGGATAGTTCACATGTTCAAACTTTCCATTTTGCTGATCAATGTTTAACGTCTGTATCAAGGTCAGGTACAACACGTTTTACTTGCTACTTTGGTAATGCTACTGAGGGTAATAAGGAAGAAGAAGGTACACGATTATTGTTTATGACATATAGATTGTTGGGAAAACAGTGTGAGAAACAATGTGTCTGACATTATAAAGTTGTTTATTTCGTCCTGCTTTCATCCAACCAAGTTTCAATGAGTTAGTTGGTCTCATTGTTGCACTGTCACTCTGTTTACATCTCGTAATGCCCAGCTACAGTGGCTGTTTTGTCCAGTGGTTCTGCTTCGAGCAGAGAGCCTATTCAGACTGAGGAAACTGAAAGTTAACTAGGGCTCAGTCCGATTCGAATCAAACCAAGACAACCTCAAAAGATGGGTTTGAGACCTGTTCCTAGTCACGGATGGGGTCCACTAACTTGGGTGTTTTCAAACAGAAAATTTGTTCTGGATTGTTGGGGTAAGCAAACCGAATACACATTAAAAAAGTGCCAATGTGAATCTTGGAAGAATAATCCATCATGTCAATTTTTTTTGGTACATTTTCTTCAAAGTTAACTTTAAGGAAAGTTGTTTTTTTTTTGTCGGCTTCTTTTTGCTTTTGTTGTTTTTCTTTAGATACTAAATCTCACAAAATGTATGTTACCTTGACATCTGTGTTGAGTGATCATAAAACTCATGCTCTTTTTATGACCTCCAGCCACCAGAACACAATATAAAGCCTTCTCGTGGCTCAAGTTTACCTTAAGTTTATATTCTAGTCTTTGAAATAAATATTTTGCCAGATACCTGCTTGAATGACCTGTTACATGATTGATTTGTCCTTTGTTGACCCTTTATCGCACAAAACCTTCTTTCGAGATGCATTCAATGCAGCTCACCAAGGAAATTGATTTTATTCATCTTTAACAGGAGCTACTGTCTAATCTGATTCAAGATCTTCTTTTCCATCTGTTCCTGTCATCTTTCCTCTCATGGGGCTTGTAAAGCTTTGAGTCCAATTTCATACGCTGAGTTCCCTCCCTTTATGCCTTGGGTCCCTCCCCTCCTCACCGTCTGAACCAAGAACTCTGTATCGCTCCATGACCCCCCACGCACACTCACTCACAAACACACACACAAAACGCACAATTGAAACTGATGGTGACAACCAAGACAGTCAACAACAAATCCTCTCCTTAGTTTCAGAGTTTCATTGCATGATGAAGCAGAAACTTGTTCATGGAAAAATAGTGAAAACTGGAAAAGACTGCGAGAGTACAAACTACAGTATATCCTTGCAAAGATGGTGATCCACCTAAATGGAAATGGGTGTTGGAATCGTAAACCATCTAATTCAAAATTGAATATTTGTTTTAAAATCAGTATATCTTTTTGTACAGAAAGTTCCCATTCAGCCAAGAACTTCATGTAGAAAAAAAAAAATAATAATATCAGTATGATTTTTTTAAAGTGAAGTGAATAACATAATTGTAAAACTAAAATCTGGCTAACTCAAGAGACTCTCAGGTAACTGTACAATTAATTTTCTATTTTTATTTAAACCAGGCTTCCTCTACCTATTCACTATAGCAGCAAGATAAATTGAAAACTGGAAATATGTGGATATTTTTCCAACAAATACAAAAAAAAAAATCACACAACTAGTTGATATCTGCCTTTCACAGTTCCTGGATGGTCTTTTTTTTAGATTTAGGCTTATTTAGAGGCTCAAAAATAATTATTTTAGTCCCCTAAATCTTTGAAAGAGCCCCTCTTAAACAAACATGCCAAACAAGCGTTTCATTGTGAGGAATTATGTGCTATTAAACACACAAAGTCATTTCAAGCACAGATGGCTGAACTTAGCCCCTGAGCTCAATATCAGACACTGTGCAATTCCCTCAATGAGAGTTTATAGCAGATTGTACGAGCAGTTGAGTTTGTGCGTTCATCTCCGGCCAACTGAACTCGTCTTTCAGAAAGACAGCTGGTTGCAAAGATGTTTGGCAAGCAGGTTTCCTGTGTGATGCACAGTTAAGGGTTGGCAGTGGAAATGTTGCCCTGGATCTGATGTTTAGATTGTTTATTTGAATCTTGTGTCATCTCAATTGATGAAAATTCTGATATGATATAATGCTTTGATCCTTGTTTAATTACACAACTTAATATTTGAAAAGGAAAGGACATGAGATGTGAGGACTGAAAGAGCTAGTTAGAAATGCTAAGCGGTGCAAGAATACCCCACATTTTTTTAAACACATGATGTACCCTATATCCCTTTAAAGATCCACTCCAATAAAAAAAATGTGTTTTGGTGTCTTTAATGTGTTTTGTTGGCTTTTTTCACATGAAGTACAGATATAATGAATATAAAACTCAAAATAGCTTTTTTGAATACTGTATTTCGTTATTCAAATAATTGTGAATCAGTGAATCAGGAGCAGACAAAAAAACATGCTGTTGGAAAAAGCTTGCACCAGTGACTTGGTGCTACAGTTGGCGAGTCACAAGCTCTCTGCTCAGATCCATTTCAATGGATCCACTTGTAGACGACTAGATCCATGTATGTCTTCACTTTACTAGGTGAGCTGATATCTGGCTCACAACTGTACGGCTGGATAACTCAATATTGTTCGCCATTTTTGTTGCACTGTTAATGTTAGGTTAGGGGTGTGAGGAGCTGTATGCTACCAGGAGAGACTGGAAACAAAAGGAAGATGGAAAATCTGGGAAGGCTTTCACTGCACCAATGGTCCCACCCACAATTCAGAGGCAAATTTCTAATGAACTCTGTAGAAACGACAAACAATACATTTTTTTTTTTTAATTTGGTCAAAAAAAAAATGCATAGTCATAACTAAAAGACCACTGGGAACACTTGAACATAGATTCAAAGATGATTGGAGCAGGACTGCAAATCTAACATCTACAATCTATTTCTACATCAGAGAGATTTTCTTTTCACAATTTAGTTTTCTCAATCATTCATTCATTCATTCATCTTCTATACCGTTTTGTCCATTTCAGGGTCACGAGGCTGCCGGAGCCTAACCCGGCCACTCATGGGTAAAGGCAGGGGACACCCCTGGACAGGTCGCCAGTTTGTTCCAGGGGCCACGATCACACACCCATGCACACTCGCATCCACACCTGGGGACAATTTAGAGTGACCAATTAACCTATGAAGCATGTTTTTGGACGGTGGGAGGAAGCTGGACTCCCCGGAGAAAACCCACACATGCACGGAAAGAACATGCAAACTCCACACAGAAAGGTCCCCATTGGTGACACTTTCAAGTCCCCCAACCGGGACTTGAATTGGAGGCCTTCTTGCTGTGAGGCAGGAGCGCTAACCACTACTCCAATGTGCCACCGTGCAGCCCAGTTCATTAGAAATTCAACTCTGAACTGTGGGCGGGGCTGTTGGTTTTGAGCAACATTTGCTGATAGCTTGTGACCCACTCAGCATTTTTTTCTTCGTTACAATTAAGCTTTTTTTTTTTTTCAAAGATTATTTTTCGGTTTGCTCCTGATACACAACAATTTAATTAAAGAAATTCTCAAAAAATGCCATTTTGAGCTTAATTTCTTTGCTTTTTATGTCCTCCGCCACAAGAAAATGCCACATGAAGATGTTAATAACACCTGTTTGAGAGTAGGTAAAGTGAGTCTGGGTCTAATGAAGCCAGTAAAGACAACCAACGCGACAAATGATAGATGATTATTTCAATCAATTTTCAGAAAAAAAAGGCAATAAATACAGAGATAGCCTATATCAAATCTGTTCTTATTAATTTAAAATTTGATTTAAAAAACTAAAAGATAATGCTGCTATCTTCTTGACATTGTAATTGCTCCTAATCATAAATAAATATATTTGCATATATGCATACATTACACACACAGAAAACATAAAATCTTTAAAAATAAAAAAATATATAATTAATAAATAAAAATTATAAATGTCAAATAAAATTTCTTCAATTGCTTTCAATCCTGTGAAATCTAATCCCACCCCTAGAATAAATTTCTGCCGTATAGGAAATGCCAGCTGTTTTAAAATGGCATATAAAATAAGGGGAATCCTAGAGCAAGGCAGACGTCAGTGGGCCCCTCTGGCCATCAGATGTTCTCTGGCAAAAAACAAACAAACACTAAAAACAGGAATAAATTAGGATATCCTTCAATAATCAAGCAATTGTGTTTTTCAGAGTAAAGAAACTGTGCAGTGTAAATGAAACTAATACGAAACAAATGAACAAACCAACCAACATTTCTGCTGACCTTTTCCAGCAGGACAGAGCCAACAGAAACTGATGCAGGGACTGCTGTTACTCGACTAAATGTGAGCATGTCACAAGCTATTTAATCCAATCCCTAATTCAACCTTCCCTCCGCCCCAGTGGGCTCCGAATGCAATTAGCAATATCCTTGTAGTGCTAAAAGGCCAACAAACCAACAAGCTTTTGTGTGGAAAACTGTGTGCCTGGTTTGCTCTGTAAGCTTCTGTACAACCAACTATAAAAGGTGAAATGATATATATATATATATATATATATATATATATATATATATCACAGTAGTGAGTGTGGCATTTCAAAGAAAAAAATGAGAAAAAATGGAAACATGCACCTTGCCTGCAGGAAACCTTCCCTGCCATAAAATTGTTCTATTTCAACTTCATACAATATGACCTTAAAGTGATAAAAACCATCCCAAGACAGATTTCATATGAGCTACAAGCACACACAGATGGCTTCAGCTTATTGGCCCTACAACTACTAGTAATCTTTTTCTGAAGTCAAAGAGCTTGTACTTTTCAATTAACATTTCAAATACGTTTCCATTATGCAAATGTATTCTACACAAGCTTATGCCCTCAGTTTTACTTGATTGGAGCTGTTCCAGTGAGCTTCTTTGTGCATGCATGCAATCATGAAATGATTCCATATGAAATGTGTGACCATAGAGCACATACGAGGCATTCTTTATGGTCTTTACCTATTTGATATAGCCCATGATATACATTTTAAATATGGCATGCACATGTTGTTTGTAAATGAGAAAATTAACTGCACATAAGCAAGACTCCAATGGCCTGCCTTCTTGACACATCTTTATTCCTCATTGTCTCTGTGGGCCCATTAAATCCTGCTCAGTGCTTTTCCAAAGTGTGATTAGTGAGGCTCCATGCTCCATCACCACCTTGTAAAAAAAAAAAAAAAAAAAACAATAATAACAAACCCATGAATGTTAGAAGAGCTAAGTTAAGAAAAGCTAGTCAATAGCAAGTTGGTCAGATTTAAATTAATCAGCTCATTGTATCTACAATAACGAAACATCATTCATTTTTATTTTTAGTGACATTAACTGTACATTAATGGTTTACTTTTCAAAACTTTGGTTGAATCCCAATTGCTTCCCTACTCTTCCAACTGTAGGGTCACTGCAGCAGTGCCTGAAGGTGTTCTTTTTAGGGGAAACCATAGTGAGGGCTGGGTATCCTTCCGCCGGTAGGGTGATCCGCGTCGTGCTTGTGGCGCAGAGGAAAAATGCATTTCTTCACGTAGGTTTGCTCTGAAGCACATAAGTTTACATTTAAAAATAAGTAACGACTTTTTGTTTTAGCCTTATTTTTAAAGTTATAAAACCAATGTTATTATGTATTTTATTAGCACTGGTAGCTACGCATTACACTAGTAATTTGAAGACACTGATTTTTCAAAAGCTCTCCTGGAGGGCTAAATGTAGGTAGGGATCGGGAAAAGCCGGAGGGGTAGGAAAGCAATTCATTACATTTTGGGTAGTTTATACAGTGCATACAAAAAATACAAGCCCATGTACTATACAAGAGTCCCTACATTCTTTTAAAATTTCTGATCCCTGATAGACTTGCAAATGGGGGATGGGGATGGATCCAGTCTTTCTCATCAAGCATTGTAACAACCCACTGTAAAGATTTATATCAGCATCAATATTGTATGAGGTCTTTTAACCTCCAGCAATAGATGACTGTCAACCAGCATGAAGAACAGTTTTAAACCAATCAAGGTTTTTATTTGTTTGTTCATTTGTATTAGATATAGTATTTAGACTTTCCATGAACAACATTTTTCTTTGGTTGTTTTTTTTTTTTGTTTTACTTGCCATCACATGAGAAGGGTAAAGGTCTTCACTCTGAGTACTAAGAATAACCAAATTGAGGACGCTGGGAAAAACAAGCAAAAGAACTAATGCGAAGATGGAAAATGTTGGATCCTTTAAATGTTATGTGCTGTATAAGCAGTATAGAAATTTAAATCTCTTTTTTCTAAACCTTTACCACTGGAGATGATGCCGGTGACAGGAAAAACCACACGCTCTGCAAACTATCGTAACTCTTCATTTTTTAATCCATTGGAATTAGCTTAATGGTTGGAGAAAAGGCAGTTTTTGCGTCAATATGCAAACATTCAAATGTGAAGTGTTGTATATTGATGAAAAGCAGCTTTACTCTGCATCAGGATAAATAGCTTTGCGTTAATTGTGTAAAAACTGTACTAATGCAAAGTGTTGTGCAGTCCTTTGCTAAATTGCAATTCACCTTTTGTGGTCTTGCTGATTATTTCACTGCAGTTTCGCACGCCTTTATTTTTTCTCTCTCTCTACAGTGCATTGTGTTCTGCGTCATGACTGGCTGTTTATCAATTCAATCAACCCTTTGTGTGCTGCATCTCCTGTACAGAGATGCTACATGTGCAGTGCCAGCTAGCCAGAGTTGCATAAAACTTTGATTGCAAGCAGAGATTTGCTTTGCGGGTAAGGGCCAAACATGTTTCAGTTTATGTGGACTTCAGGTTTTTTGTGATTGTAAAATATACCAAAGCATGACTTTTTTAAGCTGAAATAGGAATTACGAAAGGTCAAAACAGCCTAGCCGAATTCTCCAGGATAAGACAAACTGTTAACTGTGGATTACAGTGTTCTTTTGCTATATCGTGAATCAACGTTTGAGGCGTCGCTGTTTTTCTGATTTTTTTCGTGCAATTTTACTTGCTTTTTTATTTTTACACTGTCTTCTCCATCCTAACAGGCTGTCAATAAATCTACATGTCGTGTTTCCATTAGAGAATGCATTCAGCTTGCCAAATTTACATAAATCTTTATTTGCGATCAGATTATTTTTTTTCTTTAACACTTTTTGCTATGATGGTTTGAACATTGAGATTTTAAACAAGAGAGAAAAGTGTGGAAATGTTCATGTATGTCAGAGAAAAGTATCTACATTTGTTTTATGCAGTGAGGATTTTTACAGCCTTTAATCATCTAGAATCCTATTTTGTGGACTTCATCTATTGTGGACTATTTTTAAAACATAATTCTTGTTCAATGAGGGAACACTGTTCTGCACTGCCTCATGTTGTAAGGTGTGCAACAGTAGCATCAAGCATTTGTTATTGTCTTTGACTTCTTCAACCTACTTGAATAGTTTTTAACTGAGCAAAAAAAAAAAAAAAAGTATGGGTATGAATAGTTGGAACTTCATGTTGATTTTTTTCAGTTTGTTATAAAAAATAGATTTACTGTAAATGATCTGACTTCTTAATATGTTTTTTTTCTTTTTCTAATAATACATCATGTTTTGGTAAATTGATAGAACATTCGTTGTTCCTTAAACATTCCTTTGTGGTTGGGCTGCTCTTTGTGGTTGCAGTACTAATGGATATGCAGAGTTTATTAATGGTAGAATCTTTAAACAAGTGCTGACTGCACATAAAATGAAATGCAAATATCTGAGAAGAGCAAGACTCTAATGGATTTCTACATCACTGAGGCTGTAAATGACATAGGTGATCCACAGCTCAGGAGGGAAGGGAAGGAGCAGAGTGTAGGAGAGCTGCATGTGGGAGGAGGAGTAGAGATTTAGCAAGAAGTGCTTGCAGGCTTTTTTTAGTTTTCACATCATCCTAGGCAGCCAAAACATGAACATGCAACATCAAGACAACAAAAGAAACAAAAACAGTCAATCACAGTCTGTCAAGAGGCTGATAGTCCAATTTATTACTATCTGTACATGCACAACAAAAAAAATCATCAACAGCGCAAAAACGAAAGACCTGGTTTTAAAATAACTGTTTTTATTTTCAAACGCAAAAACAAATGTGGGTGATTTCAGAAATGGACTTCCATACATGCTCAGCTTTAACCAAAATGTCTGTTTTAAACTGATGAAAAGAGGGTCATTGTGTTCAAAAAGTAAAAGGCTTCAACCTTCTGACTCGCAGGAAGCTGTTAATGCATAAACTGTGATTATAGATGATGAGAAAATGTAACATTTCCGAGATCACAGGAGAGCGTGATCATAATTCAAATTCTGGGATAATGATATGGGGAGCAGTACAATTACCTGTCTGGTGCTGAAAGGGACAGTGGACAGCTATGAATGAAAAGTCACTCCAGAATTCTGGAATTACAGACATAAAAGCATGTCAGGAAGTTGTTACTTCTATATGATGACAGCAAATTATACAAAAAAAATATATTTGTTGTAATTTTAAGAATTTGCCATTTTGCTCCAGAATGCAGCAGCAAGGTTTTTAACAGGAACAAACAGAAGGTCACAAATCACTCCAGCTTTATTCTCTCATTAGCTACCAGTTAAATTTAGAATTGACATTAATTTTGTGTTTTTGCCTTTAGAGCATTAAATTGACTGGCCCCCATGTATATTTAGGAATTGCTGACTTTGTACACCTCTAGTTGCTCCCTATGATCTTAAAGCAATAGCCTGAACAGGATCCTCAGGACATAGCCTCCTAAATGCCCTGAGAATCTGGTTTAAAACTCACGGAGACCTGTCCTTAAGCAGTAGCAACCAGAGTCCAGTGGTCTGCACATGTAATGCCACATATGGCTCTTTTACTTCTCCATTCTGGCTCTGGTGAAAGAAAAATACTACAGTACTCTGAATGCTCCAACAATACATCAAGTGATGCAGCCTCGTAGTGTGCCAAAGTCAAACTAAAACATTTTGACATATTTTTAAATGCTATGTACAACAGAAAATCTATTTAAGGGCAATAAACGCAACCAGAGTTAAGACCACATAAGGAACACAACATTATAAGGTGGGTTTTCTATTTAGGGGGAACAAAAACATGTTAAGTCTGCCTTATGGTCCTAAAATACAGTAAGGGTCATTTAATTGGCCCTGATTAAATTTTATTTGTTAAGATTTATAATGTTCTGGCTGATAGGTATTGTAAATAAACTATGCAGAAGTTTTTTGTTTTTTTTTTTTAGATGATCATGGGTGCCTTTTTTTTAAAAAAGAAAGTCATGTGAACATTTCTCAAACATTTTAAACTGCTTCAAATTTAAAAACAAGGCTGTGTTCTCCTTATAGTTGCTAACTGGATGTCCCTAAAAACAAAAGTTCATTTATATTTATCCTAATAGTAACAGTAACACAAATACAAATCAGTGTCTTGTTTTTCAAAATGGTGAAGTAAAACTTTTGAAGTGACCAAAGGACTCTTTAAGTGATGAAGGTTGCAGACCTCTGCTGTAGACTTTAGAATGCCCTGCTTTTGAGCCTCTGTGTGGCTGATTCTGGTTATTTTTTACAAAGCTTTTAAATACATTGTTATTCAGACACATTTTTTTGTTAATTTTGCAACTACCTGCCTTGCATTCATTTCAAATTGTTATTGTATCTTACCTTGTTTTATTTATTTAATTGTCACTGCTGTGAAGCACCATGTGGTTTTATCTGTAAAAGGTGCTCTATATAGAATGTCTTCTTCTGCTGAAGTTGTCTGCTGCCATGGCTTTAGCAGGAAAGTGTAAAAAAATGTTTGCAGAAGTGTTCAATTCGTATGCAAAAAGTCCATAAATAGCACCACGTGTATGTGATCCCAGTATGAGTATTTACCAATGTTTTTGCGGGACTCCAGGCAACAATTGTGCAAGAGAAATTCACTGTTACCTGGTGAAAACTGTCTAACCGAATAATCTTGTTATGGTTTGTCTCAGTGTTGGGAAAAACAACTGGGTGTTTCTCTTGCTTGCTGATTGACAATGCAGTTTGCATTTGGTTACATTTGCTTTGGTTATATGTTTGATGAAAATGTTTGTGACTAAGAGTTTTTTTTTTTTTTGTTGTTGTTTTTGTTTTAGAGAGAGGTTTAAATCCCAATGAAAGAAACTGACATCCCCTTCAAAGGGACACTTAAATGCCATTTGCAGTTTGGGGTTTCCCTTTCCATTTCCCAGTTTCTAACTTTAGAATGTTTTCAGAAGTTTTTGTGACAATTCTCTGACTGTTAAAAAAAAAAACATTTTTTGAAAGCTTCTCTAAAATTATGACATAATAGCAGGGCCTGAGACTTGTGTTAAAAAGGCCCATTACAATTGTAATTTTTGTTATAACGTTGAGTCAACTTTGATTAACGTCCCTGTCATTAACACATGCAGAAAACATATTTTAAAGCACCTATTTTTTTTTCTTTATTATTAGTTAATCTTTCCAATACAAAAAAGTGACATTCAGTCTTTCCATGACAAACTCATTCCATCTGAACAGGATTTAGGATAGTCTTCAATTAATCAAAATATAATATTAAAATGCATTTATAAATGCAGTTTTGTAAACGCAATCAGATATCATTAGATGTTCTGCTTTGCGTGACAAGACATTGAAAGAAAATGAGGACATATTTCTGAAACAATTACATCCTGTTCTGGAGATCAATTCCTTGCCATGGTGACCGATTAATTACATTTTCTTTCTGATGAAGTATAATGTCCACTGCAGCAGGCCTTTGGTTGCACAGCATTTAACATACATTTTTATAAATATATATATGATTACTTTTACAACAGGGGGTGGTTAGCTTGGGTGTCTTACTAAGAAACACAATGACTGTTAAATCTGGTATTTAATATCCTTGGTACCTGACAGACAGGCAACCTGGATGAGCAAAAAAGCAACAGGAAACATGGAGGTTATTTTAGTTAATAAGAAATAAAACTAAGCAAAAAAAAAAAAAAAACTCATACCTTATAAACAAAATATGCTTTATGAGGTTATTGAATATTTTACATCTTGTGTTCAAGTCTCTTTTCTGATGTGAAACGTGTGGCAGAATTTAACCTAAGGAACATTAAATTAGTTTGGGATAAATACATTTTACAAAAAGATTCAGATGCATTTTTTTACACAGCTTGTAAGTCAAGCCTTTTTTTTTTAAGTTAAATGATTAAACCTTTCATTTAAGCAAATCTAATCAAAACAGGACTTTAAGCTCATAAAGCGTATCATGGGACTGCCAGTTCATGTTGAGCAGCTAAACTAAAGAGATACCTTTCATCTCACATTGATTTTAATGCTATAGGCATGAAGGCATGAAACGAGCACTCCCATTTAGGCGTATATAGATACCATAACCAAAAAGGAATGGTTTTAAAATGTATTTACATAGAAGAGTTAAAGAGAAATAATTTTCCAGGAGAATCCCGTCCAGTTAATTTTGACAAGTTGCACCACTGTTTGTTACTGTGAACATCTCCCCCATCTCAGATGTTAGGCTCATGGGTTCATAAATGCATATGAAACGCCAGCCATCCATCCATTTTTTCTGCTCATCCGGGACCAGGTTGTGGGGGCAGCAGACTCAGCAAAGTTGCCCTGACTTACCTCTCTCCAGCCACCCTCCAGCTCCTCTCTTCTAGATGTGGAAAAGCAGGACACCACGTGGGACACAGTCAAACGCCTTCCAAGATACTTCCATAGAATCCAGAGACTTGAGGTACTCAGGGCAGACCTCATCCCCTCATGATGCCATAACAACGTTACAAAATGTTTATTGTTTCTTCTCATAAAGGAGTTGCAACGCTATTTGTCTGGCTTGTCACCCAGGACCTGTCTGCCATAGAGGGCCCAAAACCCCAGATAGCTTAGCTCCTGGGATCACTCAAGCTCTCAAACCCCTCCACCTCCATGGGGTTAATGGAGGGGGGCAATATAAAAACAGACATCTCAATTTTATTCAGAAAAACAGAAATCTAACCTTTGAATCTTTGTCTTAAACACACTTGATTTTTGGTAAAAATTACAATATATTTTAGTAATAAGGCATCTGTTAAATGCTCAAGGTGTCTGTGCAGGTAAGGATTGAAACATAGGGAAAACAACAATAAAAAACACCAACATAAAACAAATCAAACAAATGTAAAGGGAAGACTAATAAATAGTAGAGAAGATAGAATAGAATAGTAGTTTACCTACAAGTGTGTCCACTGTTGTGGATCTGGCTGTTTCTGATCATTACTGTGTGCTTTTTAACATCACTGGTTTTATAAAACAACAGACCTCTGTGAGAACGGTGAAGAAGGGCTACTTAACTCCTGAAGTGGTCGGAAAATTTATTTCAACTGTTTGTACTAACGCTCCACTTGTCTTACCAGCCCCCTGTGACCTAATCGTAGAAAGTTTTAACAGCAAATTAAAATCCGGTCTCGATTCAGTTGCTCCACCTAAATCTAAAAACATAAGAATTAAACCCACACCCCCTTGGAGAACTGCAGGAATAAAACAATTGAAGAGACAATATAGATCTGCTGAAAGACATTGGAGAAAACAGAAACTTGAAATAAACTGCCAATTATACCAAAATCAACTAAAACTATATAATCAATCAGTGAAACAAACCAGGAACGCATACTTTGCAAAGATCATCTCTGAGAACAAAAACAATCCCAGAGTCCTCTTCTCCACAATTGAATCTTTGATCAACCCCGACTTAAATACAAACACAATGTCAGCAACCGCGTCATTGTGTGAGGAGTTTGTTGACCACTTCAGGAACAAAAGTGATTCTGTCAGAATCAGTATCTTAAAAGAACAAAAAAGCCTTTTTATTGAAAATTATGGCTTGATCTTACACGGGGAAGCACTGGACAGTTTTGACCTGGTTGAAGCTGCAACACTTGGTCGAGTTTTCTCCCAAGTTAACCCAACAATCTGCTTTCTAGATCCCATCCCCACATCCCTTTTTAAAACATTTTATGGGTCTTTTGAGAGTGAGATTTTAAATATAATGAATTACTCTCTTCAGACGGGTATTTTCCCTGCTGCCTTTAAAACTGCCGTTGTAAAACCACTACTTAAGAAAACTAACTTGGACCCCTCAGTCTTTAATAACTACAGACGTGTGTCTAACTTGCCATTTTTAAGCAAGGTTTTAGAAAAACTTGTTTTTATTCAACTGAATGAGTTTCTCTTACAAAACAACATTTTTGAGATAAACCAGTCTGGATTTAGAACAAACCACAGTACTGAGACAGCCCTGTTAAAGATAGTTAATGATATCAGGAGTGCCTTGGATTCAGGTCAGATCTCAGTATTAGTCCTACTAGATCTAAGTGCTGCTTTTGATACTGTTGATCACCTGATCCTGTTGAACAGACTCAAAAGTCTTGGCATATCAGGGACGGTTCTCAAGTGGTTCAAATCCTATCTCATGGAGAGATACTTTATGGTAAACATGGACACTCACTTTTCTAGGGTACACGGAATTAAATGTGGTGTGCCTCAAGGCTCCATACTTGGCCCCTTACTTTTTAAAATCTACATGCTTCCTCTAGGGAATGTCATCAGGAGGCACAACAGCAGCTTTCATAGCTATGCTGATGATACCCAGCTGTACATAGCTATGTCTCCTGATGACACAGGGCCAATAGAAGCACTTTTTAACTGTATTTTAGATGTAAAATCATGGATGGCAAATAATTTTCTGCAGCTCAACCAGGAGAAAACTGAAATGTTAATTATTGGTCCTGAAGCTAAGAGAGAGAAACAGTTTTTGAAGTTAAAATAACTTTCATTGGATTATTCAGAAACATTAACAAACCTTGGTGTTATTTTTGACTCTAAGCTAACTTTCATCCCACATATTAAACATGTGGTTAAAACGTGTTTTTATCACCTTAGAAACTTGGCTAGAGTCCGCCCACTACTCTCTCTCGCTAACATGGAGATGCTGATGCATGCTTTTATCACAAGTAGAATTGATTATTGTAATGCCCTGCTTGCTGGTCTTCCAAAAACTAACATAAAGAATCTTCAACTTCTCCAAAATTCTGTTGCAAGACTTCTTACCAAGACCAGGCGACAGGCCCATATCACTCCAATTTTAAAATCCCTGCATTGGCTCCCCATAAGCTTCAGGATTGATTTTAAGATACTTTTAATGGTTTTTAAATGTCTTAACGGTCTTGCGCCTTCCTATCTGTCTGACCTTTTAGTTAAATATGAACCCTCGCGGACCCTGAGATCCTCTGGCACTGGTCTTCTAACCATTCCAGCTGTAAAAAACAAAACTTATGGAGAGGCATCTTTTCAGCATTATGGCCCTCGTTTGTGGAACGGTCTGCCAGAGGATCTAAGAGCTGCAGAGAGCATAGATGTCTTTAAGAAAAGGCTCAAGACCCACCTTTTTAACCTGGCTTTCATATAATTTTTACTTTGTATCTTTTTACCTATGTATCTATTATCTATTTTATAATGTTTTATCAATTCACAATAAATTATTAATTTATTTTAAATTCCTCATTATAATGTTTTATTGTTTTTTTTTTTTTTTTTTTTTTTTTTTTTTTTTTTTT
>BSAI01000162.1:18390618-18434180 GCA_036245035.1 Adrianichthys oophorus | reverse complement strand
TTTTTTTTTTTTTTTTTTTTTTTTTTTTTTTTTTTGCTTTTATCAATATGTTTACTTTTTAATTTAATTTAATTTTGTTTCCGGTGCTTCCTCAGTTGTGTTCTCTCTCTGGGTCGGCTGCCGTTCAGCCGCGGCGGCTCTGGATGGGGACCTGCATCGCTCCCTAGCTGTGGTGAGGCGGGTCCCTGCTTGTGTCGCTGCGTTTGGTTGGCTGTGCCGCTACTCACAGGGAGAGAGGTCCCAACTATTAGCGTTTTTAAAAACAAACTGTCATGCTCAGCCTGTTTCTCATTGCCAATCTCCATCAGTTAGGGGGTGGGAGGTCTGAAAGGGTTGGGGGGGTTTTTTACGGATCTGGGGGAAGGGACTTTATGTTAATTTATGCTTATTTTTATATTATTATTTGTTTTTTTATTTGCTTATTTAGTATCACTATTATTTTGTTTTATTTTGTGTAAAGCACTTTGTGTTATGTTTTATATGAAAAGTGCTATATAAATAAAGATTGATTGATTGATTGATTGAAGCCTGAAAGGCTGAGGTAGGTTGTGTGGGGATGCACAGCTGGGTGTCATCTGCATAGCAGGGAAAGTGGATGTTGTATTTGCAAAATATGTGACCAAGAGGGAGAAGGTGGTAAAGACACTCAGCCCCAAGATTAAATCTTGGTGCATACAAAGTGCTAGGAAGTTAAAAAATTTAACCCTTGGCATTATTTCGATGACCATAACTCTTCAACCATTAGCGCAAATTCATCAGATTCTGAAGAGGAAAATAACAGCCTTGCACTGATATGCAACATTTCACAGAAGTGAAGTGCTTTCGTATTTGACAAAAAATTGTTGATTCTGTACCAGAGAAACGCAGCTTTGCAATGATGTGTAATGTGATGTAAATTGGTGCAAAGTCAAAGATTAAAAGCTGCTTTTCTCTGTTTCTCTGTCAAGATCAGCTGATTCGTGTGGATCACATAAATGGTTAAGAGTTATGATAATTCAAATAATAAAATTTTAAAAAAGTCAAAATATGATATGGCCAGTCAAGGGATGTGTAAGTGATACCTAAAGCCAGGAGTTTATCGAGGGGGATGGAACTTTAAAAAGTATTAAAGACCACTCTCAGATCTAGTAAGATGAGAATTGATAGGAAACCACGAAATTCACAAGAACAACAAAAAATAGACGATCTAAACGGCATGTCATAAATTAGTTTGAGATCAAAAGCAAATTTTTTGACAGACTCATGAACAACACCAACCATTCTTTATAGTTACAAAAGTTTCAACTCATGACCAATAATTCTGTTTGTGTAGAACAGTAAACATTTAAGGAGCGCCTCAAAAAGACCGGTTGCTCCGCAACAGAGTTCATAGAGGCAAACATTTTCAGTGGCTCAAATGGTTGGCTTTAAATGTCGACAAAAAAAAAAAAAAAAAATCTTCACATTCACCCTTGTCAAAAGTCTATGCTCATCAATAAAGGTAATTGATTGATTGACTTTCCTGTGTGTGAATACCTGTTTTATCAAAACTGCCAAATGTGTCACAAACGATTTGAGAAATGCAAAGTTAAAAGATGTTTACAGATTTCTGCAGAGATGGGTTCAACTTCTGTGTCTGACTTCTAATCAGAACTGAAGCAAGCACATGCTGAGGAGCATGAAGGTAACTAACCAAAAAATCCAGCAAGGATATGAACAAATTACCAACAACATTCTAAAACTAAGAGACAACTTCATTTGAACACAAAACTATTTATTTTATTCATCTGCCCTTTTATAATAGTTCTTTTTTACTAAGAATACATATAGTTCTTTATATATGAGGGTGTTCTGAGGGTGTACAATACAACATTCCAAACAGGGCAGAAAAAGCCATATGTCAGCAATGGAAATGTTTGCAACATTCAGCAGATGGTTCTGTAGAAGTTTTACTAATAACATTGTTCATAAAAAAGGCTATAAGCTTTTCTGCACTTGGTGTCAGAAGAACAATATGAAAAAAAGTTCATTTATTTTATGCTCGCCTACAAACATCTGGTAAAAGAAAAAAAAAAAGTTCACTCATTGGGAATAAGCCCAAACCTGCTATCAACTGGTCACTTTATTTAAGAAACCATTCAAGATGTTAAAAAGTGAACCCAATCATTTTTTAAAGGGTTTTATCACACAATTATCCAAGTAATGGCTCTTTGCAATTCAGAAACTCAAGTTAGTAAAGCAAAGAAAGTACTGAGGCTCTCTCAATATATGAAAAAGAAGTGTACTTATAAGAAGTGTGGACAGCTCTCTATATATTTACACACAAAAAAAATGTTTGGGGTTTCATTTTTCATTTATATGAGTTTATTACAGCCTGATAGCTTATTTTCTTCCAGTCATTTGCACATTAGTTTCTACAAGTGATCATGTCAAGATTTGCCCTATTTTCAGTTATATAAATGATAGGATTCTACTCAAAACCTTTACTTGTCACCTAGAAATTTACTGTGAAATTTGTTGTCTTTCATTTTAAATTCTTTTGTATTTGTTTTTGTCATTTTAACAGTATTTAGTTTGTTCAATTTTGTGTTCAGATTTCTCCTCCCTGTGTCACAATCATCCCAGCTGTGTTCATGTAATCAGTCCCCCAGAGTTTTGAAGAAAACATTTTGAAGAAAGCTTTTGGTTTTTGTCTTGTTCAGATCCTTTGTCTTGTCACCTGTGTTGGGAATTAGTTTGGTCACTCACAGTTTATAATTGTCACACAGTTCAGAAAAAAAAATAACTTGGATTTTAGGTATGTGTTAATTTGTGAAATTGTTTTTGTTCTCTTCAATTTTGCCTCCACTGTCCTGGCTCTTCCACAATCAACTTATTCTTATCTCTGTTTTTAAGAAATTCACTTGTTAACTTTTTTTTTACCCTTTTGATGGCACAAAAAAGTGCTTCGATGGTAAAATGTGTTTGACTGCTTTCACAAGTCTAATATTAAAAAGTGAGGCATATTAGCAATCAAAGTTCTCAATGAATGGAAAAATATCATGGAAAAAATCCTAAAACAACTTTAATAAAATAAAAATACAGATCTGTTATTGTTGTTTTTAATTACTTTAGTAAATTTATGAATGTGTTGCAAAGAGGTTTAAAGCAAAAAATTAAAAATATGTATGTAAAAACAACTCTGTCATTGCACTTGGGTTTATCATACTGTATAACCTTCCTTTTATGTGAGAATGTACAAAGTGGGATGGGTGAGTTTACATTTGAGACTGTTATTGGAAAACTATTAGAAAGGAAAAGAATAAAAATGATAAATCCAAAAAAACCAAATGATAATCTGAGGACAATCATAGACTAAAAATGGAAAAAATGAGAACTGAGAAGGGCACCAGTTAGCAGACTTAGAGTTGTTAGTAGAAATAATAAAAATGGATCAACAACAAAAATGTTGTATCTTCCCTCCATTTGGTCTGTCTGAGACTAGTAGATTAAACTGTATCCCAGAACAGCCAAAACAAACCAAAAAGAAAAAAAAAAAAAACTGACAATATAGATATATATAATAAATATATATATATATAAATATATATAATATAATATAAAGAAGTGTTTTATTCATATTTCTACACCCAAAAAGTTATATGTAAAGCTTACTTAATTTATCCTCTTCTTTGATCTAAATAATATTATACAATGTAGAGCAGTGCACAGCCTCTGCTCACTGGCATTCACTGGCACCAGCACTTGAGGATGAGAGTGTTCAGCATTCACCTTTTTGTAAAATATATCAGGTTTTAAATAGTTTGTGTTCCTGCCTGACCTGTGAGGTCAGCATTTTTATTGTATCTCTGACAATGTCACAATCGGGTTTCCCAAACAGAGCTTAATGTTTTTCCTGCAGGTGAAGGAACACTTGTTGACAGATTTCTTTGACCAGTTGCCATAGCAAGTCCAGTGGCTCTGCTCAGATGAAAGTGCCTAGCAACCAGTGGTAGAGTGCATTCACAGTTCATGTTGGTCACAGAGATTATGGAGAAGACTTTCAGTGTGAAAGAAGGTGTAAACAAGATTGGAATTAAATGTAAATTTGAGGACATAAATTAAATTTTGCTTACAGAAAATATGTGTATATATATATAAAATTTCGGAAAACAGTCAGTACAAAACACAATTCAAGTGCAACAAACACCTTCACCTCCTGATTGTTTAAAATTAGAAATCTGTCTAATTTCTCTCATTGTCAAAATGAAGTAATTACACTGAAAGTCAGACCAGACTCACGTTTAAGGTTTCAGATTCTAATCGAGTAGCTTGAGGTCATGTCAACTTTTCGGGGATGATAAATATAAAATACAAGGAGATCATGAGCAGTCATTTGTTTTTATCCTCTGGGCAATTGATATATGTAAATAAAATCAGATGAGGAGACATGAAAAATACAGAAATGGTGTAAAAAATGCAGTATAGGCCAATCAGCTGACAGTTATTGACATTTTGTGCATTTTAGTCTTGCTGCCAGCAAGGCTACCAGCAGAGCAATCCAGCATTAGACTGATAAGTTTGGACCTTGTGACCTGCATAATGTATTCTTATGTGCTGCAAACACAGCCGTAACTCTGTTTCAAATCAGCACTTTTGAACCACCAGTCATTGGTTCAATAGACTCTTCCAGTAAGGTGAGGTTCATCATCCACTGCAGGAGCAGCGTCTGAAAGACGGCCACTTTCAGAAGTGCTTCCATATCTCTATGAAACCAAACAAACTTGCTGTCCCACATTGGTCCAAGGAGAGCAAAAATAAAAACAAGAATAAGATTAGAGGACCTTTTTATTATTGTCTCCATACAAATAAGACACATGTCATTGGTGAACGATCAGCTTCTCCTCCATATTGGTTGTGGACTCCACCCCTTGATCCCATCATCAACATGTAGCAGGCCAAAACTGAGTTCCTGATTGGTTGACACAACTGAAATTCTTCGCCAAAGTTGAGATATTTGAACTCTGGTAACATTGCAATGTAACTGTAACCCTAACTTTTCTTTTGGGTACGGGTGGCCAAAAACAAAGATCAGCATTGGCAGCACAGATTTAGAAAATGATGTGCAAATAGTCACTTTCTTTCTTTAAAAAAAATCAATTTTGAGTTTAAACAAGAACACAAATACTAATTAAAATATGTCCATATCAAGGTTAGACTTTTCAGAGAAAAGCTGGCTTCACACCTTTTCTGCAGAAAAAGTTAAGATTTGACAAAATTACTTAAACTTCAACTCCAATCATCTTTTGATTTAGATTAATAGTGTTCCCAGTGGTATTTTATTCATAATTATGCTTTTTTTTGCCACCATAAAAAAACCTGTGTTGTTTTCTAAGACATAGTTTCTGCAGAGCGGCTGTAGTTCATCAGAAATTTGCCTCTGAGCTGTGGGCAGGATCATTGGTATGGAGTACACCTGTCTTTATTTACCATAATCCTTTGTTTACATGCTCTCCTGCTATTTTACAGGACCTCACACCCGTAATCCAACAATACTGGTGCAACAAAAATGGCGCACAATATTAGAGCTATCCAGCAGTTCTTTTGAGCCAGATAACAGCTCAGACGAAGAAAACAAAGATGTTAATGGATCTATTTGTCTCCAAGTGGATTTATTAGAATGGTGCAGAGCAGGAAGGCTGTGGCCTGCAGATTATGGAATTTCTGTGACAATTTAAAGCGTTTTCAAACTGCATTCTTTTCATCTGCTCCTGATTCACAGCAGTTTGAATAAAGAAATACTAAAGAAACACAATTTTGAGCTTTGTATTCCTAATATATGTACTCTATCATGAGAAAATACACCGCGAGATGCAACATGTTAAAAGCACCAAAAACATTTTTTTTTTTACATTTTAATTGAAATTTATAAATTGCCTCTTGAGACAAAAGCAAGAACAAAAATTGTATGTAACATCAAGAAAGTTAAGCCAAACATGCCTTCATCTATGCTATTGAGCATGGGTTTCCTTTAGAAGACAGTTTGACAGATTTTTTTTTTTATACAATTTTTGATCAAAAAACTTGATCAAGTTGTAAAATATTTTACTAAAAAGTTTGAAAGCTTTACATTACACCTCTCATCCCAAGGGAGAAACGTTTGTTGCTTCAAGCATAAGTCAAAACAAGAAAAATCAAATAAAAATCAGAGCAGAGGCACATTGACAATGCATTTGCCCAGAGGAACTGAGTTTGACTTATGAATCTGTATGTTGACAGGCTGTTGGCAGAGAGAGAAAGTACTTATTTTGGAATTTACTTCTGGCTTGGCGAAAAGCTCAGAGTGGAAACAGCTTGATAGCAGCACTGTCACACCACTCTCTTTGCACATGTGTGAGTACACGAGCCTGTGTTCATCTGCAGACTCTACAGACTCTGTGTGTAAGAGTATGTATTTGCTGCAACCTTGATCTACCAGCCTAGAAGGCATGTGTCTTGAATATAGTCACCCGCCAACTTTAAATAGCTCTGTCTCCTCACCTTATATCACCTGGATGTCTGTGGCATGTTTGTGTATATATGTGAGATACTGTAGTGCTAGCCAAAAAACTAAAAGAGCTTTTTTAATCCCTCAGGTTCCAATAGCTGTCATCAGACCTTATATCTCCTAAGCCAGGAGAGGGGAACGGAAACAGAAAATAAAAAAGAAGAGAAACAGAAAAGACAAAAGTAAGACAGGAAAGGAGATGAAAGCAGGAATAAGGGTATTAAAAAATTCAAGCAAAAGGATAAATCTGCAAAACAAATGAGCAAGGGACAAATAAAATGGGTCAAGATGTAGGCAGCGAACCACCTCCTTCATTTGATTTCTCTGCACAACACAGTCAATCACTCATTGAACAAAGAGTTAATTTATGTGAATTATAACCCAAGAATGTATGTGCTTTGATCCATGTCATAATGAACTTACTATTATTGTGCTTGGAGTAAGTTTATCGTAAAGTATTTGTAAAGATAATTAAAGTTAAATGCACTTATGATGTATGGGTCATGCTGTCCTACGTTGTCCTTGTGCCACATTCCAGTCATAAGTATGTTGCAGGTACTGGTTCCTTACTGACCATTCGTAAATGCTGCACGCATGGGTCGTGCATGTGATATGCTAGTTCCCGTATGGCACACGTTGGATGCCCACACAAACTGCACTCGGATTGTCTAAATTCCTGTTTTTTTTAACAGTCAGGCTGCAAAGGAATTTCATTTCCACTTTATCTGTGATCTTAACTCTTCACAATCCTCAGCTCGTGACCAAGATGAGGCTAAGAACCTAGATTTACTTTCCAAATCAACTCTTTCCACAACAAGGACTGGTACAATTTCTGCACTGCAATGTCTGCATCTTGACATGAGCTGGGGTAATTGAGTAATTGTTAGTTTATCTTTAAACTGATCTTTTTTAACAATGTATTTATTTATGGAAGGATGGATGGACTCATGAAAACCTAATCAGTCATTAAAAACTATAATTTACAACTAATGAAAGAGTGCCAAAAATATCAATACAAGAGAACATAATAATATATCTAAAAACTATCTCATTTTTTATCTAAATATATAGAAAACATGCAGATGTCTGGTAATTCAAGTTAACTTATAATTTAAGTTACATGAGGTAAAAAAGCAAACCTTGGACGTGGCACGAAGGTGGCCTGCAGGAAATATCAAGGTTGCAGATGGCTTGTTGAGCCCAATGACCAAAGATGTTCATGCTTATATTTTGTCTATAAGTATGCTGTAGGTGACAGATTGTAGCAAAATCATATGCAACACACAAAGACGAGTAAAGATTGTGTAAAGATTGAGTCTGTTTAGAAGAGACCCTAGTTCTCATGCAGACCTGGGTTCAAATGAGCTTTCACACTTTCCAAATAAAGAAAGCAATCAGAGAAAAAAAACTGGTGCAAATTAAACCTGCCAGAGTGGATGTGCCCTTAGAGATGACATGTAATTAATATATCTGCAAATACATGACTGTGAAAATGTGGCTGTTTCAGGAGTGCTTTATTAAAACTTGTGTCTGACTGATGAACAATGTTTTCAAAGGCCAGTACTTTATTTGAACTAATTCCAGTTGTTGAAATTCTCCACTCAAGTCCATACAATCATGTGTGTGTATTGTCATTTGTATTCTCAGTTAAGTCTAGAGCAAAAAGGGAGTTGCAGTGGCCAAAGCTTTGTATCCATTTCAAAAGGCAAGTTCAAGTGGCTTACTGTGTTGCAGGATAACGAAAGGCTTTGCAAATGCAGAAATTGTTAATCATGTCATCCTTTTTTCCGGTTATTTGAAAAGCCATGGCTCTGTTCAAACACTGTGATTTGGTAAAATTGTTTAATAGAAAGCAAACTCCAGAATGACAGAAGTAAAACTAAGGGGTAAAAAAAACTGGAGATATGGGAACATGAATAAATAAACAGCACTTCTCTGGATGTGAATCATGATCTTAACTGAAATCACTAGGCAGACAGCTGGAGAGTGTGTGTCCTCAGAGTGTGATTGCTCAGTGGTTTCAGGTAAGAGGGACGTGACATTCTAGAAAGTTCAGAAGCATCTTAATGAGATTGAGGTCTGTCCAAAGGACTAAAGGGATGGAACAACACACACACATATGTACACAGTCACAGATCCAGTAGGGATGGAGCCACAAGGACAGAGGAAAAAAGTCGCATAGTTCCTTATTGTTTCACTGTCACCCGACACCTCATATGCATGTATTTGTAAGCACATACATGTAAATAAAACCCCTGCAGTATCCAGTGATGCAGGAGGAAGCGCAGGTGATCAGCGCAGCTATCTCTTGATCTACTTCCACTTTACAGAATGGCAATTAATTAATCAGCAGCTGAACAGATCATGTGTTGTTGTACGCAGTGTTAAGAGAGACCTGCTCCTGTGGGTACCCGTGTGTACGGATCAGGTAAAACATGTAGAAACATGCTGTCCAGTTGTTGGTTTGCAGCACGGACTCATGAGAGTTTAATGAATGAGGCTGAACTCAAATCATTCATGCTTCGGGGATCATGTTTAGCTTGTAGCAGGTGATGCAGGGCCAAGGAACATTGGCCTTAAAATAACAGCAGCACCTGATCCTCCTTTGTTGAACCGCTTTGGTTTAGATTGTTCATGCTGCAGGTGAAGAGGTCTAGTATAGGTGAATAAGTTGGAGAGACTTGAAAACTTTGATTACTTCATGCTTTGCACCTGCTCCCATAAAATCTGATGAGTCATTCAACAAAAACTTTGTGAGAGTGGAAGTCTCCTGCTGGAAGGACAGTCATTTTGCAATTAACATTTTATTTGTGAGCTTCTTGAGCGTATAGCTGTTCAAGTCTGCTTATTTCATTATTTATCGACAAATATTGTAATTTATTTAACATACATATTTTATTTATATAATTGGAGATGTGGTATTTTAAATGAAAACATTTTTGATGAGTACATTTACATGGCCACTAATATCAACAGTGAACTGTTCAGTGGTAGGCCTCTTGGGTTTAGGTGGTATTACCTTATAAAGAGTTCTTTGAGGTTTAAGTTAATCCATTAACTAACTGGACCTGTTACGTTTTTGTCTAAATATAGATTTGTCTGGAGTCAACTCTTGGCCACACTGCCAAAAACAACTTGCCTCTTTATCCCTACATCTGGTTCATCATTTATTTAGAGGACATTGATATGCATGACTCTGCTCTGGCCTGGCCTCATTCATATTCACGGCGCTGGTGCAGCACAGAGGGGGAGGGGGCGAGACGGGTGGGAAAGAAGGAGATAAATACATGTCTAATGACTTTGTCTTTGTGTGCATTGAGTACATGAGCAGTATGCATTACAGTAAATCAGATGCTTGAGATCGTAGCTAAATTGCCTTGCGGTTTAAAATGGATTACAACCATGAGTCTTTGTCCTGCTTGATTTAAGCGCCATCAACTACATTTCAGAACCCTGTTTTTTTTTTTTTTGTTTCTTTTTTTTTCATTTATCTGTGGATTAAGTAGATCCTACACACAGGTTGTTTATTTACTAATGCTGGCTTATCTTTTAACTGGCAGGATTCTGGCATTGATCACTGTATATAAAAAGTGAATTTGTTTTTAAAAACTTGTATTCCCAAGACATGTGAGAGGATGTTTTCTGCATAATATATTTTATCACTTTTAATGTGGCTGTGGTGGAATGACAGATGCTTTGGTAAAGAGCTTTTCTACCCTGCTTTAAAAGGCTGATTCACACGGGTCTCCATTGTGTTGACACACACACACACAAAAAAAAATCATTAAAATCTCGCAAATATTGTTTCAAGATTTTATTGTTAAAGCTCTAATTCGACATATGACAGACTTGTAATATCATTCTGGTTGGGTACATACCGCAATTATTCATTTCTTCTCCATGATCAGTTTTCAAACAGTTGCACTTCTGTGAACTGAAAGGCGTGCTATCAATGCATTATCGCCAAATCGGAGACTCCGATTAGTCAAAGTTTAACCTGGTTTAGCCATTCAATGAACGCTCATTTTGTACTAAGATCCCAAAAACTGTCTTAAAAATGTGCGTAGCAATGCATGAACTGGAGTTATGAACCACGAAAGCCCGAAACAGGCATACACATGCATTTACATAGACTTTTCATTGAAGCTGGTCTTTGCCGAGGGTGGTGTGAACATAGCTTCACACGAGACAACCTTGGTTGGTTTATTTTATAAAATAGAACAGAAATAAAACAGAATAGGCCTATTTGTCATTATTCCATGTTACATTACCTACATATTACATGCAGTATAGTTACATGTTACATTTGGAATTCCAGAAAGTGTCATTTCAGTCGCATATTCAGAAAAAGTAAACAACATAACACAATATTATAGTCAATTTAGGGCAAGTTTAAAGACAACAGAGGAAAAAAAAAAACATACTACCCTCGTAGGTAGGTTGTTCATTGTTTATTGCACATTTTCCTTTTCAGCAGCCCTTCTTGTGTGTGAGTTTATGTTTGTTGAGTGTGGTGATGGCTGTGGGATAGAAATAGCTTTTTTGGTCTGTTTGTTCGTGTTCTGATTGCTCTGTACCACGGTTCTGAAGGTAGCAATTCAAAAGCACCAACCTTTTTGGCTTCTGGAAAACAATATATGGAAACAGAGGCGGACTTAGCAGTCTGGGGCCCCAGACAAGACATAAAATGGGGGCCCCTACAGCGGTTGTATTAATCTTTTTTTTTTTTTTATCCTTACCCAGGTTTAAACGTCAAATAACTTCTTTATTGGTCCACTAGTAGACAGAATCACTGTTAAGAATCCAAATGTTTTGATCAGCATTTAAAAACTGAAATAATTTTAAAAACTGCCATGCAACAGACCTCGCAACCTGCACTGAAATTCAACAGGAAATTTGCAAACTACAGCAATTTTGAGGATAAAAAAGATTAGGATCAAATATATAAATTGCATTTATGGAACAGGTTAGTAGACACATATTTATTTTATTATTAGAACGCTTTACATCTCGTTACGGTATCTGAGTTACTGCTTCACCTGCCGCCCCTGACCGCACATACCTGCCCATTTCAAAATGGAACTAAAAGCTGCCCAATTATGTCGAATCAAAACCGCCCAGTCTGGCAACACTGAATTATCTGCTTGCTGACTTGCTGTTGACTGGAATACTCCATTGCTGCAGAGGGACCGGGATGGATATAATTCTTTCACATGACCAGTCTTATGCCATTTAGTGACTTAGCTTTTTTTTGGAATATATGGAAAACAAAAGGTAAAGCATGCATGCACAGTTCACTAAGTAGCCACAAGGGTTTGAATTCTGAAAGGAAGTGACTATTCACACGGAAATAGGGCAGGGTTATGATTAGAATATGTGAGGCAACGCAGCAATGTGTACTTTGGCCTGAGGTCTAATGTGTGGTCAACATGAAATTCCATCAGTTGTTGTGCTTAATCACATGTAAATACATGCAAATAACATTGACAAATCTTTAATTAAATATAATTTTATTTTGACTTATAATAACTCAAAAGAATATTCAATAAATAATTGAGTTTTATAAATTATAAGCCAGTATTTGGTGGCATTTTCATATCAGTCATAACTTTTTGCACTTATTTAATTGCTAATGTTTTTGCTTTTAACATTTACAATTGGCAACAATTCATTATAAAAAGGCTGAAATTTAGAGTTACAAAGTCCATGTGACTCACAAATATCTTAACACAAACACAGCTTAGTGTGAACGCAGTGCAAAGGAGCTCTAGAGAGGCTGGCAAACAGCATCGGACTGTCTTGCTGAGCGTGGTTTGGCTGCCTTACAGTAGATAAAGAGAGGGAAGCAGCTTAAAGAGGTTCCACAGCTGCATCCATCAGCCTCACCTGGCATTGCTCCCTGGAACTTTGTTTCACCTCTTTGCTCCACAGCTGAGCAAAAACCTCATTCCACCACTAAATACCCTTCACAGACTGTTTGAGGCTGGAGAGCCATCCAGCTTAACCCACACAGATGACCTGTTGAACCTTACTGGATAAAAAGTCAACAGACCCAGATTTTGACACTCTGGAGCATTCCCTGGACTTTGTCTCCAAGTGGAAATTGTTCTCTGTTTCCTATAGATGTGAAATTATGCAAAGCATTGGCTTCATGAGTTGAACATCAAGGCCCCCGGGCAAAAACAATGTTGTTTATGGGTTTTAAACCAAGAAAATAAAGGAGATGTATTACTCGAACATAAAGTGTTGCTTAGAAACAAAAAAAAATGTGATAACATCCCTGTAGTAAAGTGGAAAGATGATATAAATACCTCTCAAAAGGAACTAATTTTGCATTTAAAGTGTTTTGGAGTGGCTGATCGGTTAACAAGCTGGCACTTCCCAAAGATTTCCAGGAATTCCAGGCTGAGCACATGAGCACAACAATGCTTGCCATAATTTGTGTTGGTCGAACATCAAACGCCTAAAGCATTCATTTTAAGATTAAACACAATTTTTGCAAAAATCTCAATGTTATTTTCAATATTCCAAAAAAAAGTCTAAGTATTTTTCTAAGAGCAGGTGTACTGAAATTTTCTGCTTAAATATTCAATCAAATGTAAAAAAAAAGTTTTAACATTTGTTGAATAATAAAAGCAGCCAATGAAGCTTTCTTTTTCTGCATTTTGAATGTGAAAACCACTGTAATTTATGAGTTGAGAACACAATATTTATATCTAAACACAAGCTTTTAGTCGAATGAACCACTTTAAAAATGAGGCTGCTGTTTCAAGCCTTCCACCACAGGCTTTTGAGGCTTCGGGTAATGACAGACGCCTGTTGCTAGCATGACCAGCCACCCTTTTGTGTCATCTCACAGCAATGAGCATGGGCACTGCAGTACACAGAGGAGTCTTGCCCCCTCTGAGGGAGAAGTGAGCCACTTGCTCAGTGAAGGGGAACCTTTGGCCTCAGTGCACAGGAGGGGGGAGGCTGTTCTTAGACCTGGATGTGGGAGCTTGCAGCAGGAGGCGGGGTTCTCCACAGTCCTGTGATTAGACAAGGAGCTGCCTTTCACATTGTGTGCCAATGGATTGATGACCCCCTCAGGGACAGAGCCCAGTGACAGCCAACATCAGCAGCCATCCAGCTGTGTCTTACTGCAATGCACCAACCCCAGACGTCAACGATGAACAAGCGACTGCTCCGCACATGCGGCAGCTGGAAAGAATGAAGGACAACCATACACTTGATTACCTCCATAAGATCAGTTCTGTAAGTCACTGCCAAAACATGTGCAACCCCCTGTCTCAGGATTTCTCTCTAAGTTATGGCATACCTGCACCAGTCATTAAAAGCCCATTTGAAAGTGTAAAAGAGCTGCTCTGTGTTTGCTACAAACTATTAATGAGCACGTCATTTTTACATAAAAAAGTCAGCTGTACAGCCATAGTTACGTTTTTGCATCCAAAATATTGTCTCTTTTAAACTTCTTTGACCATTTTTAGACTGATAAACGGAGATATGCCTAACATTGATCGTTATTAGTATAATGTTCTGTAGATGTAAAATTTCCTTTCTGAATTCCATATTTGAACATTGGAAATCTTATTGGTTAACTCTTTTATATTTCCTTCAGATCAAATTTTAATTATTCATATTGATGCACACAGACTTATTATGAAAATGAGATTTTAAAGTGAATCAGATAGTTATTTTGAATAAAACTGATACTGATTTAGATAAATATATTAACAACGTGATAAAAACATCTTCTGTCATTTTTCCTTTGACAGCTTGTTCATTTGGACCTGTCTGCTCATAGTTGGCATGTCAACAATGTGTTTGCCGCACTGTGTGCCAACAACAGAAACGTTCTATGTACGTTCTGTTTCAAATAATTTTTTCTTGACTGACCTCCGGGCAGTTAAGAGGAAAAAAAAAACTCCAGATGTGCTTGTGAAGCAGCATACTGCTGAGTTTAGTAGGTACACACGTGCATTCACTTATTTTATGAGAGGGTGTTTGATTGACCATTTTGTGTCAATCAAGTGACATTCATCATGGACAGGGTTATAATTGTCTGACAGTATTTTTATTTTTATTATTAACTTTTTTGATGGCACCAGTCAATTGCGATCAACATATTGGGCACCCCTACTTTAGACATGTAACTTGTATTGTTGAAATTAGGATTTTAGCTTCTTTCCAAATGCCTAGCACCCAACAATACAAATTCTTTTCAGCAATAGAGAGTACTTGATCAAAAATTATAGCGAGTGTTGCTCTAATTTGTCATCTCTTTTATTGTGTTGTCCTTCTGAGTGTAAAACTTGATGTTACAAAAATGTTTTTTTTTTTTATGCATAAAACTCCCAGTAAAGAGAAATGAAAAACACAAAAACCAAATGGACAGGTTCTGCCCAAGAAATGAGAAATTAGAAGTTCACTGTTCTGTCAATTTTCCCAAAAACTTTTTTATTTTCATGCTTCTCTGTGATTTAGCTTTTGAATTGACACCAGCAAACCCTTTCAGATCAAAAGCTTATTTCCAAACTTAAAACACACACCCAGTAAATGTCTTTTTAGAGGCAAGTTCAAGGAAAACCTTTAAACTGGTAAATCATCTCCATTGAGCCACAAGCTTTTTCAAGATTTCTTCAATGTCAGACATGTTCATGGCAAAAAATGAAGGATTGCTAACACTGTCTCTTTCTATTGTTTCTTTTTTTCATTCCCTTGTCGCATGCAGACAACTTGTCAACACAAATATAAGAGGAAGGTTGTTTACTGTCAGATTTTTGATGGTGTGATTTTGTGTTTTGGCATCCTTATATACAGAATGAAGCCTTTGTGACATATGTGAAAACATTCTAGGATCTTCTGGTAATTACAAAGAAGAGTTTTTCGACTTTAATTTAACTAAAAAGCTGTGAGGTGGAATGTGTCTGAAATTGAAAAAATAACATTGAAAATGTCCTTGGTGAGCAAGGTTTTCCAAAACTCTCAAAATTTAATCATTTCTTAACCATAAGTGGGAGAAATTTACCTTAATGTTGATGTAAATTTTAATGTTAAAAAAAAATCGTTATATATATTCACTCCAAACTTACTAGTTTGTCACAGGTGTCCCAAATATACATTTAAGATTCAAGACAAACTTCAGATCAGTTCGGGGCCCTTTTTTTTGTCTTTGACAGTTTCACATTTCCATACTAAAGACCTCTGCAGCTTACTTTTTCACCTCAAGGTGAAACGCATGATTTCATGTAACTTGCTTGAAAGTCATGGACTTGGAAGATCAGATTGTGTCCATGAAGTTGCAGTTTTTTTTGTTTTTTTTTTAGCTACAGTGATCAGGGACCTGCACAGGATTTAAGAGGGGCAGGGACTCAAAGTCAGAAGAGTGCAACAAAAGCACACTTGTTTTTTTTCCTTTAAACAATACGGAACCTGAGAAACGTTTTAAAATAAATTACTCATAGAGAACTACTAAGCTATGTGACCTGTGTAAGTGAAAGGGATAAAATTGACATTTTTTATAATAGGTTATTGTCAGCATGAGTTCATTCAGTGCATTATTGGAAGACGTATAAAGCAATAAAACACTTAAGGCTTTTTTATATATTATGCTGTGGGCAGAATCAACATGAATTAAGCTTAATGCAGATGGTAATATTTTAAACACATATTTCCTACAACTTCCATCCCCAGAATGATGATATTGTGTATAATATTTAATGTTAACTTGCTGTTGCCGTGGGGACTTTGTGGTTTAGTTTGGTTTTTCAGTGGTGTCTCCTGTCAATCACTTCAGGTTCATGTCGATCATCTACAGCTGTTATTATTTCTGTTTATTGTCCTCAGTGTATAGACATTGTCCAGTTTTCAGTTCTACATTGTCAGGTCATCTGCTTTTTCCCCTTTTTGTTTTTCTGTGGTTTTTGCCCTTTTGTTAACCATATTAAAGGTCGTTGAATCAGAGGACGGAAGAAAGAAGAAAGTAGCTTCACTGTCAGGTCTCCATAGGGCAGCAGTTCCACTCGTTGTCCCTCATTCTCTCGTTTACGTTGAGATATATTAAAGGGATAAGTTAACATTGGATTTTTTTGCCCAGACAGTTTTGTTTTTTGTATCTCTAATGAGAATGTATAAATGCTAATGAAAAAAAAAAAAAAAAAAAAAAAAAATGACATTTTTTAATATGAGGCAGAAAGAGCAGGTGCTCAAGCAACCCCATGCTATGCAAGAGGAAATTCTCATTTTTGGAAACCTCATGTTTTATTAAAATTTTCTTGACAGATATTGCTAAATGCCACAGATCATAAGTATTGATGGTTAAATTCATTGTTGGATCTGAATAATTCTGAGTTTCGCCTTGTCAGTTTTTTGAGCAGTTTGCTGCACAACACTATGTATGAGCTGAGCGGAGCAAAGGAGCAGCAGAAAGTCTCAGTCTCTGTCGGAATTCTAAATCTTTTTGTCTTCTTTTAAGAAATGCTTCTGTTTTGCCAGTCAGGACAGCAGGATGTGAACACAGCTTTTCAACTTTAAAACATGTTAAAAAAAATCACTCAACTATGGCTGGCGATGCTATAATTGAAAAATGGTTAAGAAATATGGCCATACTCAGAATTGGAAAAAAGAAAAAAAAACATGCAAAAAGCACTGGATTTAATAATCTTTGTGAGACACTTTGATACACAACATGATAAAATACAATGCTTAACAAATGTTATCTATGTTTAGAATAGATTAAAAAAAAGTTCAAAATAGCAAGTGGTTAGTAGAGATAGAAAAGATCCGAATTCCAGACAAATATCCCATGTATCGTTCAAAATGTATTTGTAAATAACAAAAAAGTAAAAAAACAAAAAAACAAAGATGGATAGGAAACTCCAACACTCTTGGTGTGTGTTTGCCTTTAGATGTAGACTTCCAACAAGCTCACTCCTGATTGGTGAGAGTGGTTGCCATAGAAACAATGACTCAGACCCACTTGGATCAAATACTGACGAAGTCCAGCTCCATCGTCATAAAAAAGACTGTGACTGAATTGTTTTTGTTTTTTTAGGGATGGAAGTAAGTCATTTTCTTTGGGTGATGTCACACTCACTCAGTCCAGTTCTTACGCTGCATTCACAATGGACGCAATTCACGCGGCAGGGGTGTCAAGTTTCGATGTTAAGTCAATGAACAGATGCAAATTGAGGTCTTGCTGCGCAATTCTGCCAAAAAGCGCAGCAAATCAGTCCGGCAGCAGTGGACGCTGCAACTTATCAGGGACTCAGATTTGGGCATGTGACGTATTCAGTGACTCAATTAGTGGGTCAAAAAAATCCAATATGGCAGTTCGATGCAGGGACTTTCGTCCTGAACTTCCATCCGTTTTTCTTAACCTGTTTAGGTCACAGGGTTACCGGAGATTGCCTCGGCCACTGTTGGGCTAAGGTACACCAGGGTGCACTCTGGACAGGTCACCAGCTTGTTGCAGAGCCTATTGAGCTGGAGCGATCAAGCCCGACAGTGGACAGTGTAGCGAGCCCTGCTGCCACTCAGGCAGTTCCGCCTGCCCAGGGTCCGGCAGAACTCGCTAGCTCTGCTGGTCCCTGGCAGCTTGTGTTTTTTTTTTTTTTTTTTATTATCATAGAGACAATAATAAAAGATCATCCAGTTTTATTTGTATTTTTCCCCTCTTGGGGTAATGACGGTCATACATTTTTCAAACTGGGCAACAGAAAAATGGAAGCAATGTTTCAGAACCTAAACATTATATAAACATTGAACAGTTTTTAAAGGAAACAATGGCCGTCATCCAGGCACAGCTCCTGCATTAAACAGTGAAACTCACCATATTGTGAGCGACTCTGAATGCTCTGGTGAATCCAGACACAGCGACATACTTGCTGGCGCCTCTGTAGAGCTCTCCATAACATATTAACCCCAAGCTACTGAAGTCCAGGAAAATGTTAGCAGTTGCTCCTGCCACACACGGCCAGGGCGTCAAGGACATTTACGATAGGCATTGAGCAGTCAATGCGATGTGCTGCGAAAGAGGGGCGGCTGATGCGAATTTGACACTCGAATTGCATCCGGCGTGAATGCAGCCTTTTACAGTCAGTGGGTGCTGTCCATAATGAATTTGAGCTTGGTCAACATCCTTCCTCCACAGAGACCAGCAAGCAGCCCAGAACAAAGCTGGCCCTCCTGACCAGCTTGTTCAGTCTCTTCTTGTCCTGATCGGTGCTGCTCGCTTACAGTATCCCGTGTGCATGTGTTTGTCGATGTTTGCTGTCTGTCTGTCCATCAGTATCAGAGGTAATGTGAAGTGGCAGTAAGCTAGGAGGTCTGGCACTATTCAACGCTGACAATATGTCACCACAAACACTGATGGAGACAGACAAAGTCAGCGGCTCAGAAGCACAAAAAAGGAAGAAAACTGCAAAAGATTCACAAAGCCCTTTCAAAAGGAGATTGTAAGTAATGGAAAATGTCCTATAGATACATTATGACACAAGATGAATGTGTTTTTCCTTAAAGTTGCCTATTTACAAAATAGCCTGTTGTTCTGTACTTTAAAGAAACAGTAAGGATTTCTGAAAGACCCCTCAAACGTTTCACTTAAAGCTTAATTTACTCATCACACATTTCTTACTCAATGCAACTTGTCTGTTAGTCAAAAGAATATTTTATTTTTCACATCCAGTTATTGTTCAGTTCTGCTGAGCAAATTTATTGACAGTTTTAGCCTGCCGTGTCAAACAAACAACGCAAACAAAAAAAAAAACAATAATCATGTTGCAGTCAATTGAATAGTATTTAGAGGCACATTGTTAAATATTTTGGAATCGTTTTTGTAAGGAGATAACTTTAGAAGACGGCAATTTGAGACCGTTATGAATGTAGCATAAAAATTGACTTTTACAAGGATTTTTTCTCCATACCGCCAAAAATAATTCTATTATTACAAATGTATGTTCAATATTCAAATAATACATGTTTTTTTTCAGTAATAATTTATTAAAATGTGTGACTGAAACTTTTGCTGTGATTTGTAGAATATTGTTTTAAATTAACTTTTAAAACAGATTATTGCAGTAATGTATTTATTGCATATTAAAAGAAGCGTTTTTTTGTCACACTGTTTGGTGTAAGGTCTCATACTTGTTTTAGTTGTTAAAAGAGCTTTTAAGAGTGTTGAGTGTTAGTAGAAGTTAGAGTTAGCTTCATTTAATCTTAAGTTATCTCCGCCAAAAGGTTTAAAGATGGAAACTCCATTCAGATAAAGAGCCTAAAATAATTTACCTGAGAAATGTGTTCTGAATAAAAATCTGAGCACAATGTTTTGAATAACAAGGATGTGATATTCAGTGAAAAAAAAGTGGCACTAGAATTAGCTTGATCCACTTTAAGCTTTAGGATTGACACCAAATAATTTATATTTTATAATTTAAGATGTTATGTTGTCTATTTAGTAAGAGTGTTTCTTCTAAATATTTGTCTTTGTTGTACACAAAATTAGCCTTCCATAAACTCAGATCAAATAATAAATTGCGGATGTTTTAGTAGTACAAACAGAACCCTTTGATAAAGAAACATCCTCAGTTTCTTTCACTATTTTATTTGTTTATTTTGTAGTCTTTAAATTTTATTTTCACTGCTTTTCTTGCAAAGTTGTGAAACCCAATTATGAGATCCGCTCAAATAGCAACAATATTTAATGGTTAAAAGTCTTTCCTCTGCATAGTTCCCGCCGCTCTCTGCAGCACTGCTGTTGACAGTTTGTTCTGGCTGCTGTCAACACCTTCATAGCAGATGAGTGGTTGTTCATTAAGTGTCAGAACTGCTGCTGCGTTGCCTGCAGCTTGTTCTTATTCAAATCTCGCTGGTGGCTGTATCTTGGCAGAAGTGGTTATTTTGGGTCTATCAGTGAAGGAAAGTCCTTCCATCGTAGCTTTAATCTAGAAAAAATGAATTCTGGATTTTTTTTTCTGAGATGGTATGGAAAAATCTATAGAGGTGAGGTCAATCTATGCAGGCCCAACTTCTTTCTGTCCCCTTTAGAGGTTTGCCATTTGTATTTGTATGAAAGCACAAAACTTTAAAAGTGTTTCAAGAGTTTGGCCAAAGCACTATGCACAATGTTTTAAACCTTTAATTCAAAAGAAAGACAAAATACATGAGCTGCTTTCTAGAAATTATTAAACTGTTCTTGCACTCTCTTGCAGTTTAGGCAAGTCTACTCCTTTAAGGATTGACCTGGGTAGGTCAATGGTAAAGAACACATAATTTACATTAGAACGAAAGAAAAATAAATCTGCATTTAACAGACAAACAAGGAGAACTTCCTAAAATATGTAATTAGTGTGGTCAAAAGCTCTTCCCCACACATCAAGCCCGCTCTGCACAATATGTGATGACCGTTCCTCTAATGTTACACAGACGCTGCTAATGATATTCCAGTTGCGATGGAATCATGTTTATAACAGTTGGAAATTTTTGATCCAGTTCGTGTCATGTTATTTTTGTTGTCTTTATCTGCCAAACCTTAAAGGTTTTTGGTTCTGCTATGGTGGTTAACGGAAGAATTAAGGGATAATCACATGAAAATTGATGTTACATGAAATCTAGTCTCCAAGGAAAGTTTAAACCAGCTACAGAAACTTTTTTAGAGGATGAACATTCATTAAAACAAAGTTGATGATTTGTAAAAGACACATTTAGTTTGTAGAAACTCAATACATGCACATTTTTGTTGATTTTTGTGTGTTTCTATTTTAAAGGGAAATTCTTTAAAATTCTACTTTAAAGAGAAAACTAGACTAGAGTATGAAATAACTCAAGATTCAATTTGTCTTGCAGAGCAATATTAGAGACTGCACATAGTTTCTGATTTCTGAAAAATTGTTAGAGGGACATTTACTCATTTCCTATTACATAACTAATTCAACTTTTTTTTAAATTAAGAAATTCTATCATGGAAAAGGTACTCTGTGATTAAAGATAGATACATAAAGGGTCAGATTTTAAATATGAATGAATTTTCACAAATCATTCACAGCTTTCACAAATTGGCATTTTTTTAATGCGTCTTCTTCAGTAATTTATCTACAGACAATTTCAAACTGTCGTCTCACACTTCATTGTGTGTAGGCCCCTATTTAATGTGATAAATAGATTTTCTCTTTACTGTGAGCATAGGCAAAAAAAAAAAAAAAATCAGATGCCAACTTTATCCTTAGAAAAGCTGATCTGTGAAAAAAAATTCTGACATTTAACCAGTCAGTTGAGAACATGTGTAATTGACATTATAGTATAAGAGCACATTAATGAAAAATACTTTAACAAAGTGTGTTTAAATGTGTTTCACTCCAATAAAAAAATAAAGAAAAGAAGGATTTTGTGAAAAAAATAAGACACAATCAAGCAATGTGCTACAAATGTGCAGAATAATCTAGAAAAAAATTAACAGGGGTAATGTTGTGCGCCAATTACTGGCCTCAAGGTCCAAAACAAATTACAAGAAACAATAATGTTTCTGAAAATTGTGATTTTGAAAAAAAAAAAAAAAAAAAAAGCAAAATGTCATCTTCATTATAATATATATATATATTTATTTATAAAAGTCTTTGCTGAAATCTCATTGGTCAATTTAAGGTTATAATCCAACTATCTGGATTGCAACAAAACACAGATTCCTCCTTTTCTGATCACTTTTGTCAATGCTTCATTTTTTTTAACTGACTGGATTTCTACCTAATATTACATTTGTGTTAGGTGCATGAAGTCTTTTTTCCTAATAATTCAAAATGTCTAATATATGTTATGAATCTTTGCTTTTCACACCTGCATTTAATCTGTGTGTCATGTGTTCTTAGACACTTGCACATCAATTAAAGCTTGTTTAAAGTCGATTCATCTGATTCTTAGAGTAGTATAGTAAGATTTCCCCAATGTCCTCATCTATGAACCTCTGCGTGTCACTCGTGGCATACTGTTTTGCTAACTCCCACTGTCCCAATTACTTCCCACCATATGTTTTTGTGAGCTTGTCTAGTGAAATAATGCATTTTTCATACCTCAGTGATTCATGTCTCTTACAACCAGTCTGTGCATCCCCTGGGTTTGAGCTTTTTTTTTTTTTTTTTGATAGAAATAGTGACATCAAGGATAACTGATGAAGCTTTTAAAGATCATTTCATCTGTAGGATAAGGTTTTTGGGAGAACTTCAGTAAAGATGATGCTTAGGCAAGCATACCCAGATAAAAGAAAAAAAAAAAAAAAAAAGAAACACAAATTAAGGAAATAACTGTCCAATGTAGTATAAGGTCAAAAGTTGTAATATGTCTGCAAGCGCATCAATATTCACACATTTACATACTATTTTATATATATATATATATATATATATATATATATATATATATACAGTGCTCAGCATAAATGCGTACACACCACTACATGTTTTAGAAAACCTTAAGTGTCCTTTCAGAATCAACATTTTAAATTAGATATTATATAACAAAAATGTAAACGCAAATGTAAGCCATTAATTGCAAACAAGATTTGTTTGTTAATTTGCACACACAAAAAAATCATTTTCCCAAATAATTCATTCAAGACTGTGTTGCCAAAATGAGTACACCCAAGTATAGTCCTAAGAGAAAATTCACACTTAAGATTCCAAAATTCTAATGAACAGGCGTTCAACCACAGGTGAGTGCAATGATTCATTTAAGATGTGTCCAGGACACAGGTGACTATAAAAGAGCATTGCTGAACAAAGAAAAGCTCTTCCCATTTCATGCTCTCAGGAATGGCTCCTCGTAAAAGACAAATGTCACAAAATCTGAGAAAAGAATTAATTCCTTTACACAAAACGGTGAGGGTTACAAGAAGATCAGCAAAGCTGTACATATCAATCAAAATCCTGTAGCAAAAGTGATCCAAAAATTCAAGAAAGCTGGAAGTGCAACCATCTTATAGAGACGTCCAGGCCGCCCACGGAAGTTACCGGAGCGTCTTCTGATGAGATGGGCTGAAGAAAATTGCCATGCAAGTGCACTGCAGTTAGCTAAAGCAGTAGAAAGCCAAACTGGAGTGATCGTTTTCCATGACACACACTGCAGAGGAAAGGCATGCATGGGTATCGTCCACAAAGGAAGCCTCTCCTAAAGCCCATGCATAAAAAAGCAGGCCTAGAATTTGCTAGGGCCCATGCTGAAAAAGAAAGACTACTGAGAATCTATAATCTGGAGTGATGAGACAAAGATCACTGTTTTTGGAACTAATGGTTTAAAACTGTATGGCGTCGCAAAGGTGAGGTGAGGATTTCAAAGAAAAATGCATGGTGCCTAGAGTGAAACATGGTGGTGGTAGTGTCCTTTTGTGGGGCTGCATGAGTGCTGCTGGTGTTGGGGAGCTGCATTTCGTTGATGGTATCATGAACTCAGCGATGTACTTCTCTATACTGAAGGAGAAGATGCTGTCACCACTCAATGCATTTGATTGTCGTGCACTTTTCCAACACGACAATGATCCAAAACACACATGGAAAGCTACTGTTTTATTTCTGAAGAAGAACAGGGTGAAGGAGATTGAATGGCCAAGTATGTCTACTGATCTGAATCCAATCGAACACCTGTGGGGAATTCGGAAGGAACAAGTTGAGCATCACTCTCCATATAATCAATATCAATATAAAAGTAACAGGACAAAAGGAATTCTTTGAAAAACACCACATAATGACAACTGAGTCTGTCTTAAAAACAGAAATAGGCAACAAACAGCCCTAGAGTTTTGCTTGGTTTCCTGATGAGCTCTAATGAAACCTCCCCCTTTAAGAAATTCTCCTTAACTTAGTTGATCTCTTGCATTTTGTACAATTTCTGACCACCTACTATTACATTTGGCTCTGCAAATCTCCTTTCTGAAGCTGCACAGGGTCTGTATTTGCTGACTGTTGCAGATATTGAGGCTAAAGTGCTTTGGATTTGAAGTGCCTGGAGCCTAAAATATGACAGAACCAGTTAATTTTAACTATGTTGGGCCCAAAAAAAAGGTATCAAGGAAGCTGTGTGCATTACACAGAACCTCAGTTCAGCTTGTGACCACTGTTGCCTCATCTCCCCCGGGTGTTTGTTATCCTATAAGTTGAGATCTCTGCAGTCCTGCATCTTCTGTATCTCCCCTGTTGCAGTCGCAGGAGTGGCCGCAGTAATCCAGTTATGGGAAACTCACTCACTCACTCGCTTGCTTTAAATACCAGCAGCTGAGGCAGAGATTATTCCTCTGGGTAAAATGGCACCGCATGCTTCAGTGTGTGCACATGCATGTGTCTATGTGTGCATGTGTGTGCGCACAAGTCCCCAGGAAACACGCAGGAGGTGATTACTCGGTAGCAGCCAGGTGTGTGTCTGCACATCCAAGGAGAGTAACACACTGTAATCACAGGAGACTGTTACTCAGTGGCAATCAAGTGTGCACATTATATGGTTGTAGTGATAAGAACATATGCAATGAGATGAAATGACTGCTCCACAGATAGGTCAGGCCACTGGGGCACTGTACAGAAATGTCTACCTGCATCAGCACCTTTTCTGTAAAGTGCACTTTTGTTTGCTGTTCAGTCCAAACAACAAACAAAAAAAAAAGGCTGACTCATTCACTTTGAATGAGTCACTGTCTCTCGTTTCATGACTTTTTTTTTGGTATGTTTAAATTAATTATATGAAAATGTTGTCGTGGCAATTCTGTTTTTATTTTAACTTGGGCTGTCAATGTTAACACACATAATTTTTTTTTTTTTTTTTTTAAATGAACGCGTTAATATTTTCTTAACGCTAATTAATTACAGTCCGTAAAGCAAACGTCTTGCGCCAGGTTCAGGTTTCCGCGGCGTGCGTCAATTTCTGACAATGCACAGTTGGTCTGACAATATCCCATTTGTAACATCGTCACTTATAAAGAAATAAATGTTCAATCAATTTTAAGTACTTTATTCTTGGTGTAGATCGCTTTTTCACAAAAGGCAAACTATTTGATACATAATAAAGCCCGTTGTCACGGTAACATGACAATGCGTTGCTACCCCGGCAGTGACCTTAAATTGTAGTGGCAAAGGAAAGCGGTATATGTGGTGATCGTCATGATAGGTTAAATAAAGCATCAGTTCAGACAGAAAGTTTACCTCTTACCACTTGTTTTTGTCTACATCCTGAAGGAAAAGAAATGAGAAATTTGCCTCTGAGTAGTAGGCAGCACTGTTGGCAAAAATCAACTCCACCCTTCGCTCCCTTTTCTGTTTCCTGAGTTGAACAAGTAGCTTGTGGCCTGCTCAGCATATTTTTTACATCACAAATAAGATCTTTTTCAAACAGCATTTTTTGTCTGCTCCTGATTCACGACAATTTGAATAAAGAAATACAAAAAAATGCAATTTTGAGCTTTATTTGATTGATATATGTCCTCCATCATCAGAAAACATCCACAAGAACATGTTAAAAACACCAAAGAGAAGATTTTCATCAGCTTGGGTCTTTAAAAGCAAACTTGTCAAATCATGAGTTCTTGTGATAACAGACAAGGTTTTGTTATTTTACTGCCAAGTGTTTTGCATTTTAACATCATGGAAATAAAAAAAAGTAAGGCATTTCCTAAAAAGTCTATAAAATTGTTTAAAGTACTAACACCAAATGCCCTTTAATTTAAGGATTTTTTTTTTTTTTGAGTCAAGACACAGAGCTGCTTTTCTAAAAATATAGAGAAAATCTTTTGGCAAAGTGGTAAGTGTGCTTGACCAGTTAACTAGTACGATTTTTGGTTTTACTTCAAATTCAATCAATTCCTAAGTCTTTAGAAAATCAGAGCAGCGCAGAATGCTTTGTAATGCTTTGTGTAACTGTCTGACATGTAAAAATAGATTTGAATGGAGATAGAATAATAAAAATATAAAATTACCAACAAAGCGGTTCAATCTAATAGTAAAAAAAAAATGAAAGTAATAAAAAAAAGAAAAAAATATGGTACAAATAGAAAAGGAAACAAATAGAAGGTGTAAACTGGAATAAGTGCACAGGGACAAGGTGACAGCAATACAACTTGCTGTGGAGTAAATGGCAAAATTGAAATAAAATTTAAAATTGACTATTTCTAGGAAACTGATTGAGCCCCTTTAAAGTCTTGTTTTGACACCAGCTTTGACATCATCTCATATTTTGTTGTCCAACATGACTTTTTATGAAGTTTTTTTTAATATATATATAAAAGTCTAAAGATTGGATGATAGTTGAAAAATTGTGAAAAAAACTCCCCTTTGCCTCTCTTTGGGAATGTTTATTTTAAATAAATTTAGTTTTCAATTGCAGTCTGTTTACAATTAGGCCTCCTTTTTGTTCTTGTCACATGTTAAATTATATTTTCTTTTCAGTCATGACTTTTATTTTGTGATCCGCTTTGTGGTATGTTTGTGTCAGTGTCCTGGTTAGTATACAATCACCATCTCTCTTCATGATTTATATTCTGTCATATGGTGTGACCTTTCCTTGCAATATGGGTCCAACATCATCATCCTTTGTTTCTCTCAAAACAGAGCAAACGCTTGAGAATTTTCTGCAAACTTTATTTCTTATTTATGAACTCAGAGAAAAATTATTCCAGTTTTGTTACCTGGTGTGTATTTGTACAATTTGATTGTGGTAAACCTTTTTACACATTATTCTTCTTTCATTGATTCATTTATTTTGGTAAATAAAGGCATCAAACCTTTATAAAGAGGTTTTTAGCAGAGGGGAAGGCATCCATATGTATTTCTTGGACCTTATTTCAGTTATTTTTTTCTTTCATTTTCTTCAAATTGACAGTTGAAAAAGCATATCTGGCTGTCATAAAAAACGTCTTTTTTTTTTTTTAATACTTTCTGCTTTTAATCTTATCGTGGCTTGGTGTTCAAAATCCCAGCTGTTATTCCCTGTGTACAAATGTGAGCTGAGTGAGCTCCAGCAAACACATGTAGGCATTGTAGACTGAAGACTTTCAGGCGTAAATCTGGCTATGTGTGCCAAGGTTTGAATTTAAAAACCATCAGATTTTCCAAACAACATTTAGCAAATGTTTAGTTACAAACTGAACAAAAATTCCCTTGACTGAGTATGACAAGCTATTGAGCATGAAGTCCATTTATTTGTCTGCTCTGTTTGCATTTGCTGTTTGTTTTTTAGAACATATTTTAGATTCCACCCATGATGTAGACATATGAAAGTTATCCTTGCTATCTTGTCTTTCTATCCAATATGTGCCATTTTAAACAAACAACTTTAATAACTATATTTTAATATAACATTTGGATGTTTATTTGAAATAAAATAACTGAAAAAAAAAATAGTGGGAAAAAAATAAGTCAGCTTTGGTTTTTACTATGTATACATGCATTTAAAAAAATTTTAATTGCAGTTTTAGTTGCAGACAGAATTTGTTTTATTATTTTTTCTTTATTGTATCAAGTTGCTGTGTCCCTTTCTATTAAAGTTACCTGATTGGCTGAGTTGCTGCAAGCAGCATTCTGCGTTATTTTTTTTGCTTTTTTATCTGCTTTTTTTAATCTACTTTTCACGATTATTCACAATGTTGTACAAGTAAATTTTAGACAGCAAAATGCAGCTTTTGAACTAAAGCAGGCCAGAGAGAAAACGTTTCCCTTCTATTTGTCGCTTTCCTTTGCCGCTGCAATTCAAGGTCACTGTCAGCTCAGCAACGTATGGACTTGTTACCGTGACAGCGGGCTACATTAAGTATCAAATAGTCTGCCTTTTGTGAAAAAGCGAACTAAATCTAAAAAATAACAAGAATAAAGTACTAAAAATCAATTCAATATTTATTTTTTTTGTAAGTGACCATGTTATAAGCGGGATAGAGTCAGATGAAATGTGCCTTATCAGAAATTGATGCACACTGCGGAAGCCTAAACCGGCATAAGATGGTTGCTTTGTGGAGAGTAAATAATTTGCATGAATAAATATTAACGCGATAATTTTGTTTTTAATTAACGTGTTAATGTTGACAGCTCTAGTTTAAATGTTTCATAATTTACATTTAATAACAAGGTATACATTAAAATGGTATCTTTAATAACCAATGTATAAAGTTAAAGAAAGCAGGAAACCATAAATGAACCCCATCATGTTAACTGCCATAGAAAAAGTTGCCACACCTTCATGGAGAAGTGAGTGAAATTTCAGCAGCAACTCCCAACAGAACTGCCTTGACAGTGCTGTACTGTAGCAGCTCTCTTTTTTTCTTTTCTTCAGGGCACAAATGTCTGCTATTCTTGGTTTGCATGACACAAACTCATGAAACTTGAAATCATGAAACACTGTCTTCGGTTGTTGTTTTCTGTCACGGCTTTTTTCTACTTTGAGAGTTTTTGCAAGGAAATCTAACTTTTTTAATCAAATCGGTTTGTGAGTAACTCTTCCTTTTAGCAGTAAAAGGTTTTTCTTATTTCTAGATGCAGCTGTCATTTACTTTCTTTTGATTTTGTTTTATTTTTGTTGTTTTGATCTGATGTTTTAAGGCTAAATATGTGCAAAGACGATTTGGTCCCACAGTCTTGCTGTCACGGAATGTACAGATTTTCTTCCAGTGGAAAAGTGGCCAGCCTTAACTACCTGGCCTCCTCTGATGAACTTAGTAAAAGCTTCGCTCAAAGCTAAGGACAGATTCCTAACTTAGCTCTCTCCACAAAATAAAACACTTAGCAACAAAACCAAGTGTCCTGTAAAATCTAAGGAGATTGCACAGCTCAAAAGTGGAGCTGTAGGGCAGGTTGGGATGGGAGGAAAACAAAAGAGTAGATGCATTTTAGCATTTTAGAAAGGAGTCCTGCAAATGTCACCATTAAAAGAGTAGAACATTTTAATTAGCATTTTAATAATATTATTAGGTAACCTATCCAGTTAGTTTAAAACAAGAGCTGCCCAGGGGTGTAGTAGTTAACACCTTCGTTTAAATCCCAGCTGGGTCTTTCAGCGTGAAATGTGCATGTTCTACCCGTGCATGCGTGGGTTTACACCAGGCACTCCAGGTTCCTCCAACAGACCACAGACATGCATCATAGGTCAACTGGTGACTCTGAGAGGCCCCGTGGTGTGAATCTGAGTGTGTGTTGTTGTGTAGTGCAGATCTCAGATTTTTATCTGAGCATTCTGAAGTTGAGCATGGTTTTTGCCTGAGGAAAGTAGCTGTTTTTAAATCTGTTTGTTTTAGTTCTGCTGGTTAAAAAAATTTAGATATTAGGATAAATCAAAAAGGAACCCGACAGTTTTGTAGGTAGAGTTTTTAAGGTCAATCAAAAAGACGTCCAGTCCATAGGAAAGGATCCAAATGTGCCTTTAGCTTCCATTTATAATCCACCAACTCAGATTGTGGCAGCCGGCTTGTATAAATCTAAAAAACATACAAGTCAGAAGCAGGAATCCGGGTTCACTGCTGTCCCTTTCTCATAAATTAAATTAATTTCAATTCCAATCTAATTTTCTAACCATCCAACTTTTAATTGTTGCCTCATATATTCAATTTTTATGGTTTTCCAAAAGCTTGAAAAAGCATGGCAGGGTATGAATGTGAGATTTGCAATGACTGCAGAAACTCTTAAAACAGAGAAAAAAAAAAGGTTTTTGCCTCAAAACCTGTAAAAGAAAAAAATATAATTTTGTGCATTTAAAGGCTTTGTTAGTGTCAAAAATGTACTTGGACCAAGCCAATGGGTCTGAGCATCTCATGGAGAACCACTGCAGTGACTTTTTTTTTTTTTTTTTCCTTCCAGCGGTTGCTGTCTGAAAGGGCTGCCAAAAGGGCTGCCAAACCTAGAGCTTTTTCTTCTGGTGGCATGGATATTGTACAGCATTGCCATGCATTGAAAGGATACATCGAGCTTAACTTGTTCTAGGATGCTTGATAAGAGAGATGAGAAGGTCAGGGATGGACTGTAGAAAACTGCAGCTGTTTCACTTCCTTCAACTCTTTAAAGACAATACTTGGAAGAAATTTTGCCTAAATTGTCAGACTTTATGGGCACCGAGAGCTCACGAAGGAGGTTTAAACTTAGAGAGAAATTCTAACTGAGAGAGCACTCTTATGTTTTAGCAATTTCTGTATTTTTTATGGAATTTCTGGCTCACACAATTTTAAGCAACCTCTAGCAGAGAGCTCAGTAACAATGATTTATTTTATTAAAATTATATTAGAACAAAACTGTGCGTCTAAATATTTCAAACATGCCCAATTTGAAGTTTTATTTGCAATAAATCAAAAACTATAACCACTCATTCGAAAATAATGATCAGACATCAAATATTTCTATCTTTGTTGACTTTTGATCTTTTGAAAAGTTCAATGCTCACTTTTTAGTTGTTCTACTCATGTTAGTTTGTCCTTTCTTTCTTTTGTTTTTGAAGATATTTTTGAAATAAATCCTGTTTCCTGTCTTCAGCTGATTTCTTTGTATTTTTTCTCTGCTAATTGCTTTTTGGAAAACAGTCAGTCCATCTGTTTGAATCTTTTGGCGCAGGCAAATAAGGTTTTTTCTTTTGTTTCTCAAGGCATTCAGTGCTTGAGAAATAATTAAGGCGTCTTGAAATTAACCAAAAAATGCATTTATTGTTTGAGTTTTATGAAGCAGTAAATATGCCATCATAACCTTTGGTTGGTAAGAAGAACAAGTTCCCACAACATGAGAATGGGTTTAATGCAGTCACATTTTTCTGACTTTTAAGTTAAATAGGTTGATCCTAAAACCAAATACATTTTTTTTTTTTATTTACAAAAGAATTATCCACACAAGCAGTTTGATGTTTCCACATTTGTTGTAGTCACAAATTTAAGCTAGAATCTATCCATCAATTAACATTTTTGTCATAAGATTTCAGGCAAGAGTCTCTGAGTTGGAAGTAAGTTTCTGCCTATTTCCCATGATCCCCTTGTATACAGGGTCTCCAATTTTGGAGCCATACAGTTTTGAGCCAGCTTAGATGAGGAAAACCAAACTGTACATGGATCTATTTTTTGCAAGGGGATGCATCAGAATGGAGTGGAGCTGGGACTTTGGCCCGCCCATTGCAAACCCATCACAACTGAAAGCTATTTGAAATTGCATTTTTTTCCTCTGCTCCTGACTCACCACGATTTAAATAAAGACAATCTCAGAAAGCCCGTTTTAGGCTGAATTTCTTTCATCTATGTCCTCGATTATGGGAAAATTGCTTCAAGAACTTGTTAAAAACATCAAAAACACAATTTTCATTGGATTAGGTCTTTAAGAAGTCCTGTTTATCATTTAATATGATCTTTTTCTTTGGTTTTTAAAGTCATCTTCCAGCTTGCAGAGGTAATCAAACAGCAGAGCAATCTCCAGAGTAAATAATTCCACGTGACCGGTTTCTTTTGACCTAAGTCACAACAAAGCCTTTGTTCTCCAGTAAATCAGAACAGCATGGAGAATGAATTGGTGTGGATATTTGCTCAGTTTCATTGCAACTCAGAAGCATTTCACAGGTACCCAGGACTGACCATCGTGTGGAGGACGGAGAAATTCCCAGTGAAGCAAGAATCTCGCAGGCACATTTCCTCTTGATTGCTCAGAGTCATCCATGTGAGAGTGGAAACACACCCTGCTCTGTTTCATTTTGTGCACCACGGCCCCAGAAGGTATTCAGCTACATACGCACACCATGCTGACCTACACCGTCTCCAGTGATGGCAGACTCCAGGGATTCTCTCTGACAGGCTGACAAGCTGAGTTCACTGGTATCATACATGAACTGTTGTGGTGGTGGCAGGGACTGGAACTGACTGGTTTCATTGACTTGAAATATTTTCCTAAAAGCTACTCATCACCGCCCCCCCCTAAAAATAATTCTTTCTCTTATGATGCAATCTGACAAAACCCAACCCTATCACTTTCACACAGAAGCTTACTTGAAAATCAAATTAAGTGAAATCAAATTTAGTTCACCAAGTTACTACTGGGGTCTTAGGGGTCAACCAATCCAGCCTCATGCCTTTAGTCACAGCTGCCCTTATGAGTGGTACAAGCTGTCAGCTAGCGTAAAATGGGCAACCCTGTATGCAGGTGACTGACCGGTTAAAATTTTAAGATTGGAGGCTCTTAAAGTAAAAAAAAAAAGGAGATAGCCTGACTGTGATAAATTAGGTGGTCAGAAGGTGGTTTGTGTGGACATCCGCCAGGCGTCTTCGGGCACTTATGTCTCACTTGCACATACCATGTGTGCAGCATATAAGCACGGCCACAAAAGAGCCAGAGCACGCACCTCAATAATGACTACAGTGCGATGTGAGCTCACTGTATGACAGCATCACCCAAACATCAGAAGTGTGTATAACTTACATTAAACTTTCAAATACTTCACAACACACTTTTCACACGCATGAAAATCGTACGTTCCACTTTCATGACGACCGTTAAAGTGGTCACATGAGCCACAAGGGAACTGCAAGACACACCTGCGTTCTCTTTAAGATGTAGCTGCTCCTCTCTATGGGCCTGGACAAATAAAAAATCCACAGCACCTGCATGGGTCAAACCACGTACAGGTGCATGTGACTAAAGCATAACTCAGTGTAAAGCAAGATTTAAATAAACATCCATCCATCTCCTTTTCCAGCTCAGTATTGGACAGGCGGGTCACAAGCAATCTAAGAGACCTACAGTATCAAAGCTGCTTTAGAGCAAAAGCAGGTACACCTTGCACACACCACCATTACAGGGTTAGGGTTATTTTCAAATTCTTTTTGTTTTACCTCACTTACACTTCATGTCTGGATTTCAGGGTGTATGAGGTTCAATTCTGCTAAGACTCAAACATGTGCTTCACAAGTTAAATGGAAAATAACTTTATATTCAATGTATTTAGTAAAAAAAAATAAAACATTCTGACCTCTGCAAGGTTAATAAAAATTCTAATAATAAATTGACATTGTTCATTAAATGTAAATCCATCAGGCTTGAGGGCTTCATTTTTTATATTGTGCACATTCATTGCTCCTGGATAAAACCTATGTTTGAACATGGTTGTTCCACATTTCAGTATTATCAAGATAATAACATACCATTACATGGCATTATTATTAGCTGGCTGCATGTTGCAGTCAAAAATTTTTCTCTGCGGTGAGTTCGGTCTTTGATGAAACTTTTGAGGTACCGCCCACTGACAGCTTCTCAAATAGAAGGGAAAGGGCGTCCATTAGATCATGTGACCACATCTTTTTATCCAGCATAATTCGTTGTTATTGTTTCTTAAAACCAGAAAATTCAAACACCTATAAATACATTTATGAATACATATTTTTTTTACTATTTACTAATTCATTTTCCTTTTTTTTATTTCCAGAGCTGGTGCAACATGCTGGTACTGTTGCTCATTTTCCTAGGCTACACGAGGGTACATCACTCTGGAGTTGAATGATCAGGCTGAACGGTTTTCGCACTTTTGCAGATCTGTCATGTTTCACACTCTAGTGTAAAATAGTTTTCACTGGACTAGTGTCAATTGTCCAACCTGCAGACCCATATGTCACTTCTCAAACTGAGGTTTTACAGATAGAATCACCACCTTAACTGTATTTTCCATCTCAATGTATAAGTACACAGTAATGTTTTCATTATTTTGACTTATTTGGACTCAAGAATAGTATTTGGGTCCAGAAATAATTTTGTAAGACTTAAAAAGGTTTCCACTTCTATGGGGATTCTAAAGGGGATTTTAAATGACATAACTTGAGAGATTTGACAAATCTGCATTGTGCATTGCACAAGCAATTTTTTTACATTTTTGCATTTGCCTTGATTTTTTTCCCCCCCACTGGGATCAACTTTCTTTTTTTAATTGCTAATGCTGACTCAAGCAAAATGCCCACTCATAATTCTTAGAAATATCACCAGGGAAAATTTTTTTTTTTTTTTCAGTTTTAAAAATAATATTCCCCTCAATGTAAAATAAAAGAAAACTGATGAGGATGTATGCCTTTATCTGGTAGAGAGAAAAAAAGGGGCAGAGAAAAACAATAATTTATTATTTAAAGTACAGTAGACTCCCGCTTATGTTCACTGTAAAAAATAAAAGGTTTGGCATGAAAAAATTACGTCCATATAATTTCAACTATTCCATGACTAAAACTGGGGTTTTAATTGTTTTCCCCAAACAGTAATATTGTATTAGCATTTTTTTCTACTTGATTTGTCAGTTTTTTGCTTAACTAAAACAAAAACAGGGCTGCAGAGTTGTGTAGTGGTTAGCACCCTTGCCACACAACAAAAAGTATCTGGTTTGAACCTGGGTTGTGTCCTTTCTGAATAGAATTTAGATGTTCTCCGAGTGTATGCGTTGGTTTTCTCTGGGTGCTCGATGCCTCCTCCCACAGTCCAAAACCATGCTGGCTCTAAAATCAAGGGTGTCAAACTCCAGGTCTCAAGGGCCAGTGTCTTACATGTTTTCCAACTAACCTGCCATTGAACCTCCTTATTGGCTAAACACACCTGATCCAGGCAATCAGTAGCAGATAAGGGAGGATTTCTGGAAAACCAGCAGAAGGCTGGCACTTGAGGCCTAGAGTTTGACACTCCTGCTCTAAATGGTGCCTTTGTGTGAATCTGAGTGTGGTTATGTTTCTGTGTGGCCCCGCGATGGAATGGTAAATCATCCAGGGTGTACCCCGGCTTTGCCCAAGAGTAGCTGGAACAGGCTATAACCCCAGAAGGAATTAAGCATGTTTACATTGTATTCTGTTTAAACCAGCTAAATATTCTTTACCATGGCTGTGCTGGCTTTTGGATTGTAACAACAGAAAAAAAAGTACCATAAAATTTTCCATCAGAAGGCCTATTTTTTTTACACTCTTTATTAAATGTTTCTAGTGAATGCTTAGAGACACAAGGTTACAACTGAAGTGTCAAGAATTGGTTAAATCTGTTGAAATAGACTGTTGTTATTACATACAATGCTGGCAGGGTGATGTTGCTTGTGTGAGTTGACATTGGAAGGCAAGAATGAACCAGACTTGAGTGGAGTAGTGTTAGGCACAGATCGGATTTTATTTGGTTCCGGTGCCAAAGCGGTTCTTTTGTTTCAGTTTCTATCTGGTGGTGATTTCGGTACTTCGATAATAAAAATAAGGGCTCCCTCTTCCCAAATCCATAGCAGAACAGCGACAAACGGGTGCAGACTCCACAGAGTGCCTGAAGCCTTTTCTTTCCCCTTTTATTCATACTTGTTTAAGTTAGTGCACCATGCCCGTTAACAAACACATCACAGTAAAACTGTTGTGTATACGCTCTCATTCCACATAGCCAAGTTTTGTTTACGTCGGAGCTTATGGCGGTCTGATGACGTTTCACAAACTCAAATTCTTACAAATTGGAGTGACCGATCCAGTCCATGCACTAATATAGCAACATTAATTGAAATATGTCACTCACCCAGAGTAGAAAGACTACTGCAGCTGTTACAATCCTATCCATCCTAAAATTTCAGGCCCGGGGTCTTCCTCACCAGGTTCTTCTAGGACAAAAATGTTCATGCCAGATCCGGAGGATGTGCTAGCAGCAATTGTGACTTCACTTTTGTCTCCCCGCAGCCAGTGAAAGACAGCATTTTGGAAGCGCGCGCTCGGGTTTGCCTCATCAGTCGCTGGTCTTATATGAGCCCATCCATTATCCCAGGACAGGCAAAAGGATTGGCTAAAACTTCAAAGTACCAAACAGAGTAGAAGTGATTGACATGTCCTGGCACCGAAATGAGGCACCGAATGCAGCAACTTCTTTCGGTTCAGATCTTATTAGTTTTTCCCAGATTTTTGTTAGTTTTAACCCCTTCGTACCATTAAATCCAGGATTCATCTTAATTCAACATAACCTTTAAAAGCAAAAAAAACTCTAAAAAACTTTTAAAAAATAACTTGAAATAAAGTCAGGCATGAAAGATTTAAATCTTCTTTTTAATTAATTTTCTCCAATTAATTTAAACTAAAAAGAAAACTACTAAAAAACTACCACACTAGCCCAATTTGAGATTTTATCAGAAAATGTTTAGCCATATTCAGACATTATTATGCTGTCTTTCTTTCTATTGCTTATTTGATCTCAGCCATTATTCCGTAATGAACCTCTCTGACTTATTTTCCTGGATGTGGTTGCTAGGACACTGTAATGTCACTGCAAAGCTTCTCCAGTTGGCTTCTCAATAAATAACATGGTGCAGTGGGTGTCTGCAGCCAACCATCCGCGGTGCTGTGTCATGTCTTTGCTGTGGCTGGAAGGATGGAAGTGTGACCTGTCAGATAAACACTCAGCCCACTCAACCAGAGGACACCGCTGTCATGTCTTCTCAAATGAAGGGAGAGAAAACAGATACTTCATGTGTGTGTAATATGTGCTGTAGACAGATTTGATTGAGACATTTTGATGCCGGAACTGCTGGGTTGTATCATTATCCTTTCAGTCTTTGTCATGCCACAGGTTTGTTAACCCTGCTTGTTTCTTCATTTTTGGTGCTCTTTATTTTCATTTTTTTGGGCTTTCACATGGCAGAGTGAAGACTAACAGCAAAGAAATGAAGTATATGTTAAAAAAATATGTCAGTGTTTCATTTCAGTTAAACAGTTCTTACTGGTTATTACAGCAGATAATGCACCAAAATATCACATTGTTATTTATGTCAAAGTATTTTTTCTTCATTCCCCATCATGCTCGAGTTTTAATTTCATCAGAATCAAAAGAGGTTGGACTTATTTATTGCATGGATGTATGAAAACACTGATGAGCATTTTGTGTCTATAACTGCGAGAAAAAACAAGAATAAATGTGGCCAACTAGCAACACCCTTTCTCTTATTTATTATTACAATATAATGCCATGAGCAATTATGTCACACCCTTTGAAGTTATCAAAGCTAATCCTCCAGGAAATGAGTTTGTTCAATAAATTATACGTTTGTTTCTGCTTTTAATGTACATGAAGTCTGAATGAATATGGTTAATGAGAAAAAAATAAATACAAAAAAACTTTTAATGGCCAAGCAGTAGCGTATGTAGCAGTTTGGGGGCCCGAGGCGAACAGGGGCATGAGGCCCTAGGCAGCAGTTGAACTTTTTTTTTTTCAAGTCCTTACCTAGGGTAAGACATCAAATAACTTCCTTAGTAGTCTATTTTAAAATAGCATGAATATCAAAAATCCAAATGATTTGATAAGCATTTGAAAACTGAAATCACATTTAAATGTTAAAGAAATGTGTTTTATATACATTATTTTTTTCTTGGAAAAAACATTACATTTATTGAAAGTGCTCATTCATTGATCACTCACTTCCTAGTAGAAACAAAAGACTATATGTCTTTTCTTTAATATGTCAGGATTTACTACAGAAGGCAAAAAAAAAAAAACTTCTATGAAGGAACGAAAAAATAGCCTATGCATATGGAGTGGCATCAATTAAAAAAACTAGACATAATTTAAAAATAAAAAAATCTGTCCCTCTTTTTGCATTTCCTCTCCTTTGTCACGCTTGACTTACTTTATCTTCTTTTTTAGTTCATTTGATCTGTCTTTCTTTTTTTCCTATTTTGTATGCCTTCCTGCACTTTTAGAGGTATGGCAACACATTCCTTGCTTTCTCTTTGCCTTTTCCTTTTTTTTTCTACAACTACTGAGAAAACTACGCTTCATGTGACCACTTTAAAAAAAAAAAAAAAAAACTTTTTAAATAATCATTTAAACTCTCCCATTGTTTGCAGATAGTAAAGAGGTTCCTGCCCAGAGATTATCTAAAAATCACCACACCCAAGAAAAAATGCAGAAAATATTAATAGGTGATTAATTAATTATTAACAATTTTTTATTATTTGATTGAAAGCTCAATTTTGACAGGTTTTTTTTTTTTTTTTTTTTTTTTTATGATATTACATCCAAAAAGGAAGGAAAGAAATTTAAAAATCATAAGTTCTGGGCTGCACGGTGGCGCAGTGGTTAGCGCTCTTGCCTCACAGCAAGAAGGTTCCTGGTTCAAGTCCTGGCTGGGGGACTTGAAACAGTGTCACCAATGGGGGACCTTTCTGTGTGGAGTTTGCATGTTCTCCCCGTGCATGCGTGGGTTTTCTCCGGGGACTCCGGCTTCCTCCCACCGTCCAAAAACATGCTTCATAGGTTAATTGGTCACTCTAAATTGTCCCTACGTGTGAATGTGAGTGTGCATGGGTGTGTGATTGTGGCCCCTGCGACAGACTGGCGACCAGTCCAAGGGTGTACCCTGCCTTCGCCCATGAGTAGCCGGGTTAGGCTCCGGCGACCCCATGACCCTGAAAGGGATAAAGCGGATTGGAAAATGAATGAATGAATGAATAAGTTCTGGTATAATTTAATTGTCTATCATGAACAAAAGTGGAAATTGTTCTTGAATTGTTTACTTTTCTTAAATGTAGGTGGGGTAAAAAGTAAGCACATTGCCTTGTGAAAAAATACAAAAAAAAGAGTGATTTGGTTTTCCGAGTATCAATAAAACCTTAGGAACCAAATCAGACATTACATGAGATGAATCTAAAAAGTAGTTGTTGGAAATTTTTTGACACCAACAGTAAAATTCTTCTAAAAATTATGAAACAAATGAGCTATTATTTTCACGATAATATAAAAGCCTAGCTGTTTTCCTGCCTTTCCTTATTTCTTTTCAGCGCAGCATCACGTCAGATCTGAACACAAAATAAACGACAGGCAAACGTGAAATAAATTACCAGTAGAATAGAAAAGGAGGACGTGTAATAAGAATGTTAAGAATGTAAAAAAAAAAAAAAAGGATTTTATTATTAACATACGCTGAGTAAACAAGAGGGACAATCAAATCCACTTCACTTGCCATTGCGTAATCTCTGTGCGCCAGAGCTCACTGCCTCACACAGAAATTGAACAGAAAATAAACAAAATACAGCAATTTTTCAGGAATTAAAATAATTAGAATCAAACATATAAATTTCATTTATGGAACCCCGACCAACACCGACCTTCCTGGTTGAAATGTTTCAAAAAGGAACTACAAGCCAAACAATCCCGAAACCAGCCCCAAAAATCTCCACCTGTCTAGAGCTTTTTTTTGCCAACAAAATCAGAAAGAAAAACAGCCCAAATGGGCTGAAAACAAGCAAATTCATTGTGCTTTACTTGTGGTAATTTAAAAAACATTTTTTTAGCACTCAACTTTGTCTGATTTTCACAAAAAAATGTTTTTGGTAAAAAAAAAAAAAAAATCAAAAAACAAAGAATAAAAATGTCCTAACCACTAAGGTCCCATCCGTATGGCTCAAATAAAGCTCATATAAAGCCCAATAAAGTGATCTTTTATTTCAAACTGGTAACAGTTGAATCGGTACTTTAAAAACGATTCAGATACCTGAACAGTGCTTGGAAGGACGCTCCTGAAATGAAATAAAATAAAATAAAATAATAATAAAAAAAAAAAACAACAACAAAAAACTTGCAAATGCTTTTCATTTACATTTATATGTGATGAAACAGCATGACAGGGTGGAGGAGCATGCTTGCATGTACCTTTGATGCTTTTTTTCCCTTGACAGTCTGCACTACAGCACAGCATCTCCTTTTTCACACACATGGGAGTAAACACACATTTCCCCGCTCATCAACACTACGTTTGTCTTTTTTTTTTTAAAGCATTGAACACATACCTCTGATCCATCCAGTCGCTGAATAAGAATCTTTTGCTGTGTAGTACAGCAGTGCTTTGGCACCTTTCCTCTTTAGAATTTTTACTGATGCTCAATGCATGACACGCTGCACGATGACTTGCTCACTCACTTTTTGTTTTTGGTACTGGTACTTTTTCTACACCCTTAGTGTGGACTCATGGGAAGATTCAACAACACTCTCACTTTTGCTTTGCTCCGTTCAGTTGCTAATTTAAAACTATGTTAAGGGGAGTGGAGTAAACTCTAGCCAACTTGCTTGATCAACCTTAGGCTAAAACATGTCTGTGTAGGATGCCTTAAGTGATGTCAGCGATTATCCGTTCAGTTTTTATTTGTCTAAAGTTTGCACACTAAGCGTTATATTGTTTTGTAATACTAGCTTTAAATTAATTCCCTAGTCCATATTATCTTTACATGAAATATCTTCCTATTTATTGATTCTTGTATTTTTTGGATCATGAAGTTATCCAATCATCCATCCATCCATCCACCCACACACATTGTCCGGCCGTCTGTTTGTCCGTAAGTGCATCCATCTGTCAATTCCTGTGTCTATCAAAGTCTTTGTCTTCAGGCTTGTGCGCGCAGCATGGAAACTTTCCATGCTGCACAACGCCATTACAGTTGTTGTTTGTGAGATATATACGGTATAATGACATAACACCCACCAGGATGACTCTGTGGTGCAATGAGAGCTGCCTTCTAACCCCATTGCTGATTGTAATGCATGACTTCATTCTGTTATAAATCAAAAGAAATGCACTGTTGTAAACTCTATAGGATAATAAAGGAAATCCCATAATGCTTCAGCTTTACATAATTACATAGCACAACTCCACAATACTGCACACATAATTCATTTACCCCATCTGAACCAAATAGTGATTATTGAATGCTATGCAAAGCTCAGCACACAGAAGCTCACACAAACACTGAGGGACACTCAGTGGCTTTGATCCAAACCTAGACTTATGATGTGATCAGTTTATTCTCTGAATGTCAAAAACGGTACAAACTGTTTTTGTCAGATCATTACAATTTACTAAGATTTTTTTGTGTAAAGTCAAAGAGCACTGATCCTTTCTTTCCTACAAAAAAAAAACTGGCCTAATTCAAATGTGACTGTGCACAATGCATGCCAAAACCATTAGAAACAGATTGTTATATGCTTTTTAAAACAATTATTAGTGAGACAGGTGAAGAATGACGCTTAATGAATAAAGTTAAATAATGTGATTGTGTTAACGAATCAAAAAAAATCAGCCATGCGACTAAAAATCCAGTGTGCATTTGTATGCACCAAGTTTCAAAATCTTGTGCGACTTTTGACAATTTCTCGCTGACAATGGAGCGCACAGATGAGCGCATTGTGCATATTTTGAGTGACACAGGTGGGTCACAGACAGGGATTCTGGAAAGCCATGCCATGTGGCTAGAGGTAAAATTATACCACATCTCAAGTTACTGCAGAAACCCACCATAGTGCAACCGAAACATAAAGATTGACACAACATTTCAGAGCCCAAGCTTTACCTGGCCTGTGCCATTACCCGTGCAACTCTGAAAATACCTGGATGATTTTCTGACAACTACAATCAAGCACGTGTCTGATTTTGAGCGCTCTGGGAATTCTGCGCTCCCGTCACGTGCAAGGCTGCGTGCTGCGCACACCGCAGATTTTTAGCCAAACTTTACGCACATGCTTTTCCAGTATGTTTTCCACAAGACTGTGGATAAATAAAATACATATTTCTTGGACATTCATATCTTACTATCTATATCTTACAATAAAAAAGTAATTGTATCCATTATATATAAGTGCTGTTAATCGAGCAAAAGAAAAAAAATATTCAGATGAATCACACTTTAACTTAATCACGATTAATCACAATGTTTTACTGGGTACATTTTTTATGACATCATGTGGCTTTTAAACAAAATAAAAGCCACAGAGAAATGTTTTCCTTTTTTTTTATTGACTGAAATTCTTTAATTTGTAAAGCATTTACTCAGATATCCCAGTGCACAAAACGCATCATTGGTAAGATGAGCAGAACTGTCAGGAACAGACTTTTACGTCTGCAGAATTACTCAGAGAAAGCAAAGATGCTGATATGCAGCCATACGATACTAACATTGTGTTTCTGCACTTTAAATGGTTCGGGTGAATACTCAAATCTGATTGGCTGCTGGGTGTTGATGTGCACCTTAAAAAGTAGTTCAGGTCACAAAGCTGAAATGTTCCATATCACTCTGCAGGCTTCCTTAAAACAAACTTTTTATTTCAACTTCTGGACAAAAATAAGTGGTAATGCCAGTGTTCCACCATCCATTCCCTCCTCCGACGAACTCTGGAGTTGTCCACACTCCAACTCCCAGCATGCATCACCCTCCATGTCTGTTGTCAACAGCTGTTTATCATCATGGTCATTAACACTGCTGTTTATAGGCCTGCCCAGTACTTTGCTCCACGCTAAGTCCTGTGTTGTTTACCTCCAACACAGTCTGAGTGTTTACTATGTATCTGCCTCTCCGTGTCTGACCCTTGCCTGTTTATCGCCTTTTTGCCTTACTCCTTGTGTTTGACTTGTGCCTGGTTCCTGACTATGTCCTGCCTAGTCCTTCCTGTTTACTCTTGTAAATAAATCAGTTGCAAATAGATCCTTCCGTCTCAACCTCTTCTTCACAAGTAGAAGGTAAACTTTTTCTCTGAACTGATGCTTTATTGAACCTTTTGTGATGATCAGCATATATATTGCTTTTCTTTGCCGCTGCAGTCGAGGTCTGCCGGCCCAACGACACATTGTTGTGCTACCACATCGGGCCACACCAATCAAATAGTCCACTTTTCTTGAAAAAAGCAATCTAAACTCCAAAGAAAGCAAAAAAAAAAAAAAAAGGACTGAAGACTGATTCAATATGTATTTGTTTTGTAAGTGACCATGGTATAAGTGGAATAATTCCCGACGAAGTGTGCATTTTCAGAAATTAATGCACGCCGTGGCAGCCTGAACCATCGGACGCAAAGTGGAAGACGGTCGCTTCTGATTTAATCTACATCAAGAAATATTAACACGTTAGTTTTTTAAAAAATATATAATAAAAAAAATGTAAAGTTATAATATTGCGTTAACAGCCTTAATATACATATAAATATGTAGCAAAAATGTGTATTTTTGTCACAGATGTGCAACAAAGTCTAGAATCTAAAAGACCTTGTCAAACTGCAGGAATAGAATGGGAATAGAATGCAGCTCTGTAGCAAGACACTTGAACTGCATAACATAAAGTAAAAAAAAAAAAAAAAAAAAAAAA
>BSAI01000162.1:18344085-18390518 GCA_036245035.1 Adrianichthys oophorus | reverse complement strand
AAAAAAAAAAAAAAAAAAAAAAAAAAAAAAAAAAAGAATCCATCCAAAGTAGAAAGGAGCTCCAACATTTGCAACAAAGAAGAGGATCACTGTCTTCTGAATGTATAATGGACAGAATAGCATCAAGGAAAAATCTATTTATTTTGTAAACCCAAGCCAATGTCAAACAGGGCTTCTGGCATATTCAGACTTTTAAATGGAACTCTGGTCAAGAAAATACCTCTGGATCTGATGTTAAAGATTGAAAAGAAGCACTTTGATCACAAAAGAACATCTTAAGTGAATGAAGCACTTGTCTGCGAATGTTTCCCACCTTTCTTTAGAATGGCTTACCATGAATGAATTAAATTAATGAAACATCCTGATGAAATTAAACATTCTAAATATAGCAAAATGCACACTTTTTGTGTCATGAGAAAATTTTGAAATGCTTTGTTCACTTTTAGCATGTCCTTTCATAAGTGAAGATCACATGTGGTTTCGTGATATTGAGTGTGTTCGGCATCATGTTGTGTGATGACAGATGCTTTGTGATTCACTGCATCTGCCAAGGCACAAGTGTTTATGTTGATATGGCTACAAAGCATCACAACCCAGAATAAGAGCAGGTTAGAGGCTATAATCCTTCACTGTCCACATCATTGGACTTTGTCAGGATATAGAAACAATTCTTAAATGGATTTATGCTCAGTATTATGAAATCATTTTTTCTTCTTTTTTTTATTTTAGAATTCGGTGTACCAATATTCTGATAAAACATGTCTCCCAAAGAGTTCCCAATGTCAGGCTTAAATTTTGTGAGAGAACCTTAACAATGCTTGTTTTTTGTGTGTGTGTTCAGGCATTTATGTAGTCCTTATTTTCTGTCTCTCAAGCCAAAGGAAGTTCAGCACTGACTAAAAACTACAGCAAGATAAAAAGATGGATCTATCAAAAATTGAAGGGCAGGTGTATTGTTTCTTTATGTGTTTTATACAAGTGGATATCAGTAACTTTTCCCAGTTTATAGTCTTTTTTTCAGGAAAAAATTTACTTTTCTCAGATTTGCCTCCACAAGCAGAGTATTGGATTGTAAGTCTTGTCCAACAACACCTCCAAATAAAAGGACATGGAGATTATGCTGCCTGTGTTACAACTGGACAACTACTACTCTGTTGACTGATGGTGGTGCTGAAAGAAGGGGTGTTGAGTGGGATGTGCCACAGTCAAAGCTGTGAAAAAAAGAGGAACCGCATTACTAACAAAGATGACTTTGTTAAGCAGCATAGAACCTGTGATAGACAGACCTCCATTGTAAAGTAAAGTGGTGCAGGTTGACCTCATGTCAGAAAATGGCAGGTTTGATTCCCGCCTTGCTTGCTCATGTGTCAAAGTGCCCTTGGGCAAGACACTGAACCCCACATTGCCTCTGATTGTTTAGCAGCGGAGGCGCCATCAGTGTGAACATGTGTGTGAATGGGACTGTCGCTGTAAACCATTTTGGGCCTTCAAGGAAGGTTGAAAAGCGCTGTACAAGTATACGCCATTTATTGTAACAGGAAAATCTGTCCAACACAAGAGGTCCTTGCCTCTTTTCTGTTTGCTCAGCTCAGCTGCTGGACAGGACACATATAACATGGAGAAGAGACTTCAAATGTGACCTGTTAATGAAACCAGGTTTTAAGGGGGCTAACTGCCAAGGTCCACAAATCTTCTAGTCACTTCTTGGTGAACTTCAGATTTCAGACATGTTTATTTTTTGTTTTTAATAGGCTTGAATCCGGAACTCAAAAGGATTATCCTTGTTCTCTTATTGATTACAACCTTGTTTAATGGGGTGAGACGCTTTTACCAAAACTAGTATATTTTACCTTACATATAAAAAGAAAAACTGAACAAAAACAGGAGAATATATGCATGTGCAACTGTTGACTCTACTGCCCTTCAGTTTTAAGACGTAGAATTTAATCAAAATGTTTTAAGGGAACTGTGACAGATATTTTGTGGTAAAAAGAGCTATATGTGTGCACTTGCAGTAAAAGATGTTCTGAATGCTAAAAAAAAAATAAATGAAACCTTTGAATGAGACTATAAAAGGTGCAAAAGTCTTTGAGATTGGTTTGATTTTCTTGCACTGGCTCTTGTGCCACTGGTATTGAAAGTCTGTTAAAAACAACCAGCATGCTTTTCACCATTTGTACATCTGTGACTTTTTTATTATCATATCTAGTTCACAGGCTTGATATGTGAGATGCAAATGTAGCAGGGCCTGCATATTGCCCTTCTATAGACTTGTTACTGAGGTGCTTTTTGATCTCCTGTTTGTTGCACAAGCATTCTTTTTATGTAACTCTGCTCAGTCTTTAGCTGAGTTGAAGTTCACCCGCTCTATTACATGTTTGTCTCTTGTTTGTGATTCCAGAACCGATATGATCAAAATTTTTTCTGCCCTTTTCCACAGTTGTTGGTTGTTGTTCACCAGCAAAAGCTCTCATAGTTTTTTAAGGCTTATTTAGACGTGTTACTGCAGGTACCACTATTCAAATTTTTAGACAGTGATCAGTAACTAAAACTTTGCATTGCTCCCACATGACCATGTGTGTTCACATTACTTTTTCTTAAATATGCTTCAAGATTGTTTTTCCTATTTACAAAAATTTGCACAAACTCCAATCAATTATATAGCTATGTTTTTCACCTTAGACATTGATTGCCATCTGCTCTCAAAAAGGATTGGGTACATGATCAGCTGAGTGTTTCAGTATCACACGGGTTGCATGAAAATAATTTAAGTTGGGGATAACTTTGAGATGCAAATGCAGCATGTCACAAGAGAGACTGAGGCAGATGAGGAGTTGGAAATAGATTATATGAGTTGACAGCCACTAGTGTCATATACTTTTTCATCATATGAACGATCGTCTGCCAGCAGAGTTTCCATATCTCACTCTTGCATGCACACACACACAAACACACACACAGTTGTCTTGGTGATTGAGTAGTTATGGTTTAAGGCCCTGGCCAACCTCAATGTCCATGTAAAGTTGCAATGAGCCTATGGTAACGAAAGACCAACATGGATGCTATGATAATTCTATGATGTATCATGACACATCGGGGAATGAGAGAGATAAATCACTACAGCTCATTCAGAAGATAATGACTGCATGAGCTTTTCTTAGAGATTGACATGCACATGAAATTCAGGTCACTAACTAACATGCAATAGTGTAATTATATTCACTGAAAGGAATTCACGTCTTTCTTGACAGAAACATTTTAAAAGACTGCTGTCAGCTTAAAGATTTAGTCTTAACTGTTTTTAAAGTGGAATTCTGCTTTGAAGACTAGAATGAGATACACATGTGGGTGGCTTGGATAACACATTTGCTTGTTTTTATGCAAAATGAAATTATTTTCCATCTTAGCCAACAGGTAGGATTAAATCTTCTAGTCACTACTTTGTGAACTTAGAGTAGTAGATTAATTAAGTTTGAACGGTAAAAAGATACATGAAAAGGTTAACAAACTAACAGACAAAAGTTGAAGTATATTATTTTAGTTCCCTGATTTGTTAGCCATGGTATTTTTGGATACGTTTTTGACAAACCCTGTTTATTAGAAACACTGAATATTTTACTGTGTCACATGGGGAGGTCAATCTTTCAAACCGAGAAGCCTTACTTTACTTAAATCTTTAGTCCCAACTGCCCTTAGGGGTAGATACAGGCTGTCTGTGGGTAAAAAACAGGCAAACCTGAACAGGGCACGCAGGTTGTAGTCCACTCGTTGAGCCTGTAGAGTGAAAATGTTCATGCACATTTTTAAATGGGTATGTCTTGGACGACAAATATTAGTGAACACTTATACAACAGGCAAGGGTAAGTAAAGGTGAAGTAGATGAGACGCAAGCAAGTGGTACAGACATATATATATATAAATATAAATATATATATATTTATATTAACTGTGGGCTGCACGGTGGCGCAGTGGTTAGCGCTCCTGCCTCACAGCAAGAAGGTTCCCGGTTCACGTCCTGGCTGAGGGACCTTTCTGTGTGGAGTTTGCATGTTCTCCCCGTGCATGCGTGGGTTTTCTCCGGGTACTCCGGCTTCCTCCCACCGTCCAAAAACATGCTTCATAGGTTCATTGGTCACTCTAAATTGTCCCTAGGTGTGAATGTGAGTGTGTATGGGTGTGTGATTGTGGCCCCTGCGACAGACTGGCGACCAGTCCAGGTGTACCCTGCCTTCGCCCATGAGTAGCCGGGTTAGGCTCCGGCAACCCCGTGACCCCGAAAGGGATAAAGCGGATTGGAAAATGAATGAATGAATGAATTAACTGTTAGTGCTGTTCAGGTGATAAATGCATGCTCCTTGTGTGTGGCCTGACTGCTAAGAATGAAGGACTTAGACAGTCGGAGCGTAGTTCCAAAGGTCATCCTACTCAAGTATCACAAGAACAGCCTGTGCGAGCAGCATTCGCGCCTGGTCAGTATGGAGCCACCGGGCCAGTACTTGCATCTTACTAAAGCCGAGCGTAGCGGCAGGGCACCATTCAACATCATAACCCATACATCATATGTGTGCAACTTACATACACTTCACAATACAATTCCCACATGCATGCCAATGATATAATCCATTTTCATGATGTCTTGTGATTACGAGCCGCAAAAAAACGGCAAGACACAACTGCGCTCCCCTTAAGCTGTAGCCACTTCTCTCCATGACCCTCCACTGCTCTGGACAACCTGGCACATCTGTACAGGTCAGCCCCCCTACAGGTGCATGTGACCAAGGCTTAACCGAGGACAGGCCAAATACAATGCTGATGATTTGTCCAGCCAAGATACCAATGGCCTCATAGGAAGCTACACAGTCTTCAAACCCACCAATAATCATGTCCTTACACTTAAATATACTTTCTTCATCAGCCCAAACTTTCGATGGAAAGATAATGTAGTTTATTGTTCATGTAAGTAAATGAAAGTTTAATTTTTATAGTTAGAATGTTTACAACTTCACCACAAAGTCTTTGTAAGATGGTAAATAAAGTGACATTGTTGCATAATGAGATAAGCTGGTACATGCTAAACAGTTACTCAACAGTTACACTAAGCTTGATGTCTTTGAAGCTGTAAGCATTCTTGCATTTCATTCTCTTTTTATTTCTGTTCTCAAATGACACGTAATGACAGATCTTCCAATGTCTTGGATCTTCTGTCTGTTTGTGTCTACATCCCATGCGTTTTTTTTTTCCTGTGGTGTACTGTAAACATAATTTTGATATGTTTTATTTTGGTTTAAAGCTGTACTGCCTTTAAAAAAAAAAACTTGCAAAATAATTTCTGGTAATTTGACATAAAAATGCATGTTTTTATGAATGAAGTAATATAGAAAAAATGTGAAAGTGTATAAATAATGAAGATACAGAATAACACATGATGATGTTGCAGATGGCTCTTATTTCATCATATTTCAAGATTTCCTGTAAACTGTCAATATCTTTTTGAGATGACTCAAACTGTGTTGGGGTTCCTTATTTGGCTTAATTGGCCACAAAATAAAGAATAAAAAAATCACAAGATGAATAAAATGATTACTGTTTGGTAGGATGTAAAAAAAAAAAAAAAAAAATCAAAGTAAGTCATAATTATTCATTTTTTCAAATTACGTCAATCGTGTTTGTTTGTTTGTTTGTTTTTTTTTTTGTTTTTTTTATCTAAGAGAAGAACAAAAAGAACAGAGGAACAAAAAAAAGGCTTCTTTAGCCAGTAAACCCACGATCAGTCTGTGGGCTGATTTACATGGACAGCCAAAATTAGCAGGTGCACAAAGACATAATATAACTGATTTACCACTCAGGGACAACATGCTTATTTTAAAGGAAGGAAAGCATTAAAGAGTTTATTTCAAATTTCATTTCAAATCAAACCAACAAAAAAAAAAAATTGTATTTCTGATGTGAGCTTCTATGAACCACATTCTAAGCCCTGGCCTGAGTATTAAGAAAGTCAATTATTGACAGAAGAGAAGCATCTTAATCTAATCTTAGTCCCATCCCACATTTCCCTCCCATTGCTGTGAGTGTGTGTAGTAGGGAGCTGTGTCCTGCCATTTGTATTTTCTACATCACAAATAAGCTATTTTTTCAATTTTTCATCTCCTTGTTATTCACAACAGTTTTAACAAATACATATTCAGGAATGCAATTTTGAGCTTAATTTTAATAAGAAAAATGCTTTAAGACCATGTTAAATACACACAAAAAACATTTTCATCAGAATGGGTCTTTAACCCTTTAAAGGCGAACTTATCACATTTGATAGCTCTTAGTGAGATTTTTATTGACTCAGGAAAAAAGATATATTTGAGCTGTGTGACCTGACATATCAGATATGATACACAATTCAATTTATATGTATTTTTTTTGCTTGTTTGTTCAGAGGGACCTATAAAGGCTCCAAATCCAAAGAATTTGAATTTTCTGTCAATTATTTAATGGTTCAGGCTTTACAGGGTTAAATGTCCATTTGGACCATAAAACTGTATTCTAGTATAGTTTTATAATATCAAATAATCTGGTGAATGCTATACCTATTACAAAAATGAGGAGGCTCCTAGTTATGTCCAGACCAGAAATGTCCAGCTGGAGAGGCGTGGGGGCACCGCAGCTTATAGCCCCTTAGATCTGTGCTACCAGATGGCAACACTACTGGGGGCAGGTTTGCAATACTGGGTAAATGAGCATGTGGCCACAAACTATTAACAGCACATATTAAACAGCAGTGGAGGAAGACAGAGAGCGAGCTCAATCACAGACTCAAAGGGCTAATTTCAGTAATGATCGGACCCTTCTAAATAGGGCTGCACAAAACAATAATACTACAGTCATAAAGTCAATCAGTGCTGACACTTTAATTAACCAATTACATTAGATATTTTTTTAATTAACAGAGTGGCAGTAACATGATTTATTCATATTTTGGTCGAATAAAATCTTAAGAGTAAGACTCAGTGAGCATGAAAGCAGGTGCTATTCATAACATAAACCTACACACACACACAGCACAAAGACATAACATTTGTATTTGTTGGGTACTTAGTACTTAGCAGTAAATGTCTTATTATGCTGCTGAAACACCTGTTTTGTTTCTTTTGTAAAAGGAACTGCATTTGTAAATTATATGCATTTATTGAATGACAGGTACAGCTGAACATACAGCATGTTTGGGGAAAAAAAAGCCCAGTCTAAAGATGAGTCATGCTCGAAAGGTAGAGAATCGTAAGAGTCGACTCTCAAGTGATGGGAACCGATTCTTTATGTATTTATTGTTTTTCGCTGCATGCTCTCTGTCTGCTCGTAGAGTTTTAGTGTTTAAGTCAATGGTAAGTCATGTGGTACGATTTGAGCGTAAGGTGCAGCGCATCGGTTTGGCATGTCAGGCAGCAGCGGAATTTGAGAGTTCACATATCTGAACATTAGTGAGGTCGCCACATTGCATCAACCAATCAGAGACTAAGCTTTGGACATGTGATGTGCCCAGTGACTCGATCAGCCGATGGAATACATGGGAAATCAATCCAAGTGTTCTCTTCCAGAACTTCCATCCATTTTCTGAAATCGCTGTATCCCTCTCTGGGCTTTGGGGTTGCTGGAGCCCATCCTGGCTACGGTGGGCGAAGGCGGGGTACACCCTGGACATGTCACCAGTCTGTTTCAAGACCCATGGAGCTGGAACGAGCGCTCGCTATGCCAGCCACAGAGAGGCTGACAGGCATCCAGACAGGGAGCCGCTGTGGCATGCAGGAGGCAGCCTGCTCAGGTCCTCTGATCTTTACATTTTCTTATTTTCATTGAGACTATAATAAGGAGGCACAAATGAGGATATTTTGAAACCTCAAATTTAATTACAATTTTACAGGTGAGGAGGAGTGGAAAAAAGAAAAATGTGTTATCTGCCCTGTCGTTTAATTATTTAGAAAAACAAGGGATGAAAAGCTCAATAAAAGCAATCTTAACAAAAGAATTAGCATGCCAACATATATTTAAAATAAAAAAACAAAAAAAAAAACAACAAAAGAATGGTTTGTAATGAAATACATGCAAAAATTAGACAATTCTTTGGTTTCTCATGAATAAACTATACATTACGCATTTTCTACATACAAACCATTATTTTTTTTTAAAAGGTTACGGTAACATAATGTCCCACAAAAAATCCTGTGTAGAGTCAAGATTTGAAAGAGCCTATTTTTTCCCAAGAGTTGAGTCGAAAGAATGAAAGAACCCGTCGCTTGCCCAATCGGCCCATGCCCATAGCAAATTCTTCTACAAACTTTTTTGGGTGGATTGACACCTGAAGACAGAAGACATATTGGTTATTTAATGGTTTATACATTTAAATAAAAGTTTTAGAATGTCATGTAAACAAAAAAACTCAGCCACTACAGCCTGAAACCTCCTCCTTACACTGGTCACCCTGATCTGGCACGGTTTGGCAACCAACATTTTTTTCAACTTGACAGCAGATAAACTATGGCATGAACAGCACACCAAGACTCATTGGTTGGTCCTTCTACATTACTCACTCCTGATTTGTTTGCATGCGGTGTTGTGTAATTAAAGAAAAGTTTGGACCAAGATTAAAGAGATGCGTCTTTTCCACTCCACTGGTAAGAAAAATCACATGTTGGCATATCTGCATTGTTTTCTTTAACAATAACAAGTCATTGCGTTAACATAATCCCATACCATTACACTTCCTCCACCAGTTCGGTCAATTCAGTAAACAAAAGCATTTTTTGAGTAGTCTCTACTCTGACCCTTTGATTTAGTGTGGGAAGCAAACTGTATTTATCAATAGTGTAAGCTTTTCCTACATAGACACGTCTCAGAGCACATTCTGCCGACAGCAAAGCCAGGAAAGGGCAGACATGGCAGGCTTTTCCCAGCAGCCTTAAAGGACCTTAGAGTGTTTTACAGTCTGTTCCTTGCAGTCTGGGCATGAGGCTGTTTGTCCACAAACCCTGTTTGCAAATGTGTTATAGAAAGTATCCATAGTTTCATTTTTGTTGAAAAACTGTCTTCTTGGAGTGTTTTCTTCTTGAGCCGTCAATTCTGAACTTGTCTGTTAAATCTCCTCAACAACAAGTAGTGGGTGTTTTTCAGAGTTCACTCTACTGTTGTCATGTTGTGTTTTCTTTTATATTTAGTTTCTGGTTGTAACAATTTTAACACTTATTGTGTATCTGGTTTTTTTATTTTATTTTATTTATTTATTTTTTTACGTACTTTTGACGTACTTTTTTTTTTTTTACGCAATTTAGACAAAACATGTTGGATCCCTATACAGATCGGTTGTGACCATTTTGTATTCAAGTTTTTCTAAAAATCAATGAAAAAAATTGTCACAAAAAATATAAAATGTTGCCTCAACAAGATATTCCCATGCCACCCATTTGCAATATGAATTTATCATGTCCAACTTAAATACCCTATTTTTATTATGTCATCAGAATTTGCAAAAGTACTCTCAACATAGGGCTGCACGGTGGAACAGTGGTTAGCGCTCTTGCCTCACAGCAAGAAGGTTCCCGGTTCAAGTCCTGGCTGGGGGGGCCTTTCTGTGTGGAGTTTGCATGTTCTCCCCGTGCATGCGTGGGTTTTCTCCGGGTACTCAGGCGGGTACTCCTCCCACCGTCCAAAAACATGCTTCATAGGTTAATTGGTTACTCTAAATTGTCCCTAGGTGTGAATGTAAGTGTGCATGGTTGTGTGATTGTGGCCCCTGCGACAGACTAGCAACCAGTCCAGGGGTGTACCCTGCCATCGCCCATGAGTAGCCAGGTTAGGCTCCAGCAACCCCGTGACCACGAAAGGGATAAAGCGGATTGGAAAATGAATGAATGACTCTCAACATAATTTTATCTTATTGGATCAAAACATTTCTTAAAGTTACCTAAACTAGCTTTTTAAATTACTATACAAGATCTCACCTTTTCAAAATAAAACAAGTTAACTGTGTTGGAAGAAAATCTACATAAGTGTAGACTACAAGCTTCATTCTTGTTGAAATAACAACATTTTTTATTTGGATATTCAGTACTGTGGTTTGAAATGAGCAGAAGCCGATACTTTTAAAGATAATTTTATTAAAATGTTTGGTTTCTGGTTTCAGCCATGGCATTCTAATTAAATACTTCTTAATAATCTATTGCTTAGAAACTACAATGACAATAGAATAAACCACACATTGCATTAACTTTAACCAAATGAGTAAAAAGACAATATTAGCTATTTTTTTTAGACCAAATGATACTTTTTTTTTGTTTTTTTGTTTTTTTTTTATGTGAATTGTTTGCTGATGTTTTTTTAGCCATTCATTTATCATTTATCATTGGAAATTGACATTTAAAAGAGCACTTTTTAAATGTAATTGTACCAGTGATAATGACTATAAAGAACCATCGTTCTCGTTCTCACTTTAAAAGCACAATTTTTGAGTATAACTTTCATTCTTGAAGAAAATGTTTGCTGACCACTGTCGTGCTCAGTGTGCTCACAAAAATCAATAGTAACAGAAAAAAAAATGTTATACAAGAGTTGGAGGTGTTTTGTAGCTGCAACCCGCATACTCAGCTTTGTTGCTCCTACCACTCGTACACAGTTCATGCTAATGAAAATTAAAATAATACAAATTCAATTTTTTAAAATAATATATTCGAGTTGACTTTCAATCTCTAGACAGGGGGCACCCATCAAAAAACTCTTCTCATTCTAAATGAGAAGCTGTTTTTTCTTATATTTTTCTTCTCTGTGTATCATTATGTCAGGAAGCTTGTTGGTCAGCAGTTGCTGAGGAATATTCTGAAAACATGTTGCTTTTTACTCATCTCTCCCAGCAGTGGAGCTAACCCCTGGCCTGTCACTACTTAAATGCAAGTTGGTCAGTTTCTCACCTTCTGCACAAAGCAGTCAATTGCCAAAACAAGTTTGAGGAAAAAAGAGAGGGAAAAAAGAAAATCTGTAATGTTTTACAAACTCTGAAACCTCCCAATTCCCGCCCTTGTATCTAACAAGTTTGCTCATCTCCAGTGACTTATTAAAGGTCAGCATTAGTATTCAAACACACATACACAAAATAAAAAAAATGATCTCACTTAAGCGCTTTGCCTCATCATTCCAAACTATTCCTCACTTTCAGCAACAAAGGAGCTGTGCTGGGGCGTTCCTGAGTGCGTTTGTGTATTTGATTGGCTGTGATTGAAAGACCTCTTCGGTCCAAAACTCATTATGTCGGTGGCAAAAATTCAAGGCACGGCTTTTTGGTGATTTTCTCTCGCTCATTATTTTCTATGACTGAGTGAGTGTGTATGTCTGTGTGAAAACAATTGTGTGTGAAAGTAAAAGAGCAACAAGGTGGAGTCAAATCCCTGCGGATGTTATTAAACCGATGCACTCAAGAACACATGTTGTTATTGGTTTGGTCTCTCCACCCACATTTGTAAAGGTCCTTCACCTGATGAGGGTGTAATAAGTTTGATGAAGCGGGCATTAAGTAGTGTGAGTTGCTGTACCTGTGGGAGTTATGATGTATTTGTGTCTATTTTTGCAGAATTCGTTGTGTACAACATTCAGTTTATTCCATAATGTGCCTGTAAAACTAAGTGTTTTATTGTTTTTGTAGTTGTTTCCTTCAAAGTGATTTATCAGAGCCAAAGACACCAGAGTGTCTAAGCAGATTTGGAGGAAATGCCCACAAGTGCCAGAATAAAAATCAAACCCAACAAAAATCAGTTTATCTTTGCAAAGGATGCTCCTGTAAAGAAACTCTGACAAATATAGAGCTGGAGGGTGTGGCTTTGTGTATGCAACTTTAATAATGCAATGTCTCACTGCAGAACTGAATGACTGCACATCAATCTTTCCTTTATGCAACATCATCCTCTTGAAAACAATATACCATAGGATTCTTTCCAACACATAAAGCAGCAGTTTGTGTTTAGAAGCAATTTGTTATGGGTTATTTTCCCTTTCTATAAACACTATCTATTTTTTGTGGAATCGAACTGTGGTGCAGACAGAAATAGCTTCTTCCTTCCATTCATTTTTTTACACACAGCATGTCATTATCAGTGTCACATGGAGATGCAGCATATCACAGATGATAAATACCACCCCGGACACGCCACTAGCCCTTAAACATTCACCGCTCCAGGCAATTTAGCATCCAACTTACATGTCTATGCCAATTAAACCAACAGTAATTAGTGCTGTGGTTTAATGCACGCTAGTTTATTTTATTATTTGAAGCTTTGGAATTATGCATGCAGTTTTTTGGCGATTTTAAGGCCTTTTCTCAAAATGACCTACTAAGCTTATATTTGCAAATGCTCTTTTTACTTAAAAATATAAAGCAAAATTCTGTGCACGTAAAAACAGTATTCTATGGGAAAAAATTTAATATCTAAACTTATTGAACTGAATTTTTTTTTTTTTCTTATCTCATACTTTTCAAGTGTTAAACCAGTACTAGGTCTTGATTAATGGCTTCAGGTCAAATCACTGATTATTGCCAAGGATTACATTTAAAATGACCGTTTAACTGTGCTTGCAGCAGCTTGTGACTATTTAAAGAAAACAAATTGATATGCTCCACCAAATACTGCTAAAATTTGCCCTGGGTTCCTATGAATTCAATATTTGAACATGACACATGTCAGGTTCTTGTTTTAGAGCCCACTTGCTGAAATTTAGTTTCACACTAACGATTGTGCCAACACCAGATACAGTTCCTCATACTTAAGCTAGACCAGGATTCTTCAAACATGCAGGCTTCTTACTAACCCACACTCACATGAACGAACATGCTCAAACATTGATCCCACTGTGCTACACCCTAACAACTAGTAGACGTAATTTTTTTTGTTTGTCTAAAAAACAAAAAAAAATAAGAATGGCCTACAGAATTGTGTAAGAAAACATTTCCTACACAGCACAATGCAAACTTCACAGTGATGACTTCAAATCCTTACCATGCCAGAGTCCACTAAACTTCTTCAACCCGGCAACAGTTCTTAACAGAGCTCAATGAAGAGGGATCTCACTCGACAACTGAATGACTTTCACCATCAACAACACTCAAACCTCGGACACAAAGTGTGTTTTGGATTGCCTTCTGTGAGTATAGGCATAAGTACTTGCAACAAGACAAAATGAAGAGTGGCCGTGGCGCAGTGGCATTGAGGTCGACCTCTGATCACAAGATTGCAGGTTCTGTTCCAGCCTTGCCCACCAACGATTGAAGTGTCTTTGAGCAAGACACTGAACCCCACTTTGCCTCCAGTGGTTATAGTTTGGAACCAGGGTTCGGCAGCGGAGCCGCCATCAGCATGTGAATTAGTGTGCGCGTGGGTGAATGGAACTATGACTGTAAAGCACTTTGAGCCTTCCAAGTAGGTTGAAAAGCGCTATACAAGTATTCGCCATTTACCGTGACGCGCTTTCTGACCTTGCTTTAAAGCACTTGAAGTCACAGTCGCATTCACCCAAGCACACACACACTGAAGGCGACTGTGCTGCCTTTCATTGCGTCAACCTGCAGCCACCAGGAGCAATGTGTGGTGCAGTGTCTGGCCCAAGGACATCTCAACATATGAGCTGGCAAGGCGGGAATCGACTCTACAATCCCCTGATCATAGTTCAACCTCCTACCTTTGCACGTCTGCTGCCGAAGACAAGAAAAACCTTACTGGTTTAATTTTGATTAGTGTTTTTTTTTACCATTTTGAAAACACATAAACACTAAACAATCACTCTGCTACATAGATCCCATTTGAACTGGGACTTTAGCTGCTTGATGAGAAAAATCCAACCTCTACTAGACTGAATAGATTTGGGTACAAACAGTGACTACATTATTTCCTATTTGTTATTTATTTCTAAAATAATTTTTCTATATATATTCCAGAAGTTCTGTTTTGGAAACACCAAACAGAAAACATGAAAAAAAGATGAAAATGACAACTTAAATGCGTGAAATAAAAAAAGGTGAATCATTTGAAAACACCAGGTTTTATCATTTGGTTGCACAAAGTGATGCAAAATGCCGCTTCAACCACATTTGATTGAGATTCAAGTTTTTTAAATGTAAACTACATATTTTTGCGATGGCCAAAGATTATTTGTTTTTTTTAGCTTGAATTTGTTTTTAGGCAGACTAGTGAAGACCATGAAGCAAAAGAGGGCAACCTATGTCCTTGAGAGTTCTGCTACTCTTTGAACTCCCCTTTGTTATTGCAGCTTTTTATTAGATGCATAGACCTCATCCAGGTAATCAGGAGCATCCTGGATTTTCCAGTGACATGGAAGAAACATTAATATCAAAATAGATTTTGCACGAGACCAAAAATGTTTTGGTGCCCAGCAAAATGTTTGGTTTCTTTGCTATGCAAATAAAGATTTATATTCTGTTATAGGCGACGTTTGTGCATGTTTCGCCATGTTTGGAAATGATTATTTTCACATATATCATTATGAAAGGACTGAGTTTTTTACTTTCTAACCTCTTTTTTTATTGGTACAAAAATCACTGAAGCTCTTCACCTTTGGTAAAATCAAGAACTTAGCTGTTGTTGAAAACCACGACTTCATTACTTAAATTGATAAGAAGCTGGGCTGGCTCATGCCCTGTGGCTCTATGTCTATTTCCTGATGTTGCTGAGTCTGCCAGAAATATGTAACACAATGTGGGTGCAATTGCAACTATATTACCACAATATGGAAGCACTGTTACTTTTACTTTACATAAGCAACCTTTTAAGAATTGCTTTTGTATTTTCAGAGGTAAATCTTTGACTAGAGGAGAAAATTGCAATAGGTAGAAACATGTTAGAGTTTAACCCTTTTTTACACCATTTCCTAAAGTTTTTGAGTGATTAAAAGCCCTTTGTTAAAAATGAGATGAGTAACTTTGATCACATTTAACCTGCCTCAATCTCTTGATTATGATTGTATTTCTAACTTAAACTTAATCTTTTTAATAACAACAAACGTATTATAAAAGAACATTCTAACGCTGCATTTGGATTTTGTAGTGGCATTTTGGAGCTGTGCCCAATGCTGAAAGTATAAATCCTCCCTAAACTCTAAAGTTCACTGCTGCGACAGAAAACTGGAAGGTGTTGGTGGCGCCACTGCTTTAAAATGCTTTGACATGTCATTAAATGCTGCTTGGCATTCACAATTTAAACTTTTATTTACGATTCTCCACATCAAGACAAAATGACTTAAGCCCAGTCACCTAATACTCGCGATTGTATTTACCATTATCTGGCCCAGTAGTTTTTCCTGAGCCATAGAAAAAGACATATACCTCTGTCAGCTGATGGCTTAGACTCATTATTAAAAGCCTATGAATTTACGGTCAGTTTATGACCAAGTCAATATGGCTGTTGAGGGGCTCAAAGCAATATACTCTCATTGAGCTGAAGCCTTGATTCTGCTGGATTTACTTGGCAATAAAATCATGTAAGCACACTATATATCTGCAGCAGCAGTGAAAAATGCAAAGGTTTTCTTGCAATAGTCAAAATCAGGATGACAGTTGGAGGATGTTCTCTGAGAGTTCACATGAGCAAAATGCACAGAACTTTATAATACAGAGAGTAACAGTACAGTAGTTTTTGAACATGGTGCCCACATTTTTGATTCGAGTTGTTTCTAAACTCATAGTTTAAGCTCATAGAGAGGAGTGAGCACATCCTAAGCATAGCACAGGTGAGTCTTGCTGTTCCTTTGAGCTTTGTATGACCACCTCAAGCGACATTGTTGATACTGGAACGCACAATTGCCATGTGTGTGGTACATGTAATGTGAAGATTTTGTAAGGATAGAGTAAGTTGCATGCAGTTATGACATATAAGTGATGCTGTGATACGGTGCTCTTACACCCCACTCTTGTCATCAATAAGGTGAGATGACTGGTCCTTTACTGACCGCTGAATGCTGCACACTCAAGTTGTGTAGGTGATACATAAATGCCCACACAAACTTCACTTTGATTGTCTAATTCCCTATGCTCTAACAGTCAGGCTGCATGCGCTTATCACTTGAACAGTACTAATAGACTTTGTGTGCAATTTGCAGGATTGGGAGGGTCCAGTATGTGCCCACACCTCACCTACTTCTCCTTTACTTACTTGCGTGCTATTTACATGTTTGCTACAACCTGTCTCTCGCAGCACACTTGTAAAAAAAAAAAAAATGAGCATGAATAATTTTACTCTAGAGACTGACTGAGCGGCCTACAGCCTTGATATTTTAGTAGGTCACCTGCTTGCCCTGTACAGGTTTGCCCATGTTTTGCCTGCAGACAGCCCTTAAGGGCCAGTGACTCAGGCTTAAATAAACATCAAAAGAAAAAAAAAAAAACATAGTTCAACAATGTAGTTCAAACACATTACACAAACAATTCAAACATTCAAACAATAGACACTGTGTTTAAATAAGCACAGTGTACATGTGCAATGTAGTTGTGGTGCTACAATTAAATTGATGTCTAAGCGTTCAATTTAAAGGTTGAGAGAAATCCTGCCTCATGGGGCTTCTTGGATTCTAAATATGAACTCTGCTGCTCATTCACTTTCTTTTAAAGTTGAGTTAAAAAACTGGTTTAAAAAGTTCCAAAAAATTAAAACCAAATACTTTAATTTTATACACCCTATATTGACTTGAATGCCAAAAAAGAGAAGGGGAAAAAAGTGTAACACTTTAGCACAATGCTCTAAAAAACACACACATACATGTATGGTGGATTTAACTTAAATGTTATTATTTTTTTAAACGGTGGTGGAAATGCAAAGCCAACAAAAGATGCTGCATAAAAATGGACCATTTACCATTAGTGCATTCGTGACTTCATCCCCTTAAGCTTTGCTGCGAGCATAATGTCTAGCACATCTAGAGGCTGTATTCTGTTCCAAACTGTTGAGATGTACTTTACCAACTAGTCTCTCCAAATAGCTGTGGTTGATATTTACATTTTACATGTATCAGTTCTATACATCTAAAACAAAAGGTTATCATTGCATAAATCTAAAAACAATTCACATGTTAACATCTGCTTTTTTTTCTTCCAAAGATTAAAAAATAAAATAAAACTTTGCATCATATCAAAAGTGAATGCCTTTCAGCTCTTCTCCTGCTGATTTTGTTATGCTGTCAGTCTCCTAATGGAAACCAATACGTTTTATTTTGAAGTCTTCAGAAAATCTGCCTAAAAAGAATTTCATTTCCAAGCCAGCTGTAAAGTATGTAATGGAGCCATGATATTTTATTAGGGCCAGAAGACGCAGTGCAACATTTAGGCAGATCTGCTTGACGGGCCTCAAGGCATTTCACATGATAGGCTATAAGCACTACTTTAAAGCATCAAACTGAAAAAATAGAAAATTAGGATAATGCATTATGGCTTTTGAAAGGGAGAATGTCCCAGTGAGCTCTTTGGAATGACACGGTGTTAGAAATTTCACATTTATGCACAATGAGTTGCATTATGGCATGTAACAAAACACATCATAGGTTATAAAACTGTACATGCAGTAATTTAACATCTGCTTTTGGGTTTCAACTGAATCAGAGCACTGTGAAGAGCATTAGAGAATGAATAAAACTCTCGTTAAACAATACTGTAGGCTTTGTTTTCAGCTTTCTGTTACCAAGATATGGATCTTGAGAAAAGCAAGGACAGTTGCTCTGTACTTAGCATCGTCAGTTCGTGCCGTTTTCTTTGCAGTTTGTTAGTTTGAAAGTTCCTTTTGAAGGTGAATTTTCTGGAATTATTAAGATGCTTTAAAAGTTTGCAGATTTGAAATCAAGCAAAGGAACTGACTGCTCTTGTGCATAAAACACTATATATATAGATATATAGATATATATATCTATATATATACACACTTTTTGTTTAGATTTCTAAAGCAGCAGCAGTGCATTCAGTGTAGATTTTTTTTAATGCTGCATTCACACCAAACGTGGTCGAGGCGTCAAATTCATGTCTGCTGCTTCTGCTTTGATGCCTGTCAAATTTACTGCTTGATGCCCTGGAGCAACCACCAAAGAACTTCATTCGTTGACCACATCATGAAAAACATGGAGGATGTTGTGGGAGGAGCTTGTGTTTATATTTTTTGCAGAGCTCTACAGAGGCGCCGGCAAACACGTCACCGTGTTTGGGTTTACAAGAACCTTCAGTCTCTCTCGGTGCAGTGTATTTTACTCCTGACAGGCGTTTTAAACGGCACTTCCGTCTGTCTAAGCTCCATGTTGTTGCTCCAATCTTGTTTCTTCAATTAAACCTATACATGTAACCTCAGAGTGAAATAAAAATTGTTTATATATAAAAGAATACATAATAAAACTTAGTGTTTCGTTAAGAAAGGAAAATGTAATCACCTCAGAGGCCACAACTGATTGTTAAATGTAATTTTATTAATAGATTTTATTTTAGTTTAGTTTTTAGTTTGGACTGAATTGAAAAAAGGGCCTTGAACCCATTAAGTTCAATCTGAAGCTCTTTTCGAAGAAGAGGAAGATGTTCTGGTGTGGTTTATATGATGGTAAAAGTTGGCATCATTTTTTCCACAAACACAACATTAAAATTGTTTATAGGGAGGATTGCATGGGAGAGATTGGCAAAGATCTGCATTATGTTATGTAGCGCACTAAAGTGTGTATTTTTTAATTGATGTTTTTGTGTTGAGCAAGTGAAGTGTGTTCAAGTTAAACTGCTGTGTGATGTTTTTTAGTTTTAATTAAAAGCTGAAAATGAAAACAAAAGCATGACTGCTTCTGCTGCTTTTGCAATGATAATGTTCACCTTGAGCAAAGACAAGGTACAAACCACCAAAATCTTCATCTTTGTTGAGTTTTTGCTCAAAAATACTTCCAATGTAGAAAAAAAAACATCAAGAAAATTAGATAAATTGTTAAAAGATCATTTTTAAAACACTAGAATAGTGGCCGGATTGCAAATGTTAGTTTTACTTTTGTCCCTTTTGAATTTCAACACAGCTGTGATTTTTGTTAGCTTAAAAGACAGAACTTTAGTTCAACTATTTGGCAAATTCAAGAAGTATTCAAACTGTAGTTTTGCTCTGGAAAAACTTTTAAGTCTAGAGTTTTTTTGACATTGCATTAGACGCAACAAACAGATTCCATGTAACTACAGTGTTTTGAGAGTCTGTTGTTTGGAAATACAACGCTGACACACTGCTGGAGTGTTTTGTTGAACAGGAAAATCAAAGGAAGTACTTAGCTTTTAAAAAATGGAGGCTGTCTGCAGAAATGCACTTTACCAAAGGTCTGTGCTGGGTCAGTTGCAGTAAACATAACGACTGATTTTCAAAGCTTCTTGCTTTATTTTATTTATTTACATTTGTTGTTGCTTGTTTTGTTTTTTTAAGACTGGTTTACATTTTTGTTTCCGCAGTATTTACAAATAACAGCGTGACCAAAGAATACAGGGGTTGCCAACCCTGGTCCTCAAGATCCACAATCCTGCCTGGTTTCCATCTTTCTGTGACCATCTTCCTCCTGATTGGCTGACTCTAGCGATTCCACATCCTGATTGACTGAACACACCTGGTTTAGGTAGTTAGCATCAAGCAGTCCAAGGAGAGCTAGATATCAGGCAGGGTTGAGACTCTTAATGACCAGGGTTGGTCGGCCATGGAGGAATGGAAGCAGCTGCATGGAGCAACTTTTAAACTTCTGGGTTGAACCACATTTAAATAAATCATAGAAACTGGAGCCACAGTTTGGAGACATTGTAATTGGGCCTGCCTGGCTTCAAATCTAAAGACATTCATTTTGGATTAAATGTTCACTCACCAAGACAAAGCAAAGATATTTGGATACAAGCCCCTTTAGATGGCACATAAAGGTTTATATGGTGCTGTCAATGTACAAAAAATATTTTTTAAAGTACAATAGCCAAAATTGTTTCAAAATAATGACGTAAAAATCCAATTCAAAAGGAAACCATAATTTAATACTCACATTCTACTCACCCGAGACTTATAAAATAAAAAAACTTCAATTTTTCCAATAGTTTCTCCTTTTTTCGATTGTTTTATTTATGAGTGATTGGCATCTGATCAATGTTGTGCATGCACCAGCTTTTCCCTGGACTCTTTCAAATTTCTTTGAGAAGTTTGTGAACTCCAAGGATCTCCAGCTCCAAAGCGTAGAACTCTGTGGACTTGTTCTCCAACTTGGTCAGCAGTAAACCTTGTTTCTCCTCCTTGTTAGACTGATAGTACCACATTCCCTACACAATCACACAAACTTGTAATTTTTTCGACATCTGCATGATAATGCATCCTTACATCATCACCGTGCTGGGTAATAGTAATCTTCACCAGCAGCTGAACATATGCCAGACCCGATGGTTCCAGACACATACAGACACTCTCATAAATATGAATGCAGCGCATATCACTCACTATATACACTGCATGCGTGTATTCTGCAATTCTCTGCATGCTATTTTAAACAGAAAGACAAGTTACTGACTCTGGCTGTGCAAAGCAGCCCGGTAGGAGGTTGGTAGATGCTGGGAGACAATGAACTACAAGTCCAAATACACATAGCTACACTGCACCTTTAAACAAAGAGCCATATGGGCTTTTTATCACAATTCGGCTGGTGTCAAAACCTGCCACTCAAAGGCTAATCTGCTATTCTAAAGGAATTTAATTTCATCAAAAAAGAAGCACTAATTACAATTAGCAAAGAAGGAAAACCCTGAAAAAACTAGGAAGGATTGGAAGAAAATGTTAATCGCTCTCTGTTCCTTTTAGTAAATGTTTCCAAATCTGTCAGATTTTGAGATTATTCAAATCAATTCAGTGAGTCCTGCTTGAAACTTTTTTTTTTTTTTTTTGCTTACCAGACCTTTTTTAATATTATTAAGACCCACTTTTTGAAAAAAAGTTTTGAGTTTTTGGGGGGATTTCAATTCAAATAACTCGGTTATTCAGATAATTGGCAGTGGGTTTGCAATAACCTGAAAATCTAGGTCTACATGGGAGTCAGCCATCTTGTTTATTCTGGAGAAGGACATATGCCTCCTCTTGGCTTGGACTCCTATGTAAAAGAGGTTCTTTAATATCAATGGGATTTCCTGGTTAAATAAAGGCTGAATAAAAAAAAAATGTCCTTAATGACTGTCAGAGTTGGCATGTGGCTCAGCTCAGGTCACAGATTTCTAGTCCAATTTCAACTGTTAACTGCACCATCAACACATGATGCAGTTTAAGTTCTGTTTTTACTGCCCGAAAGTCCCATTAGCAAAACATAAAAAAAGGCTAAGAGCTGGGATGCAGGCGTGTTTTCAAGGAAATCCACCAATCCGCTATTGACTGTGTGTATAGAACTGGGACGTCACCCATAAAAAAGCTTCATCTCCGGCTCCAGCGAAATGAAGCCAATTCAGTCACCATTTTTCCACGATATGGATGTCGCCATCTTGGAATGTGTCTGAGTCACGTTTCTAGGGCAACTACTGTCGTCAATCATGAGTAAGCTTGTTTGAAGTCCAAGCCCCTTTCACTGAAAGCGGGCTCGGGAGAATCCATTAATCAAAAGTTGGAGGGGGGGGCAGCGGGCACGTACTTTTATTCAGGCACCTGAGTGGTCAGTCTATAACTTGAATAACTTACAATAAAGAACAAAACACAAAGAAAAAGAAAGGTACGACAGCAAGAATGGTTATTCTGACAAATAGAAAACTGAAGTAGCAGCTGTTTATTTCTCTATAGAAGTTGAAATGATTTGCAGGTATTTGGAACGCAAGGGGGGGGGGCGGGTCACTCAGCCCATTTCTTATATGCAGGCAGTATGATCCGCCTAAGACGGGTAAATACAAAATCCAATCAGCACAGCGAAAGTTATCAGCACAATACACACATCAACACTTTGTTTTTTTTTATTTTAATACTCAAAAAAATGAAACCTTTTATTTCTCTGGTCATCTTTTCTGATTTTGTGAGTCATCTTACCTCTGAAATATTGGAAAATGATCCCTAGAAGTGTAAAAATAAACTGTTTTGTGGAAACATTGCTCTTTTCTAAATAATACTGACAGCCTTAAATGTGAAACAGTGCATCAGTTCAGTTTTCTACTATGCTGCTCTGGTCCAGCCGGAGCCTCAAATGAACAAGCAGCAGCATCCGTGGGTTGTGCTCTCCACTGACAAGACCAATTCTCCTGAATTTAGTTCATGCATTTTAAAAATGGCAGTGCTACATCAGAAATCTCTAGATGACAACGTCCACAGATTAATGTTTCATAAAGCCTGTCGGTATTTACCAGGAGCACTGGTAAATATATTTTATCTTTTACTCCATGTGACCAAATATATTCCTACTCCTGTTTACACTGAGAAAATCAGTCCATACATAAAAATTCATACTGTTACACTTTGCTAGATATTTGCAGAGCTTGTTTTCTGTGTCTACATAAACACACTATAAGTAGAGTTTTAAGTGGCGCACATGTTGTTTGAGACATGTGGTATGTGGACTCCCAACTGCATCATGAAAAACTGGAGTCAAGGCCTGTTTAAAAAAAAAAAAAGGTAGAAAATCAATAAAGCTACCAAGAATGCACTAATACATTTATTAAACACTCCCACTAACTCTGCAATAATACATACAGTACCTCTCTGACTCGGCTTCTCTCTCATGCAGTGATTTGATCGCGGGGAGTCAACCACATCCATCTCTGTCACTCGCTTAAACACACAGTAGGGCCCACATGCACATGGCCATTTACCACCAGATGCACAAATGGAACAAAAAGTAAAAAAATAAATAAATAAATGACTACCTTGAATTTTCCATTTCACAAACGTAGGATTATTTTTACAGATGCACACATTTCAGGGCAAACATGTTTCTCTTTGAATCCTGCTGTCTCCAAATCCAGAAAACAGATCTGTATCTGAACAAGTTTAAATTCCAGCGAGTTCTCAGAAGACGCATCAATTCTGTGTGTGTGCACTACTAATAAACAGCACATAAAAAGTGAAAGGTTAGAGTATGTAAACCCTTTGAAAAAGATTTGCTTTTATTTGCTGCCCAATTTCCTCATGTGAACGACCATCTTCTTGACCTGTCAACTGGTTTGGGAGTACAATGGGACAGGAGTCTTTGTGTCTGATACACTTCCGATTGGTTCTAATTTTATTCACTTTGACTCATTTTAATTCAAATGCATTTAGAGTGATTTTCAAGTGATTTGTTAAGGGCTGATGGTTACAGTTCAACTCCCATCCTCAAATACACTCACTGGCAAATGTATTAGGCACACTAGTCCAACTGCTTGGACTCATCAGCCAATCACATGGCAGCAACTCAATGCATTTAGGCATGTAGACATGGTCAAGATGATCTGCTTCAGTTCAAACTGAGCATCAGAATGGGGAAGAAAGGTGATTGAATGACTTTGAACAGGGCATGGTTGTTGGTGCAAGACGGGCTGGCCATCCTGCCTTGTATCAACAGAAAAGGCTGGTGGTGGTGGTGTAAAGGTGTGGGGCAGGGGTGTGAAACTCATCTGCGCAGGGAGTCAAAATCCAAAACACAGCTTATGTCATGGGCCGAATGGGATAAATATTTATTGACCAACTAACAATAAACTTTTAGAACTTTAAAAACCTTTCAAATGATTGTTTTAACTATAACATAACTATATTGGAAAACCAGAATATTTCAATTTAAAATTTAAATAACTTATATTCGCTTTCCATGAAAAATAGATCCTGTCAAAGTTAAATTCAATTCAATTTTATTTATATAGCCCAATATCACAGCCATAGCCATTGGACTGATTATCAGTATATTGCAAGAAGCAAAAAAAAAGAAAAATCAAACATGTAAAAGTAAACAATAGCTGGTTGTAAAACAGACAAGTTTTAAACATGTTAGAAATGAAGTAAATGTTAAAAGAAAAAACATTGACATTTTTATATTAAAAACTCCCATTTTAAATATTCCAAAGATCCAGTAGAGTACGTTTGGGATGTGGTGGAACGGATGATTGGCATCATGGATGTGCAGTCGACAAATATGCAGCAGTTGTGTGATGCTGTCATGTCAATATGGACCAAACTCTGAGGAATGTTTCCAGTTTCTTGTTGAATCTATGCCACTGAGAATTAAGGCAGTTCTCAAGGTAAAAGGAGGTCCAACCTGGTACTAGCATGGGGTAATTAATGAAGCAGCTGGTGAGTGTAAGAGATAGCAAGACAATTTAAAAAGAGCTTCCTTTATAGATGGCAAGACTAGTAGAGACTAGTTACACAGGACAGTCATCTGACTCAACCAGCTGTAACTCGAAGAAGCGATTAAACATCTTCACACTGAAACCAAATGTGCTCAGAGGCATAATCTGTTGCATAGTTTAATGAAAAATCCGCAAATTGTATTTCATGATACTCTAATCTAAGCAAGACATGCAAGTTGGCCTCTGGCTTCTACCCCAATCATGTGTTTTTACTCTGATAAACAAGGAGTGATGTAATCCTCCATCTGCTCATCATTCGATTTCACCACTTCTCCTGTAGCTAGCAGCTGTGACTTGTTTTTTTTTTTTGTCCATTGATTTATTTTGCACAATATTGAAAATAAATCAAATTTCTCAAGAGCATCTGTTGCATTTATGCTGAATGTTCATAGGACATTCAGTCCATAGGACATTCAGTCTTCAACTTTCTTGGTATAAAGATGTATAAATCTATGCAGATACATGTAAGTGTATAGATACAATTGACAGAAGATAAATAATATTTGTTTCCACAGTCGCTTTTAAGCAAAAATTGCAATGTGAAAGATTTACTAGTTTGAGAATAAAAAAGGTATACAAGTACACATAAGAAACAAATGCAATCCAAAAAGAAAAAGCAAAAAAGAAACTTACAATCATATTATTGATGAACCAGCAAACATATTTTCCAAAAATGAACAGTAGATTGAAGCCATTTCAAGACTGGATTTTAAATCACTGGGAGAGTCAGCATTTCCCAGCTGGTTTCACAGGTGGGGACCTGAATTTTAAATGTTCTGCCATTGGTTCTGGACTTTGACAATGTTAAAGTAAACCAGAACTTAAAAGGTTCAGACGTTTTGTAGAATGGTAGGGCTAAACAAGATCTTTTTTTTTCTGTAAAAAGGTCAGTGAAGGTTCTCTTTGCATCCAGGTGACATTGTCTTATAGTTGAATCATAGCAACTGGGCTTCAATTCATCTTAAAAAAGGCTTATGGAGTGTTATGCTCAGAATTTCAAAATAGATTCTGAGCTGAATGGATAATATGTGCCAAAGCCGGAAAAGTGTGGTATTTACTAAGAACTGGTCAAGATTCTCAATACGGGATTAGGTGGATTTTGGATTAAGTAAAACATTAAAATGTTGATCATGTTTTGAATTTGTTTTTTAGTACTACTCTGAGAAGGAATGCATCTGATTTTAGACTTAACACTAATAAAAAATTAACTGTCTGAAGAGCACTGGGGAATATCTCTTTTCATCTCGAACATTTTTTTTATTAACTAACTCTTGTTTTAAAGAAATTATGCATTTAAACATTTCCATTTGACATTTACAGTATATCTTGCAGTAAATGTATCTGTAGAAATCTCCTCCTCACAGGTGACCTGATGAAATTCAAATCCTTAATCTAGTGCAATCCGCAATTTGATATCACCATTATTTACTGATAAATTCTTCAGTTACATAGATATTAAAAAAAAACACACACACAATCTATAGTATAAAAATCAGATTAATATGATGCATGTTCCTGTGGACAGAAACAAAAAAAAAAAAAAAAACACTTTTGCTCCCACACTCACTTCGGACAACACAGCTGCCGCCGAGTTCTGTAATAGTTGTAGTTGTTTCTGGGAGTCTAAATGTATTCTAAGATAATTAACGATTTTTAAAAGAGCCGTCTCTGCACTGTGGTTCATCTTAAAACCAGATTGATATTTTTCTAAAATGGTTTGGTTATTTAGAATCTCATGTAGTTGAGTAGCGACACTTTTCTCTATAACTTTACTTAAAAGCGATAGGTTGGGTACCGGTCTATAGTTATCCAGAGTATTAGGATCTCAATCACTCTTCTTTAGAAGGGGCTTCACCACTGCTGTTTTACAGGCAGAAGGGAAGACATCCGTCTGAAGAGAGCAGTTTACTATGTTTAAAATCTCTGACTCAAAGAATCCTTAAAAAGTTTTGAAAAGTGAAGTGGGAATGGGATCTAAAAGGCAGGTTGTGGTGTTTACTTGGAATAAAACTCGACCAAGGATCTCTGCATCAACCAGGACAAAACTCCCCTGTGTTTCCTCGGATAAAAACAATGCTGGTGATCTGTTAAAACCAGAGTATGGTACAGATGAAATGTTAGATCTTCTAGCACTGATTTTACCCATGAAGTGGTCTGCAAAGTCATCACATGCAGCATTGATGATGGCATGGAGGACTTGTTGAAATATTTGTTTATCAAAATATCAATAGTTTAAAAAAAAAAAATTTGATTGTTTTTATTTTCTGAGTTTAGATTTGAAAAGTAAAGTGTTCTGGCTTGTTAACTACGTTATTGTAAATGTTGAGATGTTTATTTAAAATGTCTTTATGATTTTTTTTTTTTTTTTTTTTTTTTTTTTATATCTCTTCTCTGCTTTTCTCCAACTCTGCTTTAGACGCCTCATGTCATCAGTCTTCCATGGCATTTCATTAGTGGTTCTTGATAGTTTAGTTTTGAATGAAGCCACTGCTTCTATGGAAGACTGCAGTCTGGTATTAAAATGATCAACAATATTATCACAGGATGCAGGTTAAATCTGAGCAGGAGTTTGTTTAAAAATATCAATAAAGCTTGCCGCCACTTCAGGAGTTATGTGCTGCGTCCTCGCAGTTCTCACTGAAGTTTCCTGCTGGATTTCACTGGTGACATTAAAAACCACACAGTTGTGGTCTGATATGGCCAAGTCAACAGACAACAGTCAACAGACACCCCAGCAGACAGGCTGTAGGTAATGACAAGGTCTAGGGGGTGTCCCCTATTGTGAGTCGGCTTGGTGACATGTTGCTTAAAATCCATGCTGCTAAGAAGATTTAAAACTCACAAGCATTGATAATATCATTCTTATCAACAAGTAAATTAAAATCCCCAGTTATTAAAATCCTATAATACCTAATGTGAAGAGATGCTAAAAATTCAGAAAATTCTTCAATAAAACAGGACAGAGGGTTCGGTGGTCTGTACACTGTGACAGTTAAAACCGGCGGGTCACCAAAAAGAAATGCATGATGCTCAAAGGAAGAGTATTTTGTAAGTACAATATTTTCAGATGCTAATATTGTGTGAGCAATTGATGCTGAACCACCAAATCTCTTACCTCCCCTGATAGAAAATAAAAAGTTAAAATTAGGTGGAGAATCCTCAGTGAGAATAGCAGGTGCATCAGAGCCAAGCCGAGTTTCAGTTAAAAACAGACAGGTTAATCATGATCTAAAATCAGATCATTGATGATATAAGACTTATTTAAAAGTGATCTGATATTAAAAAAAGCCATATTCAACATTGTAGATAAAATATAGTGTGAGCATGATGCGGGTTTTGTGACTGTTGTGTGAATTGACAAGGCAACTTTTGTTATTTGTGACTTTTGCCAAAGAAAAAACAAAGGGAAAAAACTTCAAGTCACAATGTGTTAATTTAGATGTAAGCATGAAAAGCAATAATATATTTACAAATACTTACATTACGGTGTAACCCTGTCTACAAATACCCAGGGTACAGTCTGTTTTGAGTCAAATCCCTGATATAGGTGTGATAGGGGATCCAGCAGTTCATCACTAAGGTAGGTTGTGAGAAAAGTGTTTTTGTTTGCAGTGCTATGTAGAGTTTGCCTGAGGGTACTTTTCTGCTGAGGTGATGCTGCAGGTTGAGGGGAATCTGCAGAGATTCCTCCTTTTTTGTTCCTGACTCTCGAAATGTACAGATCCTGGATGAAGGACAGGTCTGGTCCAAAAATCCTGTCTGCTTTTATACTGGTCGGTTACAGTCAAACATTTTAACCCCAGTTTTAATCATGGTTGTAATTTTGGAACCCTTTTACCTAAAATATCCAACTAATAGTTTGCACTAGTCCATGCATAAAGGATTAGTCAGCAAATGGGTACACAGTACATTCATAAAGTCGGGCCTGAATCGCAGCAAGGATGAACCAGTCAAAAGCAATTTCTCAACTTTGAAGTTTTAACTTAATATTGATAAAATAAAATAAAACTCTTCTGTTATAACATTCAATGATTGATAGTTTGTTTGTCCTGTCAAGATATGAGAGGTAGTTGTCTATTTCCCATACATTTTGTTGATGTCAGCCTTGTAAGACTTTGTGAAAATGCCTGAGCACTTCTGATAATTAACCCTCACTGCCCATGTGTGACAGGAGTGACACAACACATTCCCATATTATTAAAAAACACAGCTTGGTTGTATGGGGACGAGATTTTTTTTTCAGTCAGGCAAAAAATTTCCTCACACATGTTTTGACTGCATCACTCGCAGGCATGCAGAAATCTATCATCGTCCCTGCAGCTGCACACGAGCCTGCCAGTTTGAATTTAGTGCACATACCACAGTGCTTATCACTGGCCCCAAAAAACCACACAAACAAACAAGTGAGTATTTACTGTGCAGACTGTGCTGGTAAAATTCAAGTGGAATGCCCATATGACCAAAGAACTGATTTTTTCAAAATAAAAGTCATAGTAATGGCCTCCAGAAGAACTTTGTTCAAACACATCAATGTGCAGAAGGTCTTTTTAACACTTTTTAACAAACAGATGATGGAAAACCTTTTCCACCTGTTTAAAATGTGCTTTTAGGTCCTATCTAGTTAAATGTTTAGAGAACAAACCTGGGTTTGTGTTATACAAAAAAAAAAGAAAAATATTTAAAGTATTTGTACGATTGTGATCTTTTTTTTTTTTTTAACCAATATTTTTACTTAAATGATATTGATGTTTATGTCCAAAACTGTGCAAATCCCTGTTTGAATGAGCTATGTGAGTGCGTCACCACATTTATGAGTTTTGTTTAATGTTTTGGATGTTATGATGTAGTCACCAAACCTTATTTTTTCATCTATTGTCAAGTGATGCAAATGAAAATGATTGATGTAGTGAGACATTTTTTTTTTCTTTTTTGTTGTTGCAGACTGTCTTTGGTTGTAGTTTCATTAGTATTTTTAATATCAATCTAAACATTCTTAGTTGTAGTCGATTGTTCAATTGAACTAAACTGATATCAGCCTAACCCTGGCCCTTTAAAGGTAGTCTTGCCCTACTAAGCTTTAATTTGCTGCATCAACATGTTAAAGGCTGTAAATGACTGAACAAACTTGATCCAGGTACTCAGCAATAAACCACGCAAGGACAGCAGGAAAATATATGGGTTGTAGTTCTTCAGGACTCTCTTTTAGTAGCAATAATAGCGGCTGTCTACCTATCCAACCATCAATTGAAGCTCCGTTTAAAAGGCAAGGACAGAACTGGGTGTATGTATGACCATGTTCTAATCAGGAAAACTGGTGGATCTGTATCCATGTATGAAATTATTATAAGCAAGGCTGAGTTTTGGTGTCTTCTACACAAAAATCAACAAGCTAAAATTGAATAGATTATATACATACTGGCATGGTTAAAATCATCAGTCATGAATGAGCAGGAATCCTGTGTTTCAGTGCTGCAACGAAATACAAACATGCAGCCAGCCATTACGGACTGATGCACTGTGACTGTCTGCAAAATGAACAAAACATGTATAAGCTTTTTTCAATCGACAAAATCGGCATTCAGAGGAAAGAGGGAAATAATTTTTTGTGAAACTGTCTATATTGGCTGATCTCATTTCATGCCAATTCAGTCTTGCTCTCTAGAACATCCTTAAATTCACACAAAACACTGGAGGACAGACAGAGGAAGGAGCAAGAGAACAGAACAATAAAACAAGGTGAAAAGGAGAGTGAGAAGTGAAAACAGCTGGAGGGACTGAGATGGAAGTTAGCCACAATTGAAATTCTGGCACTGTAGCCCATTAAAGTGTGGATTGGACATGGTCCACTCAGTGTTAACCCTTGTTTTTCTGGAGGAAATACTACAATGAATTTGTAAAGGCTTTCCCACTGTGCCCTAAGACTTTGAATCTTCTGTAAAGGTTCTCCAATCGTTATGTTCTCTCTCTGCATCCGACTTAACCCAAAACATTTGAAGCACTCAATATCCCTGCCTTATGCATTCGTGTGGAACTGGAAGATTTGTAAGAACATTCCAATCCTAATGCATGGGGTTCATCCAGTTCATCATCAAACTCTTGTCTCATAATTGTCAGTATTTGCGTAATGTTGTAAACAAACAGACGGTAAATTTGGAAAATTGGTGCTTTGTGGGATTGTGTGGCACATTCAAGGATTTTTGACAGCATTTTTAGCATATTTTGTTTACACAGGTCTGCTGCTCCCCAATACTAGTGCATGTACTCAAAGTTGGAAGAGACTTGGTGCGAAATGTCAATGGTAACTTATTCATGATAGATTTTTAAATGATTGGCTCTTCCTTGTTTTGAAAAGGTCACTTCCAAATCTAAGTCGCTGGTTGATCAAAGTTTAACCAACCAAGTTTAACCAGTTAAACTGGGTTAACCTTCAGTACACTTTTAATTGCTACACTGTTCTGTACAAAATGTGTACAAAAATCCACTCACAACTCATGTAGTGATTTGTGAATGTAAGAGTTTTGAACACAGAAGCCCAAAACACACATATATGCACATTCACATTGACTTTTCAATTGGAAGTGGTTGCTCTAACAGCTGTTTTGTCCGGTGTAAACGTAGCATAAGACTGACAAAAGTCAGTCCTGATGTTAATCTAGACCTCTACAGTTAAAACCCTCAGAGCATACCAAGTTTGCTGACTTTTACTAAACAACATAGTTTAAAGTGCAATCTATTGTTTCCATTGTGACAGCATTGTTGTCACAGCATGGTCTACATAGACAAAACAAAGAAAAGTTTTGAGGCACAATTACTGGAGAGAACGCTGTATGTAGAACTTGAACAACATGTTTTACTGCTAAAAGTTCTTTTGTTTACTGGAGCATATGCTTTTTAAACACAAAATCATTCATTCGTTTCGTATACCGTTTTGTCCCTTTCGGGGTCATGGGGCTGCCGGAGCCTAACCTGGCTACTCATGGGTGAAGGCAGGAGACACCCTTGGACAGGTCGCCAGTCTATCTCAGGGGAACACAAAATCAAGGCTGTACGAAAAAGAAAAAAGTCACATATGAACAAACATTTGCTGCACACGCCAACTGTTTACTAGCCCAAATGGACCATGGTCCCTGTCTAAGCCATAGTTTTACATACAAAGACTACAAAGAAAAGTCAAAAGATCCTACACTTTTTCACTTGTTAGTTAATTACATATGCAATAATGAGAAGTTAATCAAAAAAACAGGACTGGTAACAAAGTGCCGCGATAATCAAGTTAATCACTTCCTTGGCAAATGTGCTGGCTCCTCAGGCACAGCCAGAGGCTCAACAATAACCATCTATCACCAGCATCTTAAGGCTTGCAGGCTGGATGACAGCTTATTTTACCTGTTGTCTTGTCATTGTCCTGACATAAAATATGTCCAAACAAACTGCAGCTGAGTCATCAACCTGGATATTTATCTAAAAAAAAAAAGAACATTATGATTGGCCCCTTTGGCAAATTCAGCAAAAGTTAGTTGGACACATAAAAAGGAAAAACAGTTTAAAAAATGAAGTGCAGATTTCATGCACTACAAGCCATTCTGTATTTTTCACTTTGGAACCCTTTAGTTTAGTCTCGTATCAGTAACACTTTTAGCACATAAAACTTTTGAAACATTTAGCAAATCAGCAGGAGAGCAGAGACATATTGCAGTCAATAAAGCATATATGTCTACATCAAAAGAGCTTTTTTCAACCCTTTGTAATTATTGGCCTTTGGAAACGCACCATCACACCCCAATAAGAGGTGGCATTAGAATAGAAGGAAAAAATAAATGACCCGCCATGCCCCACAACTCTAGTTGGTTTAATTAAAACAGGACAGGATGGTTCTTGCTAAATAACATTACTGTCTGAGCAGGAAGATTTACATAACTGCAATGTCTGATCAGCTCCACAAACACCTCCTGGTGCAAAAGTATGTTGCTGCAGAAACACAAATGTTTACAAAGACTGCTCGCACAACACAAAAGGAATGCGCTTGATTCATAACAAGTTGTTCCATTCTATGGTCTTGTTCTATAGCTGAAGATAGAAGCAGTTATTTACAACATTAGGTTAACATAAACTTGAAGGAATGATAATCTTAACAAGAATTAAAATTAAATATTTGCAAATACCTATACAAGCGATCAATGAACAGAGACAAAACTCAAAGTCACTCAGACACAAAACCAACATCTGACAATTCTATAAGGTTACTAAAAAAAAGGCTTTGACTTCATTGCTTACATAAATATAACTTTGATATGCTACAAAAGCAGTGGCGATTAAACACAGGTCTTTTTTTTGTTTGTTTTTTTTTTACTTTTTAAGGCCCGTTTTCTATAGCTTCAGTGTTTCATGCAGCAAGGTGAATTTAGAGGAAAAAAAACACATTGTCTCTGGAGACAAAATATGTTTTTATTTGTTGTTTTCAGTCATTATCAGTTCCACACCACAAAATTCAATGCACACAAACATTAACAGCTTTGGCTCCAAAAAAATTCCACCTGTGCTCTTTTAATTCCAACATGAGTTGCCTCTGCAGTGTCTCACCCTCTGTTATCTCTGCATCCACATGTTGTCTGTTTCTTTCTCTTTGTAAAACATTGGCTGTAAGTCTGGTGATGCTAAATCCAGAGATGTCTCACACATACGCACACAAACACACACACGCACACACAAAGGGATACTACTTTGCTTGTGTTCTTGATAATCTTTATCATTCAAAGCAAATGTCAGTCCAATTGTCTTACAATTCCACAATGCTTGACTTTAAAAACGATGTACTGATGCAACATTATAACTGGGTTTATAGTCATCAGTGATTACATCATTTTGAAATGAACCATTTAAAAGCTTTTGCTTTCATGTATAAAAATTACCCCAAGTAGCACAAACTATAGTGACTTGCGCTTTTAATATGATCAACAATATTCTCCTTTTTTACACTGCCCATGTATTACATCTCTTGCAAACTTGTACTTTCAATAATTCAGATTTTCAGTGTGACATTGATGAAAATATATAATAATTTTTCAGAGACTTTCTTCTCTGTAATACAGCCTCAAATACCCTATATGTGCAGAACATGAATATTTTGGTGGGCAGCATCACGACCACAGATCTGGAATTTAACTTTGAAATGGTACAGTAAAAATAGCAAGTAATATGGCTACATAACTGCCTGGTTTGTTTTGGGTCACCATTGGTTGAGTCAGGGATCAAACTTTACCTGGAATTACCATGCACATAATCGATGGGGACTCTAACATGTAGAAGGATCTCATTTATGTCTGATGTGTTTGTGATCACTGGGTTTTTGACTCATCTATTGAACTTAATCAAGCTCACTGTCCTTGCAATGGCGCATTGCAAATATTTCTAAAAAGGTTTATGCATAGTAGTTCAGTCATGTTCAAAAATCAAATGTTGGAAGGGCCTTTCAGAATAAGAGTGTCTCCATCGTACATGTTAAAGGTGAATTGTATGGTGAAGTTCGTGTTAAAATTATTGTCAAGGAAAGAAATATTATTCACTGCGCTAATCTTAATCCACTCAAAAATTGCAACAGGAGATTTTGGATGGGCACGAGAGGCGTAACTGTTGACTACCATCAAGAAAACCAGGAATCCAACAGAATTCATTAGAACTACAGTTTTCCATCATTCCACTGAAGTACAATCAATTCCAAAGTACATCGCAGCTGTTCTGATGGCACACATTAGCTCGAGAACTCAATAAGACACATTTTATTTTCTCCTATCTATTTATCACCAGTTTGTGTATTGATTGGTGCAGGTTTAAATGCCTTCCATTTCAAGTGCACAGCCTCTTAGATCGTCAGACAAACCATTCGACAACATGGCCAGAAATTAAAATACAAGTGAAGCCTGAGGAGTATTTTTAGAGAGAAAGTACAGCTAAAGGAGGATACTGTGTGACTCACTGGGGATAAGAGGTAATTTGCAGAAAGATGAGTTTTCAGTTGAAAGTACCTGCAACCATAAGCTCAGGTTCACAGAAAATCAAGAAAATCTTGATGTAAGAGGCAGCAATACAGGCACTAAGTCATACAATCTAAATTTAAGATAGAATGAAATAGGATGCAAATTGAAGGAGAAAAGAATGAGAAAATGCCTTTCTGTACAAAAACTTTATCCATACACTTTTTTTTTTTTACATCTGCAAACTTTTTCAGTGAAGTAAAAAGACTGAGAAAGCCAGACCAGAATACAGACAGCATGTACCAACGTCCACCTTTCTTTTTTAAATTATAAGCACAAGATGAAGGAATTGACAGGTAAAGCAGCACTGGTGCAATCTTGACTACACCCTCCTCTCCTGCAGTGCTTTTTCTAATTTTATTTTTTATAAAAATGAACATTTCAACCATGTTTTTAACTCTAATTTGTGTATATGTGTAGCAGATCAGTTAAAATTCTAAACATTTTTATTTTCAAACATACAGTTTGATTTTTGTCTTCTAATTATTTTATCCAAGCATTGCCAGGTTAACTCCACACATAGAAAAATCAGCAAACGTTCCATTTGAATGTTGACTTTTACAGGCACTCCTCTGTAGAAGAGCAGATTCCAAATTGGGTTAATTTTTTTTAAACAGTTCAGTCCCTTGTTTACTATTTAAAAATGACAAAGAAAAGTGGTAGAACTGATTAAAACATGTTGTTCTGCTAAGTACTGACAATTACGAAATGTACTGTAATAACACAGGGCTTCATAATAAATGGGAGAGATGTGAATCAATCTTGATCAATGCTTTTCTTTATTTCAACCCTGGATTTTAGCAACTGCTTCTAGAAAACATAATTTTCTTACCAATTATGTTTGTTGTGGGGTCAAAAGGAACTCTGGTGTGTCCACTTCATTTTTTTTTTTTTTTTGAGTCCATGCAATGAAAAAGAAAAAAAAAGGTTCCTGCAAGTTAAAAAAATCAAACCAGGAAAAAGTTAGTTGAGGTAATGGCACCTAATACCGCCAATTTTAACATTGATTCTCATTTTCAGTTCCTGCAAAAGCGTGGGTGTAAATGGATGATAACCATAATGGGTAAAATATATAGAACCCACACAGGAACATTTGCAAAAAAAATAATAACATGTCAGTGGTGTTAGCGGCTTTTCAGGGAGACGGCATAATGTGTTTTGCTCTTGCCTCGATAGTCATCTTTTTCCTCCTCGGCTAGATTTGGTCTGTGGCCCCAGAGTAGATACAAACCCATCAACCATTCATCTCGGAGCGCTACATTTCAGTTTAGCGCTTAGCAAATAAAAGCTTTGGCAAACAAAAACACTTCCACATCTTCACATTCATCTTGTGCCCCATTCTGCTCGAGTTCATCCAATGCAGCCCAAGCAAATTACCGTCCTTTCCTGAGTACTAACACAAAGCATCAATTTACTCATCCTAGCTTGATTAAACATCAGCATGGCTTGAATCTTATAAGGATGGTGCAGCATGTAAAGCTCTCTGGCCAGGAGGCATCTTCTACGACTTTTGAACTCGGTGCTATTTTTGTTTCACCTCCACCATCTAGTCATCTTTCACACCTTTGTCTTGTGCAACTTGCTGTGTTTTTGCTCTCCAGTCTGCCTTACTATTCACCTATAAACTGTCTTGGCCGTGTCCTCATTAACTCTCAATCCATCTCAGTTTTTACTTATTGTACTCTTGCAAAAAACAAGACTTAATCAGAGAAAAAGCAAGCTATATGCTTAAATTCTGCATTCTAGCAGTAATGCTTCATGTGATGCAGAAAATGTGGGTGGTGAAAGTGAATGACTAACAACTTTTCAATAGCAAATATCGACATTACCTCAGGCAAAGAACCTCACCCTGCTTCTGTGACTTCACTGCTGCTGATTGCGGGTCAACAAGGAAAGGCTGTGGTTGTACTGAACTTGGAACTTTGATAAATGTGTGTAAATGTATAAATGTGGTGGAGCACAATGTTAGAAAAACTGCAAAATGTTTGGTTTTATTAGGGTTATGGAAGAAAAAAGGCAAAAATTGAAAAAAAAAGTCCAACTTGTTCCTTCAGGTCATGGTCAGACTGGCACCAAAATTTAAGTCACGTAGCAAACACACATTCAATTGAAAACATTTCTATGTGTGCCGGAATGGAACAGTGGCGAACATGCAGAGCTTTCCACTTTTCCTTAAATGTCTTTATTTACAAAAACAAATATAATTTTTTTCAGTCTGTAAGGCCATTGTTTAGGCTTTTCATAACTAGCTTTTGTATTTTCAATGTAAAGTCCAGCTTGACAACTACACCCACATTTTGTTGTGCAGTTCTTATAATGTGCACTTTTTTTCTGATTGTTCACTTTGAAAGATTTAAAAACTAGTTTCACCATCAAATTATCACTCATCGTACAGCAGTACCATGTTACTTGTGATTAGTTTGGACACAAAAATTGTGACCAAATGCAGCTTTGTATTTAATATGTATTCAAAGCAGTATGCAGCTTGTAGAACAGCATTTCCTATTTCCCATAAATTGCAAGGCTAATTGACTTTTGGTGGTTTGCCTGCTAGACAATGCTCAGGGCAAACTGTCCAGCCAAACCATTAGCTAGCAGTCAGCCCCATGGCAGTTTCTTTAAGCATCTAACTATAGTAGAAATGCTCAAAAGTCATTTATTTCAATCATTTGCAAATTCAGAAGTTAACAGTAGTTCTTTAAGATCTACTGATCTTCTAAAAATAGATAAAATGACATAATAATGAGCACAGACACTCCTGTAATCACTCAGATTCCTTCTCATCCAAGCCCACCTTTAGGGACAACCAAGAGCAAACATGTTCTGCTTCAGCTTTGTTTCTTTTCATGTTTCAAGGTCCATATGAATGTAAAAATGTGCTTGTAATTCTTTTTAACACTTCACATTAAAGTGGAACATATGTTTAACCCCTATTATCTCATTACAGCTTTTCAAAGGCCTAAACTAAAATGACAATTGCTACAACTCAGCGTTCACTGCAGTCACAAAAGCTTCAACACAAAAAAGTGCAAGTCAACAGAACACCAACCTTCCTCCAGTACAACTTTTAAAGGTCTCTACTCTAAGAATGAAGAGGCAATAAAGGTTCAAGAAGAGAAACAAGGTTACGTAATCCATATCTCATGAGAAAATGGCAGATGAGTTAATCTTAGCAGCCACAGAAAGTAGACAGCTGCTTTAAGCAAATTATTTAAAGCACTGGTTTTAGACTTCTGCTTCTAGAGGAGTTCAGATCTCACTTTTGTTCTCCATGTAAAAAGAGTCTGTTCTTTAAGTAAAACTTAAAGTAAATGGGTCTGTCTTGTGCCATGCCAGCATTTGCCTTTTCAGTTCATGATCATCATAAATAACTGAGTGTTACAGACAAAGAACACTTTCTACTCTTTTAGAATCAAAAACAACTCATATGTGCTCCTTATTACAGTCTTTAGATGTCCGAGAAGTTTACAAGTCACTTTCTGGGGAATCCCATTCAAATCTAGTCTTTTGTCATACATGCAAATATTGTATGGTTTTTGAATATTTAGTTACCAAACAAATCTTGGGAGTTTGGTCAAAAAGCCAAGTCAAATTTAAACCACAAGTCCAAGTCAAGTCTCAGGTCAAATTGCCGGGCTGTAGTTGAAAACCCCAATGAAATCTTTTAAATCCTAGTCCCATCAAGTTATTGGCACTAGGTGTGGCTAAAGCCGTATTCACAACTGCCCTTGTGGGTGGATACAGACTGTTTGAGGGCAAAAATCCTGTAATGGCCCACCCAAAATATCCAGATTCTGGACCGCTCATTGAGGGCGTAGAGTGAAAATGTCCATGCATATTTATTTCAACGGGCATGCTGCAGGCAACAGGTCTTAGCAAGCACACGAGAGTGAGGAAGGGTGAAGTAGGTGAGATGTAGGCGTATTGTATGGATTTCTCCTTTTCTGACTCCCCAAACCATGCACACTGCGCAAAGGAGCCTGTTAGTGCTGTTCACGCACTGCCAGAGTGTTAGAATTTAGAAAGTTAGACAATCGAAACCTAGCTTGTGTGGGTGTTGTTACAGGCATTTATGTATCATATGCACACCTTGTGCGTTCAGCATTCACGTGCAGTCAGTAAGTGGCCAGAAGGTGCACGTTACTAATGATGATAGAGTGTGGCATAAGGGCACCGTATGACGGCAAAACCCAAATGTCAAATAGTGAGTGCATGTAACTTCCATAAGCCTCACAAGTACTTCACAATTCACATACCACATACTCGACAATTGTGCCTTACATTTTTAAGACGCCCCTTAAGGTGGCCATACGAGCCTCAAGGGAACTACAAGACATACCTGTGCTACCCATAAGATGCAGCTGCTCCTCTTTAAAACCGTCCACAGGCCTGGACAGCCCAAAAACCTGCAGCAACTGTAAGGGTCAACCCCCTTGTATGGGTGCATGTGACTAAGACAAAAAGTTTCAGGCTTTATCCTTAAATACAGGTTTCTTTTGTCACAAATTGATTAAAAAAAAAACATTGCTTTAAAAAAGAAAGTGAGATTTAAGAAATTTTTTAAAAATCCAATTATTATTTTTACACTTTCCAAATGCCATATCATCGTTTGAGTCCCCACAGAGCAACTTGAGTGCAACTTTAAACCAAAGTCTCCATCTCTCTCTATAAATTAAATTCACAATCTTTATCGTTTTGTATTAATCCCAGTGACACTTTATATGCTGTTCTCCTTTTCTGTCTTCTGATCTACAGCCGTGTTTTGTTGGCAGTTGAGACACAAGTGTACACCCATGAGTGTTTTCTGACACCCTCATGCAATTTTTATAGTTAGTTAAGTAAAAAAATAATAAAGAATCCAACCTTATAGTGAAGAATGGTAGTGATATTTGTTGTTTTTGAACATACACACGTTTTTAGGAAGCCTAATATATTGACCTGACCTTAGAACTCCTGCTGGGTGTTGTACAATCCGTAGGTGACCCCAAACACGCTGTAACTTTATTTTAAAAAATCCTTCATTGCTATTGGAGCCCATGAACACAAGAAATGTTCAAAAGGTAATTTTCCAAATGTCTGAAACAATCATCTCTGTGTCACGTTGTGGCCTCAATCTGTTGTTGGTGCCTTGCAGTCGTTTTTCTTTTTTTTTTTTCTCTGGTCGTGTATTTATGTGCAGCACTGCCTTATCTTTTTAATCACGTTTTTTTTTTTTTGTTTGTTTTTTTTTTTTTTTTTTTTTTTTTTTTTTTCTGGGGGGGGGTTGTTTGTTTGTTTTTTGGTGGGGGGGTTATCTTTGGATCTATTGGTGTAATACATCAATAAAGTAATCTGTCTATAATCTCTGCCCAAACAGGGAGAGTATTCATTAAAGCATGTGTGGGTTTAACTTATCTTTTCACAAAATGTGATCCATTACATGCTTGTCAAAATCTTTATTGATTCATCAAGACTTTGCCCCAAACCAACTGAACTTTGAAAGAGATTGGCAAAAGTAAATTGCAGTTCATTCAGGGGGCCCACAGGTTTAGTGAAAAAGTACTTTCAGGGTTGACCAAACAAACAGTTGTTTTTTTTTTTTTTCCTGAATCTTAGTCGAGCTGATTGGCTTTGACCCATTGTTTTTTATTCTCTAAGAGGCCAGCTGAGACCTGCAAGACATAGAAGTTTCTAACTGCTTCTTACTCTGCCTTCTGCACAAAAGCATTCAAAAAACAACATTTTAACTTATTTTGATTTGTAGCTCTATATCCTTGTTTACCTAAACATTTACATTAAAAACATTTGTTCTTAATCTTAAACTCCCACTTCGATGACAATTGTGTTTTTGATGTTTTTAACATGTTCTTGTGGCATTTTTCGAATGATGAAGGGCATATATAAACCGGAACAGATAAAAAAAAAGGAGACAATGTCCCAGAAAAATCACACTTTTTGTTTTTATTTTGGCAAAAAAAAAAAGCCGTAATCAAAAAAAAAAAAAAAAAAAACACTAGGAACACTGAAAAGAGATCAAAAGATGATCGCAGCAGCACTTTAACTAAAGCAACTGCACTAACTCGGCCCTTACTTACCAACAGCAACTTATATAATTCACTTTTTTAATTCTGTTTCATCAACCCTTTCCTTTTGTAACTTTGAATGAATTCTGATTCTAAAAACCCCTTTATGAATCTGTGCAAAACATCATTTGCTGCAAGACAAATTCGATCAACTGACTGTGTCTTGAACGATGTTTCAAAGGACATTATGTGGAGCTTTTTTCAATGAGATATTTCTACTTTTTAAAATTCCTGTTGAAGTGTTTGTATATTTTAACTGTTTTTCCACGAATCACTTTCAATGGTTTGGAAATTCGCAGAAGACACTCAGGTATTTCTTGCTTGCTCGTCACATCTGCAAGACGTCCTTTACATGTTCGAATCCTCAAGTCTATCACTGATAATATTTGGTACTATGAGAACTAGACTGAGTGACCCCTACCCAGGGACAGGAAGTACCCACAGGTTCCAAGAAGTTAAAATCACACTGACTTTTATTACTTAATCTTTAGTCAGAATAACCATTCTTGCTTTGCTGCCTCTTTTTAATATGTTTTTCATGATATATATATATTTTTCTGTAGTGCAAGTTATTCAAATTACAAACTGGCCAATCAGATGCCTCAATAAAAGTAGGTGGTGCCTGCTGATTCCCATGTGTAACATTCAAAATATTTGCCAGATTTTGTGTAGCTCGCTTTTAAGTGGTAGAAGTGTGAACCTCCAACAAAACTACTCCTGATTGGTCAATGACTGACTTAGACCAATCACTGCCTTCTGACCTCTGGCTCCATTGTGGCAGCATTTATATTCAGATAAAAAGGCTTAATCTGGTTAAAGCCGGAAGCAAGTCATTTTATGTCATTTTCACTCGCTCCAGTTCTCATGTACAGTCAATGCTCAGTATAGGTTATGTCCAACACCTTAAAAATATATATTTAGCTGTTACAATACTGAGGTAATTAACAACATACTCAGGCTGTACAATGTTATTAAATAAATATTTTGGTAGCATTAAAGAAACAAATAGCAGACGTGAGCAGCAAATAGACATACTCGTACTTCATCAGCACACTTTCCAGTTTTCATGGGAACATTTGATCCTGGTGGTAAATAGTGACAAATTGATTGTTACTATTTTCTAGTGTAAAGCTAATGAGTCAGAGTCATATCAGACAAATCATCATCATAGCTAAGAGGTTCACGGTTTCTTTTATCATCCTCTCCCTTTTGGAATGACTTTCTGCAGCTCTTTGTTACAAATCTTTGGCCATAGTCAGGATCTTAGCACATGTTATATGGGCATGTCCATTGCAAAAAATCCTTCACGCAAGAGTGTATTTTGGCTGTGACATGGAACCATCCAATTACTGTGAAACCTGAAGTCTCCTTTAAGAGATTTGTGTGTGAGATTTGAGTGCTTTGGTAGCTTGTGGATGTGAGAGGTTGGGTGCAGCGTTTGACCTGTCAAGCTCATAGATTTCGCACTGATCTGCACCGCTATAGTGCACAAGCTAAAGGTGTAAAATTGCTTTCCTCTATCAACCCTGTTGCATAGTTACAGTATGAAAACAGTTGGTGGGAAATTAGAAAATATACCTGCGCCACCGCGCTGTGCACCATCTGCCACTTACAAGACGCCCTCTGGAGTCACTAAATTGGCTTTTTGTCTAGACTTGCTGCATGTAAAAGTCTGAATTGTGTCCCTATAAATGTTGTCTGGAGGAGAGCAATGAATAACTTGAAAAATGTGTGGTTAAAGACATGCTATTTTTTTTTTCTCAACACAAAACAGTTTTTTATGTGTTTGCATTTTTTTTTTTTTGTCCAAAAAACATTACTTGTACATTCCTTTTTCTCTATTTCTTATTTAATTTTAATGCATGTTTCAACCTGAGGATTCCGAAATCCACAACAATTGGGTTCAGTTAGAAAAAAAACCACTAGCTTGGTCAAAAACATTCCACTCCAAGCTTAAAAGTGAAGGAGAAATGTAAAATCCTCTGTAGTAGATTACAAACATGAGGGTATAAAGTCAATTTCCCAAGCAGAAGTTAAAGTTGTCTGAAAAAGAATGTCCTTGACAGTGACCTATGGCTGCATCAGTACAGCTTTCATTCATATTCAGCAGGAATATCCAAAAAAAACTATAGTTAGCCTGATAAACTTGAAATATCCTTTCATCTTCAGGTACTGACAAACTCTAAAGACCATCCAAAGGGCTGGATAAAGTGATTTCAATAAGGTTTATGTGTTCAAAGAATCAAACAGAGGTGACCTCATTCCTGAAAAGGGAAACTGATTGAAATCGAAACCGCTGGATAGTAAATTTATATCAAGTAGTTCACCTTTTTCTTCTTTGAAACAATCCAATTCAGCACGTTTGAGGCAAATTTTAGACTTTTAACAGAAGTAATATGACATTTGAAGATATACTAAAACTACATTCAGACTGAATGCAATTCACATGGTTTTAATGTTGAGTCAAAATATGCATTGAGGGGTCCTGCTGTGGAATTTGAGAATCAGGTGCAGCGTGGCGGTCTAGCGTCAGCATGTTATCTCCGTTTGAATGTTTCCAGACTTCAAATATCTGAATTTTGGCAAAACTTTACGTCTCATCAACCAATCAGGAACTCAGATTTAGTAGAAACATGAAGCTCACTGTACTGAGAGAATCTCAACCCAAATATGGAGACGGGATCACTGATGCTTTTGTAGAGAGCTTCAAGATAAATAAACCTGATCTCAAAACATCTTCCTGCATTTATTGACTGTGATGTCAACTCAATGTAGCGATGAGACTTAAAACCTTTGACAGTAGCTCATCCCACATGCAACAGGAGTGTCAAGTTTATGATCATATTTTTGGACAATCGTCCCGCAGTTAATTTGATGCTCATTTAAACAGAGGATGCAAATTTGACGAGTGAATCTCGTTTGGTGTTTTTGTCGGTCTGTTTGTGCGTATTTGCAGCAGTTCCATACCACACCAGCTCCATCATTAAAATTTCATTAAAAAGTTTAAAACCATTGTACAAAACAGCAAATTTCACATTTTTATAAGTTAAGATTTGTGAAATACATTTTAATTTATTCATCATAAAAATGTGATAAGATTTTTTTTTTTTTTTTTTCCATCACGACTGATTCTAAAATCATCTTCTTCAAAATTCAATTATTCCTATGGGGTTGATTTAGTCATATGAAACTGCTGTGAAGATCATAAGGCTAAAGAACTACTTCTGTATGTGTGTGAAGGGCGGGAGGGAAATTACTGTTTGGAAAAGAAGCTAATGACCTTATCATCATAGCTCAGTGAAGTGTGAAGTCTCATCATCACTGCGTAGCTGTTTATTCATACATATCCTTAGTTTTGAAACAAACACACATACCTATACACATAAATATCCCTGCTGCCTGTGTGCACACAGACTGGCTGTGAAAGACTCTTACATATAGAGCTTAAACAAAAAACTATTTTATTAATAAAAAATACAACTCTAAAACCTCTTATCTAGAACCAATAAAAATATATATTTTTCTACTACTTTGGATGTTTATCATTTGGCTGAAACTTTGTTTAAAATTATTATTCCATATTTGCTGTATTTGACCAAACTTTGATGACTAATGAATGTTGGGGAAAAAAAGAGCTTCATGGATTAACCATGCAGCTTTTGTACAAAAAGGTCTTTAGTATCCTTTTTGTTCTTCTTTTCTTTTGAACTTTTCATTATATTAACAAGAACATGCATATTAACTACAGTCAATCATGTAAAATCATTTGTAATCCTCCTAATCTCTTGTGAAGAAAAAAAAATCAACTTTTAGTGAAAAACTGCTGATTATTTTTACAAAAACATTTGAGGTAAAAATAATGCTTAAAGCCTTAAAGTCATGAAATGTCTACTTATGATTCATTATTACTATAAAAAAAACGTTGCAAGCTTTTTATTAATAATACATATGAAATGTATAACTTTAAATAGTACATATTTTTTGTTATTATTTTACAAATGACAAGTATTTTATAACATTGAAGTTTGCCCTCTCCTAAGTAACAGGAGGAGCTAAAAACTGACAGTTGTTGGAATGTACTCTTCAAGGCTTTTTTTATGTTTAAGTTTAGCAGGCCTCTTTAAAACAAATATTTCTTTGTCATCTGAACAAAACAAGCAGTAAGAGGTGAACTTTCTCTCTGAACTGATGCTTTATTGAACCTATCGTGACGATGAGCATATACATCGCTTTCCTTTGCAGCTGCAGTCAAAGTCTGCTGGCCCGGTGACGCATTGTTGTGTTACCGTGACAACGGGCTGCAGCACCAATCAAATAGTCCTCTCTTTGTGAAAAGGGAAGCATGAGCCGTCCAACACAAATGACGGTGGCTTCTGACATTAATAATAAATGTGAATACATAATAACCTGTTTATTTTTTTAATGAATAGCATGCATTAACGTTAACAGACCTTATTTATATATATATATATTTGTACAATACAAATCATAAACCAAATATCTGTTATAGACAATCCACTGATGGGGCATAATTGATGCTTGGAGAACCTTGGAGAACATCATCAGGACATTAGTGGTGTCTATCTACTTAGAAATCCCCATTATGTCAATGTATCTGCACTGAACCACGACAATAGAAGGAAACAGCAAAAGAGCTAACACAGCAGAGTGAGCTGAAGAGGTTAATCAGGCACTAATGTGAATGACAAATGATCAGGAAATGGTTAATTGGGTATCACTTTTAGTTGTTCACAGTAACAAAGCAATAGATTTTACCACAATAACTTCTATGGTGCTTAACTACCTGTCCTTATCTGGGTGGTTAACTTCTGCCACGTTAGCACATAGCATCATTACCTGTTGTATCCTGTAATAAACCTATGAAGCTCACAGCCTGGATGGCGCTCTGTCAGGACAGGACATATTAAGGGAAGGGGAGTCACTATCAAGGTGGTTTTCAGCTTTCTCAGGGGACAGATAACAGAGGAGAAAAAATTGCAGTTCCATCTGCAGCTTACATTGGAGATTCTTCAAGACCACAGCTGAAGCCATCTTTTAGCTAACGATTGTAGGGACATATATGTCACACAGTAAGATATCTAATAGGATTATCTTTCAGAGGGACTTCTGTCTTACCCTGGAGCTACTGCAACATGAAGGTCAAAGGAGTGCTTGACCTTTCCCTTCCTCTCTAATGTCACTTGGTTTGCATGCTTGAAGGGGCTCATCCATATGTTATGAAGAATGTAATCACTTTTCCCATCAGTGCCCAAGATGCTTGTAAAAGTTTTCTCTTTGGAACAGGCTGTCATGTTGGTGTAACTACATTTGTACAAGTAATACCAGGCGTGCTTTCGAGGGTCTGACTGACTTCAAATTTCCATCGAAGCATTTTAGAAAGTGAAATGTCAGACCACTTTACATTCATTTGTGTTCAAATACAATCACAAAGCGGAATTAATTTAGCCAGGGAAAAGTGACTTTTTTGTGTGTTTTTTTAATCATACACAGGCTCAACATTCATTACTTTTCCATTAACAACCGGTTGCCCTTTAGTGGTTGTTTACCACTAACAATTTCTAGAGGATACTGTAGGTGAGTGTATCTGTATCTGCTACTGACAGCAACGCAGAAGAAGAAGCACCGCCGAAACTAGCATGGAATCTGATAATTCTCCTCCTGAACTTTATGATAATTTTCTTATTTGACAATACACATCATTATTCTTGTTTTTATTTTATCCTTCCTCAAACTATTGCAGGACAGCAAGCCATCACTAATGCTGTTGTAGAGCTTTTCAAAATAAATAAAACTGATTTCTAGTCATTCGTGTGTTCCGTGTATTGTAAATAAGATACAAAGTCAATGCTTGGATGTAGCCATAAGGCTAGAAACTTGACGTTGGCATCTCCACACAAAACAGAAGTGTCAAGTTTATCCCTCCAAAGCCGAACGTATCATATTTGATACATGAGTCTGTCAGCCCTCCAAAAGAGCAAAGGAATGAAA
>BSAI01000162.1:18303866-18343985 GCA_036245035.1 Adrianichthys oophorus | reverse complement strand
ATATATATATATATATATATATATATATATATATATATATATTGCTTGTTTGTTCAAAGGGATCTAAATTCGAAGAATTTGAATTTTCTGTCAAATAATTAATGGTTCAGGCTTTACAGAGTTAAGAACCCATTTTTGATTATTTATTTTAAAAGTGAGACTTATATTTCAGAGCAACTTCTGTAGGTTTTTTTTTCTTCTTTATTACAAATGTTTCGACTCCTGCTACTTATTCTCCGGAAATTACGGTGACCCAAAATCCCTTTTGTTGTTAGACATTCAGAGAGCGTTAGACATGCTGACTGTGGCTGCAGAGCTTTTGGGGTGGTCTCATTTCCAAATGGAATACGAACAGCGTCAGAAAAAAAGAGAATCAGTTGTTCTATCAGCAGGAAGGAGTTTAACACAGCTTCAGATGTGCTGCTTCACTGCATCAAAGCACTGCTGGCTACATTTGGCTGACATGCTGAGTGAAGGGTGCAGCGTGTTCAAGTATATGTATTGATCTAAAGTGGCAACACAGCTGCTGCATGCAGAAAAGTTTCTGTTACCATCCTTTATATTCAAAACCACCAAAGACTGATATTTGTATGCAGCCAATCACATTTTGTGTCAAAACTAAATCGTCCCAGTTGAAAAAAAATAACTTCCACTGTTAGTACCTTCATTGCAAACATGCACTTTTTAAATAAAGAAGCTCTTATCATGCTTGTTGTCTGATAAATCCAAGTGTGAGATGTCTAATAATAGGGATAAAATGAGCAGGGTAAACAGAATGAGCACTTAAGGGAACTAAATGCGTCTCCTTGCAGCACATTACACTGTCTGTAATTAAGCCGATTAGTGCACAGGAACAACAGTGGAATACCTCAGGGACAGATAATGGTGGGTGTACATCAAAAACATAGCATCAAAGCACACCCACGTTGAAACGCATCACTGCCTCTTGTATTGTCTGGGGATGCTCTCACACATGGTGCAGGTGAATCAACAGGGATGCAAAGCTGTTAGCAGGCCTCAACACATCAAACCAACTCTGTGAATGATTTTTTTTTATTATTAATATTTTTGTGATAAACCAAGTGCACCATTATTTATTAATTAATTTATTTTTTTGATTTATTGTTCTGCATTTACGCACAAATAAAGTGGTAAAAATAAACTACTGCAACCAGTTGTGACAGAGAAAAGTATACCTTTCCATCAAGCAAAAGGATGTTTCTGACACGTTTTAATTATGTGTCACCGACAATTATGTGTTACCGATAAAATGGCACAGATGCTTAATTACTTTTTTTTTTTTTTAAATGTTCTTTTTGCAAATTAATGTTCTTCATAAATTTAGGAAAATAAAAAAATAAAATAAAAAAATCAAACAGGATTTCCTGAAAGCTAAAATATAATAATTTGTGAAAATGTACGTAGTCTGTGCTATTTATACAGACGTAGTAATGTTTTAAATTTCATCCAACAAAATAGTTAAAATGCTGTAAAAATGAATGGGCAGCATTGTACATACCTTCACCTTAAAAAAACATGGGAATGTGGAATCCTAACAAATTGGTCCCACTGAAGGATGTTGCATATTTTGAGGAGTTATTTATGAAGATGTTTTAATTTTAGTAGGAATACCTTTGATTTAATTTTATGTGGGCTTGTTGCAAAATACTTTTTTGCACTAAAAAAAAAGCTACATTGGATTTTTGCAGGAACGGTATTTTAATCTGCAAAGGTGAATTTGTTTAGCAATTTCATCTTTGTTAAAAGAGAACCAGGTTGGAAATATAGTGCTAAAGGGATAATTAACTTTAACTTCAGTGGTTACACTTTTTAGTTGCCTTGAGACTTTGAGTGGTAGAGGAGAGATGGCTGAAGTTGAAACATCCATGAGAGGAATATTGAAATGACAGAAAGACCAAAAACAGCATTAGACTGAAATGATTGAGCTCAATGAAAACATATCATGCTTATACACTATATAACCAAAAGTATTCGCTCACCCATCCAAATGATCAGAACCAGGTGTCCTAATCACTTGGCCTGTCCACTGTTGTAAAATAAAAAAATAAGCAGTTAGGCATGCAGACTGTTTTCACAAAACACACACCACGTCACACATCACCAAGTGCAATACAAGGCAGATGCAGTGGTCTAAAGCACCCCGCCACTGGACTGTAGGGCAGTGGAGACGCCTTCTATGAAGTAACTTTTCCATCTGGCAATCTGATGAAAAGTCTGGGTTTGGAGGTTGCCAGGAGAACGGTACATTTCAGACCACATTATGCTGAGTGGGAAATTTGGAGGAGGAATGATGGTGTGGGGTTGTTTTTCAGAACTTGGCCTTGGCCCTTTAGTTCCCTCAATTCTATGCTCCCAACAGTTTGGAGCGGGCCCCTTCCTCTTCCAACATGACTGTGCACCAGTGCACAAAGTAAGGTCCAGAAAGACATGGACAGTTCATCCACACCAGAGTCTGGTGTGGATGAACTGGACTGGTCTGCACAGAGTCCTGACCTGAGCTTGATAGAACACCTTTGGGATGAATAAGAGCGAAAACTGAGAGCCAGGCCTTCTCCACCAACATCAGTGAGTGACCTCACAATGTGCTTTTGGAAGAATGGTCAGAAATTCCTACAAACACCCCTTAACCTATTGGACAGCCTTCTCAGAAGAGTTGAAGTTGTAATAGCTCCAAAAGGTGGACCGACATCATACTGGACTCTGTGGGTTAGGGATGGTATGGTACTTCAGCTCATTTGTGAGTCAAGGCAGGTGAGCCAATACTTTTCCTAATATAGTGTATGCTTAAAATTGTCAAATATTTGAGTGTTTCTATCCACTGAAAAGAAGCTGCATCATGTCTCCTCAGCTGGAGGCCAAGCTCATTAAAAATCTATATTAATACAATCATTATGTGCAAAGAACAGAGGCAGGCTGACAGACTCTGTTCAAGGTTAGTAAAACACTCAAGCAGTACATTCAATTTTCCTCATTAAAATAAAATAGTAAAATCTCAGTTATCTTTGTGTGAAAAATAGCAAAAATCTTTTAAGGTCCATTGCAGATCTAATGACCTTCATGTAACAGAAAAAAAATGTAATTTAATTTCATTTGAATAAAATTTCTGTTTTGTCAACAAACGAAATGTAAAGGACGTTTAATCTTCAAGCAACTAAAGGAATGTCTTTTTACTTATTATTACAGATAAATACTTTACTAGAAGTCTGCATCTCATGAACAGATCGCAACATTTTTTGAGCAGGTGTTGCACAAAGCAGTTAGGTAAAGTTGGTGATATATTCACAGATTCAGACTTCTGGGGTCAATAACTATTTTAATAAATGTTTCAAAATTACAGCAAATGTATGATGTTTTGTCTTAACTCAAACAATGACCTACAAATGGATTTCAGATGAAAAAGGTCAGGTTTTTGTTTCTCTGTGTGCTACTATGGCAGCGAGACGGCTGCCAATGGACAGTCTACAAAAGGCAGCTTGTGATACCTAAAAAATCCAGAATCTCTCAAAAAGAAACAAAAATAAGAAATTTTTGCATTGACATGAGCTAGTCATTAATACTAATCATATGCAGCTTTAATATCTCTGAAGATACTAAAGCTATAGTAATCAAACTTTCCCACATGACTGTCACCTATTTTTAGTTAATAGTTAACAGTTGCACTAAGTTTTACTTGATTGCTTAAGCTACTACACAGAAATCCTCTGTTTGAGTATTAAATCATAAAAGATGTTAATAAATTAAAAATAGGGAACATGTTTAAAAAAAAGTATCAGATTGAGACTCTGAATCAGCACATACTCAAAATCAAATGACTTGGAATGAGATCAGGGCCAAGAGCCTCATTGTGATATCACTGATGATTATCTTGAACAAAGAGCTTAGTTTAACTTTAGCAGTTTATGCGCATGTCGTCCACAACATTAAAACGGATTTATAATCTGTTTCCTGACTTAAAGACCGCCATGTTCTGAGGGTGTGTCTTCATTTTACTCAGATTTAACAACCAACCAAATATAACAAAGGAATGGGTGATAGGTGGACCATAGCATGTGATTGTTGATGGAACTGCAAGATAAAACTGTAGCAGGACCATGGTGGGGTTATTAAGAGTTAAGATCTGTGGCTGATTTAATCGAGATTATTCTTCTTGCAAGAGTGAAAAAAGGCAACTTTCTCACCCTGAAGTCTGCCTTATTTTTCTGTTGCCTTCTTTTCTCTCCAATTAACCTTTCATCCTATTGTTTGGCTTCTTCTTCTCTGAACACTTGTAACAAAAAAAAAATCAAAAAAAGTTACATTTCTGTCCTCGAAGGAAGTCCTGGCTTCTTCAGTTTTCCTTTTTGATAAACTCAAAGCTGCTTTGAAGCAGAAGAAAGTGCTGAACAATACATGCTTAGGTGGAGGTACTTCTCTTTTTGTTGCTCATTTGTTGCTGGAATCTGGATTTTTGATTTGGAAAGGTTTAAAAACATTATTTTAAAAAATATCTAAAAATAAATCAACAACAGAAAGATCCGCTCTGTTGTTGTTTTGTGACGCTGCATTCTGCCTTGAATGAAATGCAGGGATTTTTTTGAACATTTGTGAGACGTTCTTAATGAATCCAGTGAAATTGAGTTTTTTTCACACATTTGGCAAGAGTAAATGAAGATCTCACCATGTCCTCAAGTTAGTTAAACATTAATTTTATTTCTAACGTTTCGACTAAATACTTTGGTTCGCCAATTTGCAATGAGACTTATCTGAGGGTTGCATTTAGTTACACATAATTAGCTGCAAAGTCTGGCTGAATGAAGCTCAGTTGGAGAGTCTGTTCTTTGTTTGCCTCTCCGCTGTGCTCTGAGCTCCAGCTGTGTATCTGCACTGCTGGACTACACTGGAATGGTTTTTTCCTCAAGCATTGTTGCAGCTTTGTCCAAGCATTCACAGTTGCTCTGGGAGGTTTGTCGTGACAGTAACCAGACTCCTCCAGGCTCAAGACTTTTCCTTATGAGTTTTTTTTTTTTTTCCTAATGATTTTTCTCTGCTTTATTTTGCTGAATCAAAGCTGATAAAAAGAAATAGAGTAGCTAGTAATCGCAGCAGCAGTGGATACAAAATAGACAAGAGATAGATCAAAACCGAAAGTGTAAATGATGAAAATAGTGCCAGTGGTAAATGGGAAATCACAGAAAGAGGCAGACTAAAATGCCAAGACAGACAGGCACTGAGAGATAAAAAAAAAAAGAAGGCTGAGGAAGTAAGCCCAAAGAAGATTGTTTCCAGAGTTAAAAGCAGAAGGGATCAGAGTTTGTCCCCTTTTACTCAAAAGTCATGTTACTCCTTTTTTTCTTTTACCATCTGGTCCTCATCTTTGTTCAAATTCACTGCATCTTTTCTTGTTTCTTTCATCAACTATTCTTTCCTTTTTTCAGAGTCCTTCCTCACACGGACTGACCTACAGCAACTGTTTCCTTTTTTATTTCCTTTTGAAATGTTATTATTTTCCTGTGACGTTTCCCCAAAAATCTAACTTTTTTCCCACATTTTCATTCACATTAATCTGCAAACATCAGTTTGCAATAAACATTCAATTATAGTATTTCAATGAGCCAACACAGCTTTAGGTTGGTTCTACAAATATTATTCAGGTAAAAATAAATAAATAAACAAATAAATATGTCAATAGATGCTGAGACAAACCAACACACACATGTTTGTACAAAAAACAGATTCAAGAGACAATTCAGATTCTTAATGAGAATATAAAACATCTTCTAAAGAAAAGATTGAAACATTTTGTGTTAAATGAACTTGCAGAAAACAGCTAACTTTTATTTTGAGTTATTGTTTTCATATTTGTTATTTGACCTTAAATGATATTCTCTGTTCACTTTGCCTCCTCAAAGAGTTTAGAAGGACAACATTCTGATCCTGAGAATTTTGTACATGGTTCATTCATTCATTTAATTTCTATACAGTTGTATCCATTTCAGGGTTACGAGGCTGCCGGAGCCTAAACCCGGCTACTGATGGGCGAAGGAAGGGTTGTACATGTACAGCTAACTTTTTTTTAATCTTCTGAGACTATTTTTCTATAAAAAAATAACACATTTTCTGTATATTAGAGGAAGGAAAAACACACAAAAAAGACATGAGGAGAAGCAAACCAGTAGATGCAACTTATCAATGACAAATGCCTATTTAATGCGTGAAGTTGTTAGAAAACCGTATTTATTTTTTGGAAGCCTGTAATTTGAAGAAATAAACTTAAACACCTGAGCTATGGCCAGCTCCCGATGGCCCAAGATTGATGACAGTCGACCACAAATCCCAGTCGAAATTGAACACATTCCAATTAAAAGTCAGTTTACATAAGGTAACATAAAACTGTTCAGTGATTAATATTCGGAGTGAGATTATTTATGCATGCAATTATACTAATATCTATTATCTGTACTGTTGTTGAGAGTTCAAAAAAAAAAAAAAAAAAAAAAAACTGACAATGATTTAACTTTTATTACCTTTTATTTAAATCTAAAAAGACAAATCCAAAAATAATATTTTTAAATTATTTGTACCCAGATGCAACTACTTGCTTGAAATACAATTAACTCTATAAGTGCTCTTTGTATCCATAAGGAGAATAAAGTGTGATAGCTCTTTTTTTACTTGAGCTAAATAGAAGTAGAAAAGTAAAGTGGCATAAAATGGAAATTGGTGAAGTGCAAGTATTTCAAACTGTGCTTGAGTAAATGTATTTAATTATTTAGCCATGCTAGGCATCACTGCACTTCAAAGAGTCGCAATGCTTGTGCCAGATTTTACAGAAATATATCCCAAAGTTGCTAATGTATTTTATGAAAAAATAAAAAGAAAAGAAGGATTTTTTTTTTCTTTTGGTTGCAGAACAGGAAATGTGAGGTGTGGTTCCTATCAGAACGTTTCTTTGGTTTGATAGTGTGGAGGTTAGTCCTTATCGTTTCTCTGTCTGGTGCAATGATCATACGGTTACTCCTACCCCCTTGACTGAAGAAAACAATGAATATATGCACAGGATCTCTCTGTCATAACACAGATGAGATGCACTTAAGTAGCACATTTACTGTCCCGTAACCATTACGACTCTCAGGTTAGAATGAAAGCTGATACAGCTCCACAAATTCCACATATTCCACAAATAACAACGGGAAATCTGAGGAATGATCATATCCCAATGAGCCAGTGAGGTAAAGACAATTAATTAAACATGCTATGTTGCAAAAAGGAAACAAAATGCTCTAGAAACTGCAATAATGCTGACAAAGTTATTTACTAAACTGCCTTCAACACACTACAATCTATTTTTGTAAAAAAACAAAAAAAGATATCACAAGTTTTATATTTGTCATTTTTCTCAGATTTCATTATTCTTGCCTGAGTGCTTTTCTTTAAAAAAAAAAATCAGTTTTACCTTTTAGTTACACTTCTTAAATTGAAATTCACTGCAACGTTAACACTAATGAACTCTGAAAGCACAACAATTTTCAAGATGTATTCCGCTTAGGTATTCCTCCCTAAATTATTATGTGAACCCCATCCTGCGTCTACAACAGGCGTTGAAGGAATTTAAATCTGCGTTGCATATCATTCTTCTCACGTCACACTTTGCAGTCCCCCTTCCCTCATTTCAATAAACTCCTGGCTGCCGAAAACATTCATATTTTAACACAACCATCCATAATGGAGAGAGCTAAGAGAGCTCACATTTAACATGTTAGGCTCACTCAAGTGTGTCAGAAAAGATGTGAAGATATGTCACCTCATAGTTTAATGATGCACACACCACTGACACAATGTTTTCACATAACACAGCTTCTATGTCTGGGGGGACTGGGTTTGCAACAATGCTTTTATTACTAGGGTTTTACACAAAAAAAAAAAGGGCATTTGAACACTCCACAAAGGGTTTGATACCTGTTACCCTGGATTACACATACATATTAAAACACCTGAATGCATTTGCAGCTTTAAAACTTTAAAGAAAAATTATTACATTTTTGAAGGCAGTACATGATCTTTGAAACAGAAAAATAATTGAAGAAACAGGAAAAAGTGCAAGATGCTTTGAAGTTTTAATTTTGTCGTTTTGTTTTTTTTTTTTTAGAATACATTTCATCACATGGCAAAAAAGATGAGCAAATTACACAACTCAGAAAAAAAGGTTACTATAGAAATAAATAAAAAAAAAATGGTCTTGTTTTTTGTTTCAGGAGTGGCTTCCAATTATTCATAAGAGTCTAAGGTGATGTTGTCAGGCACCGTTTGCTATTCCATTTGACCTTCAGATTTGCCAAATCTCATTTGTTATGAGACGGAGAAGTGACGGAGAGGTATTCCAATCAACACCCATGCACACATTCATGCACACTTGCATAAGTACAAACACACTAATCCAATCCACTTGGGAAGTAAGGCTCTTATGCAAAACAGAAATTATTCACAAAAAAAAGCACTCTCTCTCGCTTATATCTTTGTGAATCAATCCAAATAATTAGGGTGTGAAGTCAGGGAGTGTGTGTGTGTGGGGGTGGGGGGGGGGGGGGGGGGGTTAGGTTAGGTTATAATGTCTAGTTCTATGTAAGTTAGGTCAATCGGTCTTTTGAGATTTCATCATTCTCTGGACACACTACCAGATGATCAGGGCAGTTCCTGACATCAGGTTCAGCACCGGACGTAGTAATTATTTCTCCATTACAGTAGTCAATTTTACAACTATTTTGTAGTGTCTTTGATTTTAATGTCTTTTATTTGTTTTCTATTGTTTGGGGTCTCCAATTCTTGACTGCAGTTGCATTCTCGTTTTTGATAGAAAAATATGATAGCGGTAAAACATTGAAAAAAAAAAAGTAACAAAGAAGCAGCAACTTCTGTTTTAAAGATCCACTCCAATGAAAATTGTGTTTTTTCTTCATTCAAGTATTTCTTCATTTAAATTGTTATGAGTCAGGTTCTAATTAACTTCTGCTGATCTGCAGAAACTGTGTCCTAAAAACATAGTAACATCTTTTTTTTTTTTGCTTGATCGTTATCAAAAGATTACTTGGGATAATTTTACAAAAGATCAAAAGATGACCAGAGTAGGACTTTAAACGCAAAATATTTTGGCCTTACCTGGTGCCAATCACAACATCTTGCCTGTGACTGAACATGACCCTAACGTGGTAAAACCTTGACTTGCTCATTAGCTTTATGTTTGTAGCAGTGTTGCTATTTAACTGCTATTTGACCTTTTACCAAACCACCATGTTTAGCTTTAACTTTGAAAAACATGCTAAAAATTGTATAAGCCAGATTCAAAGTTCACATTATTTTCTCTTTGCTTTACAATTTAATCAGTTTCAATAACCTTTATTTAGTCAGGTAAAGTCCAATTGAGGTTACAAATCTTTTTTCAAAAATAATTCTACCCTAGACTGCTGGACCGATCAATACTATGCATTAAAAGACAACAATACATTTCAAAGACTATTTATAGTATAATACATATCGTATTTCCAAGCCTTTGAGCAAAAGTTTAAACTTTAGTCAGGCCAGATTGTATAATTTGCTGTCCTTTGGTAAATTATTCCAGGTTGTGGGGGCAGCGTACTGAAATGCCACCATTCCAGCTTCTGTGCAAACACTTGGTACAGTCAATACCAATGATTATTGAGAATGTAAAAAGTACTTCCCAGCTGCTCTTGGTTTAACGCATTCCTGCAGATACAAAATATTCTTATGAATAAACGTTTACTAATGAGTAAATCCATGACACTCCAGTTTTGGCAATCCCACACATGTAAAAATGTTGTACTATTTGTAAAAACTACTGTTTTTCAAATATGCCAAAACTCATCTGTCCTGGCATAAAAAAGCATGAATGCATGCAATTTTTGCATAAACCCATATAACCACATTAATTAGCTTTTATTTTGGGGGGAAGTTTGCCCTTAATGAACAAAGAAAAACAAAGACTGTTAACAGTCACCAGAGCATGAATAACCTTTAGGAAACTCAGCATCAAAGAGTCTAAACGAGTAAGATGAAAGCTCTCCTAAAATATTATCAAATCATGTTGACAGAGACACTTGAGGTAATTATGCTGCACTTCATAGAGTTAGTTATCAGGATTTCTGTCATATTTACAACATCCGGTACAACTTCTTGGTGATTTTGTGGTTCTTCAGCTTTCGCTATGGAATAACAAAACATGTTTTTTGAAAGAGAGAGCAAAACAATACAAAATGTATGATTTAAATTTAAAAAATGTAATTAAAGGATATATATATTCTGTATATATTAGGAAATAAAAGAGCATGATAATAGACTTTGTGGTTTTCTTCCTTGTCTTTTACCACTAGTCCCACTGGGAGCGTTTGCGTTTTGAACCCTAGCCAGTGTGAAATGCAGCCATGCTAGTCAGTCAGTGGTCACAGGAGAGTGGTCTCACCACAAGCCCAGTAGCAAATCCCCGATACCTCTGTTTGGTATGCTCCACTGCAGTTGGTCAGTGAGTCTATTTTAAGACTTAATAAAAAACAGTTACACTTAGATTAGAATGCCTCCTTGTCATACAAGGCAACAATTAAGGAGGCTGTCATGTTCAGGTGCATTAAGAATTATAGCAATAAACGCCAATAATAAAACTAAAGTAAAAGCAATGCAAAAGCAGTAAAAATGTGTACATTTACCCAAATGTCATAGCGTTAAAAATTGTTCATTCAGGAGCCTGATGGACCATGGGTACAAACTTTTTGAGTCTGTTGTTCCTGGCTTTGTGGGATCAATATCTCTCAAGGCAGTAGTTTGAACTTTAAAGCTTCAGAGCTCGTTAAAATAAATTGTTAAATATAGAACTTAATTCTCTACATTTATACAAATTGATGAAATCCACAGGTAAACAACTCAAGAATGTCAAAAATATTTCCAGCAGTGTTTATCACCATGTTTGTTTTCATGGGTGAAACGCAGACACGCTGCTGAGACCGGCTCTAGGTTGACGTCATGCAATGGGTGGCACACACAAAGAGCGAAAGGTGGTGCCTCAGAGTCAGAGTACTTTTGTGTAGGAAAAGGAGCTTGTGAAAATAACTAATATTTCATAATCTGTTCTTAACTGTGCCAAAAGTAATGAATAATCCTATAAATTGATAAAGTTTACTCTGAAAGGCTGAAGAATAGCACGATATAGGACCATTTCTTTTTGCAACATTTTAAGTTGAAAAAAAAAAACAATGCTAGAGAACAGAAGACTCAACATTACTTTATAGGTGAAAGGTTGGATGTCTGTTTGAAAAGTATATAACAGAATAAAACTAAATATAAGAAGAGACCTTCATTGAGGAAATTTCTTAGCTGGAGCATCCACAAAAACATATTACTTTTTTTCCCCATTTTTGTGGACATATGTAACAGCCTTTGTTCATAAAATAACAGGCTTCCTTTGCACAGGTGTTAGAGATGGTTATTAAATTCTGGTTTGTTCTTTTAAAAGGAAAATCTCGCCATCTTTCAATGCTTGCGTTTCGTTCTTTTCCAACAATCCAAAATCAATTTAAACAGGATCAAATGCATTTTCTGTATGCGGTAGGTGAGTCAGTGAGGCTATCAGTGACAAGTGTCTCTTTACGCTTGAAAGATCAGCTCTTACTAACTCCATTCTCTTATGAACATGCTCCTGCAAATGAGTTTTTGAGCAGTGGCTCCGCTCAACTTTTCTCTTAAAAGTACAAGGAAGAATAGAAAACCTGTTTCTGCTTTGAAGTTTGAAAGTCTGCATGAGGTTTTGGCATCACACAAGAAGGTTGTTATATCCATCTTTAATAACCAGCCGAGGATTAAAAAAAGCTTTAGTAGGGATGATGTTTTGGTCGTTTACTTCACATTTGTTAGCTTAATGAAAGATGGTGAAGCTTTTATAGAATAAAACCATGTTTTTTTTAACTGCACAACTTCAGTTTTTGCTTAATATGATAAGCATAACATGAGGAGATTTGGCATTGGCACTTTTTGGTAAATTTTTCCAGAGATTCTGCTGTAATAACCATCTAGTACCTGTGGGTTGTATTGCACTGCTTCAGCACTTTGACAAACTACAGTGCCGTGTCAAATTCGATTCTGGAAAAAAAACAAAACAAAAAAAAAAACATTTTTGGTCTCTGCCCCTTTAAAATCATAAAATCTTGCAAAAATAAAGAAAACAAATTTTCAATTAAACATCAGCTGGAAACAAAAGATTTCCAGGTGCATTTTAAAAGTCTCCGTTCAGTCAATAGGGATAGAGCATTCCAAAATTTGGTAGCCAGCGATAGAATTATTTGATCTCCTCCAGTTTCAAAATGAGTGTCAGTGGTAACGAATAAAAACTGACATGACGATCTAAAAGTACAAGTAGGTTTGAGGAATTTTAAAAGCATTCATGAGGAGCCTGACCATGTTGAGCTCTAAAAGCAATAACAACATTTTAAAATAAATTCTTAAATTAACTGGGAGCTAGTAAAGTGCTGATAAAACTAAAGCAATTTTGCTGGTGTGAGTAAGAAGATTTGCAGCAGGAGTAAAACTTCTTTTGGCTTCCATCCATCCATCTCCCTCTGCTCATCTGGAACTGGGTTGCGGGGGCAGTATTCTAACCAAAAATGCCCAGACCTCTCCTTCTCCGCCCTCTTCCTCCTGCTCCTCTGAGGGGACCTTGAGGTGATCCCAGACCATCCAAGAGAGATAGTCTCTCCAGAACATCCCGGGGTCTTCCCCAGGGCCTTTGTCCAGTGGGGCATGCCCGGAACACCTCCCCAGGGAGGCGTCCAGGAGGCATCTGGACCAGATGCCCGAGCCACCTCAACTGGCTCCTCTCGATGTGGATGATCAGTGGCTCTACTCCAAGTTCTCTCCGGGTGATCAAGCTCCTCACCCTATCTCTAAGGGAGCGCCCAGCCACCCTACGGAGGAAGCTCATTTCAGCTGCTTGTATCCGGGACCTTGTCCTTTCAGTCATGACCCAGTGACCCAGCCTCGTGAGTTTTGGAACAAAGATCAACTGCTAAATTGAGAGCTCTGCTTTCTGGCTCAGCTCTCTCTTCACCATAAGGGACCGGTACAGTGACCACATAACGGTGGACACCACACCAGTCTGCCTGTTGATCTCAAGGTCCGATCTTCCCTCACTTGTGAACGAAACTCCAAGATGATTAAACTCCTCCACCTGGGGAAGGAGCACTCAACACACCCAGAGAGTGCAAACCACCATTCTCCAGTCAAGAACCGTGGCCTCAGACTTAGCGGTGCTGACCATCATCCCAGGCACTTCACACTATGCTGCAAACCGTTGCAATGCATGCTGGAGGTCCTGGCAGGATGGAAAAAAAACAGGTCAACATTGTCTGCACAGAACAGAGAGGAAATCCTGTGGTTCCCAAACCAGACTCCCTCTGGCCACTGACTGTGCCTAGAAATTCTGTCCACAAAAACTATGAAAAGAACCAATGATAATGGGTCCAATATGCAGAGGGAACAGGTCCGACTTATTGCCGGCTATGTGAGCCAAACTCCTGATTGGTCATACAGAGACCAGACAGCCTTCAGTAAGACTCCCCGGACCCCACGTTCCCAGGGCACCCTCCACAGGAGACTACGGGGGATGTGGTTGAATGTCCCCCATAGTGTCCTAGAGTTAATCTATCACAGGTTATTTTTAGAACGTAAATCTCCAGACAAACTAGGAAACACTCTATGCCAACTTGAAAATGTTCTTCAGCTAGAAGAATCTGTTTCTGGTCATTATTTTAACAAGGTGAGCGAGTGACAGTTCTAAGACAAACTTCATCCTGACATTTAAAAGGATGAACTGGACTGACGAGACAAAGGAACAAAAGTGATGTTTGTTCAGAAGGATCCTTTACTGAAGAGAAATAACATCTCAGTCTTAACCTGAATATACAGTACCTATAGAAAAATGGCACTTTAACACTGATTGATTCAAATCAAACACCTGGTTAAAAATAAGTCATTATGTAACCCACAAGTTGCGGTGGGTACTTTTAATTAGACGACGCAAATCTTAGTCCACTCCACAATTTCCATGACATGCAAAAGCAGCAAACACTTCAGTTTCCTGTGTTCCTCATAGGGTCAATGTGAGTAACAATTGAGTTTATGACCTGGATAAGGGACTATATTTCAGAAGAGTTTCTAATCCAACAAGCACTCTTAATTCAGTGTATATTAGGCATGTTGTCATAAACACACAGTATTTCTGATAAGACTGAACCTCTGCAAGCGATTGATTTTAGCTCTCTTTGTCAAAGATGCTCATGTTCAATTGTTGTGGGAAAGTAAAAAGTGGAATTTAAAAAAAATAAACATTTAAAGGATGTCACTAAAATCATCCTGTTTTAATTAGTACACCATGCACAGTGTTGTGCACCATGGAGAAAATAAAAAGGGAAAAAAAAAGTCAAACAAGTTTGCAGTTTCGTTCTACAGAGGATTCAGACTCTCAATTTAACCCAGCAGGTTTCCTTTAAAGCTGTAGAAAGAAGCGGCATTAAGAAAAAGTTCCTGTCTGCATGCATAGAAAATGTAAACTCCTCACATAAAGGTGGCAGACAACTTTCAGAGAACATTCCTGCTGTGAGGTGACAGTGGAACAACATCAGAGAGCTCTCAGGCTTTAACCGCCTTTTTATAAGCATCTCATGCAAAGAGAGCCACCCGTCAGCTGGTGGGGGTTCAGACTTACACACTGGGGCTGGTGTGACTGTGTGTTTAGCATGTGTTTTCTACTGTCATTTAGTACATGGTATGTTTTTGTTTGTATGACAGCAGTGCAGGCGGTTGATGAATTAATATGTGGCAGTTAGGACCGTACGCCCGCTGTGCGTCACTCGCGCTTTCATTTGACAGAAATGACTGACAGCAAAGTTGAAGTCAACTGACAGCCCTGAAGCCTTAAGCACATTGGTGAATTAGGATGAAGACGTTTTAACAAGATTGTCACTGAGTTATTACGCTCAGTCCGAAAATGAGTTGAATGATTAGACAGGGAGCCAGAAAATAAAACAGGAAGCTAAAATTGAGATTAGAGAGACCAAATCTTTAACACCCACCTAATGAAAACACGGAATGATTTCAATGTTATTTACAATTTGATTCATTTTCTAATAATTATGATTCATAGTCAATATTGGTTCATTTTCAATGATCCGATTCACTGACCTAAAGACATCTTTAGCACATTAATTCAATTAATTGATGTTACATGCCTACTTGTAAAAGTCAAAATTAGGCCTTTTACACATCAAATGTTCTCTTTATTGCACTTTTTATAAAAGTCATTTTAGCCAAAAAATTTCCATATAAGGGTGGATGTGGAACCTTAGAAAGTCTTAAGAAGTCTTAAATGTAAATGAACCAAAATAAGCATTAAATTGTTGTAAATTCTGGTGAATGGGTCTTAATTTTTTTTTTCTCTTCAACACAATGTAACTAAAAATACACTTCCAGGATCTGCTGTGACATAAGGCCAGAAACTGGTTGTAAATTGTTTAACCTCAGCTATCAACTCATGGCTGTTTGTGGGGAAAATGGGAATGTGTGAATTCATAGAGAAATTATTTGACAAAAGGATTACAGGTCGTGGTTAAGACCAGTTAGTGGAAATCCTTATGACGCAAAGTGCATGGTTTGCCAAAAGACAGTTAAACTTGGCTCAGTGGGTATCAAGGCAATTGAATCGCATGTGTTGAACAAGAAATGGCAAACTGTTTGTTTCGTTTTCTTGTACGTATAGTCTTAATTTAGGTTTTAAGTGTTCCTAAAAAGGTCTTTAAAATCCTTAAATGTAACTTCTGTAAATATATTATACTTGTCTACATGATACTTTCATTTTTCCCATTATATATATATATATATATATATATATATATATATTCAAACTTTATATATTTTGGTCAGACATTCAAGGACACATTTCCTCCACTTTTCCTGTAAAAAGTGATTAAAGGAAAGCAGTGTTAGATTGAAGTCACTTTACTGATTATCTTGTCAGCATTAGTTCTGACTTTAAGGAGCTCTTTTATCGCAAAGTGCTAAAAGACTTAAAAGAGTTTAACTCATGTTCTTGAATATACATGGACAAGTGCTGACTCTGACATGTTTTGCTTTTTGGTGGATGCGTTTGTCAGTATTTCCCAGCATGCAACTGAGCATGTTTACAAGAACTCAGTGGGACACAGAGCAGCTGATTTAAACACATGCCTGAGCTGTCTTTGTGTTGATATATTTATTTATTTGTCTATTTTAACATGCTGTGAGCCTGTGTGTGTGTGCACTGGAGGGGAGGGCAACCTGAAGAGCTTATCCCCTCATAGCTTGGCTGCATCAGCTATAGGAACTGTGTGCAACAATGGGGGAGTTGGCATGCCAAACGAGAACATTCCTTTGGAGAATGACTCTACCAGGAAATTTGCAATTAGCCTAACGAATGAAAGAAAGTAGCTTAAGATATTATAGCCAAATCAATCATGTGAATATAATCATATTAGAAATGATATGCTTAACTTGCATGACAACAGAAATATAATAATGTACACTGTTCTAATAAGTTTGTGAAAAAAGTGAGATTTGTAAGGTATATATATATTTTTTTAAATATCCATTTATGTTCATGTCCGTATTTAGTGTGAGCTAATGTATACAACAAACCACACGAATATTTTTTTTGTTTACAAAACGAATGCACAAAGTAAAGATGTTTGTATTTTTGTTGATTTTTTTTTGTAAAAAAAAAAAAAAGGTTCATGGTAAACACTCTTACAAAGCTACAAACACTTCATCTTTTTGGATGAGCATCAAAGCATCAGAGCTCATTTCACCACATTTATAAATAACAGAATTGTGGGTTGAGCCCCCAAGCTGAAGATGCTAATTGAAATGGAACATGCATTTATGGGCGGAACAGCAACATAGCATTTATCACATGATTTTAACATGTGCACCAAAGCAGAGGATTCCATTTTTGTAAGAAACGTATTTTTGGGAGACAAACTTGACACTTTAATAAGAAACATCGGTGTATTGTTAGACGTCTGGCAATACAATACATATCACAATAGACGTCATAATACAATATACGGTGTTCCCTAGCTATGTTGTGGTTCCCCTTTCGTCTTGCTGTTTCAGAGATTTTATTCAGTGCAATCATTTTTGTTTTCCAGTGAACAGTGCTCTGAGTCTTGATTGGCTGTGCTTTGTCTCCAGTACAGAACATTGACTGTAAAAACAGCTCAACCCCTCCCCTCTCAAGTTTCAAATAGGAAGGACCTGTTGGTTTCAACAAGTCAAAATCCCACAGACTTCTACTGAGATATAGACAGTTAATACTTAGTCATTCTATTTGTCAGAATAACCATCCTTGCTCTGATACATTTTTCTTAACATCTTCATTCTAATCCTATTTTTTCAAAGATATTTTTTTTCTTTGTCACAAGTAATTAAAGTAATAACCTGACCAATCAGATGCCTCAGTAAAAGCATGTGATTCTTGCTGACCCCACCCCAAAAGTTTGAATGACAGCTTCTCCCGAGCCCACTTTCAGTAAAATGATTGGCAACTTGACTCAGACCGACTTGGACCGATCACTGTCAACAGGTTTCAAAATGACTGCACACGCATCAGGAAGCAATGGTAACGGATTGGGCTTCATTTTGTAAGAGCTTGAGAATTTAAACTTTTAAAAATTATAATACCAATGTTTTATATATTTTGCAAGTGCTGGCAGCTACGCCCTAATGCAGATGACCGGCAACTATTTATGGCCAGTGTTAGTAACATCTGGATTTGAAGACACTATTTTTCCATTTCTCTCCACTTGAAGGGCTAAATGTAGAAGTAGGAAGAATCCATAAAGATAGGGTACGAGATTGGATTCGGCCTAAAACTCCGTATTTAAGTTGCACCGATGAGGTCTTTTCTGACTCTGCTTAGCAGCTTTTAGCTTTTGCTATTGCACCTGGCTGTTGCTTTGTCATTTGTAGGATGGGCTTAATTCGTCCAGGTGCTGCCTAGAATAGAATAGAAATCCTTTATTCTCAGTTATGTTTCTTTTACTTAAACTTGGTAACAGTTCTTTTCAATGCAGGCGGTCGTTACAGATAAATAAATAGAATAAAAATATCAGGTGGCCTGTGGTTTGTTCTAGCCGATACGGCCCTGTAGCGTCTGCCATGGAGTTAAATGGCTAAAACAAAAAAAATAAATAAATAAGGAACAGAAAGATATAGATATGCTGTTTATTATTGTAATGAAGTAGCATGCACCTAAGTGGAACAAGGCTGAGAGTCATGAAAGAAAAAAGAGGTCGAGGTCAGATTCTTCCATCTTTAGCAATACATAAATCCAACTAAGATGACAATTCCCAGCCTCACATATCAGAGATTATCTATCGCTTTCAGAACGTCACAAGACTTCTTATTTCAAATCTAGTTAATCACATGTGGGAAGAGCCTGAAAATGTTTATGACTGTTTGATCAGCACATCGTTGGCTGATTGCAGAATGGGACATCATTTAACCTTCTTTCATTTCAATGCTGATTTATTGGTTTCACTACAACTAGTTTAAATGCAAATGTTGTACGTAGGCTCCCATCATTTAAACATTTAATCTGTTGCGTCTATTTCAGCGCCGATTAAAAAAAAAAAAGTCAATTCTAGAAAATGTCATGACAGGAAAACTACTTAAACATTGAATCAGCAAGATGGGATTTTATCCTTAAATATGTATTATGCATGCATTGATTTAACATAAAAACATTACCTTTTTAACAGTTTTTCTAAAAAAAAAAACAGTAATGCAAAAAAAAAAAATCTGGCTGCTGTGTCATTATTTAGCTTTATACTTTTTTTATTCTTTCCTTTTTTTAGGTTTTTCTATTTTTTTTCCTCTTTTTTTGAGTGGCAAAATCATTCAAATCCGACAACACAACTTGTGCCCTCTAAATGCTTCCCAAGTTGAAGAGCAGCACAAATGTGTCAGCTCTCTCTCTCACAAACACACACACAGCCACACTTATGAAAACCCACAAGTCCCTTCCCACAGCGTGCATTAGAAAAACCCACAAAGAACAAATCCACACGTACACACTTGTGCAGAAGCACAAATATGCAGGGCAATCAGTATGACTAAACAGCCGGTGTGTTGCAGTGAAGGCTCTATCAATCATCACTGAAGTTGGAAGCCGGTAGGGAGGCCTAATAGCCTTTGTGGATCCATGTGTGCATGTGTGTGTAGCAGAGCTTGACATGTGTGTGTATGGGCAGTAATCCGAGTATGTTTTTTAAGAAAAGTGGAGACTAAAGGAATTAGACTTTAACAGGGTAAGGTTCAGGGTCAGGATTGGAAAAAATGTCCACATGCAGCCTTTCTCCCTTACCGTTGGTCTTTTCCCTCATCAGTATCGTGATTCTAGCTGAATAATAACTGATGAACCTGAAAGTTCATGTTTATTTCCATTTCTTGGGTGTTTTGTTTCATCATATTTATTCATATACTGGTTTTTACTGATGAGAACAAAAAAAGTCAAGAGAAAGCTTCAAGAGCAAATGATCTCTGAAGAGATTCAAGCTCATGAAACACAAGGTTTAGAGCAAAAATTAGAACAAAATACATCACCAAAAACTGCTTTGAATCATTACATTTTTCACAATATGGAGGACATGCATAAAGAAAATGAATCTAGTATTTCTTCTTTCAAATCATTGTGAACCAGGAGCAGACGAAAAGATGCAGTCAGAAAAAGCTTGCAAGTGACGTAAAAGTTCCTGCTCCTTGCTCCACTACATTCTGATGCATCCACTCACAGGCGACTAGATCCACACGTCTTTGTTTTCCTTATCCGAGCTGTCATCTGGCTCCAAACTGCATGGCTGGATAGCTCTATTATTGCTCACCATTTTTGTTGCACCAGTGATGTTAGGTTGGGGTTGTGAGGGGCTGTAAGCTAGCAGGAGAGCACATCAATAGATGGGTGATGGCAAGGGGGAAGTCTTATTCCACACCAACAGTCCTGCCCACAACTCCAGAAGAATTTCTAGTGAACTACTACTGCTCAACAGACATCCCAGATTTTTCATAGTGGATAAATATGTACACAAACAGGTTCAATCTTTAAAATGTGTTTGTTTTTTCTTTTAAATGGCAAATAAGCACACATCTCTTTATTTTTTTCTTTTAACAGTTTATATCAATGTTCAGCAATTAAAATAAATAAATAAATGGTTAATCAACAAATGTAGATCTCTCATCAAATCATGAATGGACAACGATAGAATTGACATACATTGATGAAGACTAAAAAAATAAAGTGTGAAGAAGTGCAAGAAAATCTGGAAATTATCAAACAAACTGCTCAAATATACTAATCTACACAATAAAATCATTGTGTGGTTATTGACAAGTCTCCATGTCTTATTAAAACCATAGAAAGTTTTCTCACAAAAGTAACGCCGAGAAGGATTGTGTTTAGAAACAGCAGTTGGAGTAAATTACTCTCTGTGCAGAGCAGGATATTTTCTTCCTAGAAACCTGACAGTGTAGACATAAACAGAAGTGCAGCTCTGGAGGTTGATAAAATCTAACAGGAAGGCTCTTATGATGGCCTTAGAACTTTGGCCTGTTTAGACTCTTGCCTGGAGGGAAAACTGCAGGAGGGGAAATGATGTTGCTGTTCTTCAGTTGAACTTCACACCCTGTAGTTGGCCTTTTCATATTATTTCCACAAAAGACGTTTCTGCAGTTGGTTGATGTTCTGAGTAGCAAGCAAATTAAGTTGTGAGTTTTGCTGGAAAATCTGCTTATAACATTTTGCCAAACAAACTCAAAAATAGTTATATTTATGCTAAAGGTCTTTGGCTTGTTGACATAAAACACACACACACACACATAATTGATCGATCAGACAGTTTTTTAGACAGAGAGACTGATAGGTAGATGAACATCACAATATTCTAAAAAGCTAAAATTAGATCGTCTGAGTGTTTGTTCACTATACTTTCAAACACCAGCCTATGTCAGAGAAAATTGTTCAGAAAAACTAAAAAGGTACAAAACACTTCAAAATGCATGACATAACTTCTAAACTGATGTTCTTGAAAATTTTCCAATTTCTGCTTCAGACAAAAAAGCCTTCACAAAGGTAATCATCTGTCAGTTGTAATAAGAACCTTCAACATATCATGTCAGCATACCTGTTAAAAAAAAAAAAAATGTGCATAAACGTTTTCTCTATACAGGGTCACCAAGCGGTCTACCACTGTGATGCTTTGTACGGATCACCTGTGTGCCCCTTACAAGTTTGCCTTTTCTTTGCCTGCAGACAGACTGTATCCACCGGTAAGGGCATTTGTAACAAAGGATTATTTAGGCCAAGAGAGCTGTTGCACCTTCTTTGCCTGTTTTTGTACAGCCATCAAGCCTTGTGGTAAATATACCAAAAAAAAAACCCTCCCTGTTTTCTCTCAAATTTGACATGATGCAAATACTGGCCAAAATGAAATACGATGTGGTGGAGCTGGGGCTGCGCTTTACCCATGGCAAACAGGTCATCAGTATTTTTTGGATCAGTGCAGACAGATAAACCTCTGCCCCATAAACCGAATCAGACAATCAACAAATTACAAAGTTGGCAGACTGTTCGTCTGGCTGAGTCAATGATTTTGGGGAATCACTTAGCTCATTTTTAAAAAGTTTTTTTTTTTTTTTTTTCTTGTAAAGTTGTGAAACACAGGAACAAAAATAACAAAGAAAAAGCTTTTTTTTCTTTATCTTTTGTATAAGGAAAGGTCAAATGATTAAACATATAGGCTACTCATATACACTTCTGCCCATAAATACCCATTTACATACCCTGGCAGAATTTATGATTACTTGGCCATTTTTTCAGAGAATAAGAATAGTCAAAAAATGTCCCTAATATTTGATACTTCCAAAGATTTAAAACCTTTAAAACACTATTTTAGATATTTAAAACATTTTACTATGTTTTATGTAGTTTTTACTTATTTATGCTCTACACCTTTCCAAGCTTTTCTCAAAATCAAATTGCTGGATTTATGAAATGTTCATAAAACATCTCGATACATTTTATTGAACATAACATTGAGAACTCACATAAAACCTCTGTTTTTGAACACTTTTCGATTTTAAAATGTAGATTTATGTCCTAAGAATAAGTTCTAGTTTTAAATGGTAAAAGAATTTGATAAAATGAACCAACTTGTTTCCTACTAAGATTATATTCTCATTTCGCTCACATTTTGTTCTAAAATTTGCCATTTGCACTTATTCCACTAGTTTATTTGTCACTGTCATTTAAAAAACCAAGACCAAGATGCACAAATCTTTGGCAGAGAAGACAGATGGTTTGAAAGAGGGGTCAGAGAAGAAATTGATGTACATGTAAATAACCCTTCTCTCAACAGGGAGAGAGGCCTCAGACACAATTTATCTCCTTTTTACCATGATGCCCCCTTCATTAGTTCCAAAGGAAACCAAAACTCTGGCGCGACCATACCGAACAACCCTGTGATGAGGATATGGGGTTCCAAAAGGAAAGGCTTTCATTCTAGTTTCTCTTCTTTGTTTCCCTTTATTGATCCATCAATATGCAAGAATTGGAGAGTCGCACCTGGAGGAAAACAAATGTTGAACTGAACCCAGCACCACTCAGACTGATGAAGCCACTGGGATGAGTGACGAAACGTTTCAAGAACTTGAAGTCCAGTTGCTATGATTCAGCTTCCAAAAGATAATGTCACCTGGATGAATGAGAACCTTCACGAACATGTCACTGTAATCAAAATGAACTCCATTTAGGTACCTACAAACTTAAATAAAAACAAAGCATTTGCTTGAAACAAGCAAAAAGATTTTTATTCTTTAACTGTTTTTAGACTACATCTTTTTGAAAAGTAGTTTTGGTTGGGTGGGTCTTTTATGGTCAAACAACTGTTTTTACTGTTTTAAAATCATAATGGCATTAGAAACTCCACTAAACTACTAACCCATCCATCCATCTCCTTCTACTCATCTGGGACCTGGACACAGAGGCAGCTGTCTAAGCAAAGATGTCCAGACTTCCCAGGAGGCGTCCAGGAAGCATCCGGACCACATGCCCGAGCCACTTCAACAGGCTCCTCTCGACGTGGAGGAGCTTGGCTCTACTCTGAGCTCTCTCCGGGTGACCGAGCTTCTCACGCTGCTTTTAAGAGAGCGCCCAAAAAAAAAACTTTTTTTTTTTTCTTTAGAAAAGTTTCTCCTCCAAGTACTCCTCTTAAATATCTTCTTATTCTGCCCAATAAAGGTAATTCTCCTTATTCTTCCTCCAAAGCATGAAATCCTCTTGAACTCAGACTGATACCATTAATACTTCAATAACAGTTCACAAGTCCATACAGGAAAGAAAAGCTTACCTCTTTAATTTGAAAAAGAAAAATAACAGGTCAGACTTATTCTATTCAATTTTATTTCTATAGCCCAATATCACAGCTCAGCCGTCTTATTGAACATACATCAGTATTTGGAAGAACAAAAAGTAAAACGTGAAAATGTAAACAATAGCTGGTTGTTAAACAGACTAAACTAAACAAACATATCTGCCCTTACACCATCCTTACTTATACTCAGAGTAGGATCAGGAAAATGTCCAAAAGTGGATTTTTAAAATGGAGCAGGCCCATTTAAAATGTAAATAAATGTAATGACTTACAACAAGCAATAGGACATTCCAGGAAAAAGCAAGTTGCTGCAGAGTTTTTATCATCATTGCTGTCAGGTTTAAGTGTAAAGGGTGGGGCCTGTTCACACACACTCGCAGTAGCCAGTGCCCCCCCTGACACCCACGCATAACAGCACAGAGAATGTACACCCACCGGGCAATCACGACAGCCACCCAGACCAGGGCCAGCGGGTTCACCACAGGGGCCCCCAATACCCAAGAGCAGGGGACACAGAAGCACGAGGAGTGCAAGCTCCAGCCCAGCCAGAGGAATACACCCTGTCACACCAGGGGGCACAGCACAGGGCCCCACCCCCCAAGAGCCCCCTAAACCCCAGACGAGGAGTCCACCAGTGTTGCTTTTTTTAAGATATGATTAAATAGCAACTTGACTTTTTTATTCCAAAACTTTATAGCATAACTCTTTATTCAATACCCTTTTTTGTCAAGTAGAACTATTAAATTAAAAGTTATTTCTCATCAAAAGTAACTCTTTACAAGTTTTTTTTTTTTTTTTTTTTTGTTAAACAACATGTCTCTTATTTTTTCTCCCTTTTTCTTAACTGAACTCTGTTTTCTCCAAACATGAGAGAAAAGCTCCTAGCGTAATGGTAACTCATCTAAGGCAAAGGTCAGCAATGTTTCCTTCCTGAAGTGGATAAGTCCGTGTCAGTCACTTGAAAACCTTCTGACTCAAACAGGAACATATTGAGCTCATTTCCTTTAGAAAAAAAAAAAAAAAATGTTGTTTAATCTTTACAAAAACAGTGCTCAAATTCAGAAAATTTTGAAAGTACCATAAAACTCTAAATTCTTATAAAGTTTCATTGCATTAACCGTTTTAAATCACTTTTTAAACTTTCACTGCAACTTCATTTTATAGTAACAGTAACACAAATTAATCATTTGCTAAATAATAGTGTCAATTAAAATTAAAAAAGACGATAATTGTTTTCAAATAAATTGCACTCCAAGGTTTCTGCAATAAAATTAATTTACCAGAACCAGTATTAATTACTGAAAATTCTGCAAAAATGAATTGAAATTATCACTGCGGTGACTCATCTGTTGCTGACTCAGACTGCTGTGCTCATCAACAACTCTTAAACAACCCAAAACACTTGTATCCTTGCTGTGGAACAAAAACTCATGAATTTGAGGGCAAAAGATTAGCAAAAAAAGTATGTCTTTGTGGAGGTGGGATGGGTATACACACAATGCATAAAATATTGCTCTTTTTTTTTAATACCAAAAACAGCATTTTAGCTAATAAATGCAAAGTCTGAAATAAAGACTCCATCAAACACCATGGTCCTGGGGTTAGGTTTACATCTCTAATGGCAGAGTGAAGAATGCTATTATCATACAAAGAAATGCATGTTCACATGACTACAATTATCTATGATTACAAGATGAAATGATTTGGTTTTGTTGCAATCAGACAGTGAGTGAGAGTCACTCAGTGGAGAGCACAGACACAGCAGAGGCATGGAGGCATTCATTCATTCGCCAATCCGCTTTATCCCTTTCGGGGTCACGGGGTTGCCGGAGCCTAACCCGGCTACTCATGGGCGAAGGCAGGGTACACCCCTGGACTGGTCGCCAGTCTGTCGCAGGGGCCACAATCACACACCCATGCACACTCACATTCACACCTAGGGACAATTTACAGTGACCAATTAACCTGTGAAGCATGTTTTTGGACGGTGGGAGGAAGCCGGAGTACCCGGAGAAAACCCACGCATGCACGGGGAGAACATGCAAACTCCACACAGAATGGTCCCCCAGCCAGGACTTGAACCGGGAACCTTCTTGCTGTGAGGCAGGAGCGCTAACCACTGCGCCACCGTGCAGCCCGGCATGGAGGCAGCCTTGTGTTTTCTTTACAGATGTTCAAGCTCAACTCATTTCAGCTGCCGCTTTTAAAAAATGTTAAACTCAATATGCACTAGTCAAATGATGACACACATTGTTTGCAGATGGATTTTTCTAATAATGATTTGCGAGCCAGAGTCATATCATGTTTGCAAGTTTCCTTTTTTTTTTTTTATATCCATACCACATTTCTGCAACATGATCAGTCATCTGCTTGTAAGCGTAATCCAGGCAAAATAACACATCCTAGAAAGGCTTCTATAAATCACAAGCTGACTCCATCTTGCTAAAGTGTCACCTAATTGAACTTTAGCTGGATGAGAAGCATAAAGCTAGATCTCATTAAATCAGAGAGTATGAAAGATAGATCTCTCTCATATCTGTGTTTTAATTGCCAGCTCTTTATAATCAGATTAGGTGGAGAGAGCAGTGAAGAGGCTGATAAGACAAAAAAAAAAAAAAAAGCTAATTGAATTAGTGGAAAAGCAAAAGCAAGCTGGAGAAGAGGCCAACAAAAACAGACTGGTTGTGAAGGACATGAAATGACTTTGTGGGATTTTCATTAGGAGTGACTGTTTTACCACAAACCATAGCTTCACATCTCTGTTATGAATAAAGTCCGACTTTTGGGTTTAGTTCTATTTACCATAGTTATCAATATGGTAAGAGCTTTGGAGACCTTATCAAAGCCACTCATCGCTGCAGGCAAGAGTGGAGATTTGTCATGTTTTGATCAGTGAGAACAATAAAAGCAGCACTGTTTTATCACTGCGGTACAGACAGAACACCCATGCAGACTCAAAAGAAGGGTTTCTGGCTGAAACTAAAGCACTTTCTCTAAAACAGTCTATGATGTACATTGGAACACGCTTAATATGGTTGACTGATGTGTTTGCCAGGTGTAGCCAAAGGTTGGATCACCCAAACCTTTACTTAGTATAGGCTGTGATCTTATGTTTCATCTGAGCAAAGAAAAAAGGTTTTCCCCTTTTTTTGTTTATACTGTCACAAGAAAAACAGAATACAGACAAATGTTTCTTTTTTTTTTTTTTTGCTGATATTGTCACACTTTATTCAAATTTCTATTTTAAACCCAACCTGAAGGTATCAATTGTTCAAGTTTCTCCAATAGTACCTGGAGGCTTGTTATCATTGACAACTATTTAAGAAAAAAATTCAGACTTTATAAAAATGGTTTGATTTTCAATACAACCTTAACCAGGATTTTTTTTCAAACAGTTGTTAGATCTCTATTGGAACTCAACCTGTGCCCTATTAGGGGCATGTTTTTTAGTGGGTTTAATGAAACTCCAAAACTGGTTCTATCCCATCCATTTACCCATTTTTTGAATATTGTTGAGAAATTTCAGAATAATCTCTGGTCAATAAGATTGTGCCACTTTTTTCTCCACTGGTGTTCTTCAGATGCCACCCTTAGGTAATCACATCCCTGTTTTCACATCCTCAATCTTTTAAACCGAAGTTTAAAAAAGCCATTAATTAACAAAAAAAAAAAAAAAACATATATGCATTCTCTCCCATACCAATAAGGAAAGAAAACACTTGGTTGTATATGACCAATTTAAAATGTCATACAGTCACTTATAAGTCAAGAGAGCTGAAATGATGACAGCATCACTGTTATGAGCTGATGCTACAGTGATGAGGCAGTCCGAACACCTTTTGTAGCTCACAAATCTGCTTTTGTGTTACTAATTGCAGGGACAGATGGGAAAAAAAATGATAATGTTGTAAATTATTTATGTGTGTAGGCAGGTTTTAGACACGGTTTAACAGTTTGAGTGACATCACACAAAAACAAAAGGCCATTGATCCAATAGTGATTATTCATCATAAAGTTTGATAAACAAATTAGGTAGGTTTATCAGGAGAAGCTATTTGAAAAATATTTATATTACAGAAACTCATTGTCAGAAGAAATACATTAGGTACTTTGTTTGTGCTATTTTCACCTACTTTATAGAGTAAATGGGCAACATAAAAAAATTATATAATTTTGAGAAAATGAATCTAAAAATGGAGGCTGATTGGTGGTGTCGTTGTTAGCGCCCTTACCTCACTACAAGAAGGCCATGGTTCAAACCCCAGCAGTTTACATGTCCTCTTCGGGCACTCCTGCTTCCTGCCACAGTCTAAAAGCATGCTTCATAGGTCAGTTGGTGACTCCAAACTCTCTTAGGAGTGCGTATGAGTGGTTGTTTGTTCTGTACAGCCCTGTAATGGACTGGAGAACAATGCAGGATGCACTGTGCTGTTTCTCTTCAGTGGTAAAGGTGCCATCATCCCTGGGACCTCATAATGCAGCAGGTTCAGAAGATGCATAGATGAATCTAAAAATTAGAAAAAAGGGGAAATACTTTTAGCATCCAATTTTTAATTAAAAAGCTATTTAAAGCCACATCTCAGTATTTGTAGGAAATGAGGAAGTTGAGATATACCTTAAATGACCAAAGACACATTTTATGCATTGTCTTAATTTGTTTTTGCATTTTCTTAAAAATAGCTAAATAGAAATAAAATTAAGTTTCTCTAATAGAAATTTGCAAAACCAATATAAGCATATGTGTTTGTACCAGTGTACCTGAAAAAAGCATAAGAACTGAGACTTGTTATTTATGTGAAGGACCAGCTGCTTGATATCCGACTTTTACTGAGAAAGTTTTGTCTTAGCCGAGTTGGATGATGCATGGGGTTGCGATATGTGCATTTACTCTGTGATGTTCTAACCATAAACATCATATTTGTTGGCAGTTAACTGGAACTGGTGAGTATGATGTCATAAATTAATTTTATAGCAAGATGAAGTATTAACTGGTGACAGCAAAACAGCAGAGTACAATAATTATGACTCACTTAGCTAAAAAAACAGCTGTCTGACCACACAGTTTATGTGCATCATCAAAAGCTTCAATGTTATTCAGTTGGTGAGCTGAAAGAGTCTGAGATAAATACAAACAAAACTGCTAGGATAAAGGCAAATTTTAAATGAAGACAAACTTTCTACCTGATGACCTGTTACCTTGTTATCAGCCATAAGAACAACCCATCCATCAATTTTCTACACCCAGTTATTCCAGTACAGGGTTGCTGGAACCTATCTAGCTGCTATTGGGCAAAATTAAACTACACTCTAAATAGTTTGCCAGTTCCCTCAAGGCCCAACACAATCTCACATGTCTAAGGGACAATTTAAGATCAGAAAAATAACCTGTTAGACATTTTAAGAATTGTGGAAGGAAGCCAGAGGGTCTGAAGAAAACCCACACAGAGGAATAACATACACACTGCACACAAAAAGGATCCAGCTGGGTTTTCTACATGGTCTTTCAGGGAGGGCAGCGAGATTGGTAACCACTACAAAGCTGCAATTTTCTTTCACTATCAAACGTTGTTTTTCATTGTTGCTTTGGCAGCTCAGTGAAATCAGTAGTTTTTACAGTGATGTCTTTAACATGTCATTGATTTCTCACAATTCAAAGTGATTTTTTTGGTTTGCTTTTTAACTGCAGGTGTTTTATTTATTATTCTTTTTAGCTTTAGTGACCTACATCTGACAGTACAGCAGAACGACAAACAAAAAACCCACCTGATGATGAGGTCCGACAGACCCTGTTCATAAGATGTCTCATCAACCCAAACACATGGTTGTAACATTTTCAGAACCTGGTAGAGAGCTTTGTTGGCATGAAGCTTTGTTAGAAAGAAAACTTGGGGGAGATATAATTGTAGATGGAGAAACATTGCTGTAATAGACCAAATTATTAGAATTGAGTCAGCTGCCTGGTATTCTTGGACATTTGTAATTTTGCGAAGGCCTATGCTGTTTTATTTTTTTTTATTTTTTTTATTTATGTCAATTTTATGTCAATATCTGTGTGACTTGGTTTTGAACTGCAACAGGTATGTCCTTTGTAAAATCATGCTACTTTGTGCTCAAAAGTTTTTAGATGGTGATCTTGACAATAATGGCGTGAGTAGTTTATCATGTCTCTGATTGGCTGATTCTAAAGTCAGTTAAAGTCAAAGATCAATTTTGTCAACAACTAATTAAATACAGTCATCTGTACTTTTTCCAGATTTTTACTTTTTAAATATGATAGTAGTACAGATTACTTGTTATGGGGGTGTACAGATTCATTTTAACAATTTGATTCATATAATTATTTGTAGTTCACGATATGATTCATAGTCATTATTGGTTGAATTTTAACAGTCCAATTTGATCCGATTCACCGACCTCTAATCGATCCGGGACATCTTTAGATAAAAACTTCAACCATTGTGACTCAGAGATAAAGACCTGGGTACTGAGCAGTGCAGAAGATGTTTTACCAATGTTTTATGTTTCTTGCAAGATAATCAAGTGTAAATGAAATATGTGTACGAACAAACAAGTCAACAAGACTTAATAGAAAATTTCTTCACAATTTAGTTTCATCACATGTGTGTTGTCCACTGGGATGGTGGTTGGTCATTTTTACATTATAGTAAAATAAACCTACTGTGTGTCAATCCCAATGGGATTTTCCAATATCAGTTATAACCGATTAATTTCATTTTGAAACAATTTTTCAAAGGTATAGCTTGAGACAATTTGATTTACAACCTGTCTCAGACACCTCAATCTTTCTGTCTCTCACTTTCTCTCTCACTTTACAGAATTAAAATCTTTGAAATGTGATGCGTTTCTTGACTCATATTATTGATATTTTGATTTCATTTTATAACAATACCTGCAACAGTACTGAAAATACCAATATTAACGGTCAAATGTCCCACAGATTATTTGATGTTTAAAAAAGGCGATAAAGATTACTGACAGTATAGTTACTTATGGATGAGGCAGGGACAAGAGCACAATACAAAAAACATGAAATCACTAACAAGAAAGACTTGTTTGCAGTATAGTAATCAGATCTAATACTAATAATATAATAATACTAATAATATATTTGGGCATCATTGTTTTTTTAGAATAGTTCGGACTGTTTGTAAACTCAAAGGCCATGAGAAAAAAACTTCATTTTATTTTTTTTAAATAATATATATACATATATATATAGCCTTTATATTCAGAGGTTTGCTTGCTTTGTGTCTCATTATGCCTCAGTGTTGACTTGACTTCCATCTTTCTTTGAGATGTTTCCAGTGGTTTGTTTTTACTCTGCGTCAGACTCCTTTACCTGCTGATCTAATGAGGAGATCACATTATTGCAGGACTGCTTCAAATAGGGCAGTCCTTATAGCTGCCCCCTAGGCAAGCCCTAGCATAAAAAAGAAAAATATCAAATGCGGCCCGGTAGTACAAGTAATCTTACGGCTAAAATCTGACACCTAATGGCTTTAATCAAAGGCCCCTGCTAAGATTCTCTTGGCACTGTGTTAATAAATCACATCATTAATGAAAAATGGTCCGCATCACGGCTCAGTGCTGCTGGGCCACAGCACACCACCATTTGTTACAGCAGCTTCCTGTGGTTTTGGTGTCATTTTGATTTCCAGTTTTTCAGTTTGATTAGCACCTCTTTGTCACTTGAGTTAACCTCTTTTTAGGCATGTTTTCTTTCCTCTACCTGCATGTTTTAGTTTATTGTTCCTTCACCTCTATTCCTTGATTTTCTCTTAACCTCTCTGTCAGTCTGTACATTACTTAACTTCTCTTGTTTACTCTCCCAGGCAGCTGCTTTCCTTTGATTCGGGACCTAACAGGAAACCTTTGCTTTAACCTCATCTTAGCGTTTTCTTTCTTATCTTCCCCTCATTTGCTGCCTCATGCTGTTCTGTTTTTCTGTTGCCTGTGTCTCACTGCCCCCTTTGCCTTTTTGTCTAATTTGTTAACCAGAGGTGTTTTGTTTTGTTCTGTGGTCCTCATAGCTAAGCTGTGTGGTGAACAGAGCTGCTGTGAAGAGGTAATTAACTGCTCCTCATTTAGACAACAGGCTCAATCAGCAAGACAGGATGACTACATGTAGGGTGGAATCCCAATTGCAAATATGCACGTACATTCACAAACGCCCACTCCAACACCCTTCAGAGGGGAAAAAAAGAGATGACAAGTCTCTGCTCAGCCTACTGATGTTCAGATTTTTCCAAAAAGAGGAGATGCTCTTCATCAGATTCTTTTTCCTTCAAGGAATCAACACCAAACTTCTAGGCTCTCTAGCAGCTCCTTGTGGAAACAAATGGTAGTTTTTTGATTAATAGAAGAAATCTATAGTATTTTTCTTGAAGTCTTGGAATATTACCCTGATTTTTTTTCTTTTTAAGGAAAACTTGTGTATGTGACTTGTGTATATGAAGTATTGAAATATAAGGAGTTATTATACGTTTATTATGAATTTATCCTACTAAGAACACAGTAAGTTGCAACGGTTAAACAATCCACTATATACCTACTATGTATATTTGTTTACAACTAAGATCCCTTCAACGCCCTACATAAATTATACAAAGATAGCATCAAACTAGCAAAAATAAAATAATTAAGATTGCAATATTCAAGTTTATACTTCATTTAAGACACAAACTGACATGACCCTAATTAGGTTTACTATAATGGTTCAAATTGTCTAAGATAGAAAGTGCACCCAGGGTAAAGGGTACACAGGTAACCATATGAACTCCAAGAACAGCACTTCTATACTCTCAGAATCTGTTTTTGTGTTATTTTCCATTACAAAAAACAAAAATCCACTTTTAGATTTCTCCTTGGAATAGGAGGAATTAGTTGGCCGACTGAAAGAAGATCTCATGTGAATAAGTAGAGGTCAGGAAGTATTGTGTTTCTGGTGGAAAAAAGAATGAGAAAATGGCCTCATGAAAAGATGTAAAAGATGAAGAATTCTGTGAAAAGGAAGGAATTCTCTGTTAAGTGGGAGCTTGAGAGATGGATGATGAAAACAAGAAGCAAGAGGATCATACGACTAAACTGCAGAAGGACTTTGATTTTCCTGTAATCTCAGGCTTGCAGAATGTAAAAAAAAAGGTGTTATAGAAAGAATCATTAAAAGGACACAGAACACTATTATTCTGGTTTTTAAAAGCATGTTTGAAAATAATCGCTACTTAAGTCTTTACTTATTTAATTTCAGGAAGTAATATATTGAATCACTTAGTAAAAATACTTGATTTTATATTTATAGTATTGGTAGATAAAGAAGAGAGGAAAGCTGTTGTAAATGGTGTATACTTTTACAGCGCATTTCTACCTTTGTTGAAGGCCCAAAGAGCTCTACAGTCGCAGTCCCATTCACCCAGGGACAAAAACACACATTCACACACCGATGGCGGCTCCGCTGCCAAACACTAGCGCCAAACTATAACCTCCAGAGGCAATGTGAGGCTCAGTGGCTTTCTCGAGGACACGTTGACACATAGCAGGCAAGGCGGTCTGCAGTCTTCCAATCAGAGGTCAACCACCCTAACGCTGTACCACAGCCGCCCTTTCTGTTCAGATCAGGGAAGCCATTCCTTTCAATCCCGCCCTTCCAGGTGCTACTGACATTGACTCTTAACACATGCGTCTGAACATGTGGCTCATGTGTAAGCCAGTGCCAGGCTGCTGTCTCTCATAAGCAATGCCAGAATTATATACTCTATTCCCTGTAAAGGAGTTGCGTTTTAGAGCCCAGGGAGTGTGTGGGGGTGAACCCAACTATATCTAGTGAGTAGTTCTCGGCCTCCAACACAGCGTCAAGCTCCTTCCTCCTCGAACTGGTAAAATTCCATGTTACAAAAGCCAGATTCGATGATAAGGGCCAACAAGGCACCCTTATTTTACAAACCAGGTGTGACCAGCTCAATATGAGCTCTCCTGCAGGTGGTTGGCAATTAGGGGAGCAGTCCCATGTCATCCCTTTGGGCTGGGCCCACTTCAGGCCAGTGGGAGGAGCCCTGGCTACCAGGCACTCGTCTGTAAGCCCCAACCGCAGGCCTGGCTCCAGGGTAGGGCCTGAGTGACGTCAAATCAGGACATGTAATAGAAGCTTGATGTTGCAAACTTATTAGGGGGTTCAGAGCCTTGCTTTGTCCAAGTTGTCACCAAGGGTCTGTCTGCCATAGAAGACCCTACCAGTGGCATTAGGTCTTTAGGTCAGACATTTTAGTTACTTGGGTCACTCGAGCTCTTAATCCCTTCACCACGTTGAGGTGGCAACTTATTGTGATACTGATCCTGTATTTGAGGTTCAATATTCTTATCTACATTGACATAACATTTCATTATGACATCCTTTGAACATGCATTATTACAATAAGTCACACTAAGATTGCATCGACTTACACATCCTTTTAATTTCTTAATAAATTTCACAAGTTTCCTTCAGTCTGGTCATAGTTACAAACCACACCATAATGCAGACTGGCATCACTTTCACTCAATCACATAAATCTCTCAAGAAATCCATTTTACAAACCTTCAGATGAGCAGGCATCATATCGACCAAATCCCTAAATCAACATCCAGCCCTGAGCATTTCTGCCTCACAACCGGTGTGGTCTGTATTTTGCTTGAGGCATTTGAACGTTCTGGGAGCTGGACTGAGTGAAGAAATGAGAGCAGGGGAGTCAGGAGATCTAACTAAAATCACTCTTTGTTTTGTTTGCACCAGATTAGGTTGTTTAACAGAATGATGCTGTTTTTTATTTTTTTAAACACATAAATAAATTTTAAGGCACAGTATCAAACTCCTTGATTTCACATTTATTCATTTTCTTTAAATGCCCACTACAATCTTCTTTTGATCTATTTTCAAAACATTTAAAGTAGTCCTTCAACTCTAATTATGCCATTTTTAGCTTAGTGGTTTTTCTAGGACATAGTTTCTGGAGAGCGCAGACGTAAAGTTGATTAGAAATTCACCTCTGAGTTGTGGTGGGACAGTCGGCACGGAGTAAACTGCCCCATTCCCGTCATCCATCACTTCAGTCTCTCCCACTAGTTTACTGCCCCTTACAACCCCAACCCAACATTAACGGAGCAACAAAAGTGGCGAGCAATATTGGAGCTATACAGCCGTGCAGTTCAGAGCCAGACGCCAACTCGAATGAGGAAAACAAAGACATACATGTATGTATTTGTCTGCATGAGGATGTATCAGATTGGAGCAGAGCATAGAGCTTGTGGTCCACCCATTGTATAATCTATGTCACAACTGCATGTTTTTCAAACGGCATTTTTATCTGCTCCTGATGTACAACATTTTGAAAATAGAAATACTCAGAAATACAATTTTAAGCTTAATTTTCTTTACATAGAATATGTCCTCTACCATTAGACAATGATACAAGAACATGTTAAAAACACAATTTTCATCAGGGTGCATCTTTGAACATGTTATGCAGCTTCCCTCTTTTACATTCTTTCATGATGGTGAAGTTTTGCTTTCATTTGCCAATGAGTGGCAAATAATGCTTTATACACTCTTTTAAAAACTTCAACAATTGTTGAGAAGTACCATAACACGTTAAACAATATTTTTGCTGGTACAGTTTTATGCATTCTTTATTTTGTTAAACTTTTCTCTTGCTTTCTTTTTTTTCATTTTTTGAAACACAAATGTAATTGTTTATAGTGTTTTGCATGGCACAAATTTGAAATGGTACATGGTACCTTTATAAAATTATAGAAAAAATAGAAGGTAAAAACAATTGCTGTTCATTTTTTAAGCTTATCTTTTAGTCAAGTTGCCGTCATAATGAAATAAAAAAAAATGTGTGACTAAAACGTCTACATTTTTTCTTTTAACAGAAAAAAAGATTGGATTATGGAGTCTTTTTTTCTTGTCAGGCTATGTTTTTCTGGTTTCAGCTAAGAGAGAGCTAAGAGATATTTAGTGCTGCATTTTCTTTGCTAACTTGCCTCACAGCAGCACATAACCTGTCATGTGCATTCATTTCAGAGCTGTAAGTACTTGCTTGTAAACAGTATTATCACTTCATGAAGTAAATATCTGTTCTAATTATGATAATGTTATGCTAGGGGCTAACACAGCTGTTGATCATCTCCTGTTTACTTTTATCCTGCAGTGTCCTCTGCACAGTGCCACACTGGCTCCAACATGCACATCCGTTACAATTTAGAAAACTTAGAAACTTGCCTCTTGTGAAGTTGATGATTGACTGCTGAAACTCCTTCAAACACATTTTAGGGTCATGTTATGGTTTTGTCATGGGCCCTACACTTTGTTTTTTGATTGCACAATGGACTGTAAATGAGAACTGGATTTAGTGGCCCCTCCCCCCTGGCATTCCAAACAGGAAGTGCCTGTTGGCTCCAAGAACCCAAAACCTCATAGACATCTACTGATAACTAAACAGCTATTACTCAGTAATTATATTTGTCAGAATAACCATTCTTGCTCTACTATATTTTTTTATATGTTCTTGCTAATCCTATTTTTTTGCCACAATATTTTTCTTTCTGTAGTGCAAATTATTCAAGTTATAAACTGGCCAATGGAATTCCTCAATAAAAGTAGGTGGTGCCTGATAGCCCCTACGTCCAACATTCTAAAAGTTTATTTGACTGATTTTGTGTGGCTCGCTTTGAAGTGGTAGAGATTTGGACTTCCAACAAGCTCGCTCCTGATTGTTGAGAGTGGTTACTGCTTACTGACGTTGTGTGGTTCCAACATGGTGGCCTCAACAAAAAAAAAAAAATGACGACTGAACTGACTTCATTTGGTTGGAGCCAGACGTATGCTATTTTCTATGGGTGACATCACACTCACTCCGTCCAGTTCTCAAATAGAGTCAACGGTTTGCACCGATACTTCTTGTTTGTCCACTCCCACTGCTTCCTGCCCCATCAAAGCATAAAATGATGCCTCGTCACTTGTTTCTAGCAGAAAGTTCTCACCTGATCAGCTTTCTTCCAATAGCATTACATCTTTTCATTTGGTGTTTGGTGAATTATTTGAAGACCTAATGACTTGTGTGTCTGGGTCATATTTCCCCTACTAAACAGCAAACCTTTCTTTTGGTTAAGCCAGTCTAACGAATATTTTATATAATAAACCTCATAGAGCTTTTCAAGGAAGTGTAACAAGCTCAGTAACAGATCAGGCTGTTCTCTGTGTGTGTCTGAATGGTTTATTACGGGTCCACTGTAAACTTTTTTCCCCAGAAAATAATCCACTCTACATTATCATGGTTTATGGTGTTTATGGCTGTTATGTTGTGGCCCTCTTGCACTGTGCTCCTGAGCTTAACCACCACGCTTTGATTCTCTCTGACAGTGATGCAGCAAAAAGTAGCTGGGAACACAAAGAACACTGTGAAAAGTTGCAGGGATCACATTAAAGCACCAGAATAATGCACACAATAGCCAGTGGAAATGGTGGAGGCACAAAAATGGTCTATTAAGGCAGTTTGTTATTCTGAGCTGCAGCCTGAGTGTTGTGCTGGTTCACCAAACAATACCATCAAACATACAATAACCCTTGAAGACATTTTTTGGAGACTTTTAAACAACTTTGGTCAAAGTTCATTTAAATCTTACCATTGCTTTGTAAATCTGATCCTTCACTGAAATAATGTAAAACTCCCATTATACTATATTTGATGTAACAAATAAATATAAAGGTAATTGTTCGTCTTTCCAAGGTAAATACTTTTAAATTATTGAATCGGAAGATAATATTTAAAAGCAAGTCTGCTGGATGGCATAAGAGACCATATTTTACTTGTTTACATTAAAAAAAAAAGCCAAAAGAAAAATTGTACTGTTGCTTTACCATGAATCTGTCTTTGGGGAAGGTGGGTTTTATAATGTAGGACAATTGTAGTTTGTCAGACTTTTTATTAAGTTAATATCTACATATTTTACAGGTAAAAACGATATTTTAACGTGCCAGAGTTAATTAAATGAGCCTTATTTTGAAATCATTAAATCTATAGTATTTATCGTATTTTGGGGGTAAAATTAAAACTATATAGCAAGGGAATTTTAAAATTATTCGATTCAAGAAAAAATATCAGATTTTATTTGTTACAATTACTTAATGAATCTATCATGATGAAAAGGAAAGTTCCGCTTCCTATGTCCCAACAAAGCTTCCATCCATTTTCCAAACCCTCTCGATCCTTTTCAGGGTCACAGGGATGATGGGGCCTATCCTAGCCACTGCCTTGGGATAGTTTAGTCATCGTGTGACCTGAAATACAAATTAATACTAACATGCAAGAGGAGAATGTGCAAACTCCACACAGAAATGTCCCAGCCAGGACTAGACCTGGGATTTTTTTTTATGCAAAGCAAGGTTGCTAACCACAACCCCACTGTGCCCTCAACAAAATGTTGATACTTTAATAGGAAATGTTTTTCTGTGGCAAAACACCAAAAGTCTTGGGATTCAATCAAAATAAATTTTGAAAATTACTTGACTTTTCCTAACCTGTTTTGGGAAGAGTTACAATTGATGAAGACCTTTTCCATTAGGATCTTTATTATTAATAATCTGGACTTTTCTTTTGTAAAAAATAAATTGCTTTGTGCTTAGCTTTTCTTTTGATATTCTAATATTCTAAATATTCTATAAAAATAATATTCTAAAAATAATTGGCAAATAAATCTAAGTTTTTAGTGTTTTTTTTTCTTTAAAAGTGTCTTGATTAAGAGTAAATCCAACAACTAGAATTGTGTCACTTTAGGCTACGATAAGGAAAAAATTAGAATAGATGGAATTCCTTTATGTTAGTAAAACTAACAATGTTATACCTTCTAAAATTCAGTAAAATGTATGTAAAAGGAGTCTGAAAAGGCAGAGGAAAGAAAGTTAAAGGAAATGCTCATTTATGAAGATAAAGGAAAGACAATGAAATATGCACAAGGTAAAGTACAGTGACAATTTAAAAAGAGGTATAGAAGGAACAAGTTTTCATCTACAGCAAAGCTGCTTCATCCACCAATGGTTTTAAATATGTGGGTGACCAAGCTGGTGTTGCAGCTATTTCTTTGTGTCTCAACGGGCCCATTTAAAAATGATTCATATTCCAGCCATTCAAGGCATTATTCACTGAATCTTCAGCACTCTTCCCTTCTGCTTCTCAATTCACTGCTGGCTTTTTGAGGAAAAAAGCTCCCTTGTTGCCTCAATTGCACGCCTCAGACAAGTCACATTTGTTAGTAAAGTTGTAAATTTTTCACCACAACAAAAGAACTTGACAATGTTGTATGTAAAATCGATGATGGGGTTCAAAGTCCAGACAATATTTATTTTTGCTGCCTTCTGTTTAAGCCAGTCAAGTCAGTCATCTGCAGTGCTGCAAAGAGGAAAGCTTTGTTCTTCTCATAATTTAAGGCGTCAGTCACAGGCGCCCATGAGAAGCATTGACCTGTACGGGTACTGCAGGTTTTTGGGTTGTCCAAGGCCACAGACAGCCATAGACAGGAGTGGCCACATCTTAAGGGGAGAGCAGGTGTGTCTTGCAGTTTCCTTTATGGCTCTTATGACCATCTTAAGGCATGTCTTGCAAATGGAGCGTGCCATTGTTTTGCATTTGGTAAGTTTATTATGAAGTACTTTTAAAGTACTGTACACAACAATGTACAGGTGATGCTGTCATACTGTGTCCCAGTGGCAGTTCTGGCACATATGTTGCCCTGGGCTTGCTTTGGGCATCTTTGGAAAACAACTAAATTGGAAGTGCACGGGCTGCATCTCAAAGAACTGGTCTTTTCCCTAAATGAAATAATAAATAAGCCAGGTCAACATTCTCTCAGAAACATATTCACTGAATGAATGAAACCCCAAAACTCTTTAAAAAACATTATCATCATGTTGGGTACATTACTTCTAAAAAGTAATTGATTGCTTTTCTTATTTACTCGTTTAAAATTGTAATTAAATTACTATTTGAAAAAGCAATTCAGTACTTACTTTACTTCTTTACTTTTTTTCCACTCATATACAAATTCTCAAGGGAAAAAAAAAAGCATCGCACAAACCAGATCCTGTCTTTCATGTAACAGGGCTCCTTTGAAAAAGAGATTTTCAATCTGAATAGGACTTCTGTGGTTAAATAAAAGTAAATAAAATAACTATATTTTTTAAGCAATAACCTTTTGCAGGAAATGAACGTTCAAGATATAACATGCCTTCATTTGAATTCAGTCAATAGTGTGAAAAACGACAAAAAAAAAAATAGTTACAACTTGTGGTCTATGTCATTGCTCAAAATCAGATGGAGAAAAAAAAAAACTATTACACCCTATATTCATCTCTATAGTTGTCTTTATATTCGTCTCTATACTCGTCTCTATATTCGTCTCTATAGTCGTCTCTATAGTCGTCTCTATATTCGTCTCTATACTCGTCTCTATAGTCGTCTCTATATTCGTCTCTATATTCGTCTCTATAGTCGTCTCTATAGTCGTCTCTATAGTCGTCTCTATAGTCGTCTCTATATTCGTCTCTATACTCGTCTCTATA
>BSAI01000162.1:18169662-18303544 GCA_036245035.1 Adrianichthys oophorus | reverse complement strand
TATATCCGTCTCTATATCCGTCTCTATAGTCGTCTCTATAGTCGTCTCTATATCCGTCTCTATATCCGTCTCTATAGTCGTCTCTATAGTCGTCTCTATAGTCGTCTCTATATCCGTCTCTATAGTCGTCTCTATAGTCGTCTCTATATCCGTCTCTATAGTCGTCTCTATATCCGTCTCTATATCCGTCTCTATAGTCGTCTCTATAGTCGTCTCTATAGTCGTCTCTATATCCGTCTCTATAGTAGTCTCTATAGTCGTCTCTATATCCGTCTCTATATCCGTCTCTATAGTCGTCTCTATAGTCGTCTTTATATTCGTCTCTATACTCGTCTCTATAGTCGTCTCTATATTCGTCTCTATAGTCGTCTCTATAGTCGTCTCTATATTCGTCTTTATATTCGTCTCTATACTCGTCTCTATAGTCGTCTCTATATTCGTCTCTATAGTCGTCTCTATAGTCGTCTCTATATCCGTCTCTATAGTCATCTCTATAGTCGTCTCTATAGTCGTCTCTATAGTCGTCTCTATATTCGTCTCTATACTCGTCTCTATACTCGTCTCTATAGTCGTCTCTATAGTCGTCTCTATAGCCGTCTCTATATTCGTCTCTATATTCGTCTCTATAGTTGTCTCTGTAGTTGTCTCTATATTCATCTCTACCAAATCTGAAACTAAGCCAGTCCTTTGAAAACACAAAGAACTATGAAATGCCTCCATGTTCATTCTGGCTGACTTTATGTATTCCATGACAATGAGTTGCACCAGTCTCTCTCTATATATGTGCTTTGTGCACAGTTCTGCGTTGCTGAGAGTCTAGTGGACAATGCAACCCCGCCACGCCTCATTCTGCTCCCGCAGAGCCATTGAGCGCATACTCATATTGACCATTAGTCATTTGCAGCTTAGAGAGAAAAATAAAGTAAGCCATAATGATACGACATAAGAATTATTATTGAGGAAGAAAAAAAAAAAAAAAACGGCTCCCAGGAAGGAGCCGGCTCGTGCGGCTCACACCAAATAGCGGTTTTAGAGTCGTTTCATTTGTAACCAACATTTCAGTACACAGGGCGAGTCTCTGTTCTGCTGCTCACCTATTGCTCCTCTGTAGTTTGTTACATCACTCCATTACTGACAAAAGTACTTAAATTACAGTAATTTGCTACTTTGTAATCCGTTAACCCAACACTGAATACCATAAAGTCACTTGTGTAACGTTCCTCCTCAATAAACCAAAACTTCCCCCATCCAACCAAGGTACTTTTCTTCAGGCCTTCTTGGCTAAGATTTCAGATGCTACTGCAAAACATCTCTCTTTCAACCAGATCCTGGCCCTAATTGTACCGTCAATCTTCACAGTCTTGGTCAAATTTCCTTCCAGTTGCAATAAACGACATTCATTCTCTTCTCAATAAGATCAAGAGTTGAAGTGTAGCCTGGTTAACAGTTTTAGCTGCTCCAGCCTGTAGCTGCTTTTGAGTGTATTTTCAAGCAGCAAAGACCGGCCACACAGCTGATCTCTTCTCAGCCGGTACGGCGCACCTCCTCCAGATCTTATACTGGTACACAGTACCAGGTCATACCAGCTTTCTTTCAGCTCTTTTTATAGGTAGATCTTTTGGAGCTTGTTGTCTCAAAAGTAGTTTGCATTTTTGTCCATTTTTTTGCCCGTAGACAGCCCCTATCCACCTGTAAGGTCAGTTGTGACTAAGACTGAAGAAAAAAGAAGATGTTGCTCAAAGATCCAGCATTGTCTAAAGATCTCACATCTCGTGCAATTTTTGCTTTATTTGTTTTTACCCCACACATCATTTTCTAACACCATGAAAGACAAAGTTCCAACTGATGACTGCAGTATAAACAGAGGAACGTGACACCAGTGTTGCCAAGTTGGCAATTAACTTTCACTCAAGAGTGATGTCTTTTCACAGCTCTGGAATCACCTTTTTCTCTCAACACTCGACTGATCCATCAAAGGCAGCAGCAGCTCATAATGTTGACCTGATGTGCTTTCATGAGGCTGTGGAGGGACAAACCACTTTGAACACTAATGCTTCAAACACTCTGAAAATGATCATCATGCATGTTCAGTCAAAAACAATGTCTCACAAAGAATCTGACAAAAAAATTGCATTAAAAAAATCCCCTTTATGAGACAAAAAAAATTCTGATGACCTATATCCAAATATCCATACAGGAGTTGTGAAGTTCATTGTTAGAAGTCTTTGCGAAACAGTTGTTTGCAAGAAAAACACAAAGGAAAGCCTCTTGTTTTTTTGCAATGTAGTCAAGTGTGGTTTTGAAAGAATAAGGGAACATAAATTATTTAATTTGTAAAGCAAATACAGCTAAAGAGTACAAACAAAACAAAGAAAAGCCATAACCAATGATTTTGGTTTGTCAGACATGAAAAGCTATTTTCACACCATCCTCTGCAACGCACGTTCAAGCGGACACTTTCAGTGAAAAGTCTATGTAAATGCACGTTTAGGGCTTCTGCTTTCAAAATGAGGTCCCCTTTATTTCACATAAATGTCGACTGTTAAAACATTGTTCATGGAGGAAAAATTAATAAATTGCGGTTTGTGCCCAGTTGGAATGATATGACACCAAGTGTTTCATTCAGTGGCTTGCAAAAGTATACATACCGCTAGAATGTCACATTTTCTCACATTATGACCACAAACACAAATATATTTTATTGGTATTGTATGTGAAAAACCAACACAAATGGCACACAACTGTGACGTGGAAGGAAAATTATACAAGAATTTTTTTTTTTTTTTTTTACAAAAAAAAAACCCCTGTAAAGTCCAGTGTGCAAAAGTATTCAGCCCCCTTTTCTCTGAGTGCATCCAATTGCCTTCAGAAGTTGCTTGATGATTGGTGACTGATCAAATGCTGATTTAATTACTTAATAGAGTCCACATGTGTGTAATTTAATCTCAGTATACAAATCCAGCTGTTTGGTGACAGTATGTGGTTTGTCAAGAGAATATTGGGGAGAAAACAGCATCATGAAGTGTAAGGAACACACCAAACAGGTCAGGGAGAAAGTTGTGGAGACATCTAAAGCAGGGTTAGGCTATAAAAAGATTTCCCAAGCTCTGAACACCCCACAAACCACAGTTCAGTCCATCATCCGCAAATGGAAAGAGTATGGCACAACTGCAAACCTATCTAGACATGGTTGTCCACCTAAACTAACAGGCCAAACAAGGAGAGCTGATCAGAGATGCAGCCAGGAGGCCCACGGTGACTCTAGATGAACTGCAGAGATCTACAGCTCAGGTGGAGGAATCTGTCCATAGGACAACCATCAGTCGTGCACTGTACAAATCTGGACTTTATGGAAGAGTGGCAAGAAGAAAGCAATTGTTAAAATAAAACCACAAGAAGTCCAGTTTGCAGTTTACAATAAGCTATGTGAGTGACCCAGCAAACATGTGGAAGAAGGTGCTCTGGTCAGATGAGACCAAAATGGAACTTCTTGGCCTAAATGCAAAGCGCTGTGTGTGGCAGAAATCTAACACTGCACATCACTCTGAAAACAACATACCCACTGTCAAACATGGTGGTGGCAGCATCATGCTCTGGGGCTGCTTCTCTTCAGCAGGGACAGGGAATCTGGTTAGAGTTGATGGAAAGATAGATGGAGCCAATTACTGAACAATTTTGGAGGAAAACTTGTTGAAGTGTAAATGTAAGTATGCCCTATTGGAGCAATGGGCAAAAAGAAAAAAAAAAACTCACTATATTTTAAGAGATTTGTCGTTTCAACCAGAATCATGAATCCACCTTCAATCACCTTTAATCCACCTGTTTTGTCTTGTGTGGGCTCAGAAAATATAAATCAACATCAAACTGTTGGTAAAAAGTTGAGAACTGAAGAGGACAGAACAAGCTTTGGTCATGTAAGTCCTTCAAACTGACAGAGATTGAACTTCTATTTCTACATGACTTTTAAATCGTGTTATTATGTTGGTAAATTCCTCACAGTCTTGCATCTATTTTTCTGTGCTTTGGGAACGGTGGACTCGAGCAGACATGGATTTGGTTTAATGTGTCAGGAGTTTTTCATTCGACTCTCTGAAGGGAAGAGCCTTTGCAGAAATTGAAATACTGAAAAGCATGAGCTTGTCACATCCAGCCTACAAAGAATGAAAAGGAATCAATTTGAGGTAATGTCGCTCAGGCCAGAGGTAGGAATTCAATTACAAAAATAAGCTGACCACAGAAGGTATGGAGCAAACTCTTTAACCAGTGTGCAGGCAGCAGTGGAGGCTGTCATTCATCAGAGTGAAAAGAGGCACGTGGTTCACCTTCCGCAACCCACAGTGAAATTTATTTGATGCCTTATGATTCTCGATTCTCAATAGCCCAGTCTTTGTCCACAAAAGCTTTTTTTAGTTATACTTGTTCATATATTTAATCAGTCCACCTAGTGATGTTTTACTTGTGCTCAAAAACTGGAGAAAAATGTGCGAATGTGAGTCCATTCGTTGAGGACAAAGTTTTTATGTCAATGAGTCACACAGGCTGTTTGCTCAGAAACCATCAAAACTCGAAGAAAAATTCAAGCTAGATTTGCTTTGATATCATCTGCAGCTAGGTTTGGCTCAGACAATCCTATGATCCTAAAAGGGCTACTGCAGGTTAAGAAAATGGATGGATGGAATGTGAAAGTCACTATACTGATACAAGCTTTTGTCTTTATTTTGTGAATCCATAAGAAGGACATAAAATGGCCTATTTAATGATATTCCTAAGACATTCAGAGTAAACTTTATCCATATATATATATATATATATATTAATGTCTTAACTTTGACACACTAAAGAATCATTTTTTAATTAAAAATAAGTTATTTTCGTGAGCTTTTTTCCTATCCGGAAGTAAGACGACTTGATTTTTGAGGCACCATCTTTTGCTCCTTGCCGTCAGTTTCATGACGTCATGCTAGAGCTGGTCTCTGCAGCGTGCCTGTGTTTCACCCACAAAACATGGTCTCCCAGCATTGTCACACACTTTTCCCATCTGTGCACAAGCTTCCGTATTCCCTCAGCGTAAAAATCTTTGGACTGATGTCTCAGCCAGTCGCTGACTACACTTTCAGTTAATATTAGTGTTTTGCTTTTTTGAGAGAATAATCATTTTTGAAACTGTGTTGTTTGTCCATCAAAGCGATGAGGACCAAGACTTCCTTCAATGCTGTTGATTGATCTCAATGTGTGCGGTGATGGCTAATGAGGCCAATTTGGGCACAGAAATAATGACCACAATGGTGGCACTTGGAGTCGCTCTCTGTTATGGTTGAGGTGCTGGCTAATCTGGATTTTCAGATGGCTCTCTTCACTTAAGCAGTGAGTATTCTTTCTTTTTCGGAATTGATGTTACCAAGATTTATCACGTAGCTCCAATTTGATCGATCTCTGGCGTGGGATTCCCATCTTTCCCAGTAGAAAAATCATTATTGAAACTTCATAAATAAAGGGAATAACTGCTTTACTGTAAAATACACAAATTGTTTTTCCTGAAAAATGTTTCGCTAGCAGAGTCCAGATTTGGCTGGTAGACTTTGGATGTTACTGGCCACCCTGGCTAATAACCCAAAAAAATTATTTAGAGCAAAAAAATAAGTTAATTACCATAAACTTGAATTTTTAGAGCAATTTTGTGGAGCGCTAAAAGCTTACTTTTGTTGTAATCTTGCACTGTTGGAAAGTTTGTTCACAAGATTAAAACGAATCAATTGTGATTGAGTTTTTCAAAAGGCAGAAGGTAGAAATAAAAAAAAAGTCAGTCCCTGCTTGCTTCCATTTTAATGGGGTTGTTAGACACATCTTCATTTGTTTTAACCAAACCTAGATTGTTTTCATAATTTTACAAGAAAGACCAAGGTGCTTTGAGAAAATGTTACAGAAAAGAGCTAGTTTGATGTTTCACACACCAACTCTAATACAGAACGTTCCGCTAATTGCTTACGAACTCATGAAAATAGTAATATCCAAGAAATGACAGCTTTAAAAGCCATCTCAAAACCAGAGCCATCTGCCAGCAAAGGGAGATAAAGTAGTTTTTATTTTAAGGTATTTTAAAGAGAGCTAGAAATGACTTCAGTTTGTAGAGATTCTCTGCAAAAACACACTGCATTGCTGAAGTAAATTTGACCTGAAACTGTCCACTGAAAGAGCTGAAGCGAGTCAAGAGAGGACATGGACAACTGAGCCATACCAAAGTTACTTGACAGCCCACAAAGGCATCTGAGTTATAAAAGAACAATTCACTAAAACTATAAATGAGGCGTCAAAAGAAAAATATAAATATAAAATATCTCTACCTTGATATAACTTTGTTTAAAGTGGGAGAAGGACTGAGGAGAACCATTTAGAGGACCTGAGGTGCTAAGACATTGTTTAATGCTTTGTAATATAATTTAATTGTATTAGAAATTTAAACATCAGACACTGTCCATCAATTTACCATCCAGTGCATTTTTTCTAACTTCAACTTGCACTGCAGCCTCAGTGAAGAAGCCCAGATCTCGAACTCCTTTTTACATTTTATTTTATTTACATCTTCAAAAAAATTTGTTTTTGTTTTTTTGTTTTTTCTTTTGTTATATTGTTGTAGATTAAAATGCTACACAAATCCCCAGTGCCTTCTTTCAAATTACTCAATTACAGTCACATCAAACTGATTAGCAATGACACGACTGTAAAAGTTTTATACATTAAGGAGCAGGGATGCTTTAAAATACTAAAGTACTTAAGTACATCTAGAAGGTTTTTAAAACAAATACTGTCTTAAGAGTATTCAGTACTTAATGGAAAAAAAAAAAAAACATTCATCAGTTTGCCAAACCCACTACATCCCTTTCAGGGTCACAGGGTTGCTGGAGCTTGTCCTGAACACTTTTGGGCAAAGGTGGGGTACCTGACCTGGACAGGTCACCAGTCTGTTGCAGGACAATCACTTCTATACACACATTTAGGGAAACTTTAGAGTAGCCACTTAACCTATAAAGCATGTTTTTATTTTTTTTATTTTTTCACTCTGCGTTACTTTGAATCTGCTCTACTTCAGTGTTTGGTAAAACCAAAGCTTCTTTAAGGATGTGTCAGAAGTTGTTAAAGCAAAGAAAAACACTACTGCTACTGTAATGGCATTCCAACAATCTACCAAAGTAAAAGGGTTTTTATTATTTAATTCAAATGAAAAAATATAACTTTTTACCACCCAATTCTGGATATGCGTGCAAGTGTGTGAAATAGTTAGCTTCCTTTCATAAAATTTTGCTAAAAAGGCCACAACAGACACGTTCTGCTACCATCAGATCAGAGGAAAGCATGTCTGACATGATAACTGCTGTGGGTAATTTCCAGTCTGAGTGAAATACACTTTATCTTTGCACTAAAATCATTTTGCTTGTCAAGCTTTTACTTGAAAAAGCCTTTTTAAACTTTGTCCTCTTGAAAATCACCTCCATAATGGAGGCTGGATGACACAGTGCTGCTTTCAAGTGCCAAAGTCACATCATAAATTTCTTAGTTGGACACATGAAAGCTTTCTTATGAGATCTCATCTCGTAATAGAGTTAATATATGCCTTCAGAAGGTAAAAGGCAGTGAGAGGATAAGACGATCACAGACTTCTCTGTATTTCATGGTAACGTGTCACATTATTGCTGACTTGGTTTTTACTCCTGCTGGACTCTTGCCTCTGCCCCCCCCCCCCTTTTTTTTTTTTTTCATAAATTGTGTTACTTTTACTCACTCAATTTTAGGTGAATCTTTGGTTAAGTGTTTGTGTCTTGTTTTTTAAATTTGTTTCTTAAATTTATTTTTTAAACGTATTTTTGTCAATTTTTTATTCCCTTATGTTTAAGTCAATCTATCTGTTTAGCTATTTATTGTTTTGATTTTTTTCTTTTGTATTGTATTCATTTTTTTCATGTAAATTTTTTGGTCACTTTTGTTTATTTAGTTCAGAACACAAAGCATGGCTTATATCAGTCATTACGGCATTAGTCATCTGCTTTTTTGTGCAATTGTCCTAAAAAGCTATTATATTACCAGGTTTCCTCTTGTGGCCTTCTCATGAGCCAAAATACATTTTTGTTTTCTTTCATGTCGCATAGTGCAGCGCAGAAGTGTTCAGAAGGACACCTGAGTAGATCGCGGGCCACCAAAATGAATAAAAAAAAAACAAATATATAAATACAAACGTTTTACACTGAAAATCCTTCAGTTAATAATCATCCTCACTGTGAAGTACATCACTTGATTGACATGCATAATGGCCAACTGAACATCCTCTGATACATGCATCACTGCACATGCGTCTTTAACTACACTGAGCCTGTCAGCGCGAAGAACCTCTGCAGGCTCGGCTGCATGCATTCCCATGCCTAGATCCGGCCTTACTACAATATAGGTTTACATGTTTTTCAGCCACATGTCCAAATAAGGATTTTGGTCCTCTTTTGAATTATAGACTGTCCACAACCTGATGTTGGATGACACAGTCACACTTTTATGAGAGCTTAAATTCCAGCTAAAAGGTGTTCATTAAGATGTTTCAAGAAAAAATCAATTAAAGCTATTTAGCTTATTAGCCTACAATTAATATTCAGATAACCCTGGAGAGTTTGGACAAAAGTTTACAAAGTTCAACATTATGGACTACAGAGAATTTTACTCAACTCAGCTACAAGCCATTATACTGTATTTTCAACAAATAGAGACACATTTTCTCTGCCTTTTTCAAGACTTGCTGCTATTGCAAATTAAATGTTTACATTCTAGAATTTCCTGGGTAAAATCAAAATATTTCACAAGTCAAACTTCATCTGGAATATGACCTTCTTCTGGATAATGTCATCAAAAATGGTAAATGGTGTATACAATATATAGTGTTCTTCTACCTGGTTTTAAGGCCCAAAGCACTTTACAGCCACAGTCCCATTCACCCATGCACACATACATTCACACACTGATCGTGGCTTCACTTCCACTTTTTTTTGTGTTTATTTACCAGAAAACAAACAAAAAAAAGAACATTAGTAGTGTGCTTTAACCAAAAGGTTTGCTAAATATGTTTACTAAAGAGCCAAAACAGGCATTTGATCGTATAACAATGACACTGCAAAAGCAACAGTATTTGGTAAAATGCTAAACCTTAGAAACAGTCATATTCTAGAAGAATTCACCTTCATGAAAAAAATTTAAAAGATTACAGATGCCATTCAAAATCCCAACCAGTCAAGAAATCTCAACAACACCACATGTTCCCTTGGTTTAGTTGTTTTCCTTAATATCTATCTTGTACAAATCCATATCTCTAATGGATGGCTAAAGGTCCCTGTGGTTCTAAAAATCCCATCAGGACTTTGCTCATTTACATGACTGCTTTAAGAAAAAAGTTTGCCTTCTTTGCATATATGTAGGTATTTGTATTACCAAATAAAAACCAGCCAACATTTAACATTTTAAACATGCTCAAATGAAAATAAGTGATGCAAGAAACACTGGAGGATACATTGCTGTCATGGAGCTAAGTAGGCTCACAGGGTGGTGTGGGTGAGTAAAGGCTGAGGAGGGTTTGTTTAAACACTTGACTTGTAGAAAGAAACAGTGTCTGCAGACGGCAAACAATCAAAAAGGTCAGACCTGAGCATTTGAAACAGCCGGGGATTCTTACTGGATGCTGGGCCACATTAATAGCTTGTTTATATTTTTGTAAAAGCCTCTGATACAAACTATACATATGTACAGATCAATATTCTCCACTGGCTCTGTGAGTGGTCTGGTTGTTATGGGGTCTAATCAGGATGAAATAGAAATTTACGTGAAAAAGTTTTAAATTTAGTCTATGACTTTTAAAGTAGTATATATGACGTTCCTATTGTCATTTAACAGTTACAAGTTCTTTTTCTTATAAGCCTCCGAATTTAAAGTTTTTGTTTGTAAACTACCCCTAACACTCGTATGAAAGCGAAAAATGAGGAATCCTAAAGACAAAAACAGAAAATACAAAAAAGGACTTTTTGCAAAGAAACATTCTTTTATTTTAATTTGGTAACAGTTTTAGGCTATAGTTATATTTTATCTAGGTATTTCGTCAACTTTTAAAAGGATATATATTTATTTTCAAAATGACAGTTTTTTTTAAAGAAGTTTATAATGGGTACTTTTGAGTTTAAAACAGTTTTCAAATTCGTTTTTTTTTTTTTTTTTCAAAATTTGTAATCAGTTTAATATTCACTTTAAGCTTATTTGGATTTGACCCCAGACACTGACTTTAAGTTTGGGTCCTTTACCAAAAGCCTGGGAGCTTCAAGGTCCTGTGCCGTATCTCAACTGTTTCTGTGACACTACTTTTGGACAGAAATACCACAGGCACAGCTCTTGCCTATTTTACACATTTTTTCCGGCTGTTTCTGTGCTCAAGGTCTTAAAGAGCAGCTAAAACAAAATCAGGAGATAGTGAAGATGATAGTCAACTACCGCTTAATAATAAGTGTAAGATTGCAACTGGAAGACGAGGAGATTGAGTTGGAAAATGAGATTTCAGGTCTGAGACAGCAACAGGAGGAAACACAACAGCTGGCTGTCCAATTTAGCAATCAAAAGGATGAACTGGATTAACTCAGAGATAAAACAAACATCCTCAGAGGAGAAGGAAAGGGACTGGCAGATGTTCTCAACATTGGGAAGTCTGCTTATTATGAAGTAAAAACAGAAGATGAAAAATTAACACAGATAATGAAGGAATTGTACGAGAAAACGAAAAGGCCAAATGAGACAAGATCAAAAGTTTAGAAGATAAAGACTGAAACATGCGAACATGATAACTAGGCTTTGAGAAAAAAAAGCTATATTTTATTAGAAAAAACTGAGAGAACTTTACAAAATTTCCATGTGGAGGAGCCGGTGTTCTTCAAGACCTTAGACAATTCCAAAAGCAGGAGGAAATGAAGGAAGTCTACAAGGTATAAATTAAAGAAAGATCTATATGAACTGCCTAAGGACGCTGATATGTTTTAGAGCAGCTCAACATTACAGGATAACTTGAAATCTTCTATAACCAACAAAAATGACTCATTAGTTTCACTGAAACACAAAACAGAAAAACTATAAAAAATAAAATAAAAGAACACCCGAACAGAAATGCTCCAAAATCTAAAAGAACTCTGATCAGAAAAAAATAAAAACCCAACAAGAGGCTGAGAAGAAACCTGGAGCTCTCCATGGAGGTTTCAACTCTGTAAGACCAGAAATGTGAAATATGCAGGAGGAAGAAATGCTGTTAAAGAAGAAAATCTGACTGTGAGACAAAAAAAATAAATGAAGACTTGAAGGTACCAACCCGATGAAAGTAAAAGTGCAGTTTTCCAGGAGAAACACAAAGATCTGCAGCAACAACATCAGGAGGAGAATGAGAAGTTGAGGGAAAACTCTTTTATTAAAGATTACATCCATGCCGGATCATTTTTCCAGAATTTTAAGGTCAGTTTTTATTTTAAACAGACTTAAAATGAATCTCAAAACACAGCATATAACTTTCTCTCTGGCTGTTGGTGTGTAAAATTTGAGGTCATAATTATGCTGGCAGTGTTAAAACACAAGAGTGTAAACTGTTATTTAGGATACAGAATGCTACCAGAAATTCTGGACTTGCTTTCTAAAAATTTCAAAAATTAATCTTAGGGGTTAAAAATTCCTAATGTGCATTACTAGAAGAATGAATCACAGAGTATGCATCTCTGAGTCTTATTCTTGTCAGTTTAGCTGCAATAAAAACTGATAATCCACATTTTCCATTCATTTTTACTAAGTAAACTTTTGTTACCGTAATATGGCAGCCTTGAAAGTTATTTCTAAGCAACAGTTAAAACGTGAATACAACTTATAAATTCCTTGCACATTTGGTTTTCCTTGTAAAGTTCAAGCTCAGCCTCTTGGCTTTCAAATTCCAGCAGTTCCTAATCTTGAAGAAGGATTAAAGGTCTTCTTGCTTAATGAATCTTGCAGTTTATTGAGGTATGCTTGCATCACTCGGTGCCAGATAAAAGGGGAAAGTATGGAGACTTTCCAGGAATGGCAGAGAATGCTGACGAGTAAACGAATGCAACTCCACCACATGATATTTAAGAGGTTAAGAACATTTGTTACAGACGAGGTGTAAAAGTGAAAAGATTTGTAATTGCTGTCAGTTTCAAGTCAGATAAGGAGTAAATGTATAGCAGTAATCAGTCCAGACTTTTAAGTTACAGAACTATTTTATGTTTTTTAATGGGGACTTCAGTGTTTTACCTTGTATTTCTCACTTATACAAGAAATAAGCAAAGACTCTTCCTATTGCTTCTGGGCTAAAGTGTGTGATTACAGCATTTTTTTGGAGCTGCAGAAGAAATTCTGAAAAATTATGTCTGAATCGTGCAAATATTCCCATCCTCAAACATCGTAAAGTCTGAAACATAATGAAGTGGACTGGAAAGATCCCAAATTACCTTTTGGTTTGCCTTATGTTTTTTTGTTTGATGTACAGTCCATTAATGAGGATTCTCATTCATCCAAGTGACGTTGTCTTGAAATTGAATCATCTTTAAAATGTTCATCAGACTGGCAAAGCCATTTGAATGACTGGTGAAACATTTCAGAGAAAGAAGACTAAGTTCAGAATCAGATGCCTCAACTTCAAGACAAGTAGTTTGATATGACATAGTTTACTTTTTATTTGTCCTTTCTTATAACTAGCTATTTCAGGTGTCAAGTTTTGTTTTAAGCTACAATGGTAAATTTAGATAAAACAACTATTACAGCATTTATTGGGAATATGGAGACTATGGAAGGGGAAAAATGAATGGAAAGAAAAGAAGCAACTCTGAAAACTCATACCTAAGGCTATAAAAGGCTAATCTCAAGGCTGGAGTACATCAATTCAGACAAGATCCTTAGAGAAGGGTTTTAGAAGATGCCCCAGAGATGGTTCAGCACTTCAGAGGAAGTACACAGACATTTTGAAAGCCATAATAAAAAAAGTTAGCTGTAGCTACACAGATGTGTATGCAGTGTAGGATTGGACTCCCAAAGTCAGGAGGAAAGATGCCTTCATGGTGCTGGGGTTGAGGCAGAGCCACAATCTAGTGGGTCTCCAGATATGTACTGAAAAAATGCTGATGGCAACTCAACACCAAGGCAGTCATCAAACTTTGGGCAAAAGCAGCCATGACAGATGCAGCATATCCAAGTGACAGCATCACTAAGAAAAGGAGACATGAAAAGCTTGGCTTGAGGCCCAAAGAGGAGCTTTAGGAAAGATGGAGGGTGAGGCCCACGCTCTTTAAAGTAGTGACCGGAAAATCTTTGAGGTGAGACGCCAAAAGTGGCTCCAGCAGATACCAGAAAGGCCATCAGTCAGTCAGATCAGCAAAAGCTGTGGGGGTCTCCGAGGTTAAAAAGCAAAAGCTTAAATACAAAAGCAAAGTTGCCCTCCTCAAATAAAAAAAAAATAAATAAATAAAAAAATAGGGCAAAGCTGACAAGAAAAAAGAAAAAAAAAGAAACTCTTAAAAAATGAACAATTTTGACATGTCTGTCATATATATTCAATCTCAAGTCCGCAACTTCAAGTCACTTTATCATGTTTTTACAGAATGAAACATATTTTAAAAAATCAAAAAGCATTTGATCCATTTAACATTTTTGGAGTCCCTAAAGGGACATAAAAGTTAAAAAAAATACTACTAGTTTCTTTTGCGCACTAAAAAGTATGTGTGCTCAAGAAACTAAGTGGTCATTTGCGCACAGGAGACCTTTTCTGAGTCCGTTCCCTGACATTACGTGAGCCTATATTATCATCAGTTTCACCTACAAAGACATTGCAGCTTTCATTGCATGGCAACACTGTTATGTTACCTCTGAACGTCACCTCAAATTATTTCTTAAATCATGTGGTTTGCTTTGGTGAAGGGGATACACCAGCTTTAATTAACTGGAGCGCTGCGTATGTGTTTCTTTTTTGCGAGTACAGGAAACCAGCACCATTTTTTTTTTTTTTTTACTTCTTTGACCCTTTGGGACTCCAAAAAATGCAGATAAATTCAGTAAACCTCAGTTAGTCTTTCGTTTTATAAAAGCTGAATTGCCAGCTTTTATACAACTTTGTTTTAACCTTTTGTTCTACTACAATCTTCTATCTAGAACAATAACAATGTTTGCCAGGAGAGATCTAACAGACAGACAGACATTCTGAATAAAGGTCTGCAGTGTTCTCTGAATACTGCAGAGCTGACAGAAGGAAGACTAACAATTACAGATAATTAGGAGTCAATGGGTAAAGCAAGTGAGGAAGCCTGCAGAGTTAACATGGAGAACATCATTAATTCCTCCTGACAAAATGAAGCGGGTGAAAAAAAAATCCACTATAACTTCTCATTGTTATTATTTTTGTGCTTGGACAAGTGAGACCTCCTTAAAACTTAGTTGCATCTATAAACAGAATCTCACAATCAGACACACGGCAGGGTTTCAAAGAGATGAGAGGCAACGAAATGTTATGCTTTCACCACTCTAATGTAAGACCACATTTCCTTAAGTAGATCTAAAAATCAAACAATATTCACACTACCCTCAGCAACGTGGGTTGAAGCAAACACTTAAAAAAGGTAAATGTAAATGCACGTTTCGGGCGTCCATGTTTAAAACTCTTGTGTTCATGTGTAGCTAATTTTAAGGCTGTTTTTAAACTCTACTTTCAAAAGATGCGGCCACTGAAAAAGCAAACAAAAGTAAAACCAGGTCAAACTTTGACCAATCAGGGACTTGACACCAAGTCTTTAATTTATAGGAAAGGAGCTGAGAGAAAAGGCCTGGATATTTGCACCAAACCTCTTCCAGCTGTAGGTGGCAGACATGCGCAAGTGTTGTTAGCGATAGTCCAGTGTGAATGCCATGGGTTAAATGCACGTTTAATGTGTTCTTGAATGCATGTCACATGCCCGGTGTGAACGCAGAATCACTCTCAGATGCCTATAACCTTTTAGCAGCGAACCTTTAGCTCCAGTGTTTACGCTCTTTAAATTATTAACTCTCCAACCGTTTACCCAGTTAACGTAAATTCAACGCACTTTGAAAAGAGAGGAGTAGCTTTAGACTATTTATGGTTATTTGGGTTTTTATGACGTGCCTTGAGGTGGTCGTGAGAGCCAAAAGGGAACTGCAACTCCTCTTACGACACTGCCCAAAAACCCACAGCATCCTTAAGGGTCACCCCCCCGTGAATAAGGCTTCAGTGCAATTAAACATTTTTAACGTCTATTTTTTTTTTTTTCCATCCCAACACTGTGAAGAAACTCAGTGTCTACCCTGCAAAATCCCAAACAAGACAATAGGTCCACATGGTGTCACTCTCAGGGTCATAATAACCAGTCCAGAGAAGGTGTTTGGGATCCCACATTCAAACCACAGTCCAAATCAAGGGTTCCTGCCAATGCTGTAGAGACTTTCTTCTTTCTCCTTAAAGAAATCATATCCATGTGTCTTCACTTCACAGCAACTGCACAAAAGAAAGAAAAAAGTGCTGAGATGTTGATACTTTTGTTTTTTTTATAGTTAGAGATAAAGGTGCTTAATTTAGCTGTCTCATTTTCTCAATAAATATAAAAAAAAAACATTATGACTCCTGCTTTTTCACTCTGATGAACAGTTGAGCTCAGTGATGTGTCAGAGTCACGTCTATCTGAAATGAAATTTTAAAAACTTTGACGCTACTTTTGAATATCACTCATAAACCCATCTTCAAAAAAACGAGATTTTATTTCTGTTTAATGAAGACATAGAAGGAACTGTTGCCTGACTACAATTATTGTCTCCTATCTGTTTTTCTGGCAGCAGACAGATCCAAGCAGCCGTGAAGCCTGAAACCTAAGCGCTGCCTCATTCACTTAAACAGTAGTCAGTTCTGACAGATGCTCTGCTCTCGTCTGTGTCTCTCTTAGCTGACAAGGTCAAATGTATCATTTTGTGATAAGGCCGATCTTTTAACCTGACTTTTATGATTGACCTGTAGGTGTGCATTTCATATGTCTATTCATAATAAATCAACCCTTGCAACAACATGAATGGGTTCTGTTTGTACACCAGAAAGCGACATGGCAGTCTGCCTCTGTTAGGTTTACATCTAGGGCTCCTGTAAATGTGTGCATGATAAAATGAATAGCTGCAGCTGTTAAAGGATGAGTCGAGGTAATCAGAGGGTCTAAAGAGCTTGTGTGGACACACTCTACCAGGTGTTGATGATGAGTGATGTGTGCGTGGACCAGCAGAGAGGATAGCAGCAGCAAGGCCAAATGTGGGCTTTGGAGCTGGGCACTTAGGAGAGCTCTACTTTTTTTTTTTTTTTTTTTTTTTCCTTTGCTGTGATAGTTGGGCAGAAATGCAGCTCAAAACTGAGTCAAGGATGGTAGTGATGAAAGCACTAATATAGCAATTTTATATCACAGGTGAGATGTTGCTGGGAGGATGAGGAGCTCCATCTGTCTTACAAGTATTAGATTGGTGAAAGCTCACAGAGAGTTGGCAGGGTTTTTCTGCTCTGCTGCTCTGCTCTCAGCTTCATTTTGCAGGAACAAAACATGGGTGTATCAGGATGACTTAAGATGGCAATGACAGACCACAGTTTTAGATTAGAATCATGAGAGAAACTTTAACACAGAGTTGCTTTGAAACTTTCTGGTTCCATTTGAACCCGACTTGCCTTTTGTCCTCTTCTTATACCAAAGTGAATTTTGCAGATTATTCTATTTTCGATGTATTATTTGAAGTCCCACTCCAATATTCTAATGATCTATTTTTAAAGTGTTCCTAGTGGTCTTTTAATGATGATTTTGCCCTTTTTAGAATATGGTTTCTGCAAAGCAGCAGTTGTTCATTGGAAATTAACCTCTGAGTTGTGGGCAGAACTGTTGGAGAGCAGTTGTGACCAACGCATTATATCTATAGTTAAGCTTCTTGGTTGTATTTAGTGTGCATTTGGTGGGCCTTTTTTTATTTTTGCTCTAAGTTTGAAATATTTTCTACTTTTTTAAACTTCTTTTTGCTGTGAACTACTTTTCCCTAACATAAATCAAAATCATATGTCACATGTCACCATTTGATGAAATCCTTAGCCTTTTAAAAGCCCCTATTTATTAAAATCTCCAAGTAAAACCATTTGATCGTTCAATAAAATTATTCTCAAGAGAACTGTGTATATAGAAGGTTTAGGGTGTTTTTGAACTTTGGGATGTATTTATTGTCCTATTTCTGAACTGTATTAAAAGATTTTCTTTGTTCCAGTAAACTGAGTGATGAAAAGCTGGATCATTTAAATCCTCTCATTTTTTATAGTGAAAGATGTAATAAATAGAGAAAAAAAACATTTCTAGTAAGCTGCAATCCCTCAACAAAACCTCAATACATTTCTGCTTTCTTTTTCACTTTTACTTGTTAACTGTATAAAAAGCTTTTTGCCTCTCAATGATCTCAAGGTTATTCAGCACTTTGCCATCTGACTTTTTTCTCATAAACAATTCAAAGTTTGGTTTTCACACCGGTTGCTTTCTATTTTACTTTGCTGAATTCAAACTCTCAATTTAAAAAGTCTTCTGGGATATGGAAATGACCTCTGAAAATGACTTTGCATACTTCACTGCCAGTCTGATGGTCAGAATGAGCTGTGGGGTGAGGGGCATAAATAATGTAAAAAGAACCAAGAGTTGAGAAAAGAGGAAGACTGGGGAAGCAAAACAAGAGCAAAAATGATCCTCAAATGATCTTCAGTCTTGCCAAACTCTTCATCCAAGAGATTTAACCTCAACACATAGAGCATCCACCTTTTTAGTTAAAGCTGGTTTGTGTTGCTTTAAAGTTAAAACCATTTAGCAAAAGCATGATAAGAAACCTGTTTAAGATTATAATGACCAGTTTCTTAACATATGTCCTCCATCATCAGAAAAATGCCACAAGAAATGTAAAAAAATATATACATCAAAAATCCACATTTCATCAGAGTTGGGTCTTTAAGGCAATACAAGAGAAGAGACTATCCTAAAGTGATCATCTTTTTCTAAAATCCCCTTTAGTCTTGGATGAATGTAATGTTGAAACCATGGCTGTGATGAAAATGCATCCAATGCTTGGATGTGTGACACAAATGTTTTTTCAGTGCGCTGTAAATATAATACTATAACTTGTATCTTGATTTTTTTTTTTTTTTTTACAGGGAAACAGTTTCAAGCTCTCAGACATTAGTTAATTGAAATACGTTTCGTAAAATCTCTTGCATTCATATTTTCTGAATGACTGAGTTTGTCCTAAGTTTCAGAGAATTTCCTGCGTAAGTTTGCCTGAGTGAAAGAAAAAAGTCACAGAGGACAGTAATTACCAATGATAACAACAAATTATGTTATTCATCATATGCTTTTTTTGGTGCTGATCTGAAAACTCTCATGACAGTTAACAGCCTTTGTTCTCTTTCATCTTTAATTTATGAGATCTGCAGTTATTTATCAGTTTCAAACTGTGTGAAACTGCACATCCAGCCGTGCAACGGCACTCTTATTTATTTATTTATTTATTTTGGCAAGTTGTCTATTTGTAGACGAGATCTTTAGGGACAGGTGACAATGGGGCTGCAGCTTCTAATCTTTAGAACGTTGTGGCTTCAACTCTGCATTTTTTTTTTGTTAACTTTCTTTTGTCGTCATTTCATTTTAAAAAGTAAACCATTATGAATTCAAACATGATTTTATTTTAAGCTTCACAGACATGAAATCTGAGAAAACCAGCATAAACGTCTTCCTGCTTGGGTATCTTAAAGAACCAATCATTTGCTGCTTGACATTTTGTTACAAACACAAAAATATATGGCGGCTCATGTAAAAAAAAAAAGAAAAAAAAAAAGGTTACAATGACCTCTGATGGTGCTGCCTGTCCACACGCATCACTTGTTTTTATTGTCAAATAGGGATTTTTTTTAATCTGCCGAAGGGCTCCACATTGGATTTTACTCCATACTTAAAAGTAAATTTCAGCCAGGAAGAGTAAAAGTTGGGATCTTTGCTTGAACACTACACTACTACAATTAAATCTAGTCATCTTTTTTTCCTTTACGTTCATTTAATCTAGCTTTTCAAGCAAAGTAACGATTTTATTAATGAAAGATCCACTTTTTTTTTTTTTTTTCTAATATGTCAAAATGTTTCAAACATATTTAGTTATAGATGAAAATTTGAAAGGTTTAATCAAAATTTGATTAATTGTAAACAAAATCAAGTTTTGAACTTGTGAGTCAAAATCTCACCTCTTCGGCGTTAAAATGTCATCAGCTGTAGCAGAAGTATATACTCTTGTAACACCAGAAGCTCATTTCCTGTTCATCAGCTCGCTGAGGAGCTGTTGAAACCAAGATCTCTGGCGCTTTTCCAGTATAGAGGGTTATGTAGCTGTAACCACAGGTGAGGCACAAACTTGTTAGAATTGTTAATTTTATGCAAGAACTGGACTGAGTGGCTCCTCAATCCTCAGTTATTAAGAATGGTGAAAATAAGGCAAGAAAAGCAAGAAAATGTGATGCAAAATGAAACTGATGCTTCTATTAATGCAAATGCACATCTTAAGATGTACTGCTGCAGTCAGCTAAGGTATCCTTCTTTAATGAGCATGACTCAGCACGTATTCAAAGTTTTGAAAACTCTTGATCTATTCATTAAGTAAACATGAAGTAATATGTAAGAATTAGTCTAATAAGTGAATTCTTTGAAGGAGACATGAATAATGCTCTCATTTCTTCAGGCAAGAGTCGCATTTGAAATAAATGAAATATTTTTTTAAATTGCCATATTTTAAATTCAACTTATTATATGGCACTGTTGGTGAACTACTGAACTGAATTTACAATAATTTCTCACTAATTTCTCATTTCAGCAAACATTTCAAGCTTGGCTTTAGGAATAAAGAATCCTAAATAAGTTGATTAAGATTTTTTTTTTTTTTTTAACCAGACAACATATTAACACATTTATTAATAGAGTAGCACATTCAGCACAATAAAGACAAGCTGGTAGCAGTAATGTATCCATGTCATGTTTTAATAAATAATCCCAGTCTTTATAAACTAATAGAGAAAATTCTAAGTGAGGATTACATTTAAATGTATATTTTTTTTCATTTTAAGGGGGAAAAAAAGGGAAACTAAGATAATTTGGAGTTTAACTAATAATATATTAATGCTAAAAGTGCTGGTAATGTTAGTCTGTTTAAATCATTTGCATGAAGACATTTTATTTGTGTAAAAATTCACTATATCTCTTTAGGAAAGAACTGTAGTTGAGTCTTAAAATGACAAAGCAATGAATAACTGTTCAATTCTTCTTCTTATTTTTTTTTTACAAATAAAAATCTGCACTAATTTTAAATGTTGATACTTGGTTTATACTGGTTTTCTAATGAAAACATTTAAAAATGATCTCACCTATTTTAAACTTAGATGGTTGATCTGCATATGCTATGATGAATTCTGAAATAATTTTATGTGCGTAAAGTAAATGGTTAGGCGAATACGGGGTGGGATTATAGAAGTTCGCTTCCTTTCACTCCCTTTCAAGCAATCTTCAATTATTCAATATTTGATAAGTCTTTGTATGGATTTAATCATTTGTTAATTTTACTGTTTCTGCACTATTTCTTGTTTTGATTGCTTGAAATAAACCATTTCAAATTGCATCAAATGAATTCTCCATAGTTTTGCACTTAGCACTAAAAATGTCTTTAAAATGTCATGAATGCTGCAGTAAGAGGTTCAATCGGAGCCGAATAAATAACTGAAATTGACACAAATTTACTGATAAACATGGAGATTTGATCTCAGTTCTCTTGGTTCTGATTGATTTAAAGACCCACTCCCACTTTTTCTAACAAGTTCTTATGGCCTTTTTTTCATAATGGAGGAAATAGATAAAGTAAATTAATCTTAAACTTGCATTTCTTAGTATTTTTTTTTTAATTCAAATTGAAAAGTGAAACAGGAACAGACGAAAAAAACAAAAAAAAGAGTGTTTTTAGGCTCCTCTCAATTCTGATGCATCCATTTTTAGTAGACTAGGTCCATGTACTTCTTTGGCATCTGTCTCAAACCGTACAGCTGGACAGCTCCAATTTTGCTCGCCATTTTTGCTGCATTAGCTTGGGGTTGTGAGGAGCTGTAAGGTAGACCAGATGGGTGAGGAGAAGTGGGAGCAGGCTTGCTCCATGCCAACAGTCCCACAACTGAGGTGAATTTCTAATGAACTACTGCTGCTCTGTAGAAAGTATATCCTGGAAAACAACATAAACTAAAAACAGTATAAACACAATTAAAAGCCCACCAGGAATACTTTGAAAATAGATCAACAGCAAGGCTTTAATGTGATTCCACTTTTCAAAATGTCTGAGTAGTTTCTGTTGAACTTGGTCATGTGAAATGGAACTGAATTTTTGGAGAAAAAAAAAATTTCAATATGACTATAATACCAACACTCACAGACACTTCATGCTTTTACTGTTGTGTGTATGTGGGCTCTTTGTAGTGAGTTTTTGTAGTAGAATGTGAGTCTGAAACAATATTAATGGGCTGAACAGCTCTTCAAAAGCAAATTACAAGAAAACATCTTCAGGTGTAGGAAACTTGGAGTTTGTCGCATGACAAACAGAGAAAAACACACCACCGTTATTTTATCCACAGAAAGCTATCTGTGAGGATGTGTTTCTGTGTAAAAATTTGTGTGTTTCAGACTCAACAAGGTGCGTTAATTCACCTCTGTCTTTAAACTACTAACCCAGTCAATATATTCAGATTAGAGAAAAAGTCTCTAATTAGGCTCATGAAGGAGGTGGTGGATAACATTGTACTGCTGTCAATTTTATCTAAAAGGTTGGCTTTAATGATGAGATGGATTATTAAGCTGTGCTAATTGGCGGGGATCGTTCATGCCAAGACAGTGGGACTCTGTTTATTGTTGCTTTTGATTGGAGAGTTCCAGCTGAAGCTGCACTCTTCTGACGACAGTGGGACATTTTAATGCCACATTATAATCCTATTGCCCAACAACCCACAAATTACAGAAAGGCTTTGAATAATAATGATTGGAGTGCTATTTTCATGCTAGAAGGAGTTACTTGTGTATTATCTGGGGCAGGTTGAGTTAAATGTGGCTTTACAAATCTGGTTCATGTTCATTACTCTAACCAGAGTCAGGGTATTTATAATTGATGCCAAATCTTAATGATTATTGATTTATTGATTTATATGATTATTACAAGTGTGACACAACCTAAAGAAACCGTATTTAGAGCTAAATATGAAAGAATTGATGATTCAATTGATCTCAAGACAAAAACAGGAATGCTGCTCAGTTGAACTGATTTTACAGAACACCAGTACACAGCAAAACCAAAGTAAGTTTACCAAGAAGCTTTTTAGTTTCTCTGTAACAACTACTTCCTTCTCCCTACGGTTTGGCTTCATTTTTAATGTTAGGGCTGTAGGAAATAAGCAGTTCTGTAAAATATCCTGATATTTCATTTGGAAATACTTGTGTCAATTTGAAATTCTGCCTAAACGATATTTAGTAATTTTAAGTAAACATGCAGTTCAGCAACTTAATTATGTTTTCAACGTAAACACCAGACGGCTAGTCGGCAGCACACCGAGCCTCTTTCAGTAGCTCTACAACATCAGGATCTCGCGAGAACCATCTTGTGGTAGATGTGAACTCATTAGCCCTGTGGTTGTTGTTACAGAACTCAATGAGAAATGTACAGCTTATTCTTGACGAGGTGAAACTCTGTGCCAAGTTGGCACTCGTATTGCTGCATATTGGACTACCGCTACTATATACTGTAAAAATATTCCTTTTGGTGCTTCGTGGTGAGCTCGTGTGAGGCTGTGAATATTGCGTGCACGGCGCAGAGCTTCCGTCATGTTTACGATATACGTGTTTACTTGAGCGTGTGTGAAAACAGAGCTGCAGCACTGCTGTGCAGACTGTCAAAAAAGAAAGAAAAAAAGTATCTTAAGCACATTCAGTCGCACTCCTTCACCATGTCACGCTGCAGAATCACACTTTAATGTCTTTGGTGAGAATTGGTAATTTTTTTATTATTGTTTATTCAAGCACCTGAACTGTTTTGGATAGTACTGGAAAGTACGGGTTCGGATACATTTAGCAGCATTTACAACATATATAACCATTTTTGTTTAAGCAGTTTCATTTGAATTTGTTGTTTTTTAATAAAAATATTTTGTTGTGGAAATCAGACAACATAGAGTGTTTCCTTAATTTTACCAAAAGGTAAGCACCATGAATGTGTTTGGGTAAAAGGAACTTGTATATGAGATAGATGCTTTGCCTAATGTTCTGATTATTAAATCAATGTGTTTTACTTTTTTTATGTGAGAGGTGTATTCATTTTCAGACAAAGGTTTTTCAAAGTCATACTCTATTTAAATTTTTTTTTTAATATATTGCTTCTCTTACAAATTTGGAATACATGAAGAAATTTATTGTATTGGGAAGTGTATTGTGATAAGCATTGTATTGCAAGACTCTTGCCAAAACGTACCACTAGTAGACACAGATGCAGATATAGATGAACCTGAAATTAGTGCTGACACATAGAAACTTACAGTTGATCAACCGGTCTCCCATTCAGTGTCTAGCCAGACCCAACCCTGCACAACAGCTTGGTCATCGAGTGTTCATAGCAGCACAGTTGTGAGTACACAATAAAGGCAAACAAAAAGAAAAAAAAAACATCCTCATGTTCTCCTTCTCTACATCCATGAAGCTACGCTTCCTTTAGGTCTCTTTCCTGGTAGCTCCAACATAAGAATCTTTTTACCGAAATTACCACTTTTTCTCCTCTCAACGAGTCCAAACCATCTCCATACTTTCTTACATTTATCTCCAAATCATCTAACATGAGCTGTTTGTCTGAAGGATTCATTACTGATCCTAAAGCTCAATCTTTAGTCATGCTTAGGCTTCTCTACATGTTCCTAAGATTTTCTGCTTGACCACACTTACTCTGAGGAATCTAAGCATTTGGATTAAAGTTGCTAGAGTGGACCTAATGTTGAGAACCCCTTTACCACTCAAACAGAATGACAAATGTCCTCTGTTTGAGTTTAACAAACAAAAAAAGAGACATCCAGCTGCCATCTTTTGGGCAAGCTGTGTTTAGACAGGACTTTCATGTGCCACTTGCTATATTTAGAAAACCAATTTGCTCTTTCCCCATTTGCATAGATTTCAGGCATATTGCACACTGCAACTTTAGAGGATTGACTCAGCTAAGCCCTTCAGCTGTTGACACTTGGGGAACAATGAACTCACACCGCTAGATAACCACGCTGTGAGTGTATGTGTGCACATTTGGGTTTATCACCATGACATTAAGTCTTTAGTTCAGTGTGTCAAGTGAAATCTTGTTTAGATGTCATGTTTTCATGCAATTCAAGAGCAGATAAGAACTTATCTTAAAAATAAACAACCCACGAAAGGCCATTAAATGGGCTGTGCTTCTGTTTCAGAAACGGGTTTTTCCTCAGCTGATGTTGAATAAATAAACCAATTAGATGTGATACTTCATCAAAATCATCAGTGCACAGATTTACGTTTAGAAACCAGTTTGGAAATATAAAAAGGAGAAAGAAAGTTATTAAAGGTAACAAGATGATGCATTTTTTTTATTTGGAGATTACTGAAAATTGTAGATATTTGTCCATAATTCTCTGGGCTCCTACGCAGATTGAGAATCCTAATTTAAAGATGTGTTTGTCAAAAAGTAAAGAATACCCATGAATGTTTACTTTTGATACTTTTAACAGTTACGCTGGACCAAGACAATGAAAACTCAAAGGATCTGCACCAGAAAAAAAATCTGCTGTTACACTGGACCATCACCCTCATGTCTCTGAAATGATATTGCAAAAAAACATCTCATGAAAATAAACACGTTTTTGGATTAGCTATACAAAAGTAGGAAAATGTTGCATAGCTTTGAAATATGTAATAAAGACAGCAGCTTTAACTCATCAAATGATAGGGAATCTTGACTCATGAGAATTTCTCTAAAAGAAGACTTTTTTTTTTTTTTATTAATGTTTTTTTAATGCCAGATCTGACCAGGTCAGACTGCAGGCTACAGAGGAGTTTAGCAGGGAGGGTTTACTCCGAGGATGCTACACTGTAGTAACCTTCAAAGTAAATACAAAAAAAAAAGAGAACACATCAAACATAACTGAGATCAATTTCAATTGTGATATTCTGTTCTGCATGGCAAACACTATGCTACATCACTTTTTACTGCATATTCTAACCAGGATCTGTTTTGAAACCATGAAATTGAGAAACTGCATGGCGCCGCGCTTGGCTGCACTTGCCTCGCTGATGCTGAAGTAGTTTCAGTATTTCATTACTGCTTGTGCATTTCATGCTCATGTTTTTTTTTTTTTCATCTTTTTTTAAGACAAGTTCTAATGTGCATTTTTGGCAATTTTAGGGTATAATAGTAACAATACAACTGAAACAATACAGAAGCAACCTGTCCTGAGGGGGCCTGGTTCGGGGATGAGTCTGACTAAAGTACAGTTTTTCCGAGAGTCAGCAGTTGAAGGAATTGAACCGCGGCTAACAACTGCTGGATGAGGACCTTTTGAAGAAACAAAGTAAAAAAAACGTAAAAAATAACACGCTTGCTCTAGGTACTTTACACAGTTTATTTCCACCATCAGACTGCATGATCAAATTTATTTTTCAACACCAATTTTCTTAATATTTTTCTCTTTTTTTGCTAACAGACAAAATATGTTTTTATACTAGTCATGTTTTTTTTCTGTCAACATGATTACCATATTCTTTTATGATCTTATCACCAAAAGGACTACAGAGTTCACATTTTAGGCTATACCATAAAAATTTACAGTTCTGAAAAGTACAAGGCCTGAGGCTGTAAAACCAGTTTCCTTTTTTTTTCTTCAGGTTTTCAGATGTCTTCAACCACCAGAGGACGGTGAGACATGAGTGGTCTGTTTTTTTAATAGAAATGTTTCATCAATTAGTTCCAGGCACAATGAGATTTCATATCTTCCTGCTTGTAAATGGCACCTCCTGGAAAACAAACAGCAGAGGCAATATCCTGTTTCGTTAAACACAGACGTTTATGAGCTTTACTAAAACAACAATCATAAGATAATTGTCATTGCTCCATGGAAGCAAGCTGGGATGATTTCAGGGATGAAAATGCCTTGTATTAAGGCATCAATGTGCATGTTTTGAGTATTGGAGCAGTAATTCCACCAAAATCTTGTTTTGTTTTTTGCAGTTTTATAGTATAAAGGAATTAAAGTTCCTCTCGTAAGAATAACTTTCATAGCTTACATCTGAACCTTTCAGTTTCAATAACAGGAAGCAAAAAATGTTTCAGTATAAGCTTGGATTTTTGTCATAGTTAAGAATTTTGCTTAACTTTTTTGCAGAATGTTCAAAATCTGAACCTTCGTGAGTATTTGTTTCAGTGCCATCAGACTATTTCAGCCTCACTGACCAAAATTCCTTAAATGCACACTAGCTGTAATATGAAATTGTCATAGTGATATCTAAAATTAAATACTATTTTTTAAAAAAGCATCCCGTCAACTCAGTTAGTTCAGTTTTTTTCAGAAAAAAAACTTGAAATATTAGATTTACTTTCTTAAGCTTTCCAGTCACAGTCACCATATCCCTCATGTTTTGTCTTATGGATGACTTATTACTGAAGATACAAATGTACAATATTGAGAAATCAGAAAGCCTGTTTACATGTCAGAAAACTCTGGATGACAAGGCGCACTGTTTTTAAGCTAACTTTATAGTGTTGATGATACAGAAAGTCAATATTTCAATTTCAAATTAATTTAAACAAGTCGTTTCATCCACAAAAAAAAAAAAAAAAAAACTACTTTTCAGAAATCCTGACTTTATGTAGTGTAAGTTAGAATATAAAAATTCTGTCTGCAACACATAGTGGCAATAAAATTGGTACAGGGGTATTCACTAATTTCTTCTGTTTTCATGACAATTAATTCTTGACAGTTTTCTGAATATAATTGCGTGATGCTTTTTATTCAGGAACTTTTTACTAAGGTAAATGGTGAATTCTTGTATAGCACTTTTCTACCTTCCTTGAAGGCCCTAAGGGCCTTACTGTCACAGTCCCATTCACCCACACATTTACACACTGATGGTGGCTCCACTGCTGACTCCACTGGCGCCAACCTTTCACCAAAGGCAATATGGGGTTCAGTGTTTTGCCCAAGGACACTTTGACAAATAGGCGGGCAAGGCGGGAATTGAATCTGCAATCGTCCAATCAGAGTTTGATTGCCCTACCACTGCACCATGGCAACCTACTAATCATTCAGGGCGATCTGAGTGAATGGAGGATCGATAAATAAATGCTACCTTACAAACTAACTAGAGCTTGTTTACTCTTTCTGAAAATATTTGCGTGAATAGGACATGCAGAAAAAGTCTATGAAAATGTTTTACAGTATGCAGTTTCATAGCCAGTATTTCAGTTGATAGAAATGCGTCTATCTGTCGATCGATCCATCCATATACCCCTCCCCTTTTCTTTACCTGCTTTATGCCTTTTGGGGTCGCGGGACTGCCAGAGCCTAAGTTGACTACTATAAAATGTACCCTGGACAGGTCGCCAGCTTGTCGTAGGGCGTTAACAGCAATGTAAACAATGTTACAATCAGCTGGTAAGAAATGTATTTTTTGTTTTTTTTTTCAGAATTTTTCCAGAAAAATAAAAACAGAGATAGTTATGTTGCTGCCTTGCATGTTGACATATAAGTCAAACACTTTTTTTTTTCTCTCCAATTCAAACAGATCATTTCCTGTGCACATATGGCTTACATTTACCTCCAGAGTAAAAAAGCCAAAAGGACCACCTTTTCTTCCCTGTTCATCCTTTTTTCATCAAATATAGTGCAAAAGGACCAGACAAGTCCATCCCCTTGTTTTCTGTCCTCAGATCATTGTTCAAAAGCACTTTTGAACATGGTGCCTCCATCTTGCTATATATGGTACAATGGCTATTTTAAGGTGACTGTTGCTAACGTAAGCAATGTGTCAGCTGTATTGTCCTTTCTGGGCTCTTTAATGAGAGCTTTAGATCTCATTAGGAAGAAAAACAATTGGGGTTTGTGAGTCATTTGGGTGCGTGGTGTAAAACATTGGATGAATATGAAAATTGTTCCTATAAATAGACTTTACTTGGTTTGTGTGAAACTTTATTTACGCCTCCCCGATTAATCTCATTTCTGCATCTCCCAAAAGGGCCTTCCCAGTGATTCTTATTCTCTGTCGCATTTTCTATTTTTGTTTTCTATCACCGTTTCTTTTCCTCCCCCATTTGTCTTTTCATTGGTTTGACCGTAGCCCCACTTTTTCTTGACTTACCATTAGTTTCATGCTTCTGATATACATGTCATTTTAAATGTTCAAAGTCAGAATGCTGGGAAAGAGCCATGAATAAATCGTGGTTCTGTTTCTGTGCTGCATCCTGGCAATTTTCATCAAACTGTATGTGTGTTTGCTTTTCATCAGCCTGGGTGTGTAGAGGTCAGCAGTCCATCATACCATAACCTATGATCAAATCATCTTGTCTTATATGGATTCAATACAGATAAGTCAATGACAGAGAGGAAGAGGCCAACGCGGGAGGGCAAGGAGAGTAAACAGAGAGCTGGAGCGACGGTGAAGAAAAAAAATCAGTAAATCAGACTGAAAATTGGCTCTCGCTTCTGATGTTCTTGGTGGCTGCACATATATTTTACTGGGCAAAGTTCAGAATTGGCTGCTGCTAAGAAATTTACAACGAACAATGATCTTTCCTAAATATATTGTTTTTAAATAGATAAATGTGTCAATGGGCCAATTATCGGGATTGGTTTAAAGTAAAGAAGGGTTGAAGGTAAATTAATTTATGAAAACATAGATGACTTCATTTAACCAATTTTAGGATGAATAAATTATGCGTTTGGTTTATAAGATTGAAATAATATACAGGACGAGATTTGATCATTGCCAAAAAAAGTTCTGCTTTTGTTACGGATTGGACTCATGAGCAGCTAAAAATGATTTGATTGTCAATCAGCTGTGAGGTTTTTTTCTGTCATACTTTTATTTTACTCTGTGGCTCATTTTAGTTGCAGCTGGCGTTTTGCCTCTGCAGGTAAACCTTTGGCGTTTTTCTGTGGTTGCCAGCTTTTCTGTTCTTTCTATTATTTCCTCTCAGTTTACTGTTCTTGTTCTCCTCTGTCGTGATCTGCCCTCTGTCAGTAAACCTTTCTTTCCGATAATTCTCAACAATATTGAACCACAAGCTGTGCTTTTTTCCTTCAAAAATCTAATCTTACAGAGTCACACATTGGATCTTCAAATGTGTTTTTTTTTTTTTTCCCATTAAAAGTAAAAGACAACAGTTGATGCACTACAGCCTGCTATGCATTTTTCTCTTCTTTTTTACTGGATCTACTGATTGTAAATCGTAGCATTTTTTAGAATATAAAAACTGCAAATAGCATTAATTTAATGAATCCAACTGATGTTTTCCTCACTGGAGGAGCTGCTAAAAGGCTAATGTGGCTGCAGCTTAGCACCATATCTGTATGAAAACTGAACTCTATTGAATATTCATAATTAAAGGGAATCAATAACTAGAAAGAAATGCACTTATTAAGAGTCTTTTCAAGCAAGTTTTTGACACAGCAATGCACCAGAATATTGCAGCTATATTTCATTTTCTTCGACTGGGCTTCTGAAAAAGGCATTGGCACATTCAAATCAGTAGCAGTAAAAAAAAGTCACTTTCTCAAGTATAAATTTTAAGCCTCTCCATCCCTTTTACTGGACGGACCTAAGCACCTCAAAGAATTTATGTGACCAAAGCTGTTACTGTAGGGAGGAATACAAATTATACTGTACACAGAGGAGATAGATGAAAAGTGCAACCTGCTGATATAAAAATGGCTACTTCTGTCCCAGCCCCATTAATGCTACCCTTGAGTTCACTTTAATACTGAGACCAACAATGAATCACGACCACACTCTGGCTTGGAAACACGTACGCACACATCTGTGAGGTTATGACCGGATCAATCTGTCAGCTGGACCACGACAATGGTTTTTTTGGAAAAGGATAAGGAGGTAAAAAATTCCAATGAAGGATAAAACGTGTGTTTCAAAGTCTCAGTATACATTCAAATTGACCCATACACCTCGTTTCCACTGAGTGGTACAGTTTATAATATTCCAGGCAATTTGGGTCAATTTAGCATTTCCACCTAAAGCTGGACCGTCACGGCGCATGCGGGAAGTAGACCGATTGCATAGCCAAGCTATCAACAGAAACAATGGAGGACATCCAGCAGCTAACTTTTTTCTCTGTTTGGCTTTTGGTACTTCATACATACAAAGCATTCATTTGAGAGAAGACTACAGGCGATGAAGAGGAATACAGTCAAAAAGAGGAGAAAACGTTTTACTTGGATCTTGAGTGAAGAAAAGAGATGATTTGTTGCTTTCTTTTGTCATAATGACCTTTCGCCAATCATCGAGTTTCATCGTGTGACGACAGCAGCTTCACCCTAACCGTTCTGTTCCATTTTTCTACCTACAACAATTGGGTCGCAAAAATGCTGCTGTTCGGTAGGGTTTAATGGGTCAATTTTATAATGGAAACGCTCAAAATACCAGACCCTACTGTAGTGTTTAGTGGAAATGAGGCTTTAGTCACAACTGCCAACTGTAGAAAAAGACTGTCTTGGGTCAAAATGGAAAAACCTCCATGGGCTGCAAGTGGCAAGCGGCTATGTAAGTAGTCTGCACAAAACAACAAGGTCATAGATCACTCAGTGAGTCTATAGAGCAGAAATGTTCATGCTAGTTTTTGTACGTGCATGCTGCAGATGACAGATATTAGTGAACACTTAACTTACTTTACCCTAATGAAAAGTTCACAATGAACTGACCACACACATAGTAATAGTCTGTTCCATTTTCACAACGTCCCTTGAGGTCTCAGCTGAACTGCAAGATGCACTTTCACTCCCCTTGGCAGCTGCTTGCCCCTTACGACCCTCCACAGGCCTGGAAAACCCAACAACCTGCAACACCCATATAGGTGCATGTGACTAAAGCTACAAAATAGAACATGCAGTGCAGGCCTGATCATGTTTGTGTTTCCTACAGCAGAAGTTGGAGGACCATTTTTCTTTTTTCAAAACCAATCAAAGTCCTCAGTACCTGGCTGCACCTGCACCCTGCATGTGGATGAGAGTTGTGGTTTTAAAAGCTCAGGTAGAGAAGCATAAGAGTGAGTGTGTGTGTGTGTCATTTTTTGTATATTTGTGTTTCCCCTACTTCATTTCATGATTACAGACTGCCCTCATCACAGAGGATGAATGCAATAGAAGTAAATTCCCGTTTCATAAAAGCAAACAAAAAAATGAATCCTCAAAAGAACTTTGAAGTTAAGAGGTGTTTTCATTTCTTTTTGTATTCTCACTTAAGTGAGATGCTGCACTGATGAGAAAAAGACGGTCTCTAAATTGGATCTGCCAATAGATTTTCAAGCACTATTTATGGCAGATTTCTCATAAATTGTCATAATTTGTCAAGGCTGTTCAATAGCTAAATTGTAATGCTTTTTAAGATAATGTTTGTAATCAAATTACAAAAATAATTTCTTCACATGGTTTTTATACGGCAAGCATTAAGAATTGTTTTCCTTCAACTTAAGCATTTTAAAATTACATTCACAACTGCATGGGGAATTTTGTCCATGATCATTTAGTCTTTGTAAAATATTTTCAAACATTTAGCCGCTATGAAGATTTCTAGATGGGTGTAAAGACTTTCTAAATCATACCTGCTTTGAACAAAACAAATAATCACTATTGAATTACAGTGAATACTGAAGTAGTCTAATTAGGTAAATAAATGACTATTATAGGAATCATGGCAAAGCCATTTTTTAGTACAGAAGTCGTCATTTGTGGAAGAACTTACCAGAGGATCAGAGTGTTTTGGCATTTGTGAACATTTTTAAATGAAAATTTTAACAATTATCTTTTTAACACCATCCATCCATCTTCTTCCGCTCGTGCGGGACAGGGTCACGGGGTCAACAGTCTAAGCAAAGATGCTCAGATTTCCTTCGCCGCGGCCACTTCCTCCATCTCTTCTGGGAGGACCCCAAGATGTTCCCAGGCCAGCCGTGAGGCGTAGTCTCTCCGGTGTGTACTGGGTCTTTCCCAGGGCCTCCGCCCAGTGGGAAATGTCCGGAACACCTCTCCTGGGAGGCATCTTGACTGCATCTGACTAACTGTTTATTACTTGGCAAATTGTTGTTTAAAATTTAACTCATAAAACATTGTGGTTAATCGTGATTAATTACAACCCAAAAGTGTGATTAATCCGATTATTTTTTTCATCAATTGACTGCTCCATTAAAGATATAAAACTAGCCAATCAGATGTTTTAATAAAAGTGGTTGGTCACGCATTAAATATTCAACACTTTTAATTAACAATTTTCGCATAGCCTACTTTTAAATGGCAGGGATGAGAACTTACAAGAAGCTCACTCCTGATTGGCGAGAGAAATGTTGACTTTACCTACTCAGACCAAGCAACGCTTACTGATTTACTGATGTCATTTGGCTCTAACATGCAGACATCCGTATGACAAAAAAATGGGGAGTGAGTTGACCTAATTTCGTTGGAGAAGGAAGTCGGTCATTTTCCATGGGTGATGTCACATTCAGTCAATGAACAAAAGCAACACCAACATGGCCACACATAGTTTGGTTTCAGGAGTGGAGCATGAAATTAGATCAAACTACAAAAAGCTGCAAAACTTAAACAATTCTCAGACTTTAATTTTGCCTGAAAACTCTATAAAATATAAAAATCCCAAACTTTAAACTGATATGCAATTACCTATTCTAAAACATGTAAGAAGCCTCAGAAAACTAAAATGTCTTTGTGGCCTTTTACCTGAGATGTGTTGGGATGCAGTTTCCATACCAACTAGCAATCTTCAAAACAGGCATGCAATTCATGCTGGTATCTTCCACTATCTTTTTCTGTCATTTTGCCTGTGATAGCCTCTCTTAAAATAGCTCCAAAGAATTGCACACCTTTACCAACTGCAGTGTGCCACTCTGGTCTTGCTGCATGCTTTTCATGCTCACCTGCCACAATACACCTGATTCAAACATTATTATCATGCTTCCGCAGAATCTTTGAGAAGAGTTGTTGGACTAATTTAGATGTGCCAGAGCAGAAAGACACATAGCTGGTGTCTGGTACCACATGACACCATTCACCAGTTATTTGGGCACAAATTTCAAGCAGTCAATCTCCAAGTTGCTGTCAGGTTCCAAAAAAGCTTTCAGACATGCATCTTTTGTTGGGTCAAAGAAATGACAGTGACACCTCTTCACATGTCTTTGCTTGACTACTTAATTGGTTTGACAGTCATAATGATTTAGCTTTTTCTAGTGTCTCAATAGTCTGCTTAGTGCAGCACCCTGTGCTGCTGCACTGAATGCTGATAATCCTCTTTAATGTGCACAGGGCCTTTTTGAAATTCAGATGGGTTTCCAAATTCAGGCAGCAGGTTAAGATTCATGCAGTTATTTTTATTCCCCCTGTCATGTTGAAGCCAGCCTCGCCTGCTTGATTTTCTGTGAGGAATGTTAACATTCCTAAAGAGCCGAGGGACAACGACACAGAAAAGTGCTACACTTGAAGTTTGATCCTTGAAATTATTGATGAAGGTATTATGTATTTATATGCTGAATTTTTCTGTGGTAGTACAGGACAATTTACTGATGTTTGCAGTTATCCTCAAAACTATTCAATTCAATTTTATTTATTTTACCCAAAATCACAACCATAGCCGTCTCAAAGGGCTTCACACTGGTATCTATGCCAAGAACATAAAGTAAGTCATAAAATATAACCAATAGCTGGTTGCTAAACTAAACAGAATAAGCTAAACTGACATCCCTGTCCTTAGACCCTCCTTCTCGGTGAGGAAAAACACATGAAAAAAACCCTTTCTTGGGGAAAAAAAAATAGGATTTCTCCCAAGGAAGTTCACATGAAGGAGGGATCCTCTCCCAGTACGGACAGGTGATGTGCTAGAACTGTTGAAGAATAATTTGCTTATCTAACTCTACAACTGCATGTTTGACTAACAACATGTTTAAATATCAACTACATGTTTAAATGTCAACTACATGTTTAAATAAACTACATGTTTAAATAAACTACGTTTGAATAGTGTAGCAGATGGGCTTCATCCAGATGAAACTGCGGAGCACCTGGGTGCAAGACAAGTCAGAGGCGAGGTCCAAAACCAAAACCAGGAACACAGACGATCCACCTGGAATCTCTCCGCTCCCCTGGAGGGGAGTGGGAAAGAGGGGCAACATATGAACCGCACTGCACCGAACAGAGGCATGATGAACTACATAAAATATAGTACTGGGTAAATGATAAAGACCAGAGGAGAACAGGAGATGAGAAGTAACATGAGCTGGGAGCCAATTCCATAAAACAGGGGCTTGGTGGCTATAGGCTCTACCTCCAACTGTGTTTTTAGAAATTCTAGGAATCATTGGCAGTCCTGCATTTTATGAGCAAAGTGTCTGTTTGGTTGGCAAGGCACTACGAGATCTTTAATATATAATGGGGCCATACCATTCAAGCCCTAATAGGTTAGCAGGAGGATTTTAAACTTTATTCTAGATTCGACTGGGAGCCAGTGATATGAAGCTAACACAGGAGTAATATGTTAATGATCCCATACAGTTTTTATGACTACGGAGTAAAGTAGTTCAAATTGAGGTTTTTTAAAAAATTAACATATATTGTGAGTTAAACTAAAACTGGGGTACTTCTTAAAGAACAGTGAACCAGCAAATATTCATTGAGCAAAAAGCAAAATTCAGTAATGACTGTCCTTCAGAGAAATAACAGAAGAATCTTAATCTCTCTAAGATATTTTTGGCAGATTTTTGCCGTAAGCTAAAACATTCCTTACATTACATTCTGGTCATGGGGGAAAAAAAATAACAGAAGAGAAAAATAAATCCAATTTAAAAGGTACTGACAGAAAAAAAAAATAATGAGTTTGCCGCATAAACATCCAGAGGTCAAAAAGATGCTTAGAAATAAAAAAAATAAATAAAAAGAGAGCAGCCCTGACCTGTTTAGATTATGGTGACAGCATTTAAAAGCACAAAATGCAAAAAAGGCAGACTTCATTCAGTTTGTGTTAATTCTTTGTGGCTGTGGCTACACCAATTGTATAATTGAGTTTAACAGATTAAAATGGTAATGCTTTCTATGTCAAATTATTAAAAATATTTGTATCTGCAGGGTTTGATTCTAGCAAAGAAAAAAGGTGTCAGAAGTTAAAACCATTCAGTGAGACAAACCTCATAGAGGTTGGTGGCACTTCCTGAATCTTGGATCCGCTCTGGTTCAGAGTTTTAAAAACCTTTTAGACCCTAAGAGATCAGCAATAAATATAGAAATATGATTACTCAGCATGTATGAAATATAAATAAACTGTGATATATCTGTAAATATTTATGAATATTAAGATGAAGTGTGTGAGGATGTATTTGGGTGTGTTGAGGATTAATATTTATTAATTCATTCATGCATTCATTTTCCAATCCGCTGTATCCCTTTCGGGGTCACGGGGTTGCCAGAGCCTAAGCCGGCTACTCATGGGCGAAGGCAGGGTACACCCCTGGACTGGTCGCCAGTCTGTCGCAGGGGTGGACTAAGATTTATATTACACCAAATAAGTGTTTATACATGAGAATGTCTGTTTCCATATGTGTACAGTATGTGCATCTTTTAATGTGTTTGCTTGCATACGTAGTTATCTATGTCAGTATGTATATGCAAAACTAAATATGTACTCATTGCAGAGGAAATAGGACTAGAATAGATTGCATGAGTACTAGGTGTAGTAATAAATTTGGTTAGGGCATGGGATTGAGAAACTACAAGGCTTTTTTCCTTCTCAATCTCTTTCAGATAATAATTTTATTGGGGTTTTTTTTCTATTTTTATGTCCAAAATAAGTAATCAGTCAATAAAAACACATTGTTTCAACTGCAATAGAGGGTGAGAAAATGCTGATTCTGATTTTTTTCTGTTTGATTTTATTTCATAAAAATTACCACAAACATTTTGTAATAAAGTTAGGTAAATTCTGGAATTGACTCTGTAAATTTGTCTGACCTCGTTATTAAAACTTAAAATTTGAACCGATTTAGATGTGCAGGCTATTGAAGATGGCTTTTGAATTAAAGCTGTGCGTAACAGTTATGGACATAGACTAGTTCCATCAATTTCCCAAACCCTCTTAATCTGTTTCTCCACTGTTTGGCCAAGGCAAGGAACACTATGTCAGCATGCTATCTGCATTTCCTGAACCTCAGACTTTCAGACAGTAATGCTATTACTTGAAAAGGGTGTAACTAGGATATCCTGGTTGTCCTTAATCGTTCAACATTTATAATTCATGACAACATTTTAAGTAATGAGAAATTATTTCAACTATAAGTTTCAGAACACCCTAATGTTTCTAGTTCTTTATTCGATTGTTTTGCTGCTTTGAAATGGTTTAATTGTACAAATAAGCAACTAGATTAACAAAATCATATCCTGAAATTGATTCAGGCACCAAAACGTGTGTTATCTTGCTCAGTTGTTTTAGTTCTGGCAGAGTTTGGGTTTATGTTTTGGAGTGTCTTGGAGAATCAAACCCTTCAAGACCAATGACCAACAAGGGTCATACCAGAAGGAAGGAAGCTGCAAAATGCTGTGGTAGTTTGTTTGTTCAGTGCGCCTCTCAATTTGTAGAAATCACTAACTCTGGATCCAGAAATACAACCCAAAACATACAGTTGATGTTGCACACTCGAGAACTGTCATTCCACATGGAGAACCAAACATTTTTAATTTTGATTGGTCCAAAACACCTTCTTCCAGTTTTTGTTTCCCAGACAACACTCTTAGTCTTACTCTGATGTCTTAGCAATGGCTTAATTCGTGCAACTCGCCCAGTGAACCCTGCAGCTCAAAGACTTCTCTCCACAGTAAGAGCAGAGGATATCTTTCTAAGACCACAGTGAAGCTGTCTTTGGAGCGGTTGTCTCCTGAGATGCCCATCATGTAGATGTTGATTTTCAGAGACTTGTCCTCTGAGTCAGTTGTGACTTGGGGTCTGTCAGAATTTTCTTTGTGTCAGTTTCCTCCACTTTCTGAGCACCTTCTCATGCCAAAAGAAACTTTTTAGTTTGTTTTTTTTCACTTTGACTTTCTGTGTAATTTCTCTAAAAGAAAGTCCTACATTTTTCAACTTCAAAATGGTCAGTCTCTCCTCCATGGTTCATGGCTTTTTTCTTGCCATTTTTTAGACAACACTACTTTCAGCTGTACAATTCTGTTCAACTAAAGCTCATGAGGGTTTGGGGCCACAGTGTGTTCTAGTACTGCCTTTGTGAAGAATAAAAAGGTTGGAAGTCGAGAAAAGTTGGAACACCTGTGAGAATGACATTAAGGATTTGATTAACCTTTATTGAATACTAAATTGTGATTCCATTTCCTGTTCTTAAAAAAAGCCTTTTTATGTCATTCTAAAAATTTTATTTATTTTTTTTCTTTAGGTAACCTTAACTTTTTTTCTTTTTAACCGCTGAAAGTACTGATAGATAGATCAATCTTTATTGTCATTAATACTAGTACACTGAAATACAAAAAGTGCTCCCTGCAGGTCAATGCAACAACAATTTGTCAAAGTAAAACTTATGACTAAGAATAATAAATAATGCATGAAAATAAATAAAAAGTGCACACTTGGTCACAAAAAACATGAAATCTAAATTAAGTTGTTGCCAGCAAAAAGTACATTAGTTAGTAAAAACCAGGATATACAATGTGTTAAAATCTTTAATGCATGAAAAAATAATAACTTCATGTTGCCCCATTCCAAGCTGTTCATTGGACTGTACCATTTTGAACAAGAAACAATAATAAAAACAAATGGCGTGTTCCACAACTTTTCACTAGAAGTATACCAAAAATGTCATAAATTAAAGTTATATCTGATTTTTGTGTGTGTTTTAGTACCTCTTTAAGACAAACCCCAGTTGTTATTGGCACTCTATAAATAATTTGAATTGATTATAATTCTAAATTGAATAGGATCAAATTGTGCAAAATTCAAAATGCATAACCTACACAGTTTTACTGTAACATTTTAATTGAGTGATAAGTCTCAATTATGGGGTTGTAAAATGCTTGGGCGAGTGTAGATATAATGAGAACTAACTCTGCAGAGCAACTTTTAGATGGATTAGAGGGTCTGGCTTCAGTAGGTGAGGGGAAGTGCATATTGATCCAGGTCATGTGTGGCATCAGCGAGAGAGATGGATAACATTTTTTCTCAGTGACACTTTTTCCTGCAGAGGAGATGCAACGCCATCGGGAGCACTTATTGACTGCGTTTGATGCATGAACAGTTGGGCAGATTTGTTCTGCAACTGTCCCCAGAGGAGGAGTGTCACTGACACACTAGCAATGATTTCATCTTCCTTGATAACCCGGCAAAGAGAGGATGACCCGCGGAGGGCAAAAAGAGACAGAGATCCATGAAAAAATGTGTCAAACGCACACTCACATACACTATTTCATTTATTAATTCTCGTGCTTTCAGTCTGCTGCAAAGCCACTCCTGAGATCCAACAATCAATACAGTTCTATTTTAGTGACATGAGTAGTAATTATTAAAGGTTAGTTTTAAATGATAAGCTCCCATCAGGTACGTTCTCCCTCATGTTGTTCTTGACATTTACAAATGTTTTACCGTTGGTCTCATTTGATTTTTTTTGGCATGACTTTTTAAGAATGTGACATTTGCTGTGACCTCTTGTTATACAGAATAGATTTAATAAAATAGTCTGACCTTATTATTTTTTTATGAAAGGCTAATCATTAAAGGGTTTAGTTAATTAAATTAAGACTAAATAGGCTTTCATTTTTCTTAATCCAGATGTTTAACTAATCAAATATGTCCAAATGCTTTTCTAATAGGCTGTATGACAATTGAAAAAGAAAAAAAGAAAAAAAAAAACATGGACTGTTTATCCTTGCTTTATCACTTGTTGAATTTGGACTCTTTAACGATAAACTATGGTTTTGTTTTGGTTTTTTAGTAACCCTAAAACTTCTTTTGGTAAGCTCACAGTAACATATTTTTCAACAACATTGGGGGAATAAAATCATTTTAAATGATTACTAGATCACCACCAGAAGCTAAAAAATGAATTTTATACTAAAATATTGTTAAAAAAATTTTATTTTTTTAATTTCTTCAGTACATTTTATTAATATAGTTTTAAACCTAAACCCTTAGACATCCGTTGATTCAAATATGTGTCAAACCACATCAGGTCAAAAATGACGGTAGTTTTGAATTTTGCAAAAATATGAATACATTTTTTTATCATTATAATTTGGCGTTTTTTTTTTTTTTTTAGCTGGAAATAATTTAAGGCATCAAGACCGCCTATTTTCTGTCCACAAGATGAAGCAAAAAAGTTTGTTTTAAAGAAGACTGCACAGTGATATTAAACATTTGGGCTATGTGAACAGAATTACTTTTTACTTTTTACAAAACAGCCCCAGACTAGCACACTAACACCTTATTTGACTATTGGATTCTTATTCTCAAATTTTGCCCAAGTTTTGTGACTGGATGTGCAACTCGGTAGCTTTTTGTCTTCTTGACATAGATGTTGTTTTTATTCTTTTGTCATTAGTTGTACTCCTTGAAACTCTCTTACAGATGCTTCTGTTGTTTTTTGAAGTGAAATAAAACTTTCTAAACTTAACTGAGGCAGATGAGTTTGTAGTTCTGCATATTTTCCTCTTAGAACAGTTATTGTTGGGATTGTTTAGGTTAGTTTGTTTGAACAAACCTGGCAGTAATCAGATGAGAGAGAACATATTGATTTAAACAAAACTTTCAAAGAGAGGATAAATGAAGATCAGTCATTATTTACTTGACAGTGAGACACTTGATCCAATTTCTTTGGCAAACTTAGCCATTTAAAAAGTCACAATGTCACAAATGTCACAAATGTAGGGAAATATTTGAATAAATATTGGTGGATTACATTTTTTTTTCTCCCTCCCAATGTGACATGAAACTTTTCAAATGAAGACTTTCATCAGACTTAAAGCCATGCAAAGCCACATTGTTGATAGCTCACACACCGCTCGTCCTTCCAGCTGTCAGTGGCTCTATACAGACGACGTTTATCAGAGTTCACAGCACGAGCCAGGAAATTGAGTCTCTTTTCCATTTGATGCACAGTGGAGACTTTCTAAAGCACTTATTAAAGCATCTAAATAATCTTTTTGTTCTCTCAGGGAATTCACCAAGAATACCGCTAACCTCAGTCACTTCACCTCCAATAATTTAAGGCAGAAAAGCAGATGAGTGATGGGTGGATAGAAAAATAGAAGAAGTTTGGACAATCCTTTCACAGAAAATCGTTCTTTCTTCTTTTCCTCAAAGGTGTTCATCCAAATGAAATGTTGGTACCACTCTGAGGAAGACAAAAAAGTTTGTCTTTGTGAGATGTTGGTGCAAGAAAAGCATGTGCAGACTTCAGAAAGCAAAAGAAAATGTTGGACTTTTAACCATGGAGAGGGAAAATGATCTGACAGCAACAGTGTTACTTAAATTCTCCAAAGCGATGCTTTCACAATTTAAATTGTTCTATCAATTACACTGGATTAAAGTGTGGTGTCCTAATCAAGTGTTTCATGGAGTTCTCTCTAGTTGTGACAAAACAAATAGGCTTGCAGATTCTAGTAATAGTTCCTGCTTCATTTAAAGCAGGAGTGCCGTTTATTTCCCCCAATCTCTTTGTTGTTGAGATCGAATGACATCCATTGCTGCAAGAACTCCAGGAAGCCATCATTTTAACTTTGAGTAAGGTGTGCGGTGTGCACTGCAGGCTCTCCTTGACACTCCTGGCGGTATCGTGGCATTCAGCTGCAGAGTGTGCATTGAGGCATTGTTCAGTGCTTTGAAGAGAATTCCCATCAACAGTGACAGTGAAGGGCTGCATGGTGGCGCAGTGGTTAGCGCTCCTGCCTCACAGCAAGAAGGTTCCCGGTTCAAGCCCTGGCTGGGGGACCTTTCTGTGTGGAGTTTGTATGTTCTCCCCGTGCATGCGTGGGTTTTCTCCGGGGACTCCGGCTTCCTCCCACCGTCCAAAAACATGCTTCATAGGTTAATTGGTTACTCTAAATTGTCCCTAGGTGTGAATGTGAGTGTGTGATTGTGGCCCCTGCGACAGACTGGCGACCAGTCCAGGGGTGTACCCTGCCTTTCGCCCATGAGTAGCCAGGTTAGGCCCCGTGACCCCGAAAGGGATAAAGCGGATTGGAAAATGAATGAATGAGTGACAGTGAAATGATAAACTAGAGCAACTGTGAGAGGAAGAGAGGATCAGAGATTCTGCACATATCTGTTACGCAAAGATACGGTTATAACAAGCAGACTCTTTGAGGTTATTACTGCTAAAGGGTCTTCTAGGGGCTTTTTAGTCGTGTGTGTGATTCTTGTTTCATCTCTGCCTTTTATTGAGGAACATCAGGAGAGTCATGTGTCACCAATTAGAGATCATCTAAGGCTGTGTTCATGTGGTTTCAAGGCTCAATGCATTTTTATCATCTGCACGTAACTTGATTAAAACTACGGTCCACTTTATTTCAAGTAGACAAGTGAGATCAGGAAACCCCATCATTGTTATTTTTGAGAGTTGTCATGGAAACCAAGCAGAACAATTTATGAATAAAGAGGATGCAGTTGTATCAGTATCTTAGTGTCGCCTTCAGGAACTGTGTGTGCTAAACGTGATGCACACAGCACTTTTTAGATCACATCCTTCATTCAAAAATGTAATATTGCTTTCTCATCGTTCAAGGACGACATCCTGAAAGGGCTTCATGACAAACTTTTGCAACATGGAATTGAGGCCTTAGTTATAAGTGCTCATACGGGGGAGTGACCCTCACGGGTGTTGTGGGTTTTTGGGGTGTCTGGGCCCATGGAGGGTCATAAACAGGAACAGCTTCATCTTAGAGGGATTGTAGGTGTGTGTTGTCCTTCCCTTGAGGGTCTTGTGGCTACTTTAGGGGAACGTACAACTATGGTGCGCAAGTATAGTTGCATGCACTTCTGACAGAGGTGATGTTGTAGTGTGGGCTTTTATGCCACACTCTAGACATTAGTAAGGTATATGCACTGGCTCCTTACTGGCTGCATCTAAATGCTGCATGCACTGGGTTTAAAGATGACATGTAAGTGCCCGTAGGATGCACACCCAAATTACATTCCGACTGCCTGATTTCCTTAACAGTCAGGTTGCACACAAGAAGAGCCCACTTTTCAAATGAATAGCATTAATGGGGCCCCTTGTGAAATGCTGCAAGCCTGAAGAAAAAAGGAGCTTGGCCATTTGTGACACAGTCTCACTGAAAGGTCTGTGACGTTGAAATTTTGTGCAGGCTAACTGTGGTTTGCCCATTTTTCACCCAGAGACAGGGCAGTTGTGAACAGGGTAGGTGTGGTAGTGCAGAAAGGTAACAGTGAAGGAACGCTTTAAGTTAGTCTGCAATCAAAAAATGACAATCGTTGGAATGGTTTAAAAAAAAGAGAAATAAAACTAAGCAGAGGAATAGATGAAAACAACTAAAAAAAGAATTAGCATTTGCTCTTAGTTGGAAAAGCAAAAGGATAGCAATGCTAAGTGGCTGAGACTTTTTAAAGGTCAAATCAAATTGTTTCTAAATGCAAATGTTCATATTGAGATGAAGAATTTGGGGGACAAAATAATGATTTAGCAGCACCAGCTTTCCTGCAGTATAACTCATTGTGTCATTTGTGACAAATTATATTTATGTGAAAGCTTGACTTTTGAAAGTCACCTAGAAACTTCATGAAGCATTCTCAAATAAATCAATGAATAAAGTATTTTTTACATAGTAACATGTTAATAATCTCAGAAGGGAAGTCTACCTTGACAAAGTAATAAAGAAAAAGCCTTGGGCTTTAAAATGATCAAACAGAAGATATTAAAATAGGCGTAACTATTTTTTTTTTAAATTATTATTACTATTACATTTTAAAGGTTAGGAAGAAAATGTGCTCAATAAAGCTCACATTTCATGTAAGTAGATGAGTAGAACTTTGCAAATGATAATTTTAGAAAGCCATCTTCATAGAAAGACGTTTCTGACGTAACCTAAGAAGCCATGATAATCCTCCTTTTACAGGTATTAACGTAGAGCCATAGTCTGCTCTAATATGTGAACTTTGATATTCAATAATTTCATCTTGAGAGGAATAAGTTGTCATGATCTTAAGATCCACTTTACTGCTTTGTTCCTACAGATAGCAGTATAAGCTGGTGATGCAAACTGTGAATTTTACTTGATATTTCATGTGACTGAGGTTACCTAGCAACTACAGCACAACACAATATTTTTGACAGCTGATTTTACCTTGGAGGTCAATCCCAAATGACTAGTAAATTGGTGACAAAAATGTATGTGATGATCTCATTACAACTCTCATCTATTCGTTATTGTTTCCTTAAAGAGGAACACTGAAAAAAGCAACACTGCTCGCTGAACGAACAGCTTTAATAGCTGCATTACTTTATCTGGGACATTCTGTCTGCTCTCAAAAGGGGCAATGTCAAAAAAACCAAACACATAAAGAAAATTTTCTGCGTGTAAGTAACATTTCAATGACTGATTTTAGACTATGACACAATTGATCATTTTTGTCATAACTAAAGTGGCAGAAAGACTTCGCTTTTCATTTTTAAAGAAAACAAAATTGAGATTTAAAAAAAAGAATCATCATCTAATCAACAATCCCGGAAGTAGCACGAGACATACATTTTATACTATGTCGTTCTCCTTTCGGCATATCCCCTCAGGGCTCGCCACAGCAAAATAACTTTCACCGATTCACATATCCTCTAAGAACCAAGGACAAAAAGTGTCTTACAATTTCTGTTTGTGTGATTTCCTATCTGTTTGGGTCTGAAAAACACCTTACACTTTCTTTTTTTTTTTAATATATACATTTTTTTATTTCACAGCATGTCCATTATAGAGAACAATAGGACGATATCTCTGTGAAAATGGAACTGAATTTAGAAAAAAAAAAACAATAAAATTCTATATTACTCTCCCAAAACTTGTTTCCTCCAAGGACACAATATATGTAATAATACATTACAAAGTATTGTACATTGTAATGTTACTTTAATTTAATTGCTTTTGTCAGTAATGGAGAGATGTAGTTAATTACAATTCAAATTTCAGTAATCAAATTACAATTACCAGACTACAGAAACCCTCACTACTTTATTATTCACATTCTGGTGCAGTGAAATCATCAGTGACTAATAAAACAAATTAACTTGCGTAAAATCTTGGCTCTAACACTATCTCTTGGTTAAATAAAACAAAACGGATACTAATAATACAAAAAATACAGTTAGTGATGCATGTGCATTCATGCAGTGTTAGAGATTGGCCAAAGTAAGATGGAGAGCGTAAATATGGACGTGGACGAATTTGTAGGGGCATTATGTAACTGGAGATTTTCAAATTATTCATATTTTGTTGAAAGCAAAGGCGTTACTTCCTGTTAAGTCTTTGAATGTACTCTACTTTAAATTCTTTTAAATGATTTTTACAAAAATTATTTTTTTTACCACAGATAATCATTGATGTCACATAAAGCCCAGTTCAGTTGGGTTAAATAAAAAAAAAAAACGGAACTGAAAAGATTCCTAATTCCTTCAAATTAATATGTTTTTCTTCTTTTTTGAATCAGTGAGAATCAGATGTAGTAACTGTTATATGCTATGCTGGCATCTAATATATGCTAAGAAAAGAAAAAAAGTTACTGTTACTGGGTTTAAAAAAATGCATATTTCTGCTTTTTAAACCTCAATGTTTCACGTATGAGGTTCCCATTAAAATGTTTTAGGCAGTTCATCCATTGTCCAATTTTGTGTTTTCATCTCATTGCAGAATTCTTCGATATCAATGTCAAACTGATTGTTTTTGTAGCCTTTTTCTATTAATCTCTTATTGTGCATGTTTTGATTTTCAAAGCAAAAACAACACAATAGATTGATAATATTTCTTTTAATCCTGTGGCTGTCAGTCTCAGTTTTCTTCGATTTGTGGTGAAACTTGTGTTTTACAATTCAAATGTAAAGTAGAAAGGTTTCCAGAACCATTGATGAATGAAAAATGAGAACTGTATTTGTGTTCAGGAATAACTTGATTTATTTAATGTGAATAACTAGAATTGTTATAGTTGCTTAAATTTGGAGGAAAGGTTTCGACTTTGACCAATAATCTGTTTGAGACAGGCAGTCAGATAAACACGGATTCATGAAATAATGTCCTGTTTTACACTTCAAGAATCTATCTTTTACAATTCAAGTTGAAAATGGCCTCCATTTTAAAATTCTCCTGTCATGCGTAATGTATCTTCATCTTTATCTGTAAAATCAGTGTACCTGTCATGGCCTTAACACCAGCGTATGCCCAGATCTATTCTGTTCATTTTGTCATCTGCGCCATTCCTTTACAGAGCCAAGCTGTCCAGTTAAATCTACATGATATCTTGTCTGAATGTGATAAAAACTGGGGTTTCTAACCTGTTCTAACCTAACCTGACAGTCATTTCCTGTCCTGTGTGTTAGGGAGTCTGACCTGCTGTTGGGGTGTGCATTTTTCGTGATTCTCAATTTTCAATTAAATTCAATAAAGATGAATTTATTGTGAACTAAACACAGTGATTCTCAAAAGAGGAGTTTAGAAGCAGAATCCAGATCAGCTATGAGACGACCTGCTTTGAGAAGAGAAGCACACTACCCACTAATAAGCATTCACAGCTCCATCTGCGAGCTGCTGGGCTTTGGGAATATTCTGCTCCTAACTCGCCTCCGTCATCTGGTTCTGTTTTAATCACTACTTGGGGTAAAATCAAAGGGCTTTGTAATGTGTCTATACAGGAATCTGGAATTGTACGCATACGTTCCCCTCTTTTCTGTTTTAAAAAATCTCTTCACCCTTTGGTTAGCTAAAGTCAACTTGTAGCTTTTTCATTCATTCATTCATTTTCCAAGCCGCTTTATCCCTTTCGGGCTCACGAGGTTGCCGGAGCCTAACCCGGCTACTCATGGGCGAAGGCAGGGTACACCGCTGGACTGGTCGCCAGTCTGTCGCAGGGGCCACAATCACACACCCATACACACTCACATTCACACCTAGGGACAATTTAGAGTAACCAATTAACCTATGAAGCATGTTTTTGGACGGTGGGAGGAAGCCGGAGTACCCGGAGAAAACCCACGCATGCACGGAGAGAACATGCAAACTCCACACAGAAAGGTCCCCCAGCCAGGACTTGAACCGGGAACCTTCTTGCTGTGAGGCAGGAGCGCTAACCACTGCGCCACCGTGCAGCCCTTGTAGCTTTTTATTTTTTGTTTTTGTTTTTTGTTTTTTTTTCTAAAAAAAAAAGCATCTCAAACTCTCCTGAAGCCAGAGAACGTTATTAGACTTTATAGCTCCAGCATTTTCCGCAACAGCCACCAAATATGTCAATAAAAATTAATGTGGCCAAAACAAACATTCAGCATTGATTCTAACTTGACGTTGCTGGAGCCTATCCCAACTGTTGTTAGGCGAAGACAGGGTACACTTTGGGTAGGTTACCAGTCAAATTCATCTCTTAATTACAAAAACTTAAGATACTTAAGTCCATTGTTAGGTATTTACATTTTCAATTAACACTTAAACCCCAGATATGTCATCAACTGTTACCATTCAACTCACCATGAATCAGCTGGCTCTGAGCTGGAGAAATGTGGCTTTTTATGTTGACTTTGAAACACATTAACTTAAATATAACATAAATATAACAAAGCAAAGCCACTTTTTTCTCCAACAGAACCAGCTGATTTACATTGATTGCATAAATAACTGTCGCATTTCAGCACAAAGCTGCTTTTCTAACCTTCAGAATCCGCAGGAGTTATGTTAAAATTGCGTAAAAAGTTGAAGAGTTACGGTAGTCAAAAGAATATCAACACTGGAGCTAAAGCTCTGGTGTTAAATACCCACTCCAACAAAAAATTGTGTTTTTAACATGTTAATGTGGCATTTTACTCATGATGGAGGACATTAATAAAGAAAATGTTCTCAAAATTGCATTTCTGAGCATTTATTTTATTCAAGTTGTTATGAAACGGGGACTGACCAAAAAAAAATTGAGTTGTAAAAAACTTGTAAGCATGATGTACAATGTACTACAGCAGCTCACAAGCTTAACTTCACTCCATAATAGATCAATGTACTGTGTGTCTTCGTTCGAGCTGGTATCTGGCTCAAAACTGTACAGCTGGATAGCTCCAATATCGTTCGCCATTTTTGTAGCACGGGTAATATTAAGCTGGGGATGTGAGGGGCTGTTAGCTAGGGGGAGAGCGCGTAAACAGAAGGAGGACAGGGGCAAGGTTGCACCACACCAACTGTCCCACTTACAACTTAGATGCAAAACTTCAAATTAATTACTGCCGCTCTGCAGAAACTGTCCTAGAAAAACTTTTTTTTATATTGTTTTTGGCTAAAAACAACAATCATAATTAAAACACTACATGGAACACTTTTACAACAGATAAAAAGATGAGCGGAGTGGAACTTTAAAGGACCAAAATCTCAATCAAAATACAACTTAGCACTTTTTTTCTGGTATGAATCACTTAGGTTCATTAAAAAAAATGAATAAATAACCAAAAGCCTCTTGTTTCTTTGAAGTCCTGTTACACCATCATACAGGTTTTACTTTTAGGCCATCATCATCTGGCAACAGAGGATGCTGTGGTTGAGACTGGGAGACTGACACTTAGCCTGACCACCACTTACTCTCATGCTGTTCTGTTTGCCTTTTTTTGAATCCACCAGTGCACCTCCTTCTGCGCTGCATAACACACCAGCTCAGTTTGGGGACATCTTTCCCCTGACACCCACTGCTAAAGCCTCACTCTTCAAACCGAGTGAGGAGGGCCTGAACAAGACAAACTGCACGAACACTTTCATTTTAGAGTGACTTTAGATTCTTTTACAGATAAAGGCCACTTTGTAGTCACGTTTTGGACAATGCTGAATATACCGACAGAAATTGTTTACGTAAAAAAATGTGTGAAGATTCTTTAATCTTTATCCAGTTTCTTTAGGCTCTCTCTTTGCATTCATGTTCATCATACACAACAATAAATAATCTTATGATTCAAATATGCATTTGAGTAACTCCTTTTAGGAGCATAACTTGTCGTAAGTTTCCTAAAATCAGCTTGGTCTTTAAAACTTAACAGCCAGAACTTGGTGTAATGGTGCTCAGGCAGTTCTGACATTTGATGAAAAAAAAAATAAAATTATGAGGATCTTCTTTTGTACATGTACTTTCAGGCTGCGTTAACAGTTCTGGCCTTCCAGCATCAAGCTTTATCTGACAGTGAGAGCAGAGCCCTGCGATGTCAGGGGAGAAAACAGGAAGTTAATGATCAGCATTTTGCTCTGTCATGTTAACTTCAGAGGAGAAAATCCCCCTTAAGGACCACTTTGTAGCATTCTGGAAGCTGATGTCTTGGACATTAATCTTTCAGTAAGGCAAAAGTAACTTTCTTTTAATTCTAATCCCAATACATTCTACAAAATCCTTGTCTCCAAGAAGGGAACTGTCCCACAAAAGCAATCTTAGGCAAACAGCAAATCTTGTCCTTGTTCCAGTGTGCAAGTGTAATTTTTGAGTCTTAAGCAGCGAATGAACATTAAAAGACAAAGTTATGCACACTGTGGGATCTTGCTTGAAAAAGTTTGGACTCGCAGAAGATGCTTTGATGTATCTTCTTTAATCTAATGCAAGGGCTTCAAGCGATTCCCTTTGCGTAGTAGCACTGGTGCCCTGAAATAACAGTCAAACTCTGTTTAAAAAGTGCACCTGGGAAGACTGGACACTGATCCATCAACCATACGATTTTTCACTCCACTGACCTGTTCATGCCTCTCATCTCATTTTGATTGAACATTTCTTTCGATAACATCGTTTTTTGTTTTTTTTTACTTCTGTTTTTTATTTGCAAATTTTTTAAGGGAAGCAGAAACTAGACAGGCAAGCAACTGAAAACATCATATTTACTATCTTTCAGAGTGGAGCGAGTAGCTCATGGCCCATCCAGCGTATTTTCTTCATCCCAAATATAATTTTCTTTTCCAAAGTTTTTTTTTTTTCCATCTGCTCCTGATTTACAACAATTTGAATGATTGCAATTTTGAGCGCATTTTTTTTTTAAAATGTGTCCTCCATTATGATGAAAAATGCTGCAGAACATGACAAAAACAAAAAAAAATAACAACTGTCATCTAAGGGAGCCTTTTAACAAGTTTCATTTAGATTCAAATTATTTTATTGCAAATCAAATTGCATCAATTCTGCTCAACTACCAGGTAACTTTTTAAAATAGTTATCCTAAAAACTAAAATCAAGATGGAGAAATATGAATATTTTTCATGATTACAGTCTGTGTTAATCACCTTTAAAACTCCTGTGTTTTTTGTAATTGTAAATAGGCTACCAGTATACTCATTTCAATAAGAGCAACATAAAATTACTGCTTTTAGAGTTAAAAATAACAAAAGCTGCATCTTTGCAACCTGAAAAACTAGAGAGTTATGCATCTTCATCAGGTGAAAACAGAACATATGGCACCATTTCTAACTTAATTATGATTTTTAATTGAAAATTGTCTAGGAGAGAAATATCACAGAATTAAAAGGCAACCATGAGGGTGCTGAAAAGCTTCAGAAGAAACACTATTAAATTCAAAGGACCACTATAGGCCAAACATTGATAATGAAGAAGTTGAAGGAAATTATTGCTTAATTAAATGTAACAAAAAACACTTATAGCTCATGCAAAGTAGATGTAAACATATTTTTGTTCAATTAAACCAAAGTCACAACATAGATTTCCTTAGTGATGTTGGCGGAAATAATCGTCTGTATGTGCAAATGTAAAGAGCAGTTTACAAGCTCTTTTTTTATATCTCCAAAGCAATTCTCATCCAGGCCTAAAAGTTGTATATAATCTCAGATTTAGGTTGATTCCAGAGAGAAAAAAAACGTTATGCTATTAAGTCTTTTCTTTTTTCAAATTTAGCATATTTATTTGCACATTAATATTTAGCTATTTGATACGCCTTTGTAGACTTTATATTTGTTCCTTTTCTGAAACTTTAAAAAGGTTTTAAATTATAGCGTTAACTAAACTGAGAATCTTTAATGGGACCAAGCATTACTGACTGAAAATGTGAAGTGTTATTCCTTAAAACTTCTGCAAGCAGCGTTGTCATGGTGATGTCTCCAAATAATTTACCACCCATACATCACAGTCAGTGTCGGTAACATAACCACGGTTCAATCTCCCATCACTGTTATGCAGAGCTCAAGCATATATCCCAAATTGTAAAAAGTATCAGAAACTAAATATCTTATTTTCCCATTTCTTATGAGGTTTGCACTTCATTTATAGGTGTTTTGAACTAGACTCCAATTCTACAGTTACAGTTTTATCCCTCTACTACCAAATCCTTCTGGTATCCCAGTTGTGCTCTATTTTCTTGTGTAAAATACTCTATGACTAACTTTACATGCAGTCTTGTTTCTAAAACCATAAAATGTCATTATTAAACTCTAAGTTTAAAGATGTGTTTTTAGTTTTGCCTAAACAAAAACCCAAGCAGTAACAAGGATTTTTTTTTTGTTCTTCTGAATAAAAAATTCTTATAAGATCTCCCAAATGTTCTCGTGTCCAACAATCTCAACCTTGCTAGTGTAAAAATATGCAAAGCTTTTGTTTTGTTTTGAGCAACACAGTAACTCGCAAAACCCCCAAACCACCCAACATTATCTTAGTGACATTTACAAGACTTGCATCAACCTTGTATAAAAATGAGTAAAGCTCCATTTAAAAACCAGTGAAGGGCAAAGCTGAACTCTTCATGAGTCAAATCCCATATGACAATGTTCTATGAGGTCCAGAAGACTCTGTAAAAACATCCATAGATTCTTATTGACTGTATTGTGTCATATTTGTTCTAGATGCTCATCTCTAGCTGTAATCAAATGTGTTTTCTTGTCATCTGCAACATTCTGAAGTCAGCAAACTAATAGTGAAAAGTCATAATTAGAAACACTCTTTTCTATTTGCTCCTCTTTTTTGTCTGAAATGTTTTTCAGACAAATGGTATAAAACTATAAAAACTAAAATAAAAAAGTATCAAAAGGACAAAAACTTTTGACCTCTTTAATTTGCAAGGTCTTTTTGTTTAGAAAATCTAGAAAATGCCATATAGTTTAGGTTTCATTTCAAAAGCAAATCCCTTAAACTAAATGTGTTAGAAATTAAAATAAAATCAAATTCCCTCACTACTAAAGACCACAATGCATAGCGTTTTACAGATTTGTCATTTGAAAAATTGTATTTAAATTTACTTTTTATAAATCATCCAAATTTCAACATCAGAACACAGTGGATTCAGAAAAAGTCTTGTAAAATGTTAATTCACATTATTAGGTTGTTACTTCGACAAATGGCTGACATTACATTTGCCGTTTAAAAAAAACAAGTAGCGATCGTGTGTCCACATTACATTAACATCCAGGGCACTGGATAGTCCTGCACTTTGTTCTCTTTGAAGGGAGTAGTGAGGATATTCAGACATATTTGTTGCTGGAAAAATTGCAGTTTTTGTTTTAAGCCGCAAAAAATAGCATGAAACTAAGGACAACAACTTCCAACAATACCATAAGACTTTTCTTACACTTTTATGGAGAAGATAAACCAGGGCATTGTGAGGAACTCTTAATAAATGTTATCTCTAGAAAGCTTTTTTTTAATTTTATTACTCTCCTTTTGTTCTTCAGCATGTTTTAGGTTTTTCCTCAGCTTTTTTTTTCTACCCATTTCTGAATTGCTCATAATCTATCATCACCTGCAGTGTTTTTACAAACCACTTCCAGTATTTTTATTGATCTTATTCAGCACCTTGCTGCATATTACAGTCTGTCTACCATGCATTCATTCTGTCCATCCATCAAGTCAGACCTCACTAACACACAGGACTTATGCTTCATTTCCTCTCTTTTTTTTTTTTATTTTTTTTTATTCAGACACCTTTATGGTTCTCTGTCAATCTTAACAAATGGAATTCCATATGAGCGGAAAAGGTTATAGCATTTTACTGGCTTGTCATGAAGAAAGGCCACATAAAGATGGATTTATTGTTGCATACCTGGTAAAATATGATTTTTGAGCATTGGCTTTATGGGAGACTTTCCATCTACATGGGTTTGTAACATTTATTTATTTTTTTTTTTTACATTCAGCATATGTGAAACCCCCACAAAATTCAAAATTATCCTTTATATTCTTTTAATTCATTTATTTATGTATAATATTTACTTTTTCCTGTCTGACTGAATAATTTACGTTTATTTTACCTAATGATCTTACAGACTTTTAACAAAAACTGGCAAAACTTGCCATCCAATGCAATTAGATAATGTCCATGGAAGTCATTTTTGTTTTGTAGATGAGATTACACATTTATTTTTTTTTTGCCTTGCAGGTGAATTACAAATCTTTAGTTCAGAATGACAGATAGGATTTTGCTTTTAAAACACCACCAGTTTCTTTTGTCCTAATATTTGTCCACACTCGGCAAACACGACAAAACAAAAACGTTCTTCTCTCACAACCTAGTTTTACCACACCCTATTTAACCATTATTGAGCACGTGGATGTCATGTCTTTAGATCTCATTTTGTTACGATATAATTATTTTCTAAATAGACTGCATGAGAAATAGACTGGAATTATTTACTCTTTGCATTTTAATGCAACAATTTTCTGTTTTTGCTTGTTGGTAACCTAAAAACTTTTTTTTTTTTAAATTGCATGTGAAACAGCTGGTCACGAAAAATTTCAGAACATTCGAGTGCTTTATGTTATGCATTAACAATCATTCGTCAGTTGCTGTTTGGTAATCTGTCCAATGGCTAATGTAAGCTGTCTGTCCAATGAAATATGTCTCCAATCCTGTTAATATCAACTGAGAAGTGCTGAGGGCACCACAACGGTTATGACCTTTTAACACTCCTCTTTGTTAAACGACCGATCTTCTGTGACAGACCATTAAGAGACGGACAGAGAAGGGTGAGTTAGACAGGACAAGACACAGAACAAAAACACCAAATAAAAACAAGAAATGTAGGAAATAAGGATTACCAGTAAGTATATTTTTTGCAGTATCCCTTTGTGTGTACATAAACATGTTGGACTTCTATTTTCAGTATTTCCAGCTAACATTTATAAAGTCCTAAAGCCAGTTTTTCCGGACCACATTTCAGTAAAATTTGTTTTGTTTACTTGCCGTCATTTTTCGGCAATCTTGAAAGTTTGAAAACACCAGCAGTTGTGAAAAAAAAAAAAAAAAAAAAAAACTACCATTAATCATTAGAAGTTAAAAATTACTATAACTGCAAAAGTCCTGATGGCCTTGACAGGGTGGTTGTGATTTTTTTTGTCACATGACAACAGAATGAAAGATTTAATGAAAGACCGAAAGCAAAAACATGACAATCTAGACGGTGAAACATGAGGAAACACAGGAAGATCTGGCACTGAGCAACCAGAAATCACATCAGTAAAATAATTCAAGTTGTGGCTAACTCTCAACTGAACTGGTTGTGCCTGAAAACAGAACATGACCTGAGCACGAAATATGACCAACTGTACAAAACAGAAGGATTAAATAGGAGCTAAAACTGGATAATTGCTAACAGACAACAATAAAGTATTTGACTTTCTGCTTAAATGTACCTTCCTTTTTCAGAAGTGCCCACCATGCCTGAAAAACTCAAAACTATTTTCATTGGAAGAAGTCAACCAGCATTCCTCATTTTATTGCCTTAAGTACGAACCTAATATTTTCATTTTCATCTTTTGATCCATTCTCAAAGCATTCCCAGTGATCTTTTAGTTGTGAATTTGATTTTTTTTTTGCCAAAATCAATAAAGCCTGTGTTGTTTTGTAGGACATAGTTTGGGCAGCGCGGAAGTAGTTATTTTGAAATTTGCCTCGGAGTTGTGGTCAAAAGTAAGCCTCTGCTGATTTCCCATCATCCCTTTGTTTGCATTCACTCCCGCTAGCTTACAGCCCCTTACAACCCCAAGTTAACATTATGGGTGCAAATAAAATGGCGAACAATATCAGGGCTAACCAGCTGAAAGTGGATGCATCAGAACTGGAGCAGAGCAGGGAGACTTTGGCCCGACATTTCACATGCTGCGTCACCAAATGGAACTTTTCAAGCTAAATGTTTTCATCTGCACCTGCTTCATCCCGATTTGAATAAAGAAATACTTAGAATAGCAGTTTTAATCCTAAATCCTTTTATATACTGTTTGCTCTCTATTATGAGAAAAATGTTCAAGAACATGTGCAAAACACTAAAAAAATGCAATTTTCATCAGATTGGGTCTTCAAAAACATGTGGAATGGCACTCTGGTAAAACAAACTTAGATGCTTAAAGATTGTTTACCTGTTTTATGTTTTTGGGTTTTATTTATGTATTTATTTTTGTACAAGTCAAGATTATAGAGATGATTTCAAAAGGAAATATGTATTAAGTTGTGATTTCAAATGCTGCAACTTCAAGCAAAAAAATGAAGTTTGCATCTTCCTTGTGTTGAACGTTGAGTACAAAATCTAAATATAATAACGGCTTAGACCAATCTATTGGATGGGAACAACAAATATGCGCGTGGAGTATGTCCCAACAGATCCTTACATAATTTTCTGTTCAGATTGGCCAGGTGCTGACTGAGGTAATGGTAAACAAAACACAGGTGTGACAATCAGCAAAGCAGAAACTGGTGTGACTGAAGAAATCTGATCAAACACAGAGCAGAATCCACCGGAGACAAGTTCTGTGAAACAAACGAGAAAGTAAATGAAGCCAAGGGCAGGAAAAAAAACATCAAATTAGACGAGAAAACTAACACCAAGCAAAGAACGGCAGTAAATGTGAAGTGAATGTATTACAAAATACATACATTTAAGGAACCAAATGAAATGTTAATCTTATAAATGAAAGCACTTCAATGTCAAAAGGTTTCGAGTAAAGGGGGTTCACACTCAAAGAGCCACAAAGGGCTTGAATCAATAAAGGGGGAAAGGCAGAAATTGGAGATGGGGAATAGACAGAAAGAAGTTAGTGACCAAAGGGCAACAAAAAGAATGAACTTAAAAAAAAACAAGAGCCAATACAAAAGAGGTGACAGGGGAGAACAGAACGGAGGAGACTGATGCTGGCATCATGGATTACGCACCGAGCACAGCTGTATTCTCCTGTTTTTCACGTTCACAGATTCACAGGAAAACAGGGTGAATGAGTGTTTGAACAGGCAGAGATGAGATGCAGTGAAGTTCAAACAAAAACTTCTCTAGTGGAATAAAACTTCAAGGAAACTGAATTCTTCAAGTCCAAATAGACAAAAAGTGGAATTATTCTGCAGCGTTTGGTCTGTTGCAATAAACACGCAAGCTTGGATACAAACATTTTTTTTTTTTCTTTGATGTTCGTCATTGACTCTGATTTCTTTAGTGCACTCAGGCTAAAACTAATAAAAAAGTTTAAAAAAAACACCAAAAAACATCCCTTTCAGACAACGACCTTCTGTCACATGTTGCACACTGTTCTTTGGCAACTTGGTTATGTAATTTTGACTTGTCTCTTAAGATTCACAGTCATCCAAGTCACGTTATCACAGGATTCTGTTCTTCAAGACACCTAATCTTTAAAGGTTGATCTTAAAGTGGTTCCACTGCTCATCCAAGAAGCTTCTTAAGCTTCAGTCACATCCAGCCTTATGGGGGTTGACCTGCATGGATGCTGCGTGTATTTGGGCTGTCCAGGCCAAATGTAATTTTGTTTGGTTTACAGAATTTTCTTTCTGTGTTGCAACTCCAATGCTGTGCACAAATGACAAATAAAGAATCTGACTTTGGAGGGTCGTAGAGAGAGAAGTGGCTGCAGCTTAAGGGGAGCGCAAGTCTGTCTTGAAGAGCCTTGTGCGGCCACCTCCAGGGGCATCAAGAGAATGGAATGTACCCTTGTCATGCATGTGGTAACTGTATTGTGAAGAATTTGTAAGGCACAAGTAAGTTTCATGCACTCATGACATACACGTGATGCTGTTGCACTGTGACCTTACACCACACCTTGTAGTCATTAGTAAAGTGCAATTACTGTCTCCTTACTGGCGCACAAATGCTGCAGGCATGGGGTTAAAAAAATGACAAATCTGTAGCCTGCGTTTCACCTATCGCCTGCAGCATGCCCATATTAAAAAAAAGTGGATGAACTTCGTCGTTCTACGGACAGATTTACCCATTTTCACCCACAGACAGCTTGCATCCACCTGTAAGGGCAGTTGTGACCAAGGCTTTCAGTTCTAACTGCTAATGAGAATTCTAGTGTTTTATGTGCCAGTTCCCTCAGAGGAAAAGTGAAAAGGTTAAATAATGTCAGGCTGGCTGATGCAAACAATCTATTCCTCCTGTATTCCCACTATGGAAGCCACATACATGGTGAGGACAAAACTGGAACGAGACCCAACCCAGCTTGAAAGAACCAAGCAAACAGGTGACCACATTTGCGGTGTGTTGGACATCTGCCCAAACTCCACCTGTTTCCAATTTCAAGGGAAATTGGAAAAGAAAAAACACACAGCTGTGCAATGGGATCACCACTGTCCCCCATAGTGGAAAAGCTGTGCAATGAAAAATCCACCTCCCTCAGGAACTGCTGGACAGCTGGACTTTGGCTTAAACCAAGAAAAGCAAAACTTGCAGGACTGAGCCCAGGAAAAAAGAGGAATGATAGAGAAACAGCATAGTCCCCCTTATGCTTATGTCAAGCACAGAGATCTTCAATGCACATGACATTTGAAACCCAGCATTGCATTGAGACATATACTGATCCACCCACAGGACAAATGGTGCTCTTTGTTTTCCAGTAGTCAGTCAGTCGTGCTCTGATCTGCACATCCAGTTAACCGACCCACTCTGGCACCAAAGGATGCCAAGCCGCTTGCAGCTTGAAACCATCATTTTGGTTAGAAAATATTGTATTGGCTATTTGCATTTTACAGGTAGAACCTAAAGAAAAGCTTAAAATGGGCATTTAAACAATTTAAACTTCTAATATTTGCCCTACAGAAAGAAGAAAAATGCAAGCTTTTCAGCTGTGAGACAATAAATGACAATCCAACGTAGACGCACCCTGGGCCAAACAAGTTTTAAACCTTTAAGCACTGGACATTATTCTGACTACCATAACACTTTAACTGTTAATGCAATTAGCGTTATTCCAGTGGACTCTTATGCAAAGAAAAGTAGCTTTGAGCAAGCTGCTTTTCTGTCAGAATCAGTGGATTCACATTGCTTTCGTAAACCAAGGATCTGCAACCTGAGGCTCCTGAGCCACATGTGGTTCTTTTATCCCTCCAATTAGGCTCTTTGAATTAAATATACACAATTTGAGTAAATAATGACTTAGTAGTTTAGGTTAATTTATTTTAGTTAGCCAAAGTTCTGACATTTATGTTTAGATTTTGAAAATCAGAGAACAGAAAAATTATGCGAAAAAGTTGAATCTGTAGTCCATTCTCCCATGTATCCATCTGGAATATAGAAAATGCCATGTTTTACTTTTAGACGTTGGCTTTTCTTTTTTTGGCATTTTAATTCAGTTAAATCTGCTGGAGAAAGAGGATCTTATTTGACACAGGATAGATCATAAAACAGGTGTAAAAACAAATTTAAATGTATTTTTCTAAACATAAAGTGGGATTTTATCGATTTAATTTCTAACTAACTATTGGTTGTTTTAGCTGCAGTCTTTCAAAGAACATCCAGATTTGCCTTTCTGATACCATCTTAAGTATCTGATACAGACTTGGAGGTAAATCAAACAGAAAGGTAATCTGATAAAAAACATGTTGTTGGACTTGTTCTAAGGAATCCATAGAAGTGTAATTTGTTCAGCACGGCCAATAGCCATCACAGCACTAAGACTGATTTACCTGATGTCCTGCTGATGAGGCTCCAGAGTCACACAGGGTGTTGGGTTTCTAGGGTTTTGTAGAGAATAAAGGAATGTAAAAGACTATTGGAGGATACACTTCTTCTAAAACAGGGTTTGTGGTCTAAAACCTAAAATTGTACATTAGCCAAAGTATTACAAATGTTCAAAGGGTGTCCCTTCAAAAACCTTTGTAAAATTTCAGGTCCTTACGTGATTTTTTTTGGTATAAATAACATTTTCCCTGAGACAGGTAATTTAGGGTGATTGCTCTAAAAACTGGGTAAAACAGTTCAAGTTCTGGCATAGGATTAAAAAAAATAAAAAAATCCGCTTCACAGATGGTAAAACTGGAAAGCATTGCCGGCATTGTCAGGATCCTGGCCCTGTTGTGTGTTTGTGTGGGTGTGCACACATGCGCTTTTTCTTTTCCTCCAGGTTGGTCTCATGTGGCTGATGCACCTGTTCCCTGTTGCATTAAAGACCAGCCTTCTATCCACCCACCAACTCTTCAGCATCATTTCTTGGTGGTTTGTACCAGACCATCTTACAGTCTGGCTGTCTCCATTTCCTCAAAGCTTTTGGATTTTTGTTTTCCTTTTTCCAAGGAATTTCAGTTTTCTTTTTGCAACACAACAGCCTTCTTGCTCAGATGTTAAGTACTGTGACATTTGCTTTCATTGTTTTCTTTTTTTATTACCATTTTATTGGTATACTTGGGCTGTCATCCTGAACTGCTTATTTCAAATGAACTGTGCAGTGGCCGAGAGCTGCTGCCCTTCATTTGTGCATCTTTTTTTGTTGTAATTACAAGAAAATCCTCATTAGGGGAAAGTAAATGACTGTCTATAACCTTACAGTTTATTTATTTATTTATTAGGGACCATTTACATTGATAAAACATTAATACATTTACATCCGTGACTATTTTAAGTCACGGATGTAAATGGACCAGATTATAGCAACAGTGCTACTTTGCATCTAGTCCCTTGGCAGGTACATAGAGTCAAACACCTCACAAGACAGTGGTATAGTAAAAAGTTAAGTTTAGTAAATACAGTCACAATAGAAGAATATCACAAGTGGAAAAATAAATAGTTAAAATTAACATAAAATCCCAAGAAAAACGTATCACAGGACATTGCAACAATAAGAGCCTATGATGACATGAATAGTTCGTCTTCAACAAACGCTTAAGGAGAATTTTGAATATTTGTAAGGTTGGACATTCTCTTACAGGCAGTGGAAGACTGTTCCAGATTTTACCGGCCCTTACAGAGCGTTTTGTCCAAATGCAGTTTTCTTGTGCGGACCCTCACAGTCCCCTCTAAAGGAGGCTCTGGTTCATAGGGTTCACTCCCACCAAACACAACTCATGCGTCAATGTCAATGGCTTAGATGCGAATTGAGCGGCCAGCACTTGAACTTCATGATGTTTTTCTTATTTTCATTGAGACAATAATAAAAAAAGGTCTCCTCGTTTTATTCTTGTTTTTATTTTTGCCCTCTTGGGTTAATGAGTGGCATTAAGCATTTGAACTCAGTCAGAGAGACACGGAAACACTGCAGAATCGGCCGTCAATCAGACACAGGCGCACCGCAGACTGACCAGTGTAAATCCGTTTTAAGAGCTGTTTAACTTGTTGTTTAATTTAGTCTTTCAATTTGTGAAATCTGTATTTCCTAATGATCCTGATAGCTGTGATGCAGGCTTAAACTCCAGAATTCATGCAAAATGATTATTTTCAGGTGTGCTACCGGCTGCTGAGCCTTGCTGGTGACATTACTTTGCTAAAATAGAGAAACAGAGCAGAGTTGGATCATTTATTACTCTGGAAACTTCAGCATCTCTTAGCAGTTTGACCCAAGCACCCTTGATGCAGTGATGAACTGTCACCATTCAAATAAGTGGCTTTATTTAATCCCATGGCATTACATCAAAACTGTTTCATAATCCTTTTTCACATGTTCTTCCACTTTGAAGATTAAGCAGTTGGAATCTGACCCATTTAACTGCGATCCATTGCTGGTCCACAGCTGTAATCACATTTCCAACCACTCCTAAACTTGATTAAAACTGATTTGAGACTCCATATGGTGTAAAGAAAATCATAATGCTATGAATGCTTGTAATTAAATCAGACACAACGAACCCCTCACTTAGTGATAAGGATTTATCAACCGTGAAGACATTATCAATATCCAGCTCGTATCGAATGAACAAAATCGGTCATTTGAATGCAGCACCTGCATGTGAGCATGTGAGACTGTTTGTTCCTCACCCATGAGTGCGAGTGTGGGAGGGGCCAGGTCCCTTTAAGCATCATTAAAGCCAGTTAATAGCCATGTTTTGTTGACAGGCAAAAGTGCTGTTCATTGTGGCGGAAAGGACGGTCTTTGCTATCAATCTTTTCCATCGCTCGCTCTATAATCTCCTCCAGTCATCTTTCATTCATCCATCTGAGTCTAGACGCTCGTTTGCAGAGAAAGTGCAGAAATGAGACAACAGATTCTCTGTCTATTTTTGTCTCTAATTAAGAGTCTTCTCACCTTTAAATCCTCTCATTAACATCGTTTACATCTTTTATCTCCTTTTTGACTTGTCCTAAATCCATTTACGTTTCCATGGATACAAGCCTTGGTTTGTTTAGGCCACTTTTGTTAAATTATTGAATGGGTCTTATTGAAAAAAATATATATCTACATATATAATACATCCGTATTTTTAAAATTGTATGTGCAGTTCCACAGTTCACAGCCCAGTTGGTCCGGACAAACACCCAACTTTTCAAGAGCTATATGGTCAGAAAGACATGACCTGTACTCTGAACTCACAGAGATGATGAAAACTCAATAGAGAGGTGGAGCAAAGCGCTTTTACACAAACCTCAAAAAAAAAAAAAAAAATGAACCAATAGAGAAAAAAAAGAGAAACAAAGCAGAGCCAAAATACAGAAGAGCCAGTATTAATCAGAAGAGGCACTCCAGCATGTGGTGGTGCTTATTTTCATTTTCTGTGATAGAGCCTAATGTGACAAGAGTACTTAGATGGCGCAATACACCTTTGTTCAAGCTTCTAGAGAAAGAGATATGGTGACTCATGACAGGACCAAATGGGGAAAAAAAAATCAACCATTTATTTGTGCAAACAACACCTCATTGTTTAGGGCTCATCTGTTCCTGAAAGTAAGACTATTTTACTTGGTGTTTGACAGGTTGGGAAAGTTAGCGCTTTGAGCTTAGAAATTTGAACATAATCCATCTCGTGTTTTCTGATGATAAAAGGGTCTTTGTCCAGTGTTTGTCCACAAAAGGTTATATGGAAATACTTACAGAGTCACTGTTTCTGGTTTGAAATTGATTTTTTTCAACATATGGACAGCTGTTGGGCTTTTTTGTACCAAAAATAATCTATTTTCAGAGAGGCAAAAGTTTGTCAATATTATATTGACAGTCGAAAATGAGTCGGCACCAAATCAGCTCAGTCCAAATCATTGACCATAAATGAGTCACATGAGTGAGTGTGATGTCATCCACAAAAAATTATTACTTTTGGCTCCAACAAGATATGGGTCCATTTCTGTTGCCTTTTCCTATTTTTTTTGCCATATGAATGGCGCCATGTTGGACTGCCTGTTTGAACGCAAGAGGGGAGGGGCTCACTCAGTCCAGTTCTCATATACAGTCAATGGTAAAAGCCAAAGAGGTCATAAGTAATTCCACAAACTCACCTAAGCAGATTATTGGAAAACGTCATGTAAGAACAGCTAAAGGAACTTTTTTTTTCTTTAACCTTTCATATTTCAGACTGAGCTGTTTTAAGCATGACTTCCTCTTTCTCATAGTGTTCTTCTTCTGCACATCTTCTGGTTACTGATACATTTACCATATAGTTAGTCATCTCTACGAACAGATTCCCTGCTCTCCTCTTCCCATATTTCATCACAGGAGATGATAGAAAGAGTAAGGAGTGATGCTAGAAGACACAAGGTGGTGGTCAAAGCAGAAAAGCAGAAAGAACTGAAAGGGATCTCAGATATTTCAATAAAAAGTAAAGCTACGAACCTACAGAGAGCTAGCAGCTTCCAAATGATCTATACAGCATCATAATGCTTTAAAGCTGGCTCGAAGACACACACAAATATTTTGTGCACAACATATCATTTCTGGACAGCTGGTTGTCCGTCAAACACTAAGTGACAAACATATTTCAGCACATTGCCTCAAGGAGCTAGCATAAGCAAAATGATTGTGCGAGATTCTATTTCCTATCACACAAGGCTTTTTGACGGGTTCAGTTATTAATGCTAGCTATGAGAGCAACAGCAAACTGTTGAAGGCCTTTGATGAGATTTTTGTCCTGTCTGCTAAGACTAATCATTTTCACAGAAAACATGCTTCTTACAGCCTGAGTTGGAACATACAAACAGAAAAATCCACATTTTTATGGGTCATTGTGTATGGAAATGATGATCAGTCTCAGCAGTTGATTCTTTAATTGATTTTTTAATTGCTGAATTGGGAGATGCAAAAAAATATAATTTCACTTTTTTTCCAACATATCTCAAACTTCTTGCAAAACTAATATTTTCTAAAGGCAATTTTAGAAAACGGGGATATTAAAATTAAATCTTGTGTCTCAATTAAGTGAAAATTTTACTTAGAATGAGTTTACAAAATATCTTATGCTGAGATGAGATGAGGCTGTTTTTTTTATTAAATTGACCCAAGTTCATACGTAAAGGGTCTTTAAAGACCCAACATTTCCATTAAGGTTAGTTTTTAAAGACCCACTCCAATAAAAATTGTTTTTTCTAGTGTTTTTAACATGTTTATGGGACATTTTTCTCACGAATGAGGACATTTATTAAGAAAATTAAGCTAAATGTTGCACTTCTGAGTATTTCTTCTGTTCAAATTGTTTTAAATCAGGAGCAGATGAAAAAATGCTGTTTGAAAAAGATCAAATATTTGATGTAGAACAGGGGTATCCCGGTCCTCTTATGGTTTTTAAAGACCCGATGATCATTTTCTCCATTCTGATGTATTTACTAGCAGAAAAAATAGATCTATGTATATTTTCATATTCCTCATCCGAGCTGGCATCTGGCTCAAAGCTGTATGTCTGGATAGCGCCAAAATTGCTCACCATTTTTGTTGCACCACACACAGCGCAGGAACTGTCCCCACTTTTCTGCATGCAGAAGTTCACCACTCTACCTCTGCACCAGGGTAACCCCAAATTTCTACACGCATCATGGTCAGTCTTTAGCAGGGTATTTGATTTTTAACCAAAAAAAATGTTTTATGTCATTTTTAAATAAATGTAAAAAAAAAAAAAAAAAACGAAAAAACATGAATCCAGGGATAACTGCATTTTTTATAATCATAAAAAAATATGTATTGTTATTATTATTACTTTGGACATGAACTTTAAAAAGTAAAGATAGGACAAAAAGCACTAATATATGAAACTTTAAAAAAATTACAGGTATTTTTCCATTCTCAGATAAGATTCTGGAGTAGAAAACTAAATGATTTGATATTTATTATATTATAATATATTTTTTTTTTAAGTTTAAGTTAAAGATTCACAAATGAAGCTTTTCATGTATGATGCTAACATTGACTCAATTGGAAACCATAGGAGCAGCACATCTTCAGACATAATTTGAATTTTTTGATCATTTTTAGAGACCATTCTTACATTTTTTCCCATAATGATTCAGTTTTTACAGCATGTTAGTATTGTTGTACAATTTGTTAAAAAGTCATGACAAACATATTGAACCTACATTACATTACAATTTCGCTTACGGAGAACAAGAAAAGGCCTTATTGTAAATCACATCCATGGTAGTGAAATAGAAAAAGTTCCCCCTGTAAATTTCTGATCAAACACAGTAATGTGCAGTAATGCAAAAAAAAAAAAAAAAAAAGTTTTAAATAGTGCCACCCCCACACAAAAACTCCAGACCGAGGTCTCTCCTCGCCTGGAATAAAATGAGAACGTCAAGGTTTATTGAAGCCCGTTACGAGCAGACTTCACAAAAGTGAACCATGAATAAAAAGAAAAGTGTAATTTTGATGGCTGGTGAAGTCTTGGTCAGCAAAATGTTTGGCTTAAGGGAGAACAGAGGTGAGGCAGGATAAGGTTATGGAGGGAATTCTGCTTAGATGGAAGTTTCTAGCAGTGCTGATCATTTTTTAAAAAGTTGAGAGGTGATCGTACATTTTCCCAGGGCGAAAAGGTAATAGAAGCTGAATGAAATGGCGGCCGTGGTGCAGTGGAAAGGGCAGTCGACTTGTGATCGAAGGATTGCAGGTTTGATTCCCGCCTTGCCCGCCCATGTGTCGAAGTGTCCTTGGGCAAGACACTGAACCCCACATTGCCCCTGATGGAAGGTTGGCGCCAGTGTTCGGCAGCGGAGCCACCATCAGTGTGTGAATGTGTGTGTGAATGGGTGAATGGGTCTGTGATTGTAAAGCGCTTTGGGCCTTCAATAGGCTAGAAAAGCGCGATATAAGTAAACGCCATTTACCATGTTGCATGTGAATGTGTAAAAGGTTGAGTCATATAGGCAATATAAGAATATTTCTTCTTTTTTTTGTAAATGCACATTTTAATATACTTTATTAACATGTAAATCTCCTCCCATAATGCCCTGTATAGGAAGGATAACTTCTTTTTCTTTTTTTTTTTAAATTGAAGACTGAAATTTTACAGAAGATTTAAGCCCGTCTCTGCCCTGTAATTCTCTTTTCTCCTTTTGTTTTGACAATAAATAGAGAAAGAAGGTAGGTTGAGTTTTCAAAAGGAATTTGATTATGTGATCCTTGAACAAAAACATAGACATTTTTGAAAAAAGGATGTCACTTTTTAGCTTGAAATCTTTTTTACTTTTGTTTCTTTGTTCTGTAGAACAGGGAGGGAGATTATTAACATTATCGTGTTTGTTTTGCCTGCAAGGCAAAAACCCCAATCCCCATTTTGATATCCAAAAAAAGTTGCAAACATTCCCAATTTATTAACTTTCTTACTAGTTTCCACACTTTTAAATCTTGCATCTGTGTGTAAATTATTAAAATATTCTGTGTCCTTCTAAACTTAGAGGGAATCTTATCTTTTGAATGCCGTCGGTTTAGCCGCTCAGTCGAGGCAGGATGTCCCTCCCCGTCTTGTTCACCTTGAGTCAACAGAGCTTTTTTAATTACCAATTAATAATATAGTAACTTGAAAAGCTGTGGTGCTCCAGCTTTGTTTTTTCACTCGAAGTCTTTGTCCTCTGACACCCCTGCTCTTGAAATATTTTCTGTTTTCAGAAAAATCACTAAACAAAAAAAAAATTGTATTAAAACCTGGAACAAACGCAAAGGAGGTTAATTTATAATCTACATTATCTGACTAATTCTGTTTCTTATAACTTGTAATTTTTTACTGACACTATTTCAGATTAACACAAAGCTTTAAAGATTTCCTTTGGGATTTGGGAAAAGTAAATAATAAAACGATAACTAAAAAGATGAAGCAAAAGGCATTTTTTGAAGATCATATCTAGAAATTTTTTAAAGTTGGAAAAAATTTGTATTTTACAAATTACCTCTAACAGTAAGTCCTAAGGATTGTTGGCACTAGTTTCTCCTCTCATGTTATGGAAAGTTTACCAAGAGATATTCCTTAAAGCTGAAGAAATCTTCAGGGCAAGGACTAAAACCAGCACTTTTAAGAGGATTAACAGTCAAACTTTAAATTCTGTGGATCAGGCAGAAGAAGAAAAAACACTCAGTATAAGAGGGTGTTATTTAGACACTTCAGATGGTTATCTTGAGTAAATTGTGGATTCTCAGACTCTTTTATACAGTGAAAGTCATAGCTGTAAAGTTGGCAAACCTTAATTGTTTTGGGTTGATGTATTTTAGTGGTTTGAATTTGCTCTTTTACTTACCATATTTACCTTCACATAATTAATGTAGCCACGAGGGGACCCAAGCCAAGGTCTCACTGTTCTGTTCCCAAGCCCGAGTAAAGATAGATTGGCTGTGTCAGGAAGGGCAAACATGTGAATAGCAGAAATATTATTCACTATTTGTTTCATTCAAGTAAAATACAACCTAAAGGGCCTTTTGCAGTTAGGCAACTGCCTTGCTATGGGATATTCTTTTAATTTAGCAGTGTTTATAAAGCACCGAGTTGGAAGAGCTGACACATTTGCAGTCATTTTCATAAGATGTTTCCAGATTTGTATTTACCAAATCTTCAAGTGTGGAATAACCAGGATTCCTGAATGAAAAGGATTTCTAGCATGAAAAGTAGACCATTAGCTTTTGTAAACTGAACAATAAACCAGGATGTCTGTGTTCAGTCATCCAGACTTCTTCTATTAGATGATAAACAACACAAGTGTGAAAAACTTGGTTACACATTAGTTTAAACATTGTATCTCTGTCACATGTTATATTTTTTCAATATTTATTAAAAGGCTTGATTGATTTTTTTATAAAAACAAGTCACAAACGATGATTAGAGTGCTTCCACACATTTGCTGACAACACACCCAGTGAGTGAGTCTGGCCTCATTATGCCTTTCTATAATTAGCAATGGGCTGGAGAGGAAGCCATCAGCCTGTCTGTCACATTATCAGATGACTGAGCACCTGACAGTCACTATGATTTATCAGCCGGATATTACATTTCCATAAGCCCTCTCTGACTCTGTCTCTGCCTTTGTTTCTTTCTCTCACACTCCGCTGGACTGTGACTTGGTTTTTCCCCATTATGCTTAACTTTCTATTCGTCTGATCCAACATGATGAAGAAGAAAAGTCTGATTTTGTATGGAAATATCAAGAGGGGAATATCAGAGGACAGACTGCAGCTGATTGGGTTCAGATTCTCACTAAAGGGCACATTAATAGGGCAGATACTTACTGCGGAGACCTGTTCCAAATGAAGCTGCATCCTGCGGCGCGTTGCGCTTGCTTCCAGATTTTTTTTTTTTTTGGACAAGAGCTGAATAAAAGTAAGGTGCCAGATTAACTGGGTTCGAATACTTATTGTAGATTTCACGGCAATGTAGTCAATCAAGTAATAATAATCTCACTAATACCAACAGGTGTAAGTAAATCTATTTGCCAAATCATGAAATAAGCAATAACAAGGCCCCATTATTGCCACTATCATAAAACGCTGACTCTTTCTTTCCAGCAGTTCTGCATTGTGCACACAAAAAAGCAATAATGAAAAATGGTTGTGGAGAAAGGCTCCATTTTAACCCATTATTCTGTTTCTGTAGAGCCTTTTATTCCTTCAATTATGGGCGAAATGAGTCACTCCATTTAGATCGGAGTATTTGCTAATAAGTAAGTTTCTTTCCCAGAGATTCAGACTTATCCCTCCTTCTTTCTTATGCTGCAGCCCATAATAATCTCTGCAACCCTGAGGGCAGAGCCAACCTTCAGGCTTCATGATACAAGTTGCATGCTGATGTGAATGAACAGATGGAGCAGCAAGAGTTGCCTCTCCCTCTCAGTTTCCAGCCTGTGGAGTCCCCGTTTTCTCTCATGCATTTGGCAGAGAATCGGCTCAAGACTGACTGACAATTAAATGACAGCTAGCTCATGCATGAATCAGCCTGCCACTTTAACTGCTTCTGCATATAAAAGTGAATCACAATCATTAGAAATTGGCATGAAGGTAATATATTGAAAACAGAAATCATGCATAAAGGTAAAGCACCCTGCAATGGATTGGTGAACCGTCGAGGATGCCCTCACCCAAGAATTGGCTGGGATGGGCTCCAGCAACCCCCTTACCCCAAAATCAGACCAAGTGGGCTTACAATGAATCTTTGGATGTGTAACGTCATTTCTTGATCCCTTAAAAGAGCATTTTATATACACAATGCTCTTAATGACCTTAGGCATAAATCTTGGATGCATAAGTGGGGTCAAAAGTGATCCCATGGGTTGCTTTTCTTTAAAATCTTTGAAAATAAACCAAGTGTCTTCCCTCATAACCAGATACTCTCAGATCATTTTTGAATTACCTTTCAGTTTTTTCTAGAAAATGCTACAGCTCCAAAAAATTAATAACAGCTTAGAAGAACATTTTCTGACCATTCTGTGCCTGAATTAAACTCACAGTTCAACCATTACTCAGTGACTTGCTGAGCACTTCCTCTGAGACCAGCTCTCATAGTCTCAGTCCCAGTAAAAACAATCAGTTTGTTAATGATGCCATGCAGGCCCTGAGAAGAACAATTGATGCTGTTGCCCCTTTGAACTCTAAGCTTATAAGACAAAACCAAGTAGCACCGTGGTTTAACGCTGAACGCGCTCCCTTAAACAAGTAACAAGAAAGTTAGAAAGAAAATGGCGCCATTCCGGCTCAGAGCAGTCTTTGAATAACGGAAAATAATGCCTCTTAAATGATAAAAAATCTCTGTGTAAAGCAAGAACCCAATACTTTTCAACTTTAATATCAGAGAATGGAAGGAATCAAAGATTTCGTTTTAGTACTACAGCCAGGCTGACCAGCAGTCACAGATCAGTCGACCACAAATTCCTGCTACTATCAGCTCTGAAGATTTCCTTACATTTTTTGATAGTAAAATCTCAAAAATTTGACATAAGTGGAACAAAGTTATCCCTACCATCTGCCCAGAAGTACAGTAAAGTAAAGGTCCAACTACTTTACAGTACTGTAAAGTAGTTGGACCTTTACTTTACTGTACTTCTGAATTCCCTTGGTGTTAGAAACTATTGTTTTGTCTGCGATGGAATGAAGAACCCTCCAGGGTGAACCCCACTTTTGCCCAATGGTAGCTGGATAGGCTCAAGCAATCACAAATCCCTGACGAGGACAAAGCAGGTTTATTAAATAAACATGATTCGATTTCATAACATTTTGTTCAGCATATGTGTACTCAAAAGAAAAAAAAATCATTTTTTTAAAGTTGTTTTCACCAAATAGATGACATCATCAGGACAGCTATAATTACCACCCCCTAGTACAGAGGTCTCAAATCTTTTTGCCAAAAGTACCAGATTTGGTGAGGTGAAAATGTCTAAGGGGCCAGCCATTTTTCATTTTTCAATTGACATTTTAGAGCAAGAAATGTCACAGAAGGGTCGCATGACAGTGTAGCCAGCTTAAAACGTGATTTAGCCAGCCAAAATCAAAAAATTGTTCACAAAATTTTAGAAAATGTTGGGGGCCACATATGTATTTTATGAAAGGAGACTGCAGGTCAGTGGAAATTTGAACACAGGCAGAATTTTGCCCATAGGCCGGACTTTGGACACACCTGCCCCAAAAGAACTGCAGCTTAATATCAAGCTCAGTTTAAACTCTACAACTTCATTTTTTCTTTAAAGGGAAAAAACATATATTTTTCTCTTCCACTGTGTTTACCATGGCAGTTTTCATGTTTCCATTTCCCTCACATCTCACCAAGTCGATAATCTGAACCAGGCTGCAAATGAGACAACTTTGACAGCAGAATGTAGAAACATTTGGATTGATGACAAAAGGCTGTGAGGCACTGAAAGTCTTGTTATGCTGGCATTAGGGACTTTAAAGTTGGTGGGTAATTTAGTAAGGCAGCTGTGAGCCGCATATGTAAAGAGGGAGATAATCTTAGAGCTGAAATGGCTCTAATAAGAATTAGGAATCACTTTTTAGAAGGGGCAGACCAGAGTTGGTGACTCAGGCAGCGAGGCTTCAGCAGTTTGGGAGCAGGCATCGGAGTCACTAATGCCACCATTTATTAGATATTTTTACTCGCAAGTGCTATTTTTAAAATAGTCAAAAAGGTTAAACAACATCAAAACCACACCACATTACAAGGAGGGACATTTTCACAGTGTAGTACCAAGCCTGTTGAACTGTGATTTAATAGAAGGTACAAAAAAACTCACAGTTACAGAGAGCGAGAGGGGCCACTGAGCACTTCATAAATATGGAAACAAAAAAAAAAGAAGACATGTCATGGCATGAATGTAGATAAGAGACGCTAACATGTGTGTGTATGCAGCAAACGCTAAGAAGACTTGGAGAAGTTGCAAAACAGCTGAGAGAAAGAAAAACCTTAAGTAGGTCCACAAAAATCATCCATTAGGACATGTAGAAGTTGGTTGCTTAAAAAAATAACAGATAATAATTTCATGAAAATTATTTAAAAATAAACCTTTATGGAATTTCCTCAACTTTTAAAATATTATAAACACTTTTAATAGCCACTAAGTTCCTGGATGAAAAGTTCCTTAAGAGCGCCATTCCCTCGCCCTTTGCGTACAAAATAAAATTTGCCCTGAACTTAAAATAACATTTTCTTATAAACAGAGGTGTTCATTAAATCGATTGACCGCATATGACGTGGGTAGATTGCCATCAAAAATAAATGAACAAAAAAATATATCAGCTTGAAGTACCTCACTTGATTGACACACAGAACAGTTAATTGAGCATCATTTGATACATACATTACAGCACATACAAAAATATTGTAGATTACATAATATAATCTGATAAGTATAGTTTAGTATAAATGATAATCTAAATAAGGTTGATCTCAATTGTTAATTTTATTCATTTTTAATACATTTTAATTCTTTTTTAATTATTTTTTATTATGTTACGATTATTTTGACATAACCCTTTAACACTGGCGCTTTCATTCATTCTTATGACTACATACTTATGACAACGCAGTTTTTATGATTTCTTTCACGAAATGCTTCATATTATTTGTGCACTTTTGAAACCTTTGCAATATTGGTATCAAAATGTTCAACACATACAGGAAATTCATGCTTGAACTTTTTGATATTCTTACCTTGCATTTTAAAATTGTATGCAATTTTTTATTATTTTTCACAAAATTCTACAAAATTATTGTGTATTCAGTGAACAGCATTCCCACTAGCATTATCGCAGGTAATGCAACTTTTCTAGTTTTTGACTACCTTCATTAACATAATGTAAAACCTAAAATAGAAAGAATTTTAAGAGTTATTTAGTTGTTTCCTTTTTTCATTATTCAGAGGTTGTTTTTTTACATGGAAAGCTAATTTTAATGTTCTTAAATTCGCTAAATACGTTTATATTTGATTTCCAATCCTGCAAATGCTACAGTACTTTAGAGATTTTTTATTTTTTTTTATTTTTAGATAAAGCGGCATAGTTTAAAATAATTACAAAACTGATCTTAACTAAATGGATGAAAATTGAAATTGCAGCATTTTAGCCACAGTCAAGTTTGGCTATTTACTGCAAAACTGTTAGTAGTTTGTAAACGGTGGCCCAGATGAACACTTCGGTTTGTCATCAATGAGAATTAGTAAACAAGAACATGCACATTGTTTTTAAAGGCTTTACTACAGATTAAATCCGGCATCTTTGAGTTAAAAACCCTTTTCTGTGTCTAGACCATTGAGCATCAGCAGCTTGCGACAAGTTAATAGCAGCCTCTGACAGGACATCAGCCTCTCGCCCATGATGTGAGCAGTCATTTCCTTATCCTTCTTATCCTCTGTCTGGAATCCCACTTCACTTTGCCTTCCCCCCGTCTCTCTTTTCCTCCCGAGTTGCTACTTCAGTGCTTCTCACCTCATAAACATGCAAGCCACGAGCTCAGAAAAACACACGCTAATGCCCACACACATGCACCTCTTACTCTCTTTTACGGCAAATTCTTTTCTGACAGGGAGCTAGGGAATGTGTGATGGAAGGAGGCAGCGCGAGGGAGAAAGTCACCTTGGGAGAGCATTATTGAAGGAACAAATGAAAAAAATAAGAAAAATCTTTTCTTAACTGTAAAGCAGTAAAAGAAAGCCCCTAATGGTTTTTGTTTCTTCTGCTTGTTCTTAGTGCCAATGCCAACTGAGGGCTCTTGTGTGAATAATATAGTTAACGAGTAAGCAATAAAGAAGAGATGAAAAGCAGGCGTGGTTACTTAAACCATAAGGTTAGAATCATTCAAAGCCGAGTTAGTTTGTTTTTTGGCTCAATTTTTGCTGTCATCTTGTCTGGACGCATTACTGAATGTGTAAATAAGCAGACAGGCTGGACAAAAAAGCCAGTAACGCTTCTCTAGAGGACATTAATCTATCAAAAACTATGTCGATGCAAAATTTTGAGGCAAAACAACTTTAAAAAATCAATTTCATTCAATTTTAAATACACTTTTTTTCCATCACCAAGGGGAAATTTGAAAAACTAAAGGCTGATTTACACTAGTGCGTCTGTGGTGCGTCTGTTACCTTGACACATAAAATTGTTTACATCGCCTCCGACATGTCTGTGTCTGACATCAGTCTTTTCCACCATACAAGTTTTATGCAGGAGTTCTGTTTCTAGAACCAAAAACAAGTCCGGGTTGCAAAGTAAAAACTACCTTTTACTTTCAAAATAAAATGTATAAAACTTTTCTTTTTAGGTTTAAGGTGATATGCCCACATGGTTAGGTACATTAACACACTGTGTTTAATTTTAGAAGTACAAAAAAAATAAAATGGTAAATGGCGTTTACTTACATAGCGCTTTTCTACCTTCATTAAAGGCCCAAACCGCTTTACAGTCACGGACCCATTCACCCATTCACATTCACACACTGATGGTGGCTCCTCTGCCGAACACTGGCGCGAACCTTCCATCAGAGGCAGTGTAGGGTTCTGTGTCTTGCCCAAGGACACTTCGACACATGGGCGGGCAAGGCGGGAATCGAACCTGCAATACTTCAATCACAGGCTGGCTGCCCTTTCCACTGCACCACGGCCACCCAATAACATCATTTATGACACAAAACATGCATTTTACAAGGACTTCGTGAGGAAGGAGAGGGCATGGGGTCTGACTGCTTAAGTTTTGAATGAGCAAAGACAGCAGGATGAACTACTTTACACATGGATGGTAGGACAAATGACTCCTTTGGTAGTTGGGGGGGGGGCACCAGAGATGCAACAGAGACCATGGAAATCAACTGACAGTAGATGGACGGACTCCCCATGCAATGCAATGGGTAAGCACTGCAGATGGACCAGTATACATCCGGTGTACCAAAGGCTTATAAAATGTAGCCAGTTTTCATTGATTATCCATCTAACTACATGGTCAAAGAATGCAAGCATTAGATATAGAGTTTTCTCTCTGTTAAAGATTTTCAATTTAGTTGAAACACAGCCAAGGGCTGGACAGTGGTGCAGGGGTTAGTGCTCCTGCCTTGCAGTGAGAAGGCATTGGATCAAATCACACTAGAGACCTTTCTGTATGGAGTTTGCATGTTCTCTTTTTCCATGTGTGGCTTTTCAGCAGGCACTCTGGTATCCTTCTCCAGTCCAAAAACATACTTCATAGGATAACTTGGTGATTCTGAGTTGCCCCTAGGTGTGCATGTGAGTGTGTGTGGCCCTGCAACACACTGACGACCGGTTCAGGGTGAACCCCACGTCCATGCACCCAACAGTAGCTAGGTAGGCTCCAGCAACCCTGTGACCCTGAAATGGATTAGGCAGGTTATAAAGATGGATAGATGAAATGGAGACTTACTTGATTGTCAATGTGTGACTTTTATTCTCATATAGCATCACTCATCTTTGCTCGTTTCATATAGTATTAAGGCTAAACAATAAATTCACTCAAAGTTTTAAAGTTAAGAATCAAATTATGAGCTGTATTATGAGGGGAAAAAAAACTAAAAATGAAGTTTGACTCTGGAATGCTAATCAAAAGAAAACTTAAAACTTTGAACCCGAGCGGTGTTTTATTGTTGGACTTCTGTGCTAGTCATAGTTTGTCCATAAGAAACACCATGTTTGAGCACAAGGGTGTCCATCAATACACGTGGCATCAGGACACCCTCGGCAGGAGATCAATGATCGACTTTGTAGTCGTTTCAGGAGACCTTCGGCCGTGTGTCTTGGACACTCGGGTAAAGAGAGGGGCAGAGCTGTCCACTGATCACTACCTGGTGGTGAGTTGGATTCGGTGGCGGGGAAGGAGGCCGGAAAGACTTGGCAGACCCAAACGTAGTGTGAGGGTCTGCTGGGAACTTCTGGCTGAGCCCTCCGTCAGGGAAGTCTTTAACTCCCACATCCGGGAGAACTTCAAACAGGTACCAAGGGAGGCTGGTAACATTGAGTCTGAATGGACCATGTTCTCCACCTCCATTGTCTCTGCTGCTGTTCGGAGCTGTGGTCGCAAGGTCTCTGGTGCCTGTCGTGGCGGCAACCCCCGAACCCGTTGGTGGACACCGGAAGTAAGGGATGCCGTCAAGCTGAAGAAGGAGTCCTATCAGGTCTGGCTGACTTGTGGGACTCCAGAGGCAGCTGACAGGTATTGGCAGTCTAAGTGAGCTGTGGCTCAGGCTGTAGTAGAGGAAAAAACTTGGTCCTGGGAGGAGTTTGGTGAGGCCATGGAGAAGGACTATCGGTCTGCCTCGAAGAGGTTCTGGCAAACCGTCCGGCACCTCAGAAGGGGGAAGCAGCTTTCTGCAGGCACCATTTTCAGTGCAGGTGGGGAGCTGCTGACTTCGACTGGGGACATTGTCGGGCGGTGGAAGGAATACTTTGAGAATCTCCTCAATCCTGCTGACACGCCTTCTCTTGAGGAAGCAGAGGCTGAGAGCCTTGGGGTGGGGCTGTCCATTACCCAAGCTGAAGTCACAGAGGTAGTTAACAAGCTCCTCGGTGGAAAGGCACCGGGAGTGGATGAGGTCCGCCCTGAATACCTCAAGTCTCTGGATGCTGTGGGAGTGTCTTGGTTAACACGTCTCTGCAGCATCGCGTGGCAGTCAGGAACAGTACCACTGGACTGGCAGACAGGGGTGGTGGTTCCCCTTTTGAAGAAGGGGGACCAGAGGGTGTGTTCCAACTACCGGGGAATCACACTCCTCAGCCTCCTTGGGAAAGTCTATGCCAGGGTACTGGAGAGGAGAGTCCGGCCGATAGTCAAACCTCAGATCCAAGAACAACAATGCGGTTTCCGCCCTGGTCGTGGAACTGTGGATCAGCTCTACACCCTGTCCAGGGTGCTGGAGGGTTCGTGGGAGTTCGCTCATCCTGTCAACATGTGTTTTGTGGATTTGGAGAAGGCATTCGACCGTGTGCCCCGTGGTGTCCTGTGGAGGGTACTTTTGGAGTATGGGGTCCGGGGAGCCTTACTCAGGGCTGTCCGGTCTCTGTATGACCAGAGTAGGAGCATGGTCCGCATAGCTGGCAGTAAGTCAGACCTGTTCCCAGTGCATGTTGGACTCCGGCAGGGCTGCCCTTTGTCACCGGTTCTGTTAATAGTCTTTATGGACAGAATTTCTAGGTGCAGCCAGGGTCCGGAGGGGGTCTGGTTCGGGAACCACAGGATTTCCTCTCTGCTCTTTGCAGATGATGTTGTCCTGTTGGCTTCATCGAGCCAGGACCTCCAGTATGCATTGGAACGGTTTCCAGCCAAGTGTGAAGCGGCTGGGATGAGGGTCAGCACCGCTAAGTCTGAGGCCATGGTTCTCGACCGGAGAAAGGTAGTTTGTCCTCTCTGGGTGGGTGGAGTGCTCCTTCCCCAAGTGGAGGAGTTTAAGTATCTTGGGGTCTTGTTCACGAGTGAGGGAAGATCGGAGCGTGAGATCGACAGGCGGATTGGTGCTGCGTCCACCGTTATGCAGTCGCTGTACCGGTCCGTCGTGGTGAAGAGAGAGCTAAGCCAGAAAGCAAAGCTCTCAATTTACCGGTCGATCTACGCCCCAATACTCACCTATGGTCATGAGCTCTGGGTCATGACCGAAAGAACGAGGTCCCGGATCCAGGCGGCTGAAATGAGCTTCCTCCGTAGGGTGGCTGGGCGCTCACTTACAGATAGGGTGAGAAGCTCAGTTACCCGGGAGGAGCTCGGAGTAGAGCCGCTTCTCCTCCAAATCGAGAGGAGTCAGTTGAGGTGGCTCGGGCATTTAGTTCGGATGCCCCCTGGACGCCTCCCTAGGGAGGTGTTCCGGGCATGTCCCACTGGGAGGAGGCCCCGGGGAAGACCCAGGACACGCTGGAGAGACTACGTCTCTCGGCTGGCCTGGGAACGACTCGGGGTCCCCCCAGAGGAGCTGGAGGAAGTGGCCGGGGAGCGGGAAGTCTGGGCATCTTTACTTAGACTGCTGCCCCCGCGACCCGGTCCCAGATAAGCGGAAGAAAATGGATGGATGGATAGAATATTGTCATTGTTGGTGATTCTGAAAAATCTATCAACTGGTTAAAAAAAACATTAAGATTATTTAAATACTATGACCATTAAAGATCATCTATGGTTTTTCTTAGTATCCAAACACATGCTACATACAAAGTTTCAGAATTCATTACAAGCACTTGCAGTTAGGAGTCATTTGGCTTTGAAAAGGAAACGTTTATTATATGTGATGAGCAGATAAGAGGTTGCAAAGGAAATGGCAGCTGTGTAAATTACAAATAAGGACAACTACATTAAGAGTAAAATGCTTTTATTTTCAAAAGCAGTTTGCCAAAGTCAGTTAACATCAATCTACCAACAGTTTTTTTTTTTTTTATGGATGCCTGAATACATTGAGCATAAGTCAGAAAACCCCCAGTCTTATTTCAGACCAGTTCAATCAAATAGTCCCATTCACTTACAACACAGATCAATTCCATTTTCTATTTTATTCTATTTTTCCCGCAACTTCATCCAGTTCCGTCCATATAATTGCAATTCACTAAAAGTGTTTTATTTATTGGGATAAGTTGAATACTAAGCAAAATAATTAAACTGCCCCTTCCCCCAACTCAATCACCATCCTACACCATCCCTGAGCAAACAATGCAGCAGTAGATGTGTACATTATGCATGCCAAGCTTTGAAAAGGTCTTAACTCAACTAAAAATACTCCGAAATTAAGTCTTACCGTAAAATAAACCAATGTCTTTTAAGGTGACTCATGGTTACAAATTGTTAATGCCTGGTAGGATAAAATTTTTTGTTTGTGGAATGGAAGTAAACCATTGCGCAGGATCTTCTCCAGTGTCTGAATGGTTCGAGCAGACTCAGCTGGAGGCTGGTTGAGTTCAGCGAGCAGGGCTTGTTGAACACACATGAAGATATTGAAGCTGTGTACCGTAACTAATGTCCTGGCTGTGAAAAGCCAAGATTAGCTTTATGCTCTAGCATGTAAAGACCAGGTGGGAGAAATAGAAGCCCACAGGCTCTGGATGGCTGGATTAACTCTGGATTAAGTTGTACTGCAGGTCCTTGTGGGTCACTCTGCACTGTTATATATGTATGAGTGAGTCACCTTCCTCCAGGCACTGAAGTAAAGTTCTCCCGAAAAGAAACTTTAAAATAAATAAATTAAAAAAAACATTGCCTCCGTGTTAGATACAGACAATTACATATTACAGATATTTGTTTCTGTTAATAAAACCCATTGTGACATTGATGGAGCTGCTCACATCTTGAGGAGAATTTTTAACTGTTTTTTACGAGGTCAAAATATTTCTTGCTCTGGGAGAACTTTTTGGCTAAAACAGAGTAAAGTTCATCACCAATGGCTACTGTTCAATGGTTCTGAAGGGTAGAAGTTCCATTCTCTGCTGAAAGGGATGGGGATCAAACTCTTTATAGCAAGAATAGATTGCAACTTGATGACAGTGTGCAGGTGTGACACACTATATTTTTTATGAGCTTGTGTGTACGTCAGTGTTTTGTGCAGTTATGTGTGAGCTGATCTCTATTTGTATTGATGTCTGAATGTGTGGATGTGTGTACTCACACACAAAAAACTGTTCTTTGGTAAATACATCATTATGATAATTCTCAAGCAACTATTGTTGCTTACCTTCATCCATCCTTAACTTCCTTTATCTTTTTGTGAATAACTGCCTTACCTCCTTACCCATCTCCCTCTCTTTGACATTCTTTTTTTGTTAAAATTTTTAAAGGTAATAAGTCAATATATTTAAATAAATTAGTAAAAGGGAAATTAAATCACAAATACAAAAGGAGGTTAGACAAATCTACCTCTTCCGTGGCCAAAAAAACTCTATAACCCTGGTTGTAACAATCCAGCCTGTTCAACATTAGAGGATATCAATTCATCTCTGTTTGTTCAGCTGTTTTAGCTGTTTCAGCTGTTTGTTCAGAAGGGGTGACAGAGCAAAAGAAATTGAAATTTTAAGGGGTGAGCCTTCTTTACCAAAAGGGGTAAAAGTAGATTTTATTTTTAAGTTCACAACCATCTCTATAGTCTTCCTGCTTGACATTCAGCATTGATGGTTGAGTTGGATGGAGTAATGGTTCAAATGGATCAAATGTTGAAAGCAAATTTCCCAATTTAAGAGACATGACAAATAATTGGATGTTAACCGTTTAATGCCTGACTTTATTTCCATCCATCCATCTTCTTCCACTCATCCCGGTCGCGGGGGGCAGCAGTCTAAACAAAGCAAAGATGCCCAGACTTTATTTTTAATTATATTAAAATTCTCAATATTTTTTTCATTCATGGTGATCCTAATTTAACTGGAGTACTGGATTTGATTATATTAAATCGAATTAAATCAAAATCTAAAAGCATGCTTCTTAGGTTAATTGGTCAAAGAAAAGAAGACCACAAAAAGGCCAAAAAAAATGTACTTTAATTTTTTTTTTATTAATCACATATTTTCTGTTACTTAATACAATACAGAACAGAATGCATGATTAAGCACTTTATAGTTTTGACTGGAGCATCTTTAACAATGAAAACATGTCTTAAGGGAAATTCGATGGCTGTCCTGCTTTTATCAATTTAAAAGTTAATTTTAAGGGCTGCACGGTGGCGCAGTGGTTAGCGCTCCTGCCTCACAGCAAGAAGGTTCCCGGTTCAAGTCCTGGCTGGGGGACCTTTCTGTGTGGAGTTTGCATGTTCTCCCCGTGCATGCGTGGGTTTTCTCTGGGTACTCCGGCTTCCTCCCACCGTCCAAAAACATGCTTCATAGGTTAATTGGTCACTCTAAATTGTCCGTAGGTGTGAATGTGAGTGTGTATGGGTGTGTGATTGTGGCCCCTGCGACAGACTGGCGACCAGTCCAGGGGTGTACCCTGCCTTCACCCATGAGTAGCCGGGTTAGGCTCCGGCAACCCCGTGACCCCGAAAGGGATAAAGCGGATTGGAAAATGAATGAATGAATGAATAATGACATTAACCCGGGTGGGGGCTGGGGGAGGGGGTCTTTCACAGTCATTTCAGACTTGCCCAAGGGAGCAACGAAGGCCTCTGAAAACTACCGAACAAAAGTTGTAGCATGAGTTGGCCGTTTTCCCTGACAGGCTTTCCCTATAGACGCACACAGGCACTCATTCGCTGAAGCATAATGACTTGGAAATTAACTCTGTAGTCAGGCCCCTGATTTATTTTTACAGAGGCAGAGAAATGATAATGACAGATAGTGTTGAAACAGGAAATAAGAGGGAAAGGGAAACATGATTGATAGACATGCAGCTTTCATTTACATCTTTCATTTGTTATCAGCTTTGCCCTCCGGGTAGGTTTCTCTCATTCCCAGTTAAAAACATCTTGAAATGCATCGTAAAAATGCTCCTGTATGTGCAATGTTCTTTTGTTACTAGATGTTGACCACTGTTATGTTGCTGTCCACTGACTTGAAAACAAGAAAGTACATTGGATTTAAAGTTTTATTGAATAAAACAAAAAAAAAACAAAAAACGTATGAGAAAATATAAAGACAGGTTTAAGGTTTACAAAACATGACACATGGAGCCATTTCACATCCATTATTTATGTGACTAATTTTTGAGTCTTTCTATACAATCAGATCACCAATGACAAACATTGAAAACAATATATATTTTTCTTAAAAACAAATATGACCCATTATATTTATTTTAAAATGTCAATGTCAGCATTGTGTAGAAAAAAAATCTCATTGAACGACTCTTAGACTTAACAGGCCTGATCTGCAAACTGAGAAATGTAACTCTTTAATACCGGAGATGTCGACAGCGATGTTAAAATAGCCAACGCTCTTTGACCGGTTGTGTGATCAACGTAGATCAGTCGATTCTGACACGCAGTAAAGCCGCTTTGCATCCTGGCTTTTTCACCCCATCTTTGATAACAAAGAGAAATAATTGGTTTCCAGTGAATTTTTACTCTTGCTCGTATTATTCGCCTGGTGGTCTTATATTTGGCTAGAATAAATGTATTCAGACATACTGCATTTTGTATTGTTGTTAGATTCTTATAAAATTTCCTCCATTGCATTGGTAAGAACAATAAAATATGGTGAAGGCTTCTTCATACTTTAAAGATTACAAGTAGAAACAGACACTGCACATTTTCAAATATATATGTCTTTTAATGTAACAGCTGGAATAAATGATCAATTTATAACACATCAGGATGTAAACCAAGGATCTGACATTAGCAGATAAAGAGCCACATTCTTCTCAACAGTTATAAATAACACAAACCCAAAAATCCTAAATATGTTCTGCTGTTTACCACAGAAGAAAATACAAAGGCTCAGAAAAACAAATCTAACTCCACATCTTTTTACAACTACGGAGGCACAAACATTAAAGATGGATCTGCCCCATTTATCTTAACGTCTGTGTTTACTGCAAAGAAAATATCCTTTCCCATTGAAATTTCAGATCCGAATGTTTTACGAAATTTAGGATTAATATGATTAATGATAGATGTTTTGACATAAAAAAAATGCATTTTTAAAAGTGTAAAATCAGACGCCACTTCAGAGGGAATCCAGAGACCTGGGGTTTTTCTGTCTGATCATTACTCTGTGTGAATGAACTAAAGGATTTTGTTTAAAAAAAAAAAAAAAAAAAAAAAAAACATCAAAAATAATCATTAGCAGCCATTGTGGTTGTGCAAGTTTTATTTAAAACCTTCCACCAATTAAATAATAAACATATTGGTCTTGATTGAGTTTTAAGTTAACTGCAGTCATATAATTTTCTACTCAACTTGAGAAAATTTCTTGTGCAATTCGACTGGGTAGTACATATGGAACACAGTAGTTTAGGCTAATCTGACCTTCTGAGAAGGTGATCTACTGTATGTTATGCTCCTTTGAGCTTGTTTAAGAATGAGGAGTTTAGCTTTATGCAAAAGGACTACAAAATGATAAAAAGGAGAGCTGACCATGGTGCTAGTCTGTGCAAATGCAGGAAACCACAGATGAATCACTGGGATTTGGGTTTTCTGTGAGATGAAACTGATAGCTCAACCACGTGTCTTTACTAAACGGATTAGTAGCAGATGGTGTAAACGATCCGAGATCAGCAGCTTACTGACACACAGATCTTCTTACTTAAGGATTCCCTCGCTTCATAAATAAGTCCACTGTGACCACACATTGTCAGAGTAGCAAAATGAAAACCATTAAAGTATTATATCAAATCAGGAAAAGAAAACATTGACTTCATACAGAGCTTTCTCTAAGGTCAGTGTTGGTCCTTTTTTTTCAAAATCAGTCACTCTTAGCTCTGAACCATAGCTGCTTTTTTTTCCCCTCTTTTTAACTTTTTTTTCTGATTTCTAAATTTTTTTACAAGCATTTAGGATGCTACCTGTCTAGGACAATTGTTTAAGGACCAGCTGCACTGAATTTTAAAGGCCTGTCTCAAGCTAAGAAGTTTTCCCTCACACATTTGATTTACATTACGCTGGACCCGCATAAACCTTTGATGCGTCAGCATTGCATAGCATATTTGGTTTGTTTTCTTGTCACCAGAGATTTACAATCCTCCAGCTGTTTGCTTGTCAAAAGTAAATAGATACTTAATATTTCTCTGACTGTGACAAGTCGAATAGCAGGAAGAGTGAAAGAAGGAATGAAGGGAACACAGAGACAGAAGTGCCAAGAGAGAATATAGATGCACACAGTTAACACAAATCACATTGTGTCTTGACACAGCACTTTGACTATATGCCTCATAAAGCTGCATTTGCTAACTTTGACCAGATATTTCCCTGAAGGACACAAACACACAGGTTTGCAAAGCCTGACAGAGTATGTAACTGGACCAGAAGCTGCCCTAATGAAGTAACAAAAACAATTTATTTTACTGCAATTCAAAAGATGTGTAGGCACTTTTGGACTTAAAGGCATAGGGAAAAGCCTAAATTGAGATTTAACACAGTAGAGGGGCCAGGTGCATTAATTTCACCTTAAACAAAATACAGCAAACTGTCAGTTTTACAAATGGGACAATGATGTTTACATATTTAAACGCAAAGCTAAAAGAAGCGTCAAACTTCAAATACACAGACATTTATCAACAAAACAGACCTGATGACTATTTTACAACAATCATTTTAGCAAAGACCAATTATCAAATTGAAGCCAGGTGAAATAGCTTTGTTTGTCAAATTCATGCACAAGGTTGTTCAAAAGCCCTTTGGAGGAAAAAAGTCTGACCATGAGCTACTCAGAGTCCAAGGTGGTTGAGGTGATTCTCATGGGATCAACATGTCAACTTATACTTTGGTGCAGAGCCACAGAAAAACTCAACACAAACTGTTTTGAAGTCTATCCTCTGAACATCAGAAAGCCAACACAAAGACCTGAGGACAGGACTGATGCGGCCACACTTCCTGGTTTTACTCAGGACTCCAGCAGCCATTTTGTATGAACTGGAATTGCCTTCCAACATGTTTAATAAGTCAACAGACCATCATGGCAGTTTGACCCAAAATAAATAAAGTCCCATTAGTTCTCACACACCTAGGAGTGTGAAATTTGTTCTCCACACTTGACTCATCCCCTGGGAATGGGTGAGCTGCAAACACAGCCATGTTAGGGTGGTTTAACCTCCAAATCCAATCCCTTAATGCCGAGTACCAAGCGGGGTGCTATTTTTAGTCTTTGGTATGACCCAGCCTGGATTTGAACCCACAACAATCCAGTTTCACATTTCATTTTTTTTTTCATTCCTAAATCAATAATACGTTTACAAACACAGACCGATCATTCCCATTAGTAAACTAAATACACAAAAAACAATAATTAAATACCAGTTTAAAATGAAATGCAAGAGCTGATTGTGTAAAGCGATGTACTGAGGCTTTTTTTTTTTTTTTGGTATCTTATCTCAAAAAGCGTGAGCATCCACTTAGACATTGTAAATGCTTCAGATCCTAGTTGTGTTGTTTATTTATCACAAGCTGGGCTTTTGAAACCTCTCTGCACTGTAGCACATCCAGGGGAAAACCTTCTGCTTCTTAATTTCCTCTTTGTCCTGACCTTTTTTCTGCCAAATCTTTTTAAAAGTCCTCTTTCTTACACCCCGTCTTCACCCTTCCTTATTAGCTATACAACCTGCTCCTCTGCTGTCGCCTTCTTTAATTGTCTCCTGGGTGTTTGGCAGCTTTTATAAGTACCCACTAAAAGCCTGAGTTGCAGACTAATTCATCTTCTGTGGAAAAAAGCTTTTAGTGGCTGCCTTTTTTGGTGTGTGCAAGCTGGAGAAGAATGGGCAAACAGTTCCAGCGATTTTAGACATAGCCTAACACATTTTAGGCTGAACTCAATGTCAGATAAGACAGCAGACGGAGACATGATCTGAAATCTGAAGACAGGTAAAAGGAAACAAATACCTCCTATTTTCTTGATACTGTTAAAAGGCTCAAGACAAAAACTGTTTGTTTTTTTTGTTAAAGTTCCTGCAGGCAAGGGTAGATTTAAGGTAAATTCATGCAAACCCCTTTCTATATTCCTCAGCATAATCAGCAGAGACTTAGCATATTTTAAATTAAATTTAAATTCAAATTCACGCATACTTCCACCCCCAAGAGAAGATAAACATTTAGCATACATATGACCAAACTCTTGAACTATTGGATAATATTTGTAGAAATACTAGTACTGAGTGCATACTTGCTACACACATCCTAAATTAAAATATTACTTGTTTAAAAAAATGCAATTGGTTTACTGAACACTTGTAAAGTTTTGTTGCATGTAAATTATTGTTAATCTCAAGTTATTTACACACCATGGGAAAACTTTTAAAGCTCCTTTATTGTTAAGTAAAGTAGCAAATTGACTGCTGAATATGAACCCTAACCAAACTCTGCTATAAACAAATGTTGAAATCTTCATTAAAAAGGGAAACAAAATTGCTTAGCTTAAATTTAAAGTCCAAGACAAATGGAAACATCAGTAGCAACTTTAGAAAACACCTAAATGTCCTATTTTTTTTTTTAAAAAGCGGAACACTTTTACCTGATGTCCAAAGAATTATACTAACATGAGAAGCAAAGATTAACTCACCTAGGAATGCCGTTTGGAAAAGTCCTGGCTCCTGTGTCCAATGGGTGGTTGAGGAAGTTGTATTCCCAATTCCAAACAAGACTTCACGTAAAAGGAAAAAGGAACATGTTGATTACAGAGAGCCAAGTTTGAAGTTTGAGTGTTCAGGTCTTAATTGTCTTCCAATGTGCTCCAGGTTCCTTCATATCAGTAAGTTGGTTCAAACATCCATAGGTCTTTGTGCCACACCCGTTCCTCCTACCAGGCCACTGTTATCAGGAACTGGAAATGCTCAACACACATTTTCAAAATAAAAAAAAAAAAACTGTTCATTTCACAGCCACAAAGGTAGCAGTCTTTTAGCTAAAAGTAATCGATGTAAATGGCGTTTACTTATATCACGCTTTTCTAGCCTATTGAAGGCCCAAAGCGCTTTACAATCACAGACCCATTCACCCATTCACACACACATTCACACACTGATGGTGGCTCCGCTGCCAAACACTGGCACCAACCTTCCATCAGAGGCAATGTGGGGTTCAGTGTCTTGCCCAAGGACACTTCGACAGGCAAGGCGGGAATCGAACCTGCAATCCTTCGATCACAAGTCGACTGCCCTTTCCACTGCACCACGGCTGACGTAATCAGGCATAAAAACTCTGCGTTACTGGATTGCATCAGACAATTTCTGCCTTGTTTGATGTAAATCTAACATTAATACTCAGGAAATTCATCCTTAATATGAAAATATTGTTTTCAATTTGGGATTGAAAACGGTTGAGCTGTAGGCTACACATGTAATGAGAAAACCCATTTAATGACCAGTGGATATAGGAAAGGACAGTAAAGCCTGCATAAGTTTCAGTTGTCTACACGTGTGTCCAATGCTTTTATTTTCCTCTTTTTACTGTAACACAAGCAAAATATCTAAAAAATAATCTTGGATGTTCCAGAGGTGTTTCCCTTATTGGTAAAATACATTTTCTAAAATATTGTTAAACTTCCTTTGTAGTTTCCTCATGCTTTACTATATTTTCCGTAGTTAGATTCATATTTTTTGTTTTGAAAACGAAACTTTTGTTTAAACAGCAAAAAATAAAGAAGACAAACTAAAGAAAGATCTTTACATAGGCAAATAAAACTTAGAATAATTTGGCATGAATTGATGAGAAGAAAAATGTTAAAGTAAAAGATATAAAGAAATGCACTGTGCAAATGCAAATGGATGCGAACATACTATACATCTCTGACTATATGCAGCCACATACACACATATTAATGCAAATATTTACTCTAAATCATAAATAGAAATATTTGCATTAATACATACAGTGCATGAGCTGTTCAACCTATTAAATATGAAGTTTATATGTCCTTGCATCCTTTTTTATTGCATAAATTGAGTTTAGAAGGCCTGAATCCTCAAGCTCCATTTCTCAATTGAGATGTTTGACCTTATGTGGGGAGGGAAAACAGGAAAACTGTGTGTTTGATTCTTTTATCTGGAGTATGTGTATTTTTTTCTTTTTTGGGGGGATTTTTTTCACACTTGTTTTAAAGCTCCAAGAAAGACCTTTTGGTTAGTTTCCACTTTTCAAATCCAGGTCTTCACCAGGATTCTTCAGGGACTTCTCTGATGTAACAAAAATAAATAAATAATAATAATAATAATAATCAATTTCTAACAGCTGTTCCCTTCAGTGCTACATTTATTAAGGGTTCCTTTCAACTGGTGTGGCAGCTTGTTTCTGACGTCAGTCTATAAAAGTGTTTCGTAGTAAACTGACCTTCCTTATAAAGATAAACTGGAAGTAACTGCATATAAAGATGCTTAGTTTGTGAGAGCATCTGCTTGAAGTTTGACCAATCCAGTCAAACAGGTGAAATGAGTCATTCAAGGAGCTGACACCAACTGACCACTAAGCAAATGTAATGCTTCAACATTAGTTTAAGATTCTATTCTTTAAAAATGAAAAAAAAATAAGCACAAAAAATAATTGTATTGGTCATGTTTTTGTTTTTTTTTACTTTAGGATGGTTTAATTGTCTTCTCTGTCCCATGAGCAGCTGTTGAACAAATGAGCATTGGAAGGAGCACACAGAACTAAACTTACTGAGTTTACTGAATAAAATTGTCTCTTCCTTTAACTTGTATCCATCTGAACTAGACAATCTGGACATAATTAGCAAGCCAATGATCTTCAAAGCTGAGCTTGCAGAGTGTTTTTGTTTGTTTCAACAAAAAATATGATGAATAAATATTGTTATTTAAAATCAGTTTTCTCTTCGAGATAACAATTGTTGATGGAAATCATTATGTCACACTATGTAGCCATTTATTTTTGCCCCAAATCTTGTCAGGAAAACCTGGAGCTAAAATGGTCGAGGAAATTCTCTAGAACTAAAGTTGCTGCTTTTTTTTTTAATTGTTATTATTCTTTTAAGTTTCAGTTGTTTTCTACACATTCCAGAAGTAGCTCGTCTTTATCATTGACCAAACCTTTGAAATACCATAATACTCGACTTCTGAAGAAGTGCAAACAAAAGTTTTGATGTCGTTTCAGATAACGGTCTGAGAGGGAAACGTTTCTTTAGGTAAGTTGGATTTTTGGCTGCAGGGGGATGCATGATAAGAACAAAGCGGTACCTGGCAGTCAGACAATGACTTTCTGCGTTCCACACAACAACACTTCAATAAACCGGTCTTCAATCCCCCTTGGCTTCCTGTGTAGACCATGTGTGTGATTGAGTTGGAAGCTCTGTTTCTATTGTCACACTGTTTTAAATTGAGAAGTGTGTGAGTGTTTGTGTGTGTGCGTAACCCCCTCGGCACCAAATGAGGCTGTTTGCCACTGGATGGAAGCCATAACTAGGCCACATGGGACAGACACACGGACTCACGCACATCACACACACACACACTTGCACTCTTTGTACTCCTTTTTCCAACTTTAGTCTCGCACACACAACAAATCCCTGGGCTCTGAAATGTTTGTGTGTGTTTTGGGGTTTAATTACGATATTTTTACGGCATAATCACTTGGCTTTAATAAAGCCAAGAGAGCCGTCAGGGGGATTTACACACGCCTGTTTTTCTGCCTGAACCAAGCACAGAATAAATAGATCTGAACAGTTTATGTTCTCCATCATTCTCAGCATCATTATTGCTATCATTTAAATTATTCTACCAATCGCATAACAATCTTTAAATTTGACATAATCTCATTTTATGTAATCAAATTGAGTTTTTTTGTCATCATTTGATGATTGGGGCTGCACGGTGGCGCAGTGGTTAGCGCTCCTGCCTCACAGCAAGAAGGTTCCCGGTTCAATTCCTGGCTGGGGGACCTTTCTGTGTGGAGTTTGCATGTTCTCCCCGTGCATGCGTGGGTTTTCTCCGGGTACTCCGGCTTCCTCCCACTGTCCAAAAACATGCTTCATAGGTTAATTGGTTACTCTAACTTGTCTGTAGGTGTGAATGTGAGTGTGTTTGGGTGTGTGATTGTGGCGACAGACTGGCGACCAGTCCAGGGGTGTACCCTGCCTTCGCCCATGAGTAGCCGGGTTAGGCTCCGGCAACCCCGTGACCCCGAAAGGGATAAAGCGGATTGGAAAATGAATGAATGAATGAATTTGATGATTGCTAAAAATAAATTCTGAGTCTTAAGATTAAAGACTCATTCCGACGAAAATAATTCTTTTGGTGCTTTTAGCATCTTGGGACATTTTTTTGATGCTGGAAAGAAATTACGCTTAAAATGATTTCTTGATTCAAAACGTTATGTATCAGGGCAGACAAAAAAAAGGCTGTTTGAAAAAAAACATATTTGTGACGTAGAAAGTACACTGGGGGTGGGGGCTTCCTGTTCTATTCTGATGCATCCACTTGCAGACAGACAGATCCATGTACGTCTTAGTTTTCCTCATCTAGGCTGGAATCTGGATCAACAACTGTACAGCTGGATAGCTCCAATATTGCTCTCCATTTCTGTTGCACTGGTAAAGTTTGGTTGGGGGCGTGAGAGTTGATTTTGGCCAAAACGTCAAAATCATAATGAAATGACCACTGGGAACGATTTTCAAACAGATCTAAAGATCGGAGTGGATCTTTAAAAACAGAGAAGTTGATTTTATTTTATGGAATTGCCCAATTTTTTGCACTGTTTTTATTAAGAGTCTGCTATAAGATCAAAACGTTCTGAATCCTTTTCTCCTCCTCTCTGAACATGCAGGATTCTACTTTACAAACAAAATAAATGGAATAATATATTTTAAAAAGAGGAAATAGAAGTAATAGACCATGAAGCAGCATGAAGAGCACAGATATAGACAGGCTTACTTCAAAGTCTAGCCCTACTGGTGCTGTTTGTTGATCAGGAGTGCTCCTGGTGAGTTGATTATTTCCGTCTGTCAGTGGCAGCCAGACCGAAAGTACTCGACTTGAATGTGCAACCTTAAAATAGACAGAACGCATGTTTGCGAACGGATATGGCGTCTTATCTAAGAGGGAATGATTGTGTGGGACGAACGTGTGGGCTGAGTCACTGTGCCTATTTGGTAGCGACTGCATGAGTCTCAACACGACGCCGAGGTTTTGAAGTTTCTTTCGTTGTGATTTCCAAACTTCTGAAGCTTTTCCCCAGACATCAGAAATTCAAAAACAAGCTTTCTTCAAAACCCCCCACGTGGAGGAACCAAAGTCTTTAGAAAATGTCTTCAGGGAATGATTGCGACGTGCGGGTTTGTGTGCAAGAGACACAAAGGAGTTGTAAATAAAGTAAGAAGTCATCCTTGATCCTTGAAAATCTTTTGTGAGCGGCAGAGTTCGGAGCTATGATAATGTATTTATTTGATATTATTAAAAGTGAACCCAAACATGGTCAACACCGGCTTCTTTAACCATTTGATAGGTTTAGATCAAACACTGACGGATGGAAGATGAGCTTTGTGCACAAAGGTGATTAGACACGAAGCGACATGAATTTAGTTCATCGCTGCAGCAGATCCATTTAAAGACAATGCTCATCTTCTTTGCATGGTTAATTTTAGCTCAGAGGCTTTCATTTGGTTGGGTACAAAATTAATATGAGAACACGGGTTGGGAGTTGGGATGGGTATGCTGATAATGTAATAACCGGAGGGGGGAAAAACGGTTTAATCAATGAGAATTTTTCATCTAAAAGGCCTTAATAATGTATTCATAGAGCACAGAAAAGGAAATAAAACATGCAGAGATCAGAGAATGCTAAGCAACGCAACACATCCAAGTGTGCATGCATCCCACTGCATTGTACTTATTTTCTCACGATGGAGGACATGTATTTAATAATGTCTTTATTCAAATCATGATGGATCAGAGCAGATGAAAACCCGAGTTCGAAAAAGTTCAGGTTTATATGTAGCCACTGCCATGGGTAGGACATCGTCTGTCTTCTCCGCTCCAATTCTAAGTTCTACACTTGTAGACAGATGGACACATTATCATCTTCATTTTTATCATCTGAGCTGCCATGTGGCTCAAAACTACATTTTTTTGCCAAAATAATGTTAGCCTGGGCAGCACATTTCTTAAAGGTGTTAAAAAGGTTTTGTTCAGTTTAAGTCACATACACATGGAGAATCGATGTAACGTATTATCTGTTCAAATCACTAAGCAACATCAGTTTCTTGCAAAGTTGTTTACATCAGTTCAGTTTGTACCTCTTTTCCTAAAACCTCATATTTCTTTTTGTCAGTCTGAAGAGGACAATCGGAGCATGAACTTTTATAGCAGACCCTTCAAAAGAGAAGCTTTTTACGATGGCTGTGTGTCACCAGAATAAAAGCAGACAGGTCCCACAGTCATTTCCACCTTCTACCTACATAATTTTTCTCACATCAATCACCACCAAACCATTTCAGACAGTTTTTCACCATCTCATCCTATGATCTTGTAGAAAATACGGTTTGATGTTGAATGTGAACTCCCGTCTGTCCAATTTAGCCTGGCTGCTTTCCTTTTTGGGCTGTTTCTCATTTTCTAGAATACAAGTCAAGCAGGGCTTGTATGATCGTGTGATTGATTTCAGATGGGTGTTTGCGTATAGATTAAATAATTATTAAGAAGGGATTTGGGGCCTTGCTTAAGCCTCCTCTAGCTGTCTTTACCTTTGTCTCTCGGTCTGTTAATTTGAAATCTGCAGCCTCCCTGGGAACAATAGGGAAAAAAAGCCTGGCAGCATTGATTGCTCTGTTGCTCTGGTCCTGTTTGCAATTCAGTGCCTTGATTTGTGCTTGCGGGGACGCCAAGTCAGAAAAGATAGTCATTTGATTCAGCCATTGGCATTTGTTGCATCAGGAGCACGCCACCCGAAGCAAAGCAGCAATAGGCTTTATCTTAAGAGAAAATTAGATATCCAGCTGATATCTTTGATGTTGTTAAACTTCTTTGTCTCTCTTCTTCCATCTGTTCACAGAGTGTTAAGCATTTTGCCAAGTCCAGGCCTGCCCAAATATCTTGAGACTTGTTATCTTTGATTTTTTTTTTTTTGTTTGTTTTCTGCTTCTTTTCTTTTCTCGTGTCAAAGAAACAATTCTCAGCTAAATTTCTTTAAACGCTGCAGGCCGCATTTTGAGGAAATGTACTGCAATAGTCTATCAATGCGGCGCAACATCTTTCACTTTTCTTCAATTTTGACAAAGATTTCCCTGGAGTTCACAAACATTTCGTTTGATTTCTACACATAGATTTCCAGATTTATGCTTTCAATTAGCTAAAGATAAAATCAAATTTTCACTCATTTTAAGTTGGAAAAACCAAACATGTTTGAGACATCCGTGTTAACATATGCTCAAAACTGTTTAAAATTAAAATCAGATTTAAAATTACAGCAACAAAAGTAAGAAGTTGGTTCAGGGCTTTTCAGATGGCAGCCTGATAATCACATCCAGCCCAGGAGGGATTTTTAAGAAGCTTCATTATTCTGTGATCATCATTCCAGCTTTATTAAAATCGATGTGTGTCATTCTTGAGCCATTGGTACTATTTGCACCACCACAAATGAGCAAAAACAAAACCAAACAAAAAAATAAAATAAAATAAATGACCCCATCCCTTTAACCTGTTCTCCCAGAAAAGATAGAAATTCGAATTGCCCCCTACCCCTTTGGCTATACCTTATTGCTCCTATTGTAGGAGCAGAGCTGTGGTGGTGTCCGACAGTGTTTTTTTTTTTTTTTTGTTTGGTTTTTTTTGGGGGGGAGCTATAGCAAATAGCGATTTAGGGCTACTTATCCCTCTGCTTGTAGGGGAATGTATGTCACGCATGTGGCGTGGAGAAGAAATTAATTTCTTCAGGTGGGTGTGCTCTGAAGCACAGAAGTTTACATTTAAATGTAAGTTATGACTTTTTGTTTTAGCATGATTTTTTAAACTTATAAAATCTATGGTATTTGTTTTCCTAGCGCTGACAGCTATGTGCTAATTTAGATGACTGACAACTATTGATGTCATCGAGCGGTAGTAACATCTGGATTCGAAGACACTATTTTTCCAAATATCTCTGCTTTTCCAAATATCTCTGCTTGGAAGCTAGATTTTGGGGTAAGGAGAAGCCATATAGGGGTTGGAAAGCAATTCGGATTTGGCCTTAGTCATCACCCTATTTACGCAAGTGAGAATGTATAGCTTGGTGCTATGCACATGTGTGACACATTCAAGAGCACGCTGAATATATGTTTTGTTTGCATTTTTAGTATATGGTGTTCACACTAAACTTTCACTACCTAGTACTAGTGCGTGTCCTCACAGTTAGAAGGGGCTCGGTGTGAAATGTTAAAGCGGTGTAAATCTATTCTAATATATGAAAGACTTGATGTCATATGATTCCAGCCAGGCACAAACCGCAAATATTAGTTTCTCCATCATGATCACGTTTCAAATAGTCAATTTTTCTGTGTTTTGAAAAGGATGCTTCTCGTACGTTACTTGCAAAGCCAAGTCCTGAATTAATCAAAGTTCAGAGAGCCTGATTGGACAGGAATGCTCAGAGATGCAAAATACTTAGAGGGTGTTTTTAGTGAGGAATCAACATTATAAGACATATAAAAGCTAAAAAAAAGATGTATGCCCTTCAGACAAGCTTCAACAAGATGTCACAGCTTAACTGGTACTAGTCAATGCATACATTTCAATAATATGGGCCAATTTATGATGGAAATGGCTTTTATGTTTTTTTTTCTTATTTTTGTTATGCAACACTGTCAAGATGTTTTTTTGTTTTGTTTTGTTTTTGTTTGTTGCATTAGTTACGTTTCCCCCTCTGTTTTTAAAGACTCCAGTGTAGCAGAAGCAACCATATGATCGTATATCACTTGTGGCCATGAGTCTATTTGCCCCCTGTAATAAAAACAAACTTTATTATATCTTTTATTTATTGACAGCTCCCTTTGGTCATCCATAACCTTCAGCTGCTCATAAACATCACTCTAAATGTGATGATTATTATACTAAGTACCCCCACCGTTTAATTTTGCGGTGTCCTGCAGACTGCATTCTCTGAAGAGTCTTAAACAGTTAATCCAGGAGAGTGTACATGTCTGTGCATCATTGTGAGTCTAGTTAAGTGGTCCTATCCGTCTTCATTGACCTCGTTGAGGCAGCCAATGAGCCTGCCTGCTTTTATCAGCCACACATGTTTGGTTGTTCCCGTCAGAGAGATTCAGCTGGAAGAGGGTGTGTTTGAGCAAAAATGTGAAAGAGGTTAGTTAAAGCCAGAAGAAAGAGCCAGCTTAATTGGCTTTGGCTGGAAAACGGGCTGTGATGGGGAGGCCCTGCTTGTGTTTGTGAATCTGCGTGCACCTGTGTGCAAGTAGAGGAATTATAAAGAATGACACTGGTCCTTCATGGAAGTCATAATAAAGAAGATCAGTTCACACTGTCTGATAATGAGTCTTTGTAATTTCTGAATGAGCTAGCTTAAGTCTTAGTCACAACTGCGCTTACGAGTGGATGTGGGCTGTCTGCGAGTCAAAACAGGACAAACCTGTCATTGCACACAAGTGGAAATAGCAAGGTTGTAGACCACTCAGTGACCCTATAGACAGAAAATGCTTTTATTTTTTTTTCCTACCAACACGGTGTGGTCTAAAGGTCATAGTGAACATCTTAACAACACACGAGGGTAAGAAAAGGTAAAGTAGGTGAGGCGCATGCAGGTGTATAGTACATTTTTCACTTTATCAACCGCACCCCCAGATGCTGCGCACTGTGCACCCGGACCATCCAAAAGCCCACTGCCGTCTAGGTCAACCCGTACCCCCATGGATACATGTGACTAAGGCTTTACTGGAGGCCAGAATAAAGAGTAAATTGTTGGAATGGTTCACTCCAAAGTCTGGAAAATATTCCTGCCAACAAACTGGAGAGCCTAAAGCAACGTTTTTGTCATTTAATATGTATTTTTTTTTGCTTGAAGACATAAAAAAAAAACTATGTTTAAACTATGTTTAATTCTAAAGACTTTAAAGAGACTTTTGGTTTCTGTTTTTTTGTTCAAATTAAAACTAGAATCCTGATGCTCCTAGATTGTTTGCAATACTGTTTGTTTTGCAACATGATATAAGTCAAAATGAATAAAAACATTGGGATTTATGCTTTCATAGGAAAGGAAATTATAACAGAACGAACAATGTAATTAAACTGAACTGGAATTAAAGTCTGATCAGTGTCTTTAAGGCATTCTTCCATCAAATCCTACAGCATCATTGAAAATGAACCTCTGCACCGATGCTCCTTAACAGCTGCACAGTTATTATATTTCTCAGACAGAAAACCAAGCAAACACACTTATCTGTCATTGTGACTGAGCTGAAGCCCTGAAACTATGACTCAACATGGATGGCAGCAGGTCAAAATGAAATGTCTTCATAAAAAAACGCAAGAAAAACTCCCACACACACAAAAATGTTTTAATAGCTTTTGGCACAAAAATATATCCATTAATACATCAATATTTATTAAGTTTTCACAAATTTACACTGCTTTGATAAAATGTTAAAGCTCCTCTGACTTATATGGTTAAAGTACCATAGAGCTGAGACTCATAAGCTCCTGGTTGAATCATATTTGGTTCCTTACAAACCGCTGAATGCCACCAAAATTCTCCATTCCTATCTCAAATTAAGTTAAAATTTAGACAAATGTGACACTTTCTAAGCCTTCAAGCATAGTCTAAGTGGATGAGAGACTTTATAAGGATTGTTCTGAGAGCTCACACTAGCACACACACATAACTGAACTATACTTGATCGACAATTTCATTCTCAAACCCTTAAAGTTCCCTCATTTATGCTCTTCCTACCAACAGTAGTCATGCTGAGTGCTGTGCATTAAAGTCTGAGTTAGATAAAAGGATCAAATTCAGCTTTTCTTGTCTAGATTTTTTGGGGGTTTAGTGTTGTATAAACCTGTCTTGGTTTTTATGACTTTTTTTTTATTAAATATGTGATCCATCTCTGTTGTTATAGCTTAGGCTTAGCTTTTTTGGTTTGCTAATCTGTCCGTGTTTTTGTTGAAGTCCAGTATAACTATAGACCATTGTCATATTTGTATTTACTGCAGCTACTGCTCCTTGTTTGGTTATCCTTCAGTATTTTAAGATTGATGTTTGTTAAGTTGATTGATTTAGTCCTTAATCTATGTTTGATTAAATTCTGTTATTGTTCAGTGTTGGGTACTTTGTTGTATTTATTTTATTTTTTATGAAACTCAACATAATCTGGGATAGGCTCCAGCAACCCTATGTTGAGATTGGGTCAATGGATATGCAAAAGTAACTCATTCTACAGTTATAATCTCTGAAATTTGTTCTACATTGGCTCAACCCTTACTTTTGAATATTTTAACCCTTAAACATCGGAGCATTAGCTCCAGTATTTACATTCTTTTGACGACTGTAACTCTTCAACCGTTTACACAATTAACATAATTCCAGAACTTTATGAAGCAGAACGAAGCACCATTATACAACATTTAATGTGTTTCATATTAGGGCAAAGCCGATAAGAAAAAGCAATTTTTCTGTGCATCAGAATCCGCAGATTCACGTTGATCACAAAAATGGTTGAAGATTTACGGTATGTCAAAGGGAAAGTGTTATTTAGGTGTCACCAGCGACGTCTCCAGTTTTGAAAGGTTAAAGGATTGAAAAGTCAAAAAACAGTAGACCAAATAAAATCAATGTTCAATGTTTAAGTTGTGTTGAACTATAAACAATTTGGAGCCACTAACTTTAATTTTTATAATACACTTATTTAAAAACAATTAATGAAATCCTTCACAGAACAATGCTTTGCACTTTATTTAAAGAAGATCGGTTTATGATCAATTTAATTATAAGTTTTAAGGTAGCTCTGTTGTCATAAATGTAACTTAAAAAGTGTAATTGCTTTAAAGAACACATGTGGAAACGAATCAAATGAGACTTCAGACTCTTAACATGCAGAGACATTACACTTGTAAAACTTGTTTGATTTGCTGTGTGCACACCTAATTTTGCATACCAAACTTTATTGTCTGTTTTTGAACACATGCTTTTGAAGAATTTTAAGATAAGCTGCAGGAACAATGCATGAAACTACTATATTGTTTGAGCAATTGTAGACACTAGCTGTTAAATATTGCACGACCAGGCTATAACTACGTGTAGGCTAATCACATCTGCTAGCTACTTTTACATGCAAACAATTTCTTGTTGTTTCCAAAAATACATGGAAACAAAGAGTCAAAAACCTAAAACCTAATTAAGTAACACTTAAACTGCCATCCATTCACACAGATCATGTATGTATCATGAAAGTGTCATAATGGAACAAACACAAGCATCAAATACAATATTTTTAGAAGATCAAACAACACTTGTGTGGGTTGCCACACTTTTAAAGTTGTATATAAAACAAGAAAGAATGTGTTGGAGGAGAAATATAGGATTTTTTCAAGTTAATCATTAAACTGAAAAATAATTCAGTCTGGAGCAAATTATAGGAAAGTGTAGAACTGAAAGCAAAAATTTTGACCCTGTCTTTTTAAGTGTGTTAATGCGTGTCTGGACCTTTTTCCAAATATTAATCCAAAGTGGGGCAAAAATGAAGATAACTTGTTCCTCAACTTAAAGTTTTCTGACACAGTAATAATGTTTTTGCTAAAGCGACTGTACAAAACAAAAAGACTGAAGAAGTGAGTTTCTTCAGCACACACACTTAGTGCAGTTCAGATGTTCTCCAGTTGCTTTGTCTCCTCTCCGTCTTGGTGGTTCCATTGGTTGTATGAGGATTTTATCAGAGCACTCTACAGAGACAGCAACTCTTCCCCAGGCCCCAGTGCTGTGATCTTTCTGTCCAAATGGGCTGTTTTCATCACTGGGCCATGAGAGAGGATTTTCAGCCGTGTTGGGATGCAGTGTGGTGTGACTGATTGAAATACACAGCGGACATTTGCACCAGTCGTGACACACAAACACTTTCCTGCCTTCACAGGGGATGAGGAGGAAATATATTTGGATCAGTGACTCCTATTTTCTGTTTACATCTGATATCTATAAGGTGTGAGGTAAGATGATGATCTGAATTCAACCTTTGAGAAAAATTGAAAAACAAAGATGCACAGTATTGAATAAGCTATAGCAGTGGTCCCCAACCACCAGGCCGCGGCCTTCTAATATTTCACGTTGTGTTTCATTTTTCCAACATTTCATTTTGTTTTCTGAAATGTTTTCAATTTTTTACATTTTATTTTGTTTTCTGGAAATTACTTTTGTTTTCTGAAATGTTTTCTTTTTTATATTTATTTTTGTTTTCAAGAAATTTGATTTGTTTGCTAAAATACTTTTGTGTTTTGTAAATATAGTTTTGTTTTCTAAAATGGAATGCTTTTTTTTACATTTGCTTTTTTAACATTTTTGTTGTGCTCTTTAAAATGTTATGTGTCGAGTCATTTGTTGAAGTCTATGCATTTCCGGGCCACCATACTAAGTGGTTCTATAAACACATTTTATAGCAGAAAAGTAACCAACATAATTGATATGTATGTCTGAACTGAGCCAATATTTATGTTTGACATCAAGTTGCCATCGAGAAAGCACAAACAAAAAATAATCAAAAAAATGGCATTGTAAATAAATTAGGGCTGTCAACGTTAACGCACAGAATAAATGCTGATTGTCACGATAGGTTCAATAAAGCATCAGTTCAGAGAAAAAGTTCACCTCTTCCCGCTTGTTTTTGTCCAGTATATGAAGCAAAACGTTTGTTTAAAAGAAGCCAGTGATATAGAAGTTTTTAGATATGTGACCAGAACTTCTTTTTGTGTGCATGCATACACGGCAGCCAATCAGATTTGAGTATTCACCCAGACCATTTAAAGTGCAGAAAAAGTGTTTCTTAAGACTGCGTATCAGGATCGTTGCTCTTTTTTTGGAGTAATACTGCAGAAATAAAAGTCTTTGCAGTTTTTTAGAATTCTGCTTATCTTACTGTTGATGTGTTTTGCTCACATATATTACATTTCTGGGATGTCTGAGTTAACACTTAATTAAAACACTTCAGACAATAAAATGAAGGAAAAATGTTCTCTTAAAAGCCGCTTATTGTGATTAGTGTGATTAATCAGTATGAGGACGACATGGTTCTTGCATTTACTCAGAAGCACTTAAAATAACTTCAGCACCAAAATGTAAGATGGTCTTCTCTCAGAGAATGAAACTGGTTCTCAAGTTGACACCAAAAAGAAAGGTAAGCAGTTTAAGAAAATCTACTTTTTAGGACAATTTTTATATTTTAGTTTTCGTAAGCCTTGTAGTCCTTCTGTTTTTGAAGAGTGAAGGAATGTACAGTAACTGTGGGTCACAAATTGTATACAGCAAAGAACAATAAAAACGTGTGCTTTAGGGTGCATGAACACATGCAGGTTGGATTTGCACCAGTGTTTCTTTCTTCAGAAAGTCATCTTTATTTGGCAAGTGTTAGAGCTCATCCGACTTGGAGTACAAACCAAAACAAGCCAAATCCAGTCTGCTTTGGTCTCATTTCACCTGAAAAACGTGAACTAATTTGAGTCAACGACATAAACACAGTTTACAATGAATAACAAAAAACCAGCGTGCAACTAAAATTGAAGGACGAGCAATTAAAAAAAATGTTTCAGTTTTTTAATGAAAGAATTATCATGACTAGCTGGTTTTCTTCTACCACCACCACTGTCATCTTAGCCAGGCAAGACCTCCCCCTAGTGAGCAATGTTGGGAACTGCAGGAACTTTCCTGACCGTTGGTCCTGCTTTTGCTTTTTAGTTCCAATAGGATCCTGTCTTTTCTACTTCTAGCCAAAAAGTGTCTGTTATTACTGCATTTAGCTGTATTGTGTTTAACAAACCAATGTCTAATTCAAATACCTGGATGTTCTAGTTCAAATGACTACTTGGATGTCTATTTTTTTCCATGTTGCTCTGAAATTATCTGCTCACACAAAAGAAAACATGTTTAAAGTCCCATTCTGATGAAAATCGTGTTTTTTGGCGTTTCCAGCATGTTAGCATAAATACTTGGCACCCGTTGTAGTGATGCATACATTAGACAGAAGTCTTTGAAGAAATCATTAATTAAATCTTGTTCACAGCTTCTACCCACAGGTTCTCTCTGAGATACTGCTGGTGTTCTTGAAAGGTTGCCCATGTTATTCTGGAAACAAACAAGTTCAGGCTACATCTAAGTTAGAAGGACAATTGGATGAGTCACAGTTGGTATCCCATACTCACACAACAATTCTAGGATGTCAGAGGCAATACAGACAGCAGCCACAAGCACAACAGGAGGGTCCTCTTTGAGGTACAGAGGTTACGTACTTGCTCCAATGTCACAGTTTCATTAGCAGTTTCGTCACAGTTTTTGTTACGGTTTAGTACCGCATTAACGTGGGCAGGCTGATTGGAGGAAAGCACACAAAAAACCCTCCATTGTTTCCCAGTGTTTTCTGACAGAGCTAAGGATTGTGGTTATCTCTTTGTGTCCATAAATAGAGTTCATTATAAGGGTTTTGAATTGTTACTTAGGTGATTAACAAATCATGCTCAATGATTCACAGATCGATCCACACTTTTTGGAGTGTTTTTTTTTTTTAAAGAGTTTTAAATATTTTTGTATCTCTAGTCCAAGCAGATATCTAATCATTGGCTTTTAGTGTCAGTCTTTCTTTCTTTCTTTACTATTTTATACATGTTCTTCATGTTTGTCTTGAATGAAGATTTAAATTATATGTATTAAATCTCAATCACTTAAACAGGTATTTAGAGAAGGAAATCAGAATTAACATCACTGATAAAAAAAAAAAACAACAAAGATTTAAAGAGAAAGAAATTGTATTTGTCATTTTAAACAATGCCAAAGTCTAAAGTTTTGTTTTGTTTTGTTTTTCTGGTCATTTTTCTGAACTCCCAAAACTTTAGATGAACATTTTAAAGACACGTTGTGGTACGACTTCATCATGCTTAAAGTCACATGACGTCATATTATTGATCATAAGATGCTCTCACAAGCTTTGCCGCAGTTTCAATAAAGAAGATCTACTTCATCTTCAGGTACACTGGGTCCACATGTCACTCATCAATTGGTCTTCACTCTGAGCCAGTAGCTAATGTGTCTACTTACTTCATCGCCAATCACAATCAAATCCCTGCCTTTAGCTTCATTGAAGTTTGTCTATCCGCATTCCATACATTTTGCTGGCCCGCATTCGCCCCATTCTCCTCCTTGCTCCGCGGTCTGGCCTTAACCACCATCAGTGTCTGGGCTCCAGGGTCTCTTCGTTTGGTCCAAGGTCATCACAAACATGTAAGAAAGATGTCTCCGGCCCAGAGCCCAACCACCAAAGACTACTGACTTCTTACACTTCACAATTAAATCTTTAAATCATACTTTCAAGATCTCTTCTCATTCAAATATACATATATTTTTTAAATTGTCGACTGTTGGTAAATCTTAACACACTCTTTGACAAACTGTAAATTCTTGACTGTTGAAGCGAACACCGTAAATCAGCTGATTCTGCAGCGGAGAAAAGCAGCTTTTCTTATCCACTTTTGTCCCGATATGCAATAATTTACGTTGTAAAGCAGTGCATATTGATGCAAAGCCGGTATGAAAAGCCACTTTTCAAAATCAGCTGATTTACAGCAATTACATAAGCATTTCACTACTGTGCAGCGCTGCATAGTCACTGTTTCTGAATCCGCTAGAAAAATGTTAATTATGCAATAGATTTAAGAGTTACCGTAGTCAAAAGAATGTGAAGACTGGAGCTAAAGTTCTGATGTTAAAGGGTTAAAGCAAATTTGTGTTTTCAGAACTTTAGTCAGTAAGCAGAACTTCAGTCTCATTTATTTCTACTACAAAAAAAGCACTTTTTACTTCTGCGAAATGCGAAGCTTCACCAACACTTTATTTTGAAAAGTTGTTTACTTGCGGTGATAGCAGCCCTGCACATTCTGCTTTTATTTTATTTCATAAACTTAAAATCTAACATTGTTCAGCATTTAAGAGCAATAAATACATTGTGCCTGAATAGTATTTTTACTGCACTCTATTATACTTATAAAGCTTGTATATCAGCGATCTTGGATGTCACGAATATTAGTACTCAAATTTTTGGGAGCAGTTCGCGAGTATCTGAGTACTCGGATACTTGTTATAGTCCTAACTCCAACTCTGGTAATATTAACCCCACAGACAAGAAGATGCAAAAAATAGAGGCTGCAGCACGATACCCCACCTACTGGACAGAAGTCATATTGAGTTGGCGCCAATGGAAATGAACCAAAGGTTGACCTACACTCTGCTAAATGCAGACCTGCAAGAATCTCACATTGAAATGGACCCAAATAATGTCACTGAGCACAATACACCATTCTTTATAAATAATGTTACAGTGAGAAAATCATATAATGTTGTATTTTACTGCAGTCAAATATTAATAAAGATTATGTATTTTTGAAAAACAAGTATCGCAATTGTAGAGCCACTGCTGGATAAGAGGGATAACAAAATATTTAATCTTGAGGGCGGATGTACCTAATTACAAGAGAAAACACCAGCCTGAAATCCTCCTTTCCTGATGCAAACAGAAAGATGAGTATGGGGAATTGGCAGCATTCAGACCCAACATAACTACTAGTTCCAGCCAAAAGAAATTAAAGCTGTTGTGGAAATGTGTTCCATGATAGACAAAGTTTGACAATATGATGCTGATCACGGTTATAATATATATATATATATATATATATATATAATTCTCAAATGTTCCTGAGGATCAAATCCGACACAGATGGAAGCTGACTAACAATCAACACAGGAATAAAACATTCACAGTTTGCCAGTGGGGCACAATCAGTGTGTGGGTTTTTTTCTTTGAATATGTTTCCTTGGAAAGCTTTTATTATGGAGGAAGACCAGAATGTCTTGTGACTTACCACAATCTCCTGTGTTTAGGGTCAGTGTGATGTTTGTGGCTTTAAAGTATAAATTTGCTTTTAGTGACAGAATTACACTTTAATTCATGACCTCCAAAATAATCACATCTGTATTTTTTCCCTCTTTTTTTATTTTCTCCAATTATTTGTTTCGGAGGACGTGGTTATAGCAGTGAACTGCAGAGCAGAATTTGGTCACACTTGACTGACTTGATTTGCTGACTGCTTGTCTAATTAGGGTTTGATTAATGCAGCCGTATTATATATTTGCACTGGTAATAATGTGTAGATATTTTCTAAATGGAAAACTTAGATTCAAAGATGCACATGTTAAAGATTAAATAAGACAAGAAGCCTCACTTTTACTAGTCATGCATGAAGACAGTTTTTCATAACTTATGTGCACAGGAGCTTTCACATCCCCATAACTATAAACAGACTGAAGTAGAATATTTGCAAAAAAAAAGACAAACTGAGCAGGATTCTAATATTAAACGTGCTATAGGAGCAAACATATGAAAATGTTCTGATTCAAACACGAAACAATTTGAAAACAAAACAACAGACAAATATATACAACTACAAAAAAGAGAGATATGTTACACAATAATATATAAATGAAAAATACCCTTGTACATTAACATTAATTGTAAATGCTGATTAAAGAAACTGTTCATCATCAACAACCACCCTGAACTTAGAATATTTAATTGACTGCAGTTGTATAACTAGTAACTGCAGCAGTTATTTCACACTGACTTTAGAAAGAAAGCTGAAAACTATTTCCTATGAGGCTCTTTCCATTTGGGTGTATTCAAACAGGACACATTTGGTTCGCTCATTCATCCAGGATGGCTTTCAAGGCAGAATTTTTTCTTCAAAGGGTCAAAACATCTTCTACCTAAAAACTGCATGAACCTTTATAAAAACTGTTTTCTTTTTTTGCAACATTTAGCATCTAAAAAAAATAAGGTATCAAAGGTCAAGTATGATGATATATTGAAAACAAAATGCATTCTACTTAGTTACATGATTTTAATTGAAAAATAAATCAAACTTTGCTCGTGTCCTATTCTCTGGCCTGTTATTCTTATTGCAGCAATGAGGTCAGACTAAGACTAGAAAGGAAGATGCTCAAAAAAATCTTGTGCATTTGAGGCTCATCAAAAAGCTAAATAAAAGACAAAAATCACAGAAGTGAGAATTAAAAGAGAGAAAGTGGAAGGACCCAACTCTTTTTTTTTCATTTGAAAAACAAGAGGTTGCCCTTAGAAAAAAGGATTTTAAGTGGTGGTAAAAAAAAAAAAAAATTGATAAAGAAGACTTTTCTTGCAAAGGGAGTGAAATTAAACACATTAATAAGATGGAAAAAACGAGGAAAGTGTATCGGTATAACAGAGCAGCTATTGGCTAAGGAAGTGAATAAAATGAACAGCGGATTGATCTGAACACTCTTCTGTGTTTTGGTCTTGTGTTTTGGAGTGAATTTCTTCTCCCGCTGTTTTAAATATTCACCCCAAAGTTTGAGTTCAAGGACTGAGCCCGCTTATGAAGCTCATAGGGCAGCCCTTTTCATCCTACTTGGTCAGATCCACAGCTCTCCATCTTATCTCCTCATAGCTCTCTACCTGTGACCTGCTACTTTCCAGAGAAAATAAACCCCTCCTACTTCACACAGGCTACTCATTTTGTAAAGAAACCCCTTGTGTCACCTTCTTTAATCTGAATTACATTCATCCAGCAGCTCTTGAAGATCCCCGGCCACTTTGTAATCTTATCTTTGAGCACTTCCACATGAATGTTTTCAAGAGGAGGGCAGGGGATCTCTGGTCTACAAGAGCAAGTGCATAATCTGATGTAATTAAATTATGGGCTTCTGTAGGATCCATGCAAATCACTATATGGGTTGATCGATGGCACAGTATATGACAAAACCTTTTAGAAAGAAGAAAGGGAATTTTTAGAAAAGCCATGATTTGGTGGCACCTGCTCAAGACAGCAACGAGCAGAGACGGAAGCCACATTGTACCAAAAAAGAGGTATAAAATGGTATCTTGTCACATTTTTCTACCGTTTTCAGGCCCATTCACACAATGATGGCGGCCTTATATGGGGCCAACCTCCAACCAGGACCAATGAGGGATTCAGTCTTACCCAAGGACACTTCAACACATAGGCAAATGAGGCAGACACTGAACTTATGATCCCCCAATCAAAGGTCGACCACTCTACCTCACGACTGCCAGTAGGTCACATGAGCACTGACAACACATAACTTCTGATTTCTTATGTTACAATTTAGAATTAATTCAAGGTCACGAGGCTTTGTTCACGACAGTTTAAGTGCAATGTATTTTCTACTTTTTCTGAAATGTTTACACCTTTTCAACAAATAAACAATGTAAATGTATTTACCAATGGCTCCAGAAATATCCAGTGCGTTCTGAATGCTTTTGTAGAAATTAGCAAACATTCTATATATCTCCCATAATAAAGTGGAAATGACCACATCAAATCAACAATATTTTCTAACAAAGTGTAAATATATTTAACTTATCATGCACGTAATGTCCAGGAGTGTTTCACGCTGCACTCCTAACGAACACATTCTGCTCACACTGAAATTTTTCCTCGATAACTTTTACAGAAATTCCTTTTAAGTTCTGAGTATTTTTTTTTGGAATATGTTGAAAACAACAGTGAAAATTAAATAAAAAAAAAAACTATAATAACTCTTCAGACAATTGCCTTCCAATTTTGGCCAAAATGTTGCAATTATTTTTAATTTAAGAATTACAACATTAAATCTGAACAATTACTAACATGTTTTAGCATTTAAGAAGAAATACAGTTGTTTACAAATCTAAAGACGTTTTTCTCTTTTCTTTTCTTTTTTTTATTTTTACACTAATCATTTCAAATGTCTCATTTGAAAAATGAAAAGAATTAAGTTGTGCTTCTTAAACACTCAGAAAACAGAAACCTTAGAAGTAAGTTAAAAATATGTACCCAGTGGCACATTTCTTTAAATAAACATCTGCCAATGGGGTGAGAAAATTTTTCTTACCAAGAATTCATATTTTAAGGTAAAATTTCTAGTCATTGAGACATGTTTTCTCAAACTAAGAATAATGTACCACTGAAAAACTTTCTTGATAAGATTATTTCTCTTGCAAGACAGAAAGTAAGACAATGTTTCTTGAAACAAGATTTTTGCAGTGAAATAAAGTTTTTTGTGCTTAAAGGTCGTGAAACACTCACATACATTGACATCTACAATAAAAGGTTACAATAATGAGTTCAAACTCATCAGAAAATATCCGTCATAAATTGTTTTTTTCGTTTGCATTGTTTCCTCCATCAATCCTCTCCACTCTAATCATCTCACCATCAAGCTTTGGATTTTCACACAGCTTTAGAAATCATCCAATCTCTCTGATAATCACTCTGTAATTACTTGAGTACTTTTCCCAGATGTTGTCTGAGTTTGCAAGTCAATGCATCACATTGTGTCTTAAATATAAAAGAAAAAAATGTCTCTCTCTGCCCCAGGCTGATGAGCTTGCTTCTCATTGTCTCTTTTGGCTCAAACATTTGCCTCCTGCACCAACTGTTTTAAATCTCTGCCTGCATATTTTGGGGTTAATTATAAGGAGATGCCAGATGGGTGAGTGACTCTCAAAGTTCTGGTGTTGACAGATGGTTGATGTTCTCCTAAAACCCCTAGAAAACATCAATTTCAACAAAAAAAAACTAGACTCTTTGTTATATTAGACTAACTTAAAATGTATAAAAAAAAATAGTTAAACATATCAATCAGAATATTGGTGTTGATTATAAAAAGAGCTCTGATTCGTTAATTAGTAGTTCAACATTCAAAGAAATTATTGAACTAAGTTCAATCAAAGTTCGGATCCTACTTGTATTTTTTCCTTTTTTTCTATTTTTTTCCACCGGATTCAAACAGAAAAATGTGACTTTTAAACATCCATTCATTTTGTCTGCTGTTTGTATTTTTGTTTACACTCAAATATATACATTTTAGATAAACACAGAATTTAACTTACACAAGAGGTTTCAGTTTGAGCTTCTATCATGTACATATTACATTGGGGTTTGTATATCAGTCACACCCCTATATTGTTGAGTTTTTACTGTGGCAAAACTCATCTTGGTACAAATCCCATTTATGCTGAAGGTTCTTAGTGTATTTATAGTTTTTAAAGTTGCTAACTTTGTCGAGTCTTTGTCTTGCACAATAATTAGTTAAGTTGACGTTGTTACTACAAACCCAGATTTCAGGTAAAAAAAAAAAAAACATCAGAAAGTCCTAAAAACAGGAAAAAGAGTCCAGCTGATCAGGCCATCTGTCTCCAACCAACAGAAAGAGGTTAGGTCTGAAGATTTGTTCAGTTTTTCAGAATGATCAGTGACCATTCAGAGTCAAGACCAGAAGTGGGTCAACCAGGAATCCTGGATGACATTGAGGGGAAAACTAAAATGTGGAAACAAGGAGATGCCAAGGTTGAGTCCACATCAATGTATTAGACAGATCAGATCAGTCCGGAGAGGGCTTTGGAGCACAGTCTGGCCTCCGGAGAACCGTGTCTGTGAGCAGAGAAGCAGCTTCAGGACAGTGTATGAGCTCCGGCGGCGGCTTTTGAATGCCCAACTACCACTCGGTGCTTCGAGCAGTCCTGTGAGACTGTGTGAACAATCATGTGAATTCTTGTTTCATGTACAGAAAAAATAAAGGCTGATGTTATTCACACATATTTTAAGTGTGTCCAAGGCTAAATGTTGTTGGTCGCATGGATCAACCTAACTCTAACCCTTCCTCCAGATCTGTGTGGCCAGAAAAAAGTTCCGCACTGGCCGCACATATTCAGAAACTTATGTACAAACAGTTACTTCAAAATAAATAAATAATAAAAGCACCCCCAGCAGATCATCTCGCTACATGCTAACCGCAACCATGTTTCTTTACAACACAACTCCGTCACTTCCTCTTCTATGGCCGTTTTTGGTGTTTCAGGTTAGTCTGTACACGTCAAAATGCCTTTTTCCTAGCAAACGTGTGGCGGCTATAAACGTTTGTTATATTTGGATAAAGTTTTTTAGGGCCATGTACACAGTTCAAGTCTGATCCAATCTTTGATCATATTAAAGACATTTTGCACATGTTGGTCTACAGATAGCTAGTGTCTCCACCCGTGTTGTTACATCCAGGCTAAGATATGGGACAGCAAACCTCACAAACTACCACAACTGAAGGCGATACAACTGCAAGGTCATCTAGGTTTTTCTCTTGTTGTAGTAGCACTTTTATTTCTCCAGGTAGAAATGTAGAAGAACGTGTTCTTATTTACAAATATGGCATGGCCCAGTGGTCGTACAAATATAAATTTTAAAAAGCGCATGCACAAGAATCACAGAACAGTTAAATACAGAAATAGATTATCATCACGTTTACCTTCTGTAGCAGGAGAGAGTATCGACAGTGACCCGGTGAAGTCTGTCTAAACAAAGAAATAGATGTTAAAGATGAAAGTTTGAATGTGCTTTGAAATGTGTTCCTGTCGTTTGCAGCAGAAAGGTGATGAAGGCATTACAGACTTTAGAAATAATGAGTTTGATGAATTGGCTTGACCCAGTGTGGTATGAGCTGTGAACAAAGTGGAGGAGAGACGACAGATAAGGAGGAGTCTTGTTCTGGATTATTTAGTAGATGTAAAGAAACCAATGGTGGAGTCGCTGTGTATAGAGATGACCAGCCCACCAGTTTATGGAGGGCACAGTGGTGGCTCTGAAAGGCACATTAAGGACAAAGCGAATGCCAAAAAAAGAAAGTACTAACTTTTGAGGGCAGTGCTTGGTGCTATTTTGTAAATGATGTCACCATAGTCAAAAATAGGATCCTGCCTCCAGTCTCCAGCTGTGAGGAGCTGACAGGTAATCAGCATTCTCTCACCTATAAGACTGCCTTTTTAAGCAGGCTCTGCACAGAGAATCTCTGCCAGAAATTTGTTGGGAGCCAGAAACTCTCCAGCCTCCTGTTCATGGTTTGTAGTTCTCATCTGTTTTCCCAGCTTTGGATTTCCTCTCTTCACTGAGTTTGCTTGCCCCTTTCCTGTGCCTCCTACAGACTTTTGAGTGAGACCGTTTCCAGTTTTCTGCACTTTAACGGATCTCTTATGGGACTGCAAGACTCCAGTGTCCCAAAGTTTGATTGTGCGTCACGTCCTGCTTGGATTTTACCTGTTACTTCATCTTCCAATCACTCCCTGCTGCTAACACCTGTGCGTACCTGGCCTCCCTTCCTGTGTACCTGACGCCCCCTTTTGGATTTAGGAATCATTACACTGAATCTGTCAGGCTCAAAAACTTGTAAATAAACCTTTTCTTGTGATCTCTGAGCAGAAAGTTTTCTGGCATCTGTTTGTTTAAACCTGACAGTACAGTCATTTTGACCGGGGTGCATCTGCTTTCACGCGTGAAAGAGGCTATTTAACAGAAAAGGGCTTTGGCTCAAACGTTATCGACGTTTGTGATGAAAGGCAAAAAAGAATCCAGCTGGATGACCAGATATTTGTAGAAATTAACATATTCCAGGGCGTACCGTAACCACAAGGGATAATTGGGGTGGAGGTGACATTAGCTGACAGGTGACACCAACTGAAAAGAACGCACTCTTACCCTAAGGCCGAGATGGAGACTTGTATGTCTTCCTAACAGGAAACAGGATTAACATGAAGGAACAAATTAGCTGTAGTTTTTTTATTTTTCACAATATGAAGCAAAGCAGTGACTTCCTATACACTTAAGCAATGAAATACTGATTTGTTATGGTTATTAGTGCTGTAGAATTAAAGTCACAAATGGGATGTTGGGATTTTACAAGTGTATTAGGAATTCTTTGTGGATTATTTATTAGCACAGTGCTACAAATTTGATACAAATGTTAAAAAAATAAATAAATAATAATAATAATGATCTTGCCTATTTTTATGAAATTAAATCATTTTTATTGTTTCAAGGAAATTCCCAAAATGTCCATATACTCTATATTGAATGTATTTAAATGGTTTATAACTGCATAAATAAACTTTTCACAGTTGGTCCTTGCAAAATTAAACATACTCAAACATTTGCATACAAGGTGATTGGTCATTATTTCCTCCTCTAAGGGATAGAAATCTGAGCTGGAACACGTCCATGTTTTGATTTTGGAGCAGTTCAGACTGGTGTTTTGGGTCAGTGTTTGATTAAAAATGTGCAGAGGCATCTCTTTTCTCTTTTTTCTCGCCTTCGTCTCAGGTTTGCCTTTTCTACTGCTTTTCTCTACACATCAATACTTGTTCCTCACTTTCATTTCTGGATTTTTTTCACTCTAATATGGCATGGGGAATGTCACAGGGTCTTCCACTAGGCTCCTTCTAAACCCTGGGAACCGGAGATAAGGAGGTGGAGGAGGAAGATCCCCCCCTCTGGGTCTTTTCTCTCATTCTCAGTCTGAAACCTCATAATCCCAGTCTTTGCTCAGGTGCTGACTTTCCTATTTGTTCCCCCCAAGATTTTTTCACCTCTATCTCATTTTGCTGCAGTGTGGAGAATTTTCTCACACATCTTGCTTCTAACTTTTCATTTTTGGGTATTCATATCTGCTTTCACAAACAAGGTTTCATTTTTCTGACACTCCTTTTGAGTCAGTCTCCTTTTGAGTCAGTCTCTCATATTTTCTTATATATAGATATATCTATATATATCTTAATTTCTGTCCACCTTCCTCTTCTTTCAGCCTTTGTTCTCAGATCATATCAGTGTCTGGAAGATCTGTGATGATTTTAAACAGCAACTGTAGCAGTGTTTTTCTCCCAAAGGCATTTTTCCAAAGATATTGCACATAAATGCCTGGTAAGAGAGAAGTAATAAAGACAGCAGAGAGGAAAAAAGATAAAAGACTAAAGAAAGGAAGAACAAAAACTCTAAAGTATAAAGGTAAGAAATAAAGAATGACAGTAAAATATAACAGAAACTCCCTCTGGTCACAGCAGCAGTGTCCCTCAAATGACAAAACGATCCAGAATTTGTGGATTTGTTGGGTTTTGTAATATATTTTTTAAAGGTTTTTCTGTAATAACCTGCTATCTGGAGTTTTAATAAAGCCTTCTGGTATTTTCAGAAAAATGACCACTCACTCCTAACATAATGTTTAGTAGCACACGATGTCCTGCAATGCTGGGCTGCAACGGTGAAAACAATTTTGAAATTGTAAACTGTTGTTGCAGGGGACGCATGCACTTCAATGCAAAAAGACGTAGCTTAAAAATAGGAAAAGAACACAATGTTCAGAAGAAATGAAGGAGAAATTAGTACAAAAGAATCTGTCCATAGATAGCATTACTTAAAGTGAATTTTATAAAGCCAGTTAATAAGTTTTTGCTAGTTGAAATCAAATGGTTTGTACTTTTTGAGTTTCCATGTATCATGTATATATATTTGAATACAAGTTGGCCCATCCTAATAAATCCACATAAAATCTAAAGCACTTATACTTAATTCAGAGTTTTTGTTTCCAAAATAATAATAATAAATACCAGATTAACTTGTCAACATGTGTGAGCTAATTAATGTGTGAGTCATTATGCAATGAAATTAAACTAAATAACGGGATGAGACTTTTTTTCTGGGAGGAGTTTGCTAAAAAGTGAGCTGCTGTGAGTCTGCTGGGTGTGATGGCGGGGTGTGGGGTGGGATGACCATGATGGAGGACTGTTTGCTTAGTGACTTTCTGTCCCTCATTGACTCTCCAGGCTCTGCCCAGTGACTTTGTTGGCTTTATGAATGACTTTATTGATCCTGCTGATATTTCTGGCGCTGCTCTTCCAGCAGAGCAGGGAGCAGCAGAGAAAACGGCATTTACAACTGCAAACTGATTTTATACTGCGTTTGATAAAAAAGGATTACTAAAGTGGCATGTCCAGACCCAAATTAACTGCTTTAAGGCCTGACACTGCAGGTCATCCATTCGAAGATGGACCGGATCTTGCCTCTCTCCGCTGTTCGAACTCTCAATGCCATGCTTCATTTGCCAAATGATCCTATTTTTCTCTCTTTTAACATGCAGTCCAGACTTTTTCCTATTTTTTATGGCACCAACCAATCAAGAGTCTCATTCAGTTTTAACTTGATAAAAAGTTTATGTATATTGTATCTCGACCATGAAGACAAAAACCTGCAGCTCGATTTTCATGGTTTTAAGTGTCTTGAGTGTCCTTTTACTTTGTTTTTTTGTTTGTTATTTTTCAGATGTTTTTTCTCATTTTAGTTACTCCTGGTTCTACTTTCTGTACAATGTTTTTTTTCTTAATCAAGCTTATTGTCATTTCATTTTGAAACTTTAAATTTGTCTCTTAAAGGTTAAATGTCCCCGCAGAAATATTACCACATTTTAGCTTGTTGTGAAACATTTTCTTTTATTATATTTATTATTATAGAAATAAGCTGGATCTGTTTTCAGAAGGGATGTAAAGGAGACAGGTGTATATAAAAATGAATCTAGTCCTGGGAGTAACAGCAGTATCAGTTTAAAATTACAGAAACTAAAGGCACAGAAAATTTGAATCAAGTCTGCAGAATCTCCCCACGTTCTTGTGTCTATGAAGGAGGGCTTCAAATCAAATAAGTGCCCGGCTTTTTCTGGATTCGGACTCAGAGGTATAGTGCTCAGAAGTTTAACATTGAAAGGTTTAAAGAGGACAGGGCTGGATGAGACTCACCGTTCTCTTCCAAAGCCTTACTCCAGGGAGAAGAGAGTCAAAGGTGGAATCTTTCATTTGCAGCTCAGTGAGCATCTATATGTGATAGTCTGAATTACAGAGGAAGAAAAGTCATAGAATGGCATATAAGCTAGTATAGAAAAGGATATTTTTTTTGCTGAAGTATGATGGGGAAAAACACAAAAAAACTAATAAATGGAAGACTTATTCATTTGGGAGAGTATATATCCCAAGATTTGCATCAAAATGAAATCAGGATGCATTCAATTTTCATTTTGGCTGAGCCACCTAAAAATATAAACTGAAAGAGGTGCTTGGTTTTACTTTATTGAGATAAAAAATAAAATAACCAGAACTTTAAATTACTGGCAAATTTGTATTAAAAAAACTATAACATAATAGGGGTGGGATTATAAATGTATTTGCCTCCTCCCACTCTCATTCAAACAATTAATCAAACTCAATTTGACAATCATTATTTTTAATGCATTCAATATATGTGTACCTTATGTTAAAATGCAGATATCTTTATTTATGATTAGGAGCAATTAAAATGTCAAGAAGATAATTTTTTTTTTCTAATCAGTTTAAGAATTAATATCATAACTAGGCTTGATATATGTGATAATATTAACTTCTTGTATTTTTTTTCCTTTCTTAAATTTATTGAAATAAACCAATAAATTAATCAACCAATTATTTCCCCCTGAACACATTCAAACAGGGTTAAAACAACGTTGTTTCCATTCTCATCCATCAAAACAGTTCAGAGCTGACCAGGCAATAATAAGAGTTAGGGTGGTGGTGGTATGGGGGTGCGGGGTAACTCTGACAGGCACATTTCATTTTTCTATTCTCATTGGTGACACAGAAGGCCAATAAAAAGTGCGTTGCAATAGAGGTTTTGAACAAGTTTGAAGATGAACAACACCTCCGCCTGCATGGATCCATTTTCCATCCATTCTGTTCAGGGTCACTGGGAGTTGGGGTGGTGGGGAGTGGATGCTGCCATCAGGTAAGAAGTGGGGCACATTCTGGACAAACTGCTGCGTCGTAACAGTGCCTCACAGATGGATGTGTGGGAGTTCTCAGCTTTCAGCTCAGCGCAACAAGATGCCATTAGATTGAAAACATAAATTCTTTACAGCTATTGAAAAAAAACATCAATTATTTAATTTATTCACTCTAAAGATTTGTGTTTTTAGTCATTGTTCACCTTGCTTTAACTAAAAAACATCTTGTTGTATAGAATAATACTTTAAATATCTACAAAAAAAGGGAAAGTTTTATTTTCTCCGAACATTACATTTCTTCCTCCATAGTCAAGGAAAATGAAAATTTCTTAAAATAATATTATGAATGTATGACAAATGAATCAAATCTTTGCCTTGGTTGGTCAAGTTGGTTGCTTATTTTTCCACACTTTTCCACTTTTTTTTTTTTTTGCTTTATAAAATGTCTGTAAAAGTTATTAAAAAAAAAAGCATTTCGACCATAATATGTACAATTTACTCACTTTTTTTGCATGAAAGACACAGATTATTTAAGTATTTTATAAGCTCTACAAGCCGAGAGAAATTCCGGCAACCCATTTGCCCTGAAAGGGATACAGTGGGTTAAGAAAATGGATGGATAGATGGAAGTTCAAAACTATTGGATCGATCCACCATATTGTGTGAGTTCTACCCGCTGATCGAGTTGCGGAAAACATCATCATCTCATCTCACCAAAGCTGAGTCCCTGATTGGTTAACGTGACGCGGCAACCTCGCCAAAATTCAAATATTTGAACTCTAGCCGTCTCAAATTGCGATGTTGCCAGACCACAGCGACGCACCTGTCACTCAAATTGCGCTGCAGGACCTCAGATCACATCTGTACCACTGACTTCACATCGAAACTACCCCTGAAGCCCAAATTGCGTTCGGTGCAAGCGCAGCTTTAGACTACCATTATTTAATGAAATAAGAAAAAATAGACAAAACTTGAATCTGACTGAGACTTTTTAACACTTAATGATCCTTATTTCCTTATGCACATAATAAAAGTGCTTAAGGTCAAGCCTCCATTGCTCACAGGTGGTCTTATCCTTCTAGTCTTTCCATCTTATAAGGAGAAGAGCTTCAGCATCCCTAACAAACACAGACAACTGAGCTGTGTCTTCAATCTTCTTCTTTCTTGCGTCCCCAGAGTTTAGATCCTCCCACATATTCATCCTCACTTTCCTCTCAAGGCCTTCCCCTCCGCCCACTCCTTTTCCTCAGAGCTCTACTCTTTCTTCCCGTCTGTCTATCTCTTGCTGCACAGGCTGGACACCAAAACCCACCTCGCCTCCCACACTCACACCTATCTCAGAGCCCACGCACAAACACAGCACGACTTCCTTTTAAGTCTTTTCCTCAGGTTACCCGGGTGCATAAATATGAATATGTGTCTCATTATGACACATTGGAGACGCAAGTCGACACTCCACCACAGAACACGGGAAGCCTAAGCTTTTAAACGCCACCAAGAGTTTAGATGTGGATAAAAGAAATTGACACATTTCATAGAAAGAAAGACAGATGCTGAGAGAAGAACATTAAAGGATATAACATTGGATTTTTCTCAGTGCAAGGGTAGTTTTTGTTTCTTTCAATGGAAGTCAAGCTGCATAAAGAATTTCCCAGCTTGTTATCACTGTAGTCAAATGCTTTTTCCTCCTTGAGATTTTTTTAAGCATCACATGGTGAAACACATATCAAATCTCAAACCATTTAAGAAAGTCTTTGATACTTTCATTTCAAACTCGTCAAAATGTGACAGTGAGAGACCAAGGTAGATATGCTGTTTTCTTTTGTGAAATTGAATTTAAGTTACCTGCTGACTTTACTAAATGCAAGCAGATTTCTCTGAAAAATATTTCATCCTTACAAAGGTTTCTTTGATCAATATGACTTTTTTTTCTTGGATAGTTTAGTTGTTTTGCTAGATTTTGTCTGTACTTTGTTGCAGACCAAGCAGATAAATTGTAGTTCACATTAATTTACGTTTTCGGTTCACTTGCAGTTGAACCCTGGTGCTGATCAAAAAGAGAGAAGTAAATTGTAAGTCAGACAAACAGAAGAAGAGAGTTTTCATTGTTGTGCTTTCTTACTTCCTGGTTAGTGCTTAGTTTTGGCAACACCGCCCCAAGCAAGCTGCTCTTGCAAATGCATAGCACTTGCTTTGGTTTGCTTCCTGCAAAAGAAAGCCAAATGAAAATGTGAAATTCATCGCGATCCCCCACCCATTCTGAGCTAAGTCTGCTAAACAAATGCTTAAAAATCCCACACATTATCTTTAAGGTGTCTTGAACAATAGTGTAAATCTCATATTGTGTTTGTGTACCTCTTTAGCATAAATTCTAGGGGTACAACAATTAATTGATTCATTGATTTCTGTTCGTATTATCCAACCAGATGTGTCTTGAGGGAATTTTTAATCTAATCAAAGTGAATGAACCTATTCCATCCATCTATCCATTTTCTAAACATGCTTTGTCCTTTTTGGGGTCACAGGGCTGCTGGAAACAGCCACATGTAGGTGAAGGCAGAATACACCCTGGACAGGTCGCCAGTCTGTCAGAGGGCCATAATCACACACCCATACACACTCACATTCACACCTAGGGACAATTTAGGGTAACCAATTCACCTATGAAGCATGTTTTTGGACAGTGAGAGGAAGCCAGAGTCCCCACACATGCACGGGGGGAACATGCAAACTCCACACAGAAAGGTCCCCCATTGGTGACACTGTTCCAAGTCCCTCAGCCAGAACTGGGACCTTTTTGTTGTGAGGAAAGAGCAATAACCACTGCGCCAACGTGCAGCCCATCGACCTAACCCATCATTTCAAAGTGAAATAAATCGATAATCAATATTGGTAAATACCAGGTGGATTGAGACATGGTAGGTTTATTTTACAATAAGGTATAAACGACCAAGCGTCATCACAGCGGACAGCACACAGATGAAGTAGCAAAAAATGATTAACCATCATTACAGTCCAATGTGGAAACAAAATGTTTCAAAGACGTGACCAAACAGTTTAGTAGAATGTTCTGTTTCAGTTATTTCTATATAGAAACACAGCAGTGGGCTGAGTTTCATGAAACCAAAATGTGGATGTGAATGTGGATTTGCCATGAAATCTTGTTTAAATGTTTGTTTTTACACAAATTTAATTTTCACTTGATTATCTTGTAAGAAATTCAGATTATCTGGAAAACTTCACCTGCACTGTTCAGTACCCAGGTATTGATCTCTGTGTCACACTGATTTAATTTTTGGCTAAAGAAGTCCTGGATCCATTTTAGGTTAGTGGTTAGTGAATCTTTATTTCATTTAACATCATTCAAAATGAACAAAAATTGGCTGTGAATCATATCAGCAAACACAAACTATGATTGTTGTTAAAATGAATCGTTACACTCCTAATAAATTCAATTCAGTGCTGTTTATTTATGAAGTGCCAATTCAAAACCATCATTTTCTGAAGGCACTACACAAAGAGAAAGAACAATAAAACAAGTTAAGTTTAACATAATTGCTGAGATCGATGTTATCACAGATTGTTTGGATTTTTATTTAAAATCTAGGATCTAAATCAGTCCAGATTATTGTATTAAGGCTGAGTTGTGAGTTTTGAAAACAGCCTTTCTTCTTATAAATAAAAATATTTATATATTTTATTGGGTCAACTATACTTGGAAATCAAAATCTACCTGATATTAAACGTTGACAAAATTTTAAAAAATGTTGCTTTAATGTAAAATAGTAATACAACTGTATCAAGAATTTCATTCAATTATTGTATAATTATATTGAGTTCATGCTTGCCTGTTTATGTAGTTTACTTTCTTGACAAAGGTAACTTATCTAAATAATGAACACAACAGTTTCATATTACCTATTGTAAACTCAAATGATACTGAAGGTTTGCACCAAATGAATCTAAAGGTTGAAACATTCTGAACTGAAAATACTGAGTTTAGAATGGATAGAATGAGATTAACCAAAATAATTCAGCGTTAAGGTTGAATCTGACAGGGCTTCAGTTGATGATAAAAAAATGCTAATATCATCAACACGAAAGTTTTCACAATGCTGTGAAATATTTGCCCTTGTTTCAAAAAAATGCTGAATAATTGTGAATCTCTTGCTTCTCTAGTGGGACCATTGACCAATAAAACACTAGGATTAACAACTACGTCTTATCAGCCCCTTAAAAGGGTCAAAACTACATTGACATCATGGAATTTTGAAACTGAAGTAATCAGAATGTGATCAGAAAGCATGAATGGTGCTACCTGAAAAGTGATAAAAATGTATACATATTCTTAGAATGACTACTCCAAAAGAGTCTGCTTTCTTTTTTTGCAAAAACTGGGTGTTTTGAATTTGAATGTGTTAGAATTGTGTGATTAAAGCTGACCGCGATGAAAACAAGCAGGATAATTACTCCAGTTGGAGTTGCCCAGTTTCATTAATTAGAAGTTGAGGAATGATCAGTCCAATCTTTCCAATTTGTCTCCCTGGTTTTGAGCCAACGAGCCTTGCTTCATGTCACGGCGGAACAACACACATACATTTCCAGCAGTCCAGAACTTACAGTACACAAGCACACACATGCACACATTTACACACACAAGCCGTTAAGTTAATCAACCAATACATCTTATGGTGGCCTGGCTGTATCTATCACAGTGGATATAAAGTTACTCACAGGAGACAATAGCTTTCAACAACAAAGACTTTTCAACAAACGTATCTTGTTCCTGAGGGAGCAAAGGGAAAGAAAATAGAGTGAAGAAAATGAATGGGCAGAAAGGGAGCGAATCTACTTGCTATAGATTATTACATCCACACCAGCAGCTTCCTCTAGCAAACAGTCTACTGAAATGGACTTGGCGACCAGGCCCAGATGAGAAGCTATAGATGTTTTTTTTTGGGCGTTTGTGAAAGAAGGGGAAAGACTTTTTGGGTGTAGGTGTGTTTTGGATCAATGAATAGAAAACTATTCAGGCGGAATAACCCTGAAAGACCTATCCTAGTAAAAATTGTGTTTGGGTGTTTTTAGCAGTTTTCTGATGGTGGAGGGTTGATATTATTAAACTAAAATAGCATTTCAATGAGGAGCAGACAAAAAAATGCAGTTTGTAAAAGCTTGTAGCAGGTGCTTGTGGTGGGCCACAAGCTCTTGACTCCGCTCCTTTCCGATGCATCCACCTTGAGGACAGATAGATCTCGTCTGAGCTGGTATCTGGCTCAAAACTGTGCGACTGGATAGCTTTGATTTTGCTTATTATTTTTGTTGCACCAGTTATTTTAGCTTGGGGTTGTAAGCTGGCGGACGAGAGTGTTAAAAAAAGGTTTAATGGGATATTATTGCAGGCTTACTCCGCCCTGCCCACAACTGAGAGCCAAATTTCTAATGAACATTTTCACTCTGCAGAAACTATGCCCTTTTTTTTTTAACCTAAAAACGACATAATTCTAAGGCTTTTACCATAGATCAAAAGATGATCAGAGTGGGACTTGAAATAATAAACAGAGATATCAAAAATTGAAAAGGAAAATGTACTAAAACTAAATAGAATCAAACAGGAGACGCAAATAAAAGGAAGGAAAAAACATGGAAAGACTTTGAAAAACTTTTTGTTTAATCTTTGCAATTGATATGTCAAATGTATTTGTAGATTTGAGAATATCTTAATTGGATCCATGAAGATTTGCCCTTTACACAGTTAACCAAAAAACCCTCCAAAGACTTTTTAAAGCGTATCAAAGAACATAAACTCTTAGCAAAGAAGGTCTGTAGCATTACCTGGCCTACTTTTAGTGTCTAATGATTAAGTCAGAACAATCCCTTCTATTAGTCCCTTTTCTAAGACAGATATGGCAAAAAATGTAATTCCAGGTCTAAACAAAATATTCAAGTTTGTTGCTGCATGAAAGGTAAAAAAAAGTTAAGCGGGAAAAGAAGATTGTCTAATATGTCTTGTAAATTTGTGACACAGTTTGTGATGTTAAAACGTAGACTAAAGCCAAAAGTGGGTCAAAGAGGGTAGCTATTTTTGCTCTCTAGTCAGTGAAAATTGAAAGTAGAAATTTGTGTGGTCATTTGTATTTTTTTTTTCACAAAAACCTTGTTTTTGAGTTGCGTTGCCAAAAAGTATCAAGGTCCAAAAAGAAAGTTATATGACAACAATTGTCTTATTATTTAGAAGAATATTTTCAGTATTTGTTTGGTAAAGGTAAAAAAAAAAAAGCATCTGTATGTGACGAATAAGACGAATGTGCACAAATTCATCTTGATTGATTGTTTATTAAAAAAAAATAGAAAATAAAAACTAGCCGAGGTTTTTCAGGTGATATTATTTCTCGTGCATTGCACCAAGGACATTTTTAGAACATGTTTTTATGCCTCTGTCCCGATTCATCAATTTGAAATAGTCATGTAATGAACAGCAGCACAGGCAGAGGACTGGCTTTGATGGCCTTGTGGACTTCCTCTGCTGAAGTACGGGAGGGCGGGCAGGAGAGCTCATAAAGATCTGCGGTGCTCTCCAAAAAAGGTACATTTTAAAAGTTATCCAAGGCCAAACTGCTGTTAATGTTGGTAAATCTATATATCTCTGTTTTCTTACTAAATTATTGACCACAGTGGTACGATTACCAGTGTCAGAGTAAGATGATGATTTTTGTCTTCATTTCTCTCTGTGTATGGACACTGAGAATAAGAACATTTTATGTCTGTCACGTTGGTATTCTAGTTTTGGTGTCCCAATAGTAAAAGAGGTTTCTTTTGAAGCCTGGTTTTGTTATTCCACCTCTGGTATGTTTTGCTGAGCGTTTCCATTATTTACTGCTATTTTTTTTCTTTTCTGGAGGATCTCAGCTGTGTGTAGTGACTGACTGAGGTTTGTGTTTAGTGATAAAAGCCTTTATAATAACAACCATTTTAGCATAGTATACATTATGAAGCTCACGTCCTCTGCTGCCTTTGTCACATCAGATGTTTTATAAAGATTTACCCAGATGTAAGAGTTTCAAAGCAACCAGATATCTATTGGTGGTCTAGTAGAGCATTTATTGATTTAGAGATTACCTAAAGTTTTGCTTAGTTTGGACAAAATATGCGGGTCTTAGAATTGCGTTTCTTCAACAAATCTGTCATCTTCATAGAACATCTGCATTTTTTTTTTTTTTTTAATGTAGTTGCTTGCACTTAATGTGATACTGTTGCTTGGTGTTCCTGTGTCACACTCCAGTTGTCAGTAAAGTAGTGGCTTCTTATTGATCATGCACAATTGTCACAATCACGTGTGTGAGTGTTGATGTGTGCAGGTGATCAGTAAGTGCCTGCATGACGTCCATAGGATGACCACATGAACTAAAGCCTGCCTTATTCCTCCATTGCTAACTGTCAGGCTATGTGCAATGAGCGTGCACTAACTGTGCACAGGATTTAGGGGGTGGAAAAAAAATTAAAACCACATGATGTGCCTGCGTCTCACCAACTTCACCCTTACGTCTTGATTAAATGTTTGTTATGACCTGTAGCTCACAGCATGCCTGTTGAAAAAAAGTGTACATCAATTTTTTCACTCTCTGAGCTTTTAGAGTGGTCTATGACCTTGCTTTTCTGTGATGGATAAGCTACGATCACACTATCCTTTGCAAGGTGTGTTCAAGTGATCCCTTCCAATGAAAAATGTATGTAAAGTTTATGTCAACAAAATGTAAACATGTGTAAATGCGCATTTCAGGCTTGTGCATACAAAACTCTTGTGCTTGACTCGCTATGTAAGTTTTAATGGCTGTCTTTACGTGCACAACACCCAACCATTGAAAGCGCAAAAAAAGTTAAACCAGTTGAACTTTGACCAGTCAGAGACTTGGATTTGGTAGTGATGCATGGATGGCATCCCTTTTAATTCACAGAAAAGCCAACCGTTTGAAAATGTATCATGAAGGAGAAATGAATGACGGCAGTTTGTGCTGGGCAGGATTGTATGACCCCAAGTCTTTCATGTACTGAAATAGAGCTGTGAAAGAAAAAGCCTGGAGCAAGATTAGCGACAGTTTGCACCAAGCATCTTCCAACCGCTGGTGCATGTGCTAGCATTGGGTAGAGACAGTCAAGTGTAAAGACCATATTTTAAAACCATGTTCAATAACCTGCACTTAGTGTGTTCTTGAACAAGCAGTACAGTGTAAACGTAGCATCACATGCGTTCTCAGTACCAGTTTGCCCATTTTTGACCCGCAAACAGCCCGTGAAAAGGCACCTGTTGGATTGTGGATCCTTGGTTTCAAAAGGCCACCAAAGACATTTTGGTTATAGTTTTTTTTTTTTTTTTACTGCAATTTGATCCCATGCATGTAAGTGTATGATGATTCATTTCAATTTCCTGGATCTAAGGTGTGTGAAACAAATTTAATTGGAAGGCCTCAACGTTCAGAGGATTACAAGAAAACAGTTTTTTTTTTTAAAGTGTGATTCTTGTGGTGACCATTCTGGTTGTTTTTTTTTCCCAATTCCACAAATTTAGGCCAGATCTGGAGGTCAATTTAATTAATTGGTTTGGTCATTGACCTCCTGCTGGATTCTTGAAAGAGCCAGGAGGTTTCAGCTTTTAGAAAACCAATCTGGGCTCCAAACCATAATTTGATTGAATAAAAAAAAAAAAAATGTACCGACCTCCGAGGGTGTTGACGTGGGTTTTTCAGGTTACAATGGTGTCCAACCAGAGTACATTATCCAGCTGCTACAGGAAAACAGAATTAGAAAAAGAAGATCAACTTGAAATTTTAATGGTAGATGAATAGTATATGAATACAAATTGTAAAGCTTGGATTGAAACACATTCATAGTTCCAGCAACATTGTCAAACAAACTGCACAAATGTTTGAATATTCCTTTACCAGCTTTTTTTTTTTTTTCACCTTCTTGAAGCTCCCTTTAGGGGTCGCCACAGCAAATCCTATTTCAGTGCTGTGACTCAGATCTCCGAGGGTTAAAACCCTTTAAATTTTTCCACTTGATCACACGATTTCTGCACAGCCAATCTGTGCATTCAAGTTCAAGAAAACGCCTGATGATGTGCCATTTCTGCCACCATCACTAAGGATTTAGTGGAAGAAAAGACTGTGAGGAGCGATCTTTTTCACATGCACACACAATCAAATGAATTATGAAGACTCACAATCCGCAGTGAGAGGCATTCAGTGAAGGTCAGCCTGCAGTAGATGGGTTTAGATTTAGTCACTTAACTTCCCATGAAAATGTAATTCCACAGTAAGCTCTTACACATGGCACAAATGCCTTATATTTATTCTGGGCACACAGAGATCTAACACTGGGATGATCTTTACAGCAGCACCAGCAGATAATGTCTTTAAATAGACATTACATTACAAAACCCGACTGCAGCAGGCTTTCAACTCCAAGAAAGTCCTGCAATTAGAAAATAAAATTATTATGGAAGGATGTAATCAAAATCATTTAATTTGATGGAGTCAAAAAGAGATTAAGATAAAATATTCCATGAAGGTTTCTATTCTTCTTTGGGCTCTTCCATGCCATTATGACATGGAGCTTTCATATTAAAGCTGCAGCGATGACAGCTTTACAATGGAGTCCGTTGGTGCTCAACGTCAGCTGGATAAAAGAGCTTTAGCCAGCGATCCATTTCTCCTTTCATTCTGGGATCTCACTTCCACTCCTCACTGATTTGAAAATTGATTTGTAAGTGAAATATAGGGAGGTTGTCCCATCCCTCCAGCTCACGGTGTCTCAATGCTTCCCTGTGGTTCTTCTTTCTTCATTCACCTTGCACTCTGCTGCTAGATATTCTCGTCTAAGCCCTCTGCTGACACTCTCCCCATCCATCCCTCTGATCTTTGACTCAACTGGAAGACAGGACAGAAAAAGCAGACATAAGTCTTGCTGCTGGATCCATCATGGATTCTTATTTTCTTTTTTTTTTCTTTGCATGCGTCTTAGAAGCTGAAGGCCTTCTCTTGTGAGATTTTAAAGTTCTTGTTAAAAAAAAAAAAATCACACAGTAACAGGTTCTATTTTTGAACTCTGTGCAAATGAGGTGAATTTAGGTGTCTGCTTTTCTGTTTTTAAAGGATTTCATCAGAAAAAAAACCATTTAGATTTCATTTCTAAAACTCACTTCATATTTAAAATGTTATATTTAAATTTAGCTTAAAATTATTTTCTCTATTTTATTCCTTCAGATCCACAAATATTAAGTTCAAGATTAATTAATTGATGAAGTAATCAATTTGTTTTTTATCAGGTTTTTAATGTTTTAATGTTTTAATGTCAAAACTTTTGCCATGCCTCTAGTTTATTCGCGTTTAGTTCAGGGACATTTACCAGGCTGCAATGACTAAACAATCATTTTTCAATGGCAACTACCTTATAAAGCATCTCTGTTGGGAACTTCTGCTTTGTAATTCATCATCTGTGGATGCATTTCAGTGCTCCAGCGCAAGTAAAACTTTGAAAAGAGAGCATTATTCTGTCCTTCCTTTTATTAAGCCAAAGGGACTGTTTTTGTGAAATGTTTCTCTTCAAATTTTGAGAGCACTTTTTTAAAAAAAACTAAATGAAGCAAAACAAAAATATTTAAACATTAAATTGAATCAAACAAAATAAAAGGAGCTTTAGGATTTAAAATACCATCTTTAAAACTCTTCTGAAGTGGTTAGGACCTTTACCCAGAATTCCACCCTGATGGTTTCCCGCTAAAACCACACCACTGGCTGTATCTGAGAACTAGACCAACTCATATCATCCATAGAAAATGACTTGATTCCAGTTGACGACAGGCGCCATTTTTTTCACAATATGGACATCCCATTATCGGAACCAGATGCTGACAGTAAGCACTGATTGGTCTGAGTAAACATTTCCATAGCAACCACTCTCTCCATTCAGGAGTGAGTTTGCTGGAAGGCCCCTCCACTTGAATGTAGTGGAGCATCTTTGAATCAAACACGATACCACATAATTTTATCCAGGCATCTGATAGGTCAGTTTATAACTTGAATTACCTGCACTACAGAAAAAATATGAAATTAGCAAAAACAGGTTAAAAAACCTTTTTAATTTTGGTCATTGCCCTATTTGCAGTTCATGACAACTATTAGGGGCTATTGTTCTAATCAGTTGTTTTAATAGTTTAAAAGCTAAAGGTAATACATGATCAAGACCCTATTTTTTTATTTTATTTTTTTTGTATTGGCAGGTGACTAATACTGCGGCAATTCTTGGTCAGCTGAGTTGGTTTAGCATTGTAGCGGGTCGGCTCCACATTTAATTAAAGGCTTGTGCATACAAATATTGTTTTTATATCAGGGAAGGGTCATGCATGATAAAGTGGACACAACTATCAGTCCAGTAAATAAATGTCTGTGGGTATTTACCTGCATGTCCAAATGAAAAGGGGCCAAACCTCGAACACAATGGACAGACTTTTGGTTGCCCTGGAAACAAGCTGGCGAGAGATTTGAGCCGTTCACTCTTAAATTGCTGCTCTTGTCACCCAAACTCAAATAAAAGGAAAAAACTGGTGGGTAGGTGTGTAACAGATATGAGGAAATTCAGAACCCCTGCAAATCCTTTGAGACATTTTAGAAACGCCTACGTAAATCATGTTTGCTATAAAAGCAAACAAGTACAGCCCAACAAGTATAGATTAAAAACAAAAAAAACACTTCTAAAAATGTTTTACCAAAACTTTATTTAATTTGTACTTTAAGGAAATCTTTATTCCAAAATGATTCAGTTTATTTTTTCTGTTTCACCTGAAAGGCACATTTTAAAAATCCTAAATGCTTTTCTTTGAAATTAAACACTTTTCTACAAAATTGAAAACACTTCCTTAACATCCTCTGAGACCGCTCATTTCATGTATTTGCCTGAAGCTGTGTGTTTACACAGCCGTTTCAACTGTGGCCTCTTTATAATAACTACAACTAGAAATAAAACTCTAAGCAACTTCACTTAAAGAGTTTAGTAAGTCAAAGATTTGATGCATTCATTTGAAACGTCCTTTGCATATTTACAATCTACTGTTTCCATTACTCAACCAGATCTGGTGCCTTTGTTAAATCAGAAAACTGAACTGCCAAACAATTTATCAAGGACAGACAAATGAGGGGAAACAGTCTTTTATTGCAGACCATTCAAGCATTCCTTGTTTTTAAAGACCCACTCCAATGAAAAGGGTGTTCTTGGTGTTTTTAGCATGTTCTTGTGGCATTTTTTTGATGATGGAGGACAAAAATAAAGAAAATCTAGCTCAAAATTGCAAATTTGAATATTTCTTTATTCAGATTGTTGTAAATCACGAGCAGATGAAAAGTTTTGTATTTTTTGATGTAGAAAAGTGGTTGGGCCACAAGCTCTCTGCTTTACTCCATTCTGATGGCAGCTGGCTCAAAACTGTATGGCTGGATAGCTCCAATATTGATTGCTATTTTTGTTGCATCACTAATGTTAGGTTTGGGTTTGGAGGGGATGTAGAGCCTGCGAACAGACAGCTCTCAATAATGGGGAGGGGAGGGGAGGGGGGGTTCAGGGTTTCTTTGCTCCAACAGTACCGCCCACAACTCAACAATTCTATTGCCGCTCTGCAGAAACTATGTCATAGAAAAAGTTGTTTGGTTTTTTTTGTTTTTTTTTTGGCTAAAAGCATCATCATCAAAAGAACATTGGGAACATTTTGCAATTAGATTAAAAGATGATCGGAGTGGGTCTTTAAGGTTCACTGTTCACCCCCTTTAGAACATTTGGACAGCTTTGTTACAAAAAAAAAATGTTGTCAGCTGTGAAAACATCTCCATCATTGAGTTATCTGTCTTTAACAGTATGTGGACTGAGGGCTGAACCACCCGGACCCATGTATACCCTCAGCAGCAGCATGACTCACAGACCACTTTGACAGATATTTCCAGCAAGGGCAGAGGGTGATTCAATTTCCAATGCTGCTACAGACTGTGCAGCCAAAGCCACATGACAAACACAGGGGTGTATCTTTTTTTTCTTTAGTATTTACAAAGAGAAATTGTGCTCGCTCCAAGAAATTGTTGCTTGGATTGTAATGTTTTAATGAACCATCAATGTATCCTCCCACACCAAACAATAGTGATACCAACAAACATTTCAGCCTCTTTTAGGATTTTTTTTAATCAAAAAAAAGGACTTATGAGGAATGTTTCTTAAGCATTATTGCAGTGATCCACTCTTACGAGCCAACAGAAAATTCATCTCCAGGATTTGGTTATCTGTTACCCAAGAAGAGTGCATTTCATGGGTACAAAGACCTGACTGACAGCTTGGCAGAGATGTTTCTATCAACAAGGAGTACACTGCAGCACACACCTTTAGGCCGGAAGGCATTCTTAATGAAGGGAAAGACACAGGACTCCAGCTGTAGCTCTGCACAACTATATATAAAGAAATACTCATTAAATTGTAGACGTAGGTGGTGTAACTCACCGCTAGTTAGTGACACAAAAGTGAGTACAAAAATACTCAATTTAGAAACAACTCTTCACTTGGATTCATTTCAGAAAAACATATCATCAAACCAAGAGCTCCCAGAAATGTTTCAAAACAGTTTTCAGGAACTCCACCATGAAGCACTAAAGAGCCACAGACACAAGCAGAGTGTGACATGCATCAAAGCCATTAAGCGCATTCCTCTCAGTGGAAGCAAACACTGGCAGCAAATTCCCAAATGTGGATGTGATTTGAAGCACATCATTTTTCCAAAATAGACCATTATTATCACACCTCTGATGCACGCCAAACTGCTGTTTGCTTTTTTGTTTGAAACATTTTTGACCAAATCTCTGTGTCTCTGTTTACTGGCAACAGCTTTGTCAACCAGATATTCACTCTAATCTTCTTTGGATCTATTTTAAAAGTGTTCCAAGTGGTCTTTGAAATTGTAAATGTTCCTGTTTTTAGCCCAAATAAAAATAAAACTGTATCGTATACAACATAGAGCTGCTGTAGTTCTTTAGAAATTTCCCACTGAGTTGTGAGCAGGACTATTGATGCAGAGCAACCCCCACCTTCCCTTAACCATCACTGAGAGCTCTCTTACACAAGTGTCTGCAAGTGGATGCATCGGAGTGGAGCAGTGAAGGGAGCTTGTGCTACGCCCAGCGTATTTTCTACCCTACAAATACAATCTTTTCCCAACAGCATTTTTTCGTCTGCTCCGGATACAACTATTTAAATAAAGAAATGCAGTTTTAATCCTAATTTTCTTTGTATATGCCATCAATCATCAGAAAAAAATGCTACAAGAACACACCAAACAGCAAAGACATGATTTTCTTTTCTTTTTTTAGATCTACCTATGAGAAAAAAATAAAGACAAAAAAAAACTTTCAAAAATGGATTCTGATACAAAATGTGTATTAGTTTTGCTCTTTCAACAAGAAGCAGGTAATGCAGCTGCTGAACTGGACTCTCCCACATCTCAGAGCATTGACAGACAACTAAAAGAGAGTTTTTTTGGCACATAAAGGACAGAAGAGACTTTGCCTCTAATATTAAACTGGTTTTACGTCATATTTGTCCTGAACACTTTCTTACATAACAATGCACATACAAAGTCACCTCTCTGAGAAAGACTTTAAAATCAACCAGATATCTATTTATAGGAGTCGGCTGTAAATTTATACAGTGTGTTTCCAATGACCAGTGCAATTGACCACACTATAAAGGACTAAAAATTTGAATAAATTTAGAAATAGGCTTTCTTTTTTTAATTGGCTATTTTTTTTTTTTTTACCACAGCATAAGGTGTCAGAATTTGCAGATATTTGCTTCCGGCAATAAGTTAATCCTAAAATGACAGCTACCTGTTGAAAACAGCTATTTTTGAACATCGCACAACCTTTTGAAGTCATAAACGCGCAACAAAAACTGAAACTAGTAAAAAAATAAAAATAAATACGGCACCAAGAACAGATATTTAATCTCGAAAGGCAAATCAGCACAAAAGATCCTGTAACTATAATAGACTGAATATATGCACTGCCGTTAAACATTTAGGAAGGTTTAGCTTCATGAAACATAGAAGGAAATGACTAAGTGTCCAGAACAGGGGTGGGCAACCAATTGGGCATGCGTGCTAACTGTGGCACGCAGAGGGAACGACAGTGGAACGAGGGGGTGTGACAACAATTGATCTGCATCTGGGTCTTTCGAATCAGAAAGATTAAATCTGTGTTTCAGTGACAGAGCTTTTTTCCACTATGGAATCATAAGGAAAGGGTCAATTCACACAGTGTTGGTACTGTAACCCTGCCCACCTTTATAAAAACCGGTGTGGCCTGAAGGTCACCAACCCAAACAAAACTTCTTGATCACTCTCATCAACAGCAAGAACTTCAAACTGACAGAAATGACTCCTTTTTCTTAAATTATTTTCCACACATTTTCTTTTTATCAGTTTGTGGCTATAGGGTACTAAATGAAACCGTCTTGGAGTTGCCTTTGACATCGGATGCATCACAAGATCAATTTTTAGGTTTCTATATCTTAACTTTTCTTTTTTTTTTTTATTTAAAGCAGTTTTCTCCCCAGGGCTCAGTAAAATTTGACTTGATTTGATTCGCTCTCTTGTAAAAATCCCAGACGACCTTGTCGTTTTTTATTTAGAAGTCTGCGGCGACTTTACCAGAGGGCTCAGCCTGTTTGTGTGCAGCTGGAATGAAAAGCTGCCAATGACTGCAGACACAGAATGAGCTTTTGCTCAACACAACGGCTAACTGTCAGACAGCTTTTGTAAATATGCTGCGCCGCCTCAGTGGGATAAAGGACAGCGCAACATTTCTTGTGCATTCATACACAGCCATTTGTCAGATCATTTGTCCAACACAAATGCACCATTATAAAGGATGTCTGTGAATGAGTTCATAGATTGGAAATGATGAATGACAGGCATCCAGTGGATTAAACCCATGCTGAAGGCGGGTAAATAAACATCTAATCGCCTGCGTGCGTCACAGGAGTTTGGCACGGGGTGATGAGGATGCAGACAGAAAAAGCAGGCAGGCTCAGGCTTAGGAGGAAGGAGAGGGAAAATAAAAACGAAGAGAGTGGATGTCTTAAAGCCTGTAGAATTAATTTAGTCAACTTGCATGAGTGAGATGCTGTACAAGAGGCTGCCCCCTTTTTACATAAAAAAGAAATGTCAATAGAGCGCCATGTGATCACTCAGCCTGAGGCAAGAAACTTTCCCATCTGGAGGTTTGACAGCCAAAACGTATTTTCTCCTGAAGCCCAATCAACAAAGCCAACTGAAGATGCTGGTGTAACCTTTAAATGTACTCTTTACCCTGTTATTTTTTCTAAAGCAAGCATTAGGAATGATCGACAGTGACAGGAAGGTGCTCATTTCTGTCAGAAGAAGAACTGCACAGATTGTATTAACTGCAACAGTCCTTCAGACCATATCTGCCCTCTGCATCTTCTGACCAGGCAGCAATAGAAGTCCCATAAACATGGTAAACAGCGCGATCACACCGAGGGCACAAAGTGCAACATGTACCCTCAGAATGTACAGTAGTGCAGCATTTTTCACTCGCCTTTCCTTAAGGTCACCTTGCTCACAGCTTTGGCTTTTAACAGCTCAATGTTGTGACTCTGTCAGGCAGTAAATCAAAGAAAAAAGTGCTTCTCTCCAGCTTTCATGTGACATCCCACAACACTTATCAGCAACTTTTGAAGTGTTTATTTAGGAGGATACTTTCAAAATATGACAGACAGCCGTGAACCACACACTCAGCAAAAGTTTTATTCTTTGCATAAAAGGCTTGGATGCAGAGGATGGACTATTGAAAGTCCCACTCCAGTCATCTTATGATCTGAGTGGTGTCTTAATTATGATTATTCAGTATTTAGCCAAATCAAAAAAACTCGTGTCGTTTTCTAAGACATAGTTTCTGAAGAGTGGCAGGAGTTCATAGGAAATGTGCTTCTGACTTGTGGGTGGGGACTGCTGGCTGCCCCTGATTTAATTTGATTGAAGAAACACTCAAATGCAGTTTTAATCTTAATTATTTGATATTTATGTGCCCCATTATGAGCAAAATGCAACAAGGACATGTCAAAAACACAGTTTTCAACAGAATGAGTCTTTGAAATCACATTTGACATTTTTTTATTTTCAAACTAAGAGGGTCAAACTTTTTTTCAAATGAGAGCAATTGGCCAAAGTTGCAGCGCTAGTCATTAATATCAATATGTCTTGAATGGGAATCAAATAAACACAAAGAAAAAAGCCTTGCAAGATATTTTATGTCCTTAATTACCCAGTGTAAAACCTGGATCTGTTTGTATGAACACAGAGCTGACATCCTGGCAATAGTAAATGTTATTTAGACCAATTAGGTGAAATTAAATAATTTCCCACGGCACACTTGACCATCTGTCATGGCAGAATAGTGTACCGCAGCACACTGGTTGAAAAACACTGCTTTACAGTAGTGAAGTGTTTACGCAATCAATGTAAATCAGCTAATTCTGTTGCGGAGCAAAGCAGATTTTATGCACTTTTTTCTGTCAAAATCACCTGATTCACGTTGATCGCATTGAGAGCTAAAGAGTTACCGTATGACTAAGAGCATGTGTTTTTAGGTGTTGCCGTTGACATCGGTGTTAAAGGGGTTCAAAAGGCATGATAGAAAAAATTAATAAAAGTGTGGCTGGAACAGATATTTTGGACCTGAAGGAGGCAACTACAAATGGAATCAGTACAATTGAATGGTCTGTTTTTCAGATTCAGTTTCTTCATAAACTACATTACTGGATTTGATCTTTTTTAAACTGCAGCCTTTGATATTGATATCATAAACTTTTATTGAAAAAAACTAGTTTTAAAAACTCAGCTGTTCATTTTATAAGCTGTTACTCGGCGAACAGAAAGCAATGTGTTGTATTTAATGGCTCCTTTTCCAATGTTGTCACCCTTAGATGTGGAATTCCGCAAGGGAGCTGCCTCGGCCCTTTGCTCGATATATTTTTGTAGATGAAAAGTCTTATGCATTAAAGTAAAGCACATATGACTGACTGTATACGCAGATGACAAAACTATATCAGTGTCTTCTGTTAACTTAAATCAGGTCAATGACATGCTACAGCAGAAGTTCAATTCAATTCAATTGTATTTATATAGCCCAATATCACAGCCATAGCCGTATCATTGGACTGATTATCAATATATTGCAAGAAGCAAAAAAAAATATCAAACATGTAAAAGTAAACAATAGCTGGTTGTAAAACAGACTAAGCTGAACAAACATCTCTGCCTTTACACACTCCTTCACGGTGAGGAAAAATTCATTTAAAAAAACCCTATCTTTCCTATCTATCCTAAGTTAATGTCAATTTCTGAGAGGGTTATGGAGAATAACTTAAAGATGAATGTTTTGAAAACAAAATGTATGTTACTAGGTTTTAAATACGCTGTCAGTGAAACCCCAAAATTGCTAATTCCATTACGGAATCAACCAATTGAACACGTCAGAGGCTGAACTGTTGGGTGCTACGATAGATCAATCTATGTCACACATATCAGTAGCTTAGTTAATAAAATGAGCAGAAATATATCATTAATTGGTTTATTTTAATTTAATTAAGTTTATTTTCACAGAGAAGTGCCAGTAAGGAAACAAAAGAAGACCCTTCAACTTAAAAAACAGATATTTGCATGTATTAGACAAAAAATTAGGAGTCTTTACTCCAATTATGAATTTACTACGACAGTTGTTCACACACACCATAATAATAATGCATGATAGTAAGCAACCAGCTGTCTAATGCTGCGTTCACACCGAACATGATTCACACGTCAAATTATCTGGTCGACGCCTGTCCAAAAATGTGTTCAAAAGCTTGACACCCCAGTAGTAGGAGAAGCTATCACCAAATGTTTTTAGCCTGAGCGCTACATGGAGCAATGCCTGTGTAAATCACATTTATAATGCATGGAAGACACAGAAAATGTTAAGAGATCAGGTACATTTATTTAAAAAGAGCTCTACAAAAACATTGGTGTTCATGTCTGGGTTCATAAGATCATTCAGTGACTCTCCCAGTATGGCGAGCTTCACTCCTGAAGCCAGAGCTGCATCTGATTGAGGGCTGCTTTCTGCAGCTACTCCCAATTTCTGTAACCCAGTTTGACGATGTGCTGTCATGCTTTAGTCCGAGAGGGGAATAATAAAAATTTGAGGATTTTTTTTTTTTATTTGTCTTAATGAAATTAAAATACTATACGGTTCAGGAGGCCCAAGCAGGCTGCCTCACCATACCGTAGCTCTCTGTCTGCTGGCCAGCCAGCTGCCCGGGAGGCCGGCAAGGTGGGTGTTATTGCTCCACTCTTATGAGCCCTACGACAGACTGGTGACTTGTTCGGGATCAGTGTTGGGCAAATTACTTGTAAAGAGTGATTGATTACTTGAAAAGTAATTGTAACGATTTAGTGAGGACAACCCAAACACAGGAGGAAGTGAAAAAAGATTTTTTAATAACAAAAAAAAAAACAAGGATTTCCACTGTCTGGGGTAACTGCCATGAAAATGTCAGACATAAAACAGGTCTGTGGCCTGAAAAAGGTTGGAGAGCACTGATTTAAACTACTGATGTAAAAGAGGTGATAAAGAACAAAAAAGGGTTACACTCATACATCCATTGTAGTGCCATCTTAATAATGATAAAGTCATCACACCAATGAGTTGCATTCTGCTTTACAGTCATCGCTTCCAAACTGACTCATGAACTCACTCCTCCAAATATTGACTAAATGTTACAAAGTGTACAACTGCAGAGTGTTAAAGTCTAACCTGATGAAATGCTGAGAAACAGCACTGCACCTCTGGAAATGTCTTTAGCAAAGCAGTTTCTGAACCAGTTCACAATGGATTTCAACAGTCAGTTAACAAGCACTAAAATTGATTCTCTTGTAATTTAAAATTTCTTTTTTCAATGTTTTCTTGCAAACATGGTTCAATATAGCTTAGCGGCACTCAAGACAAACTCTGAATTCAATTATTGTTGCTTTTTAGTGATGCAAATTACATACTGCAAATTATTGTTGGACAGCACCTGCCAATAAACAACTACAATGAAAAAAAAGGAAAACGATCTAAAGTTTTCAAAAAACAAAACTCCAGCTACATCATATGTCTTGTTACGATACATTTCTGATATAATAATAATGTACACTTTAGTTTTTGGAAAGGCCATGAACGCTTGTCCGTTTCAGAAGAATCTGTACTCAAAAAAGTGGTGCTGAGAAATCTCTGGACATGAAATGACTGCAGACAAGATCTTTCAACATATCGCTCTGCCCTGAAAGTAATGTGTGACTCTGCGATAATATCTTGTGTTTGTCCTCTGTGGGGTCACAGAGTTACAGCCACAGTCAAGATCACCAAGACCAATCACAGGAAATCAGACGTTACTGCAGAGGTGGACACACACTGAGCTGCCATCCATCACAAGTCCTCCTCAATTAACTGAATACAGCAAGAGCTGCCACTCACTGGGTGGGAAACAAATGAAAATTCACAGAGTAAATCTGAGCAACAGTTCTTTCATTTACTGAAATCCTGTGAAGAAAGTGGATAACTTTCAGACTCACACAACTCTCTAAGCTGTGCTATTACCAGGAAATGGCTATTTTTTGTCCCATAGCTGAAGTCCTTAATCCAAGGAAGGAAGGAAGGAAGGAAAGACAGACAGACAGACAGACAGACAGACAGACAGACAGACAGACAGA
>BSAI01000162.1:18144387-18169652 GCA_036245035.1 Adrianichthys oophorus | reverse complement strand
ACAGACAGACAGACAGACAGACAGACAGACAGACAGACAGACAGACAAGACAGACGAGACAGATAAAAACAATCGATTAAAAGACTGAATCACACTTTTAGGTTGTGATTAATCATATTTACTCACAAGGTTTTACGAGTTGTTTTATAGGACAATATGCAGCTTCCAAAGAGAAAAAAATCTACAAGACCAGAGAGAACATTTTTCCTTCTTTTTTATTGTCTGAAATGTTTTAATTTATAAAGTGTTGAATCTGAAGTTTAAGTTGTGTGAACAAAACACATCAACAGTAAGATAAGCAGAACTTTAAAGACTTTGATGCTTGCAGTATGACTCCAAGAAAACAAAGATATACAGCCATGAGAAACAGACTCTGTGTTTCTTCACTTTAAATGGTCCAGGTGAATACTCAAATCTGATTGGCTGCTTGGTGTTCCGGAAGAAGTTCCGGTCACAATGTTCTGCATTGTTTCCTACATGATCTGGACAAAAACAAGCAATAAGCAATGAACTTCCTGTCTTAATTGATGCTTTACCCATCGCAATGATCAGCATATATTTCTACGCATTCTTGGGTCACCTTGACAACGGACAGCATTACGAATCAAATAGTCCGCCTTTTGTGAAAAAGCGACCTAAACCTAAAATATGGCAAGAATAAAGTACTAAAAATCAATTGAATATTAAGTCTTTTGTAAGTGACCATGTTATAAGTGGAATTGTGCTCTACGAAGTGTGCATTCAGAATCTAAAAAGGAAGAATTCATATGACATGCTTGCGTCTCACCTATCTAGCCCAGTTGCCTTCATGATGGTCATTATTTCTAATTCCAAACCATTATGTTGTTCTTCAGAGTAGACATCGCATTAAACTAAGGTAGTTTAACGAAAACACAGTTTGACCACTGCGGTAGTTCAGTCTGATAATTCTCACTTGGAAAGGGGGAGTTGCTGACAGAATGGGCCATTCAAATCTGCTTCTGCTCCAGTTATTGTTAATATTTATTTTTATATATTCATGACAGTCTGCAGGACAATAATTAAACACAAGTAGAGATGGGCTTGAAGCTGCATCCATAAAAAGGCTCTGTGTATCCAAAGACCTGCCCTGTCTGTCGCACAAAATCAATTTTTTCAGTGTTGCAAGCTGTGATTTGGACGACTCTATCTTCACCTCTGAAATGAAGGTCTAAGTATGGAATACCCCGCCACCCCCCCATGCAAGGAAACATGTCCCAGCAAGAGGTGGGAGGAGAGTGGTGCTGAGCGAGAGCTGACAGCCAGAATCTCAGACAGGGGAGAAGTGAACAGTGTGAAAGCCTCTTAAAGAATTGATGCAGATGACAACTGGGAGATTGAAACTCTGCAGGCTGCCGTGCAACATATGCAAACTGACACACGAGAAAATCTCTCCCACCTTCAAGCCTCCGCCAGCTAATGAAGATGGAGACCTGACTGATCAATAGGAAATGTGCGTTTTTGCGTGGGTTTGTTCTCGTTCTTGTATTCTTGTTTAGTGGATCTGAGAAAAAGTTTTTTTCACATCACCTTTGCAGCTTTTCTGCTTTCGCAGGACAGCGAAGAGAAAACAGATGAGCACAAGTGTGGGCAGCACTCTTCATCGCTTATTTCTGTGGAAGAGAATATCACTCCATAAAGATGACAATTTTCAGAATATAGGACACGTAATGTACATGCAGGACTGCCGTTAACAAAAAATACATCTGATGCAGTAAACTGGCTGAACTGTTTTTTTATCACCTGACACATATGAATCTCTTCTAAGTTGTTTGGAACTTTTTGAAATGTATTTTATTGTTTACGGCAGTAACTCGGACCTGTTCCCGGTGCATGTTGGACTCCAGCAGGGCTGCCCATTTTCAGTGGTTCTGTTCATAGTCTTTATGGCCAGAATAGGTGCAGCCAGTGGCCAGAGAGGGTCTGGTTTGGGGACTGCAGGATTTCATCTCTGCTCTTTGCAGACGATGTTGTCCTGTTGGCTTCATCCTGCCAGGACCTCCAGCATGCATTGGGGAGGTTTCCAGCCAAGTGTAAAGTGGCTGGGGTGAGGTTCAGCACTGCTAAAGCTGAGCCCACGGTTCTTGACCGGAGAAAGGTGGTTTGCCTTCTCTGGGTGGGTGGAGTGCTCCTTCCCAAAATGGAGGAGCTTAAGTATCTTGGGGTCTTATTCACGAGTAATGGAAGATCAGAGTGTGATATCAACAGGCAGATTGGTGTGGCATCCACCGTGGTGCGGTTGCTGAACCATTCTGTTGTGGTGAAGAGAGAGCTGAGCCAGAAAGCAAATCTCTCAATTTACTGGTCGATCTTTCTACCAGTGCTTATCTATGGTCATGAGCTCTGGCCCTTAAAAAAACTTTTTCTGACACCACTTCCACTACAAATGCCTCTACAAATGGATGGGTAGGGAGAAGTGGTATTCAGATTTGGCCCTATACTCCAGAAAATACTGTACTTTTTTATTGACAAACTGTTGGCATCAGCAATCACCATAAAAGCAATGATGTAGAGTGTTCTTTCACAATGTCACAGTTCACCTTTAGCAGTCTTGCAGATTTTTTAATGTAGCTTTGGCTACCTTTTCTTTTTCCAGCGCACTGTGTTCTTCATTCTAACAGGCTGTAGACATTATCAGTGATTCTCCTCCACACTGTGTATCTCTACCTCTACAGAGTATGTTCAGCTTACAAAATTGACATAGGTCTTTGATCGCATGCAGAACTTTGTTTTTATTCTATAACACTCAACTAATTTTTCTATGATAATTTGAACTTTGAGATTTTAAACGATAGAAAACTTTGAACATTTAAATGTCTGTCTGAGAAAAGTGTGTGGCGAATGGTTTTACAGCCTTCCATCAGCCTTAAAAACAAAGAAGATTATTTCACAGATTTTGTCGGTTGCAGATTTTTAGAATGCAACTCCAATAATAAATGAGGAAACACTGTCTTCTGTTACTGAACTTAATGTGAGGTAGCATAAGTCTTCTCTTTCAGTGGAAATCGTGGATGGAAAGTAAAGAGCGAGACTTCATTGTATTCAGTTTCTGCTCCTGAACTCTGAAAACTGTGTAGACAGTCTGTAATAGATGTCTCTCAAACATGTAACACCGACTGCATCTTTCTCAGGGAGCCAAGCTCATACTTTGTCCTGACAGTGATTCAGACCCCCCAAGAATATCAACGTGAAGATGCCTTTAATCTCTGTCTTCCTGATCTACATTTGCCTCCTGTTCTTCATCCTCAGCATTCTCACTTTGTCTGGATCTCTGGTCTAATTACAGGCGTCTTTGGGGCTTTGGAAAACATAATCAGCTGCTTCCACATGCAAATAGGTTTGATTGTAACTGTTGTCATGGTTGTTAATCTGATTGCTCGAAGTTTGCTTATGACTTTGATGGACAGATGCTTTATCTAATTGTCTGTTAAGTATCTTTTGTAACAGCGTGTCTTTTTACAAATGGTCTCTTTGGAAGACTTCATCTGATCATTCTGTGGAACAAACCATCTGCTGGATTGGATCATTCTGAGGCTTTTCACCACAGCCATCTGAAGACAGCAAATCTGTTGCTTTAGTCAGTGCTGCAGCACGCTCTAACAAGTCATTGGGATAAATTATTACACTTTCTCTATTTCAAGTCAACAAGCATGGCTCATTAAATATAGTTCATAGAGTTCCTTAAAACTTTGCACGAGTAATTACTTTTTTTAAACCCATCTGTTCTGACCAGAACAGCAGTTTCATCCATCACCTGCACTATAATGCTTCCTTTTCGTCTTCACCTTGGTGGCTTAGCCAAGAAATTATTTATATATAAACATGACTGCCCTGGTTCTTAAGATCCACTAGCCTGCATGTTTTACATTTCTTTCTGCATTGGTTTCTAATGGACTGACCACACCTAAGCCAGGTAATCAGCATTAAGAAGTGCAGGGAGAGCTGGAAAACAGGTAAGGTAGTAGATAATGAGAAGCAGGGTGGAACCTCCTTGCAATAAAACATGAGAGTTTTGCATTTAACATGCTCGACCCTTTGACACCGGAGCTTCAGCGCCAGTGTTGACAACCTTTAAATTACATTAACTCTTCAACTCTTAATGCAGTTGACTTAAAATTAATGATTTTGAGGTTGAAAAAAAAGCTTTGTTACTGTAAAGTGTTACATTTCAACTGCTTTTTATCAATTTCATATTTTGATTGATTTGATTAAGAACACTTTTTTTCTTTTTTTTTTTTTCCCTGTTCTGAAGTGTGTGCCTATAGGTACTCCACAAACTCCTGTTTGTTTACTAATGCAAAGACCTCCACCAAAAAAGTGCACTCAAATATACCAAGCCTAAATTCATGTAGATTCAATATTTGCACAGATATTTAAAAACATTCCTGAATCTTTTAGATAATAAATGTATTTAAGAAGGCTTACTTTTCTGTTTTAATGACCAAGCCAAGAGTAGCATTTATTTCAAAAAGCATAATTTTGATGATTGTTTACCACTTTCACAGCATCAAAGCTTCTCTCAGAAGAATTCATTTTTCCAGCTCCATGTAAGTTTTTCTTTTCCAAAATATTCTTGTTCTGCCGATATATAATCTAAAATTGTCTTTAGTAATTAGAGTAATCATGTTTGATATGTGGTCTTGTACCTTTGAAAGGATGCAGTTAAGATTGTTCAAAGGCTGCAGCCTTTAGGATGCACTGATTGTTCAGTTTGGTGCGATAGGTTTGAATGGATGTTTGTACGAATGAAATACTGCTTTTTGAAACATTTATAGTCTTGTTAAGCTTGAACTCATAATTTTACAAACTGTTGTGTGGCGTTTTGAGAAAGTGTCTGCTGAGTTTTAACACCTGTCCATGTCTCAGTTATTAGACAAGCTGCAGTCTTCATAAAATTCTAAGAATATTGCACATTTGAAATAGGGGCACATTTAATTAAATGATACTTTGCTTTGCTTTCATGTAATTAATCTTTTGTTGTTGTTCCTCAATATAACTGCAGGAAAAAAGAGATTTTGTGCTGTTTTTGTTTGTCAGTGCGACCCTATTTTCCCCCCAGAAATAATGCTGTTTTTTAAGAGGTACATGTGCTCCCCGGGAGAAGACACTGACTTGAAAGACTAAAGTCAAAGAGACTAAAGTCTCCTGGAGGCATCAAACACCACAGATTGCGCAAGAGTCTGTAACACTTCATCCTGAAGGATGTGGACTGTTTTTGTGCATCTCCTGTTCATTTCAAAAGGCATCGTAGATGCCAGCATGAACTCAACATCTATTCTGACATCAGTGCAGCGTTACAGCTTGTTTCATTATCTATTCATCTGAACAGTCTTTGTCTCAGCAGTGTGATCCATCAATGGTATCTAATGAGAGGGGAAGAGACAATGGTGTCAGATGGCTCTGACATGCTGAACTTACAGTATCTGCTCTGCAGCACTTTGTCGTAGTCCATCCCTCATTACCTTCACTTGCTGTCCAACTTTCAGCTCCATGCAAACACTCATGGATGGTAACGTTTATACTTGTGTGTTTTACTGTTTGCATTTGCTTGTAAAATAAAGTGTTTTAAACCAAACAATAGTTTGATTAATTAAATTAAGCTTGAGTGATGACTTTCTTTATGTTTCTTTCAACTTTGACATGGCAACCTGAAATACCAAATCTTCTGTAATGAAGGAATTTAGTTTTTCAGGATATCCTGAGTATAATATACTTTTGCCTCTTCAATAGCACTAGAATCCCCTATGTCTCAAATTGGTAACATCCTTTTATTCTAAAAGATTTCTGTTTGCATTTATACTTTAAAAATACCCATTAAAATAAAATCACTATTCCTTTCAGGCCTAGAACTTCCATCTCCCCCTCTGACCACTAGAGGGAGCAATCTCCAGCGTATTGACATTCTCCTGAGCACCTTCCTCACTACATCTCCCATCAGCCTTTGCTACAAGGTTGCACATAAATACCACAAGTAGTATTTAGTCTGGCACCTAGCAGAGCTCAGTGCGAAGTCTTGTTTTGTTTTCACATACAGTTTTAGCGGGTCTCCTTGTATCATGACCCTTGCCTGTCTTGACTCCGTCTTGCCTCTCTCCATGTATTTTGACTCCTGCCTGGTTTTTGATTTTTTTCTGCCTTTCCCTTGTCTGTCTGCTCTTGCCAATAAACCAGGCACATGGATCCAAACGCCTCTGCATCACAGTTCCCTTAAACATTAGTTTTTTGTTACATTTGCATGCTACTAAATGTAATCCAAGGAAATAGCATGAACATTTACAGTTCTTCTGATGATATCTAACTTTATTTACAAGGATTTTACAAACAACCAGCTTTTCGAGAAAAAAAAAACTATTATGAAAACTATGTAAAGGTTTTCACCAATAACTCTGTGACTCCATTCAAACCTATTACACCAAATTGAACAACGAGTCCATCATGAAGTCTGTAACCTCTGAAAAGTAAAGTTACATCAAGCCCTCCTTTTTGTTTTACACTCAATGCTGGAGACACCTGCACTCAAAGATGCACAAGAGTGTCCTAAATGTTCATTTTCTTGCAGGACAGACACACACAGATACGGAGGAGCTCCTCTGACACCCATATAAAGCATCCTGTATGTGTTTCATTGGAAGACGTAATAGCACAATAAGATTATGCTGTTAAATCAGAGTGATTTTGTGGCTTATTTTAGTGATTTGAAATGTAATAAAATACATTTTTAAACCATGAGGGTTTCTGCAGCCTGCTAACAAAATGCTTCAAGCTTAGAAAGAAATGAGTGTGGGATGAAGAGGGGATAAAAGTAAGAAGAGTAGGGGCCAGAGTTTTGCTGTCAACCTACAGCTGAAAGGCCTTATCCATGTCTTCATGTGGGCTATTTTTACCTCCCATCTTAATCCCTCATTCTCTAAAGGCAGGGGGTAGTTTCAAGATTCCTTTTTTTTTTCTTTGCTCTTTTTTGGTAACAGATGAAGGAAAAGCACTTTTGGAAAAATCCAACCTAATTACCACAGTTGTTAGTCATGTGCAAACACAAGGGCATGAATGCAAATTCACCCCCCTGCAGTTGGAATCAAATATGTGCGTGTGTGCAAATGCATATTATTACAGGTTTGGCTGTGAGTGTGTGTGCACATCTGCACTCAAATCAAATTGTTAGAACTTTTCTGTTTGTGTCTGCATGAGTGTATTTCTGTGTCCTTGATCAAGGCAAACCAACTAAGCACAAAGTTTTCTCCCTTCTTTCAAAGAGGCTAATCACAGAATTAATGAAGCAGGCAGGGATAAGTTTGATTCTCACACAAACACCCACCCCAACCTCACGTTACAATTTGGATTACAAGCTCTTTACTTAAGACAGAGTGAAGCATAAGGAGACAATAGACTTACTTTAATCTGTGGAGTGAAAAGCACTAATCTGCAGTCCTAATTCCTTTGAGTTGAAACATGAAATTTGCCAGCAATGACAGCAAAACAGTCAGAAGTTTGACTTCACAAGAAATGATGATACATGTAAAACTTTATTAGTGTTGGTCAGCATTAAAAGGAAAGATATGTGAGGAGAGATAAAGAGGCTGAGCAGTTTAAGAGAAGTAAGACTAAAACACAGAATTACATGTTTCTTTATTTCTCTATTTATTACTTAATTTGTTTATTTATTTATGATTATATTATCTATATGCATGAATTAAAACGTGGACAGAGTTTGCTCGCATCAGCAGAACCACAAGGATGTTTCATAGGATATTCATGATATCCGAACAACAATTCTGAATACACTTGACCTGCTACTTGGTTTTCTGAACAGATAAAAACTTTTTTGTACCTTTTAAATTTAATGAAAGCTAATTGCAAAAGCAAAGAACTTCCCATAAAGCTTTACTTTGTTCGCATTGCTGTGTGTAAATGTGACAGCTCTTTTGAATGAAGAAGTCTTTGGATAAATCGTTTTTACTGCAAAACATTTCTCAGATGTTTTTGCTAATACATCTTTTTTTTTAAGATGAATTGAAAAGTATTCATACCAAAGAACCAGTGCAAACCTCAGACCCATTGACTGTATTTAAGAACTGGACTGGGTGACCCCTCCCCCATCACGTTCCAAACAGGAAATACCCGCTGGTCCCAAAAAGCTGAAATCCCACAGACTTCTATTGGGAAATAAACAGATGTTACTTAGTCATTACATTAGTCAGAATAACCATTCTTGCTCTTATGCATCTTTTTAACATGTGCTTTTTTTTTTGGTCATGACATTTTTTGTTGTATTGCAAGTTAATCAAGTTATTAACTGACCAATCAGATGCTTAAATAAAAGCAGATGGCCTTGCTTTGAATGTTCGAAGCGTTTGATTGGCAGATTCTCCTGAGCCAGCTTTAAGTGGAAGAGATTCCAGAGTGGATCATCTGTGCTCCTGTCTTTCGCCGTGGACCTCACCTTTGGCTCGTCTTGCACCCCCAGCTGTACCCCAGTTCCATCTGGATGACTCATCTGCTACACTATTCAGACATGTAGTGGTAGAGTTAGATAAGCTCATTCTTTTTGAACAGTTCTGTCTGTCCTGGGAGAGGATCCCTCATTCATGTGGAACAGTGCAGCTCTTGTTTTCCTTAAAGACCCACTCCAATCATCTTTTAAGCCACTGTCAAAGCTTTCCCGGTGGTCTTTTAATTACAATTATACTGCTTTTAGCCAAAATCAAAAACTTCTTGGACATAGTTTCTGCAGAGCAGCAGTAGTTCATTAAAAATTTCCCACTGAGTTGTGGGTGGAACGACTGGTGCAGAGTAACCCATCTGTTTACACACTCTTCTGCTGGCTTACAGCTCCTCACACCCCCAAGATAACATTACTGGTGCAACAAAAACAGCGAGGAATATTGGAGCTATTTACTGTACAGTTTTCAGCCAGATACCAGTTTGAACGAGGAAAACATTGGTGTACATGAATCTAGTTGTCTACAAGTGGATGCATCAGAGCACCATTTTCATCAGAGTGGGTCTTTAAGATTAAAAGTAGACTCAGTGACTTCTCCAGACCTTCTATGCTCCACGTTTTTACTATATGTACTTAAAAAAAAGAGGTTCTCAGAATCTGCTGCATTTGTGGGGGCTTTCTCATTTTTGTTGCCATTTCATCACTCAGTCACAATGAACTTCCTGAGACAATTTATCTAGAAAGAATGGCAGATTTCCAAACTGATAAGAGTCAGAACATCAGTGATCAGTTAAATAATTTCATTTGTAAATGTAAATAAAGGAATGACACAATGCAGTGTCTGAAATTATTCCTAGGACAGCACAGAAATAGCCAGTGCACCTCATGACTTCTGTGGTTTCGTATTCCTCTGGGTAATATTTTACATTGCCTTACAGATGGAAAACACTGATGAGGAGAAAACTATAAGTCAGGCAGAATAATGCGTGCAGGGCTGGGGCATTATAAGTGATGCAGAGTGAGAAGGATCAAAACTGGGGAAAGGGAGTCTTAGAGCAGATGATTTTCAGGTACCATAATAACAGCCATGGGTTGGGGATTACGGTGTAATTTTGAGGACACTGTGTCCTCAGTGGTGAACAGCCTTGTGTGTGGGTGGTAGGGTTTATTAGAATTCAGATGGAAAACAAAATAGTTAGCTTCTGCAGTCATTTTTTACAGCCTTTTATTTTTATTGAGGCTGTCATTTGAAGTCACTCCTCCATCTGCATCTGCAGGTTACGAAGATGCATTATTAAAATATTTCCTGTCATTTGCGGGTAATGATAAATGCTCTTGTTTTAGCGAGCTCTAGGACTGATCAAGCCAAGGGTGAACCGCTAAATCAAATTAAGCATTTCTGTTTTGAATTATGTATGTCAATATTGTTGCAGTGACTCGACTGCAGCGAGGAGGGGTAAAGTGGGAATGACAGATATGAGAAAGTGCAGATGCAGAAAATTTGTGGCCTTTGGGAAGAAGATGCTCAGAAAACATTGACAAAAGAGATGTATAACTACTATCTAACTGAACCGTCTTATGGTCTTTTATCCAGTATAAAAAACAAAAATGCCAAAATAAGCTATCAGAGAAAAAAAAAAAACAATCAAGTCAATTTTAGGCTTTTCCAACTAAAAGTCTTTTAATATTTTTGTTGGTTTTGTGTTTTTGACAACTCAACCAAGAAAAAGACCAAGAGAAAACTGAGCTAAAGAGTTTATATTGAATTCACTCTTAAATAAATGTAATCTTAAATTTATGCATTAACGTGGATATCACAACCATTATGTTCCCGGCTACCTGTCCAGACCACCATCTCCAAAAAAGATGCCCAAGCCTCCTCAATTAGCTCTTCTCTGAGCTCCTTCCAGGTGACTGAGCTCCTCAGCCTATCGCTGAGAGAGCGCCCAGCCACCCCACGGAGACATTGACCAGTAAATCAAGAGCTTTAACTTTCAGCTCCTCTTCACTTCAACACCCCAATACAGCTGCTGCACCTATCCTCCTGTCAATATCACATTGCATCCCTCTGTCACTCGTGAACGAGACCCAAGATACTCGAGGTCCTCCACTTGGGGCAGGAGCTCTCCTACCTGGAGAGGGCAATCCTCCTTTTTCCTGTCTAGACCCAACATCTCTCCAACAAATTATCACACAATTCTGCACACTTGTGCCCATATCAAACTCCCTCTGGCCCTTAGATGTGCCTAGAGATGACAAAGGGCATCCCAGCTGGAGCCACTATGACACCCTTTTTTAACCTAACTCAAAAAACCTGTGCCATTTTGTAGAGCAAATAATCTGTAGAGCGACAGGAGTTCATTAGAAATTTGTCTGACTTGTGGGGTGAACCGCTGGCCCAGAGCAATCCCACCCACCCCTTCCCGGCACCCATTACTGTTTACTCTCTCTCGTAAACCCCACCCTAACATAGCCACTGCAACAAAAATGGTGAGCAATCTTGGAGCTATCCAGCTGTACAGTTTTAAACCAGATGCCAACTCAGACGAGTAAAACAGACCTACATGGATCTAGTTGTCTACAAGTGGATGCATCAGAATGGAGCGGAGCAGGGAGATTGTGACACGGCTAGCGTATTTTCTGCATCTCAAATAAGCAAAACATTTTTGTCTTCTTTTGATTCCCAGATATTAGAATGCAGAAATAATCAAATATGCAAAAGCTTAATTTTCTTAATATATGTCCTCAGTCACCAGAAAAATGTGACATGTTGAAAACAAAAAAACGTAATTTTCATCTGAGTCTTTCAGGTTGGCAAAAACTGAGTTATAGGAGTAAAGTAACCACATAAATTTAAAACATATAAAGTTTTACGTTTGACCTCTCTACTCAAATATATCTTCTGCAAGGCTGAAATAGTTTTCAGAATTTTTCCTGATCATGTATAACGGCAAAACTCACCAATTTGACATTTGAAAAAAAACCTAAGACTAAATCTAATGGAACTTGTGTTTATACATGTAAACCTTGAAAGTTTTTAAAACCGGCAATGACAAACTCAACTTACATGGGAACTTTGAAGTGTGCTGGGTCAGCAACAAGATCCCTCCTGTCAGAGTCGAGGCATAATTTGCTTTGCAGCGGAAAGAGGATGCGTTCAGAGTGTGTAGGATTTTTGATGGAGTGGGAACCATTACTGCTGAAGGAAAGTCAGCAGTGAATTACAGCCAAACGCTGCTGTGTACAGTCTATCTTCACTGGTTCAAACAATTTACTATCCTGCTGGATTATATATATAGAGCTGTTAAACCCTGATGTCAGGCATCAAACAATATAGTAGCAACAATAAGCAACAACTTTAAGGAAAGGTTCACACACATACCCACGTGTGGAGTGGAGGAAACGAGCATTGGATCATCCTAATGGTAGGTTCATTTGAACAGTGAGAGATAGAAAGTCACAAACAAAGCCAAGAAATCCACTTTAAAGAATGAATGTAAATGTTTTTGCATTTGATTAAGGAAAACGTGTATTTGAACCTCTAGTAACCATTAAAAGTTGTAGTTCAGACAGACCAGTCAGACTCTCCTTATCAACCTGTCATCTCATTGAAGACACCTGTTTGAACTCATCACCTGTAGGAAAGACAGAATCAGTGTCTACAGAATCAGTCCATCAGTCAGACTCCAAACTTTCCAACATGGGAAAGACTAAAGAGCTTCCAGTGAGTGATCTTTAGTATTACAGACTCTAGGTCCATTTGCCACAAGTAACACAAATAAAACTTAGACTATATCAAAATAAAAACGTTCATGAATAGACAAGTATAAAAACCAATAAAAACAATGACATAAAGTTACAAGAAAATCTTCAACAATTGCAGACTAAAAACTTTAAAGTTTTCAAGAGCCATACCAAAGCCATACCAAAACCTTCAAATTGAGGACTGGTATCTAAACGTGCTGTACCTTACATTGGTGAGAGTTAAAATGATTTTGTTATTTGAAACGTTAAGACAAGACATAAAACCATAGATAAAATGTCACAGCAAGGCTTCGAGAGTATTAATTCTTGCACCAACAAACAAGCTGCTTGCACTGCACCACCATGTCTGTTTTAATACAATGTTAACAGCATCATTATAGGCAACCTGCAGCCTCCTCATGCTAGATTCCCTGTAGTTGGGCCATAGGTGGGTAGTATACAATGGTGTGCAGGAATTTCTGAATTTTAAGATAGTCAGAACATGAATAAAACCTGCGTGCAAGCATGTTTGCCTGAGCGTATAAAAAACACTGTTGTCTGTGGATGTCATCATCATCTGTACATTTATCAATAATGAGATGTCCCAGATATATTACTTTGTGACAGACATCAAGCTCAGAATCAGAGAGTTTAAAAGCAGGAAAATTCTATGTTACACCATCCTCTGTACGACAAATCATCACACTTTTGCTGGAGTTGTATAAAATCTCAAACCAAATTCAGAACAAACATTTAAAACTGTTGCAATCAGGAGCTGCTGGGGCTAAAAACAGCTAAGTCATCTGCATACATCAGATGATTTACTTTAAAACCCCCAACCATGCTATTACCGCTATTACATGAATTCAAATCCTTGACCCTGTTGGTCATTCCAACCAGAGAAGAGACACTTAATTCCCATCTAACCATCATTTTCTGATGAGTATATCAGAAGGCCAGCTGTCTTATAAAGTACCATGGGACGCCCTGATTTTTCATTTTCATGAAAAGTTTGGAGTGATTTCTTCTGTCAAAATGGATTTAAGGGAGATTTCAGACCTGCACAAGGCCAGAATGGACTACAAAATCATCAGCAAGAAGCTAGGGGTTAAAGGTGACAACCAAGGCTGTAACAGATCAAAAACTCATGTTTTGTGGGACGGTTTTGGAGACACGGTTCCGATTATTATTTGGATCAGGAAAAAGGGAAAAAAAGCCAATATAACTACATTAAAGCTAAAAAAATGTTTTTTTGAAACGTTTTTCAGCATATATTTTTAATAAAACATATATAAAGTACTTCAAAACACAAACACACATGTATTACATAAAAAATGTGCTCATTGAGGCCTATTTATTAAACATTTATTTATTAATAACATCTTTGATCTCATGAATATTCCTTTACATAGAAAAATACTCGAGATACTCATAAAATCAAAAGTGCATCATTAGGCACTGCATCTTTAAATAAACAAGATGGATGGAATAATTTTCAACTTTAAATTTTTCTCTGTGTTCCCTATTGCTGCAACAAACTCCGCCTCCCTCCCTCCTCTCGCTGAGCACAGCTTTCTCTGCTGCTGCGTCTTTCTCTGCAGGACACAGAGACATCCACATACCAGGAAAATTTCAACAACTCGGACATGGAAATGTATCTACCAATGTTTTTGTAGTACTCTTCAAAATAAATAAACCTGGCCTCTCATCATCTGCATCTTTTGAGTTTGAGAAAAACTTCTCCGACACGCAGCGGGAATGTCCAATTTTTTTTATACACACCTTTGGACAGGCATCAGGCAGCAACTTTGACGCATGTTTAAAAAAAGACGGTGGACACGAATCTGAGGTGTGAATTGAATGCTATTTAATCAGAACCAGGTGTGTGTGTGTGTGGGGGGGGGTACAACAGATCTGACCTGGTGGGGTTTCCATAATCATGAGAAGTGAGAAATCTGCCTAAAACAACATGGCAGGAGTTAGCTGATGATCTCATAGAATATTTGCTAATCAAAAGCCACACACTTTTCATAATTTAAAAGTCATTTGCAAAGAAGAGTGGACCAAATTCCTCCTGATATATACAGAAACCTGCTCATCAACTACAAGAAACGTTTTGCAAGTAAAAAGTGCTTGCAAATAAAAGTATGAAGCAATTCCAGCTAGAGGATTTAAAAACTTGTTTTCTCAATCAAATTAAAATAAATGTATATAAATTCTTTTTGTCAATTTCTTAATTTGTTTGTAATTTTTTATTCCTTGTTGTTCAAATTAACCTACCATTAGGATGACAGACCCAAAAGCAGGGAAGTGTTCCATTTTGAATCATTTTTTGTGCATCTGAGCTTTGATTCTTTTTAGTTCAATTATTTTAATGTAAGAAATGGAAAACCTGTTCTTTCATGGACAGATTTTTCTGTTTGCTTGGCTCATCACATGTTGCCAGCACCTATAGCTTGTATCAAATAGACTGCTTATAATGATCCACGTTGTGTCGAGTGTTGCTTGGGAAATTGAGATAAGACGAGTTAAAAGGTGGAAGAACTTTAGTTTTAACCAGCTACTGAAAGATTAAAAGGTTCTGATTCTTTCTGGTGTCCTTTTTTTTCCAAACAGGACAATGAGGACACACAGAATAAATAGGAAAATTACCTTTTTTTTTTTTACTTTTTAAGTGAAATTGATAAAAGCTAAAACAAATTCCTCCTTTCCACTTTCATTTTCCTTCCCTTCCTTCCTCTGAGCATACACCGCAAGGTATTCTTAAGGTGTAAGACCTTGATGGAGTCAAAGACAGCACGGGGTCCCAGCATGCACCTTGCCGCCAGTGAGGCTCATTTTGTAACCTCCAGCAGACAAAATCCTCAGTTTATTTTAATTTTCTTTTAATTGAACTGATGTCCCGGAGGCCACTTCTTTGACAATGTTCTGGGGTTGAATGGGTGGATCTATCTTTTCACAGAAGACTGAAAAAAAATAAGAGTGAAGCAGATTTTTTTTTTTCTGCAGCGTCTCGCCTTCTGCATGATTTGACAGAAACTCCTTCTTTTCTGTGAGGGGACAGAAACTAGATTAAAGATTAAAGTGAGCTCAGTGCCAGCAGATACTGTAATTTACTCCCAGAATTAAGACTATTTAAACATTTCTCCATTCAGTTATCACGAGAGCATACAAAATAAGGTTTCTAACAGAAATGGAATCCAATACAACTCAAAATACATCAAGTATTTTTGAGACTGTCGAGGAAATCAAAAAGTATTGACAAAAGATCATCTAAAAGATTTTGAATATGAAGGTCTCTATATGAAGTTGCATTTTTGTCTGCACTCTATTTAAGCTCAAATAAGACAAAATTCCCCACAATAAGTAATAAAAGATTCAATTGAACAAGATTAAGTACTTTGCTGCTCCACAATTTCATTTCTGCTGCAAAGGGGCAGCAAAGAATTCTCTCGGACGTTCCTCCTTTTTCCAGCTGATCACCATGACCTAAAGGTGCTGGTTGTCCTCCCAGTCGCTTCAGACTCAGCTGGAAGTGACAGCTTGAAGAACTCAAAAGGCTGCATTGTCCCCAAACAGAAGGGATGGGTTTCCAAGGCTCACAAAAGCAAAATGTTTCACTATTTCCTGGGCTGAAAAATTCTGTCTGAATAGAGCAGAACTGGTAACAAAAGGCAAACCATGGAGCAGCTTCACTGGAGACGAGTCTGATTTTGTTGCATACGCAACAAATGTGATCCACATGGCGAATTCGTGTCTTCTGCCTCTGTTTAGACGTACCGCAAATCTGTTGCTGGATGCTTGGCCAAGGAGACTCTCCAAGTATGGTGAGCTTCACCGCATGAGCCGAGTCTGAATGATGGCCGTTTTCAGCGGTACTTACGTCTCTTTGTGACCTAGTTTGACAACTTGCTATCCTGGATTAGCCCCAGGAAGGAAAAACATTAAAATAGAATAAAATTAGAGGATTTTTATCGTCGCCATACAAATCAGAAAAATATAAAGTTCAGGAGGAGACCGATCAGATTCTCTTCCATGTTGGTTTTGGACTCCACCTTCTGATTACATCATCAACACATCAGGCCAAAGTTGAGTTCCTGATTGATGATGTGATGCCACTTCCTCAGCAAAATTCAAATATTTTAACCTGTCCATCAGAATATTTGTCGTGCCACCAGACTACTGTAACACACCTGATGCTCAAATTGCGTTGCAGGACCGCTGACCGTGTCTGTTCATTGACTCAACATTAGTACTAGAGGACCCTGGTTTGCCATATTTTCAATATTATTATATTACATTTGGCTGTCAGCTCTTCACATCCACAGTAAATACAGCAAAACATCATGGATACCAGCAGAGGGACAATAGAAAATTGCAAAATATGGGGTTTTAGAAAAGTTTTGAAGGGGCCAGGTTTGTTTTTTTGACAAGTGATTTTGAATCTTTGAACATGCTTAAGCCGCTGCTAAACAACTGATAAGATGAGCTAACCAGAGCTGTAATCCTGAGGGGAGCAAGATTTGACTGGGAAAGTTTGAGCCTGCACACTAGTATAGGAGTGGGATGAATAATTTCAGTGGAAACCTTCGCATGCTCGGCAGCCTGAACGATATTGCCCAGTGCGTGTTTCCAGTTGTCATGGCTGAGATTATGCTCGCATTTAGCATTCACAGAAAAGTGCTGCTGGGGCAGAACTTCCAAAGCCAGATGCAGAAAATCTGCTACATGTGTTTTTGAGCATGACGATGAGTCCCCGTAGTAACCGCACACAAGAGCGGCTCAGTTTGCCACCTGATTCTTTTGAGGCACACCATCTGCTATCAGAACAACAGTGTGTTTCACAGAAAAGAGGATGCAGTGTTTCCCACACATGAATATTAAAAAGTCAGAGAGCAATGTGCTGCATGCAGCAACTGTGCACAGAACCTATGGCCTTTTGAAAATGTATGAGCGCGAGGCAAAGATGGAGTCATACAGTTATTTTACACTGACCTTGCAGATTGGCAGAGGAAGGCGAGCAACATAAGTATTAGGCACTCAGCAATGCCAGAGGGGAAGTCATTTATAGTGTGTGTGTATGTGTGCTCACCCATTGTGTTGTTTCCACCCCAGGGACAACAGCAGCGACATCTCTGATTCCTCACACACATCCAAACAGTGACTCACATGGAGTCGAAGGAGGCGGGGAAATGACGGGGAACTGCAAGCGGGAACACATTTACAGATTGTGTTGATAAAGAAAGTGAAGTAATAAATCATCTTTGAAGAGACTGTACAGTCCTGGGGGTAGTACAGTACTGTTTTCATTCATTATCATTCCTGCAGGGCAGCGTTTAATGGCATTTAATCCCAGCTAAATTACTCTATTCATCAGTTAAGTGAATATAAACACTAAGAAGACATACTGTATCGTGTTCTGCACCGTCTGCAGTCTTGTTTGTTGGAGTTTAAACGAATCACTGGATGGCTTCAGAGCACAAAAAACTCCAGGATATTTGCAACCTGACAAGCATGCCTCATAGGGTGCTTGCAGAATGCCTGCAGAATGCCTGTAGGGACCACGGGGGGTTACAGACTATTATCTCATAGGCAGACATGCTTTTCTGAGCACAATATCTGATGTTTTGTTGAAATAATTTTGAACACACAAATAAAGCGCAGTCGTTTTACATGGAAGACTTGGTCCTTCCTTCCTATCCCTTTGATTCTTGTAGAAACTAAACATCAGGAGGATTACTTCATTTGAAACATTGAGGGGAGAAAGTTTCTCAAGAAAGTTCAAAGTTTTAGATCAACAGAACGCCAGAAAACAAGCTACATTTCCTCAGAAAATGGTGAAAAGGACAGTGTAGGTGTGTGTTGGGGGAATTATAAGTTACTACATTTTTTGCCTCAGTTTAACCAAAAGTGCAGGTATTAGTGTATTGATTATGTAAAACCAAACGTGTGCAAAAACGACAGATGATGGCACTTGAGTTTTTTTTTCCTATTCAATAATTTTCCTTTTCCTTCATTTTTTAAAGTCAAATATGAACAGTAATTGTTCCATTGTACATGTCAGAGAGTAAAAACAACATCTTAACCCGAAAATACTTTACAATACGGGTCCCTTTGTTATGTAATGCAAAATTAAGCAACATTTAACTATTATACAAAGTGTTAATAGACACTTTTATGGATTACAACTGTGGCACAGAGGCAGGGCGGTCAACCTCTGCTTGGAACATTGCAGATTCGATTCTCGCCTGGCCTGTTCAAGTGTCGAAGACACTGAATCCCACTTTGCCTCTGGTTGTTGGCACCAGTTTTCGGAAGTGGAGCCGCCATCAGTGTGTGAATGTGCGTGTGCATGGGTGAATGGGACTGTGACTGTACAGCTTTTTAAATATATGAACTAACATGTAGTTAATGCATACAAAATGCTTAGCAAATTATGCTTATGCTTTCTCAAGCATTAAGTAAGGTTGAAAAAGTTAACTAATGCAATGAGCACAAAAATGAATATAAGTGACTGCTCACGCTTTAATAGGTAATTCATTCCTAACTATGCATTAACTAAAATTAATAAAATGACTTATTCTAAGTGTTACCTTTCAAACTTTTTTATGTCTATCATCTACTGAACAAGCTGATCATACATCTTAATGTTAATGTTTAGACATTTAATTTAAAAGATTGATTAGGGAGCAGCATATAATTTTATTAAATATTCTCCTAGTCAGGACTTGAAATGAATTATTATTGGACTGCATTCGATTCTAGAGCTGCCATATGTACGGAGTGTTCATTGTGTTAGATGCTGTAGGTACTTAAGTAGAAAATAGGCCTTTTAAAACCGAATTCCAGGATAACAGAAGCAGAAATTCTTCAGAAAGCGGCATGAACTGTAATTTAGCTCAAGGATTTTTCTTAAGCTATAGAAACATAGGTGAAAGTCCACTCATAGAGAAGAGGCAAGTTGTGAGACAAGGACAAGCAGACCTTTACTCCAAGTTTCAAACATGAAAAGGAGGAGAGATGCTTTTTAAGCCTCTAAACATTGCTGAGCACAAACAGTATCTTTTTGGCAGCTGCGGAAACTTCCAGAATTACAAACTTGCTCGGTCATATGCACCGCACAAATCAAGGGAATGTATTCAGCCACACACGTTCCATCTTTAAAAGCCTAGTCAAAGTGCCTGTCCACTGTGATAAAGACTTGAAATACAGCAAACCAAGCACCACAAACGTAGAAGAAGCATGAGCATGCACACGTGCGCACGCACAAAGACACACGCAGGCGGGAGATAAACAGGAAACACATGTTTAATTCATGGCTTTAACTGAGTGGGTCTTATCTGTTTTATGGGAGCTGGCTTTCGCTTTAGGACACCCATAAAGACCCGCATGGAGACAAAAAAATAAGATCTTTAAATGAGAGTTAGCACAACAGCAGCATTTCAGTAATGCCAAACACAGAAAAGAAAGTCTGTAAACAGATTAGAGACAAAACAGAAATGGAAGATGAGGATTTTGCTGGATTGAAGGAGATTTGCTCTGCAACTTAAAAAACATTGCAAAAATTAAGAAACAAGCAACAGTGTTGAAAGCAATGTTTCTGTGCAGTTGAAGAAGAGTCCCTCTCTGCCTCAAGTGCTGCTCTGGACCACAAGCATAATTGTTTTGTTGCTGTCACCACTGCTGCTTTTGTTCTTTTAGTCTTTTCCTGACAAAGTCTGCTTGTTTGTTTCAAACAATGAGATCATTAATTTTTTGCTTTTCACATATGAGTTAACTAGTTTTACATTGAAGTCTGTCTTTGTGTTGGTTTTTGAATCAATACTTGCAATATTGCACCGTCCCAGAAGTAGAGGAAAACAGTTCATTTGATCATTTAAAACTAAATCTATCATTTTGGATGTGGGGCCAACTATTTTTATTGAGACAATTGATAAACCAGTTTACAAAAAAATGAGAACTAAAAAGAATGTGTTAAAAAAAAAAAAAAACAAAGGTAGGAAAGCAAGAATGGTTATTCTGACTAATAGAATTACTGAGTATTAACTGTTTGTTTCTCTTTAGAAGTCATTTTGGCTTCTTGGGGCCAGAGGGCACTTCCTGTTTGTAACGCCAGCAGGGAGGGGTCACTCAGTCCAGTTCTCATAAACAGTCAATGGCAAATCCTAACACAGTGCTACTCATTTAAACAGCGGTTCTCCCCAGAAACTAGATAAGATGTGAAAGCACACCCACTAGGGTATTTGGTTTAGTCCAGCAGTGGGTGTGACGTCAGATGAAGACGCTATGCAAAAGCAAAGTCCATATAATACTATTTTGCAAAACATGTTTTAAATTAAGATTCTACAGCATAGCAGTTTTTAACCTCATATTTTTCTGAGCCATTTTAGACTGATTAGTTATTCATTCATCAAAAGGGCATCAGGAATGTTTTTTTTTTTCTTGGAACAAAGTTGCACAGATATAGGGCTTCCCATTTGTTATGTGCCCTCCTTTTTTTTTTGTAGTAGCAGTTTTTGACCATCCTCCATCTGTTTTGAAGTTAGGTAACGATAAAAGATGTCAATCCAAAAGTCTTTATTCCACAGTAAGCATCTAAAAATTAACTTTGAGGGCTTTTTTTTTGCTGTGGCTCTCAAAAGCCCATACAAACTATATAAAGCTGAATTGAATCTCCTGAAGGTTTTTCATTAAACGCACACCATTAAAGTACTTTATCTCCAGATATTATTGTGATTTATCAGCATATAATACAGCCGAAGGTTGCAAAGAAAAATGTTCTGTTTCAATTCGAGGAAACCAAGCATCTAACCATTTCATTTATTTTGCACATTGAGCAGGTTCTTAATCATCAAGGGTTTTCCAAAGTCAACAAGATGTTTTTTGTGCAGAAATTTCTCTGGAGAGGAAAAAAAAATGAAACCATAAAAAATAAGTCAAAGGTGTCAAAGGTGAAGTCAAGAGATGTTGCAGTTCCTAGTCTGAACTTGAACTGCAAGGACCCAAAACAACTCCAACTGAATTTTAAACTAAGGCATGTGGAATTTAATGCAACCAAGAAAACGAAGAAAAAAAAAAAGAAAAACTAAGGCATGTGGCCTTTAAGGGTGAATGAGAGTGGAAAGTGTACTACAGGTTACACCTCATCTTTTAGTGTCATGGTAAATACTTGAATAGCACTTTTCTACTTTCCTCGAAGGCCCAAAGTGCTTTACAATCACATTCACCCATTCACACACTGATGCCGTGCGATACAAACAGTTTTAGCTTGAATTTAAATGAGTTCCAAAACACAAAGAAATAAAGAGTTATATTAAAAGAAAAAACAGTTTTTCTATCCAAAAGTATCCCATCAAATAATCCAATCAATACATCTCCTCAAAATTGTATTTGTGGGCAAAAGTCCATGCAAGTTCCATGTAACTGCCCTGAATGGATTCTCTGTTGAGATGATCGTAAATCCTCGTTTCTCTCATTTAAGGGGCTGCTTGATTTGAATGGGCTGTTAAGATTACAGTAGGTCAGCTTTCACTGAGAGGGAGAGGGAAAAATTAAATCCAACACTCAGTCTGTAAATCCTTCTGATTAGCTGTCAAGGTGTCCCGACCAGTCACAGCTGATGTGTACAAATAAAAGTTTGAGAGATTATGTGTCAGCGCACGAGTGTTTGAGTGAGTGTGTGTTCTTCACCATCATCTGATTGAAGCTGGTATCCTCACCTCCATCACCTGGCACGGCAGTGGAAATGGAAGGTTTCTGCCCAGCTTTCCTCATCGATTTACAATTTGGATGAAGTGCCAAAGATGCAGGCGGAGGAACAAAAATACACTCATCAGCTATTCCAGTGCCAGAAGAAAGAATTAGAAAAACCCATTGCCCTTTGTTGGCAAATTACAGACAGCACTGGAGACCAAAAACCACTTAATAGAACCTGCAAGGGTTTCACAGGACACTGAAATAATAGATGCAGCAGGACAAGAGGAGACTTCACTAATTATCCATCTAATTATCCATCTGTCTTACGCTTCCGTGGCCTAATTTTATCCAATAGATTTGATGCAGTTAAACAATGAGGTGACAAGTTTGTTGCTTCAAACACAAGTTGATCACATCAATGAAGATGCAATTGTAAAAATTTAAGAAAAGCCCCTTGCATAACAGCACAAACGCAAACATCCTGCCTTGCATGTAGGGAACTGGTACATTTTCAAAAATAAATGAAACATGTGGTGGAACAGATTAGGAAGGGGATCAAATCTTAATCTCCTTGTTGTGGTATCCAGAAAATGAATCAACCATTCCTGATTGTGTTAATCTAAGAAAAATCATTGTGTTTTTTTAATTAAAAGAAATCTGCAGTTTTTCTTTAGTGTTCCTTTTCAGTTGTGCTCCAAAAAGAAGTTTGAAGTTGAAAAACTAAAGTAATTTCAATAAAATAATTTGATAAAAAAAAGAACGAAGCATAATAAGAAACCAGAAAAGGTAGGTGCAGGACATCACTGGCTGGCTGATGACATATAGATTTGAGTATTTTCAAATGCGTCATCAATGCTTGCATACTAATAAAAGCAGCTCCAGTATCACTTCTTGCCAAATGCCTTCTGGTTGAAATGATGGACAAATGTGATCTTTAATATGTGTGTGCATTGAGTGATTTGTTGATGTGACTTGCATTTCAGGGCCATGACCGGAACAGCAGAACTTCTGGTACGAACTCATAGTGCTATTATGGTGAGAACCCACAAAGACAGTTTTGGCAAGTGGAGTGGAGAGCAATGGTTTTGTGACCGAATGGCAAATGTTTGAAGATGTGTCACCTATACACAAATCTGCGGAGTGGAGATATCTGGGATTTGCTTTTAAACACAATGACCAAGGAACCCAAAAAAGGGTGCCGTCTGCAGCTTTGCCACATGTCCAACATGAACAGTATCTCATGTTGAATGTGTGAACGTTTTTACATCACCATCAAGCTGTGATGCTGTGTAAAACTGGGATAGCCAAACAGGAAGTACTAGCAAAAGAACAGCAGTCTAGCACAGAGGCCTTTCAATTGTTACCTCCAAAAACACAAAAAATTCCTACACAATAGGGATGTTTATAGCTATAGAGTTTATTTGCTTTCTTAATTATACTCTTGTTTTTTAGGTATTGAAACTTGAGGCACCTCTACGTTGAAGTAAAAGTGTTATGCTACATTCACTCTGCTCGCAGCTGCATGCGCTCAAACAACCACTTCCAATGAAAATTCTTTGAAAGCGCGCCTATATGTGTCTTTACGGGCTTCCATGTTCAAAATTCTCCTGTTCACACATCGCTCACAAGTTGTTAAGTCAGTTTTCAGCCTTTATGTGCAAAATGCGCAAGTTGAAAGTTAAACCTGTTGAACTTTGACCAAATTGGTAGTGACGTGTGGTTATAGGATTTGTTGCAAGTGAACCCTGGTGTGATTCACCAACAGTAGAAATGGACAATCCTGCAAACTTTAGAGTGGAGCGAAAATAAAGGAATAAGAGGTAACAAGGAGCGAGCATTTCAAGTAAAAAAAAAAAGAAAGAAATAAAAGAGAAACAAAAAACACAGAGCCGATCTAAAGAAGCACAAATTACAGAGGATATTAGAAAATGTCTATAAATGTGGCACTGAGTGGAAGGTACAGCTGCCTGACAAGGTATGGTAGTAGAACAATTGGGGCCAAATGTTTTTTCTATTTCTTTTATTTCTTTTTTCTCTAAACCTAAACTTAACTTGAACAACTTAAAAAAGGCAACTAGGTTTCTTTTTTTTCTTTTTTACAGCCTGAAGGAGCTTTTTGGGGGGCAAAACTGCCCCTGAACTGCCACTGTTGTTACTGCACGATGTTTCCATGCTTTTTCGTGAGGCCGAGGGTGAAAGCAAAATGAAAACTGGGATTTTTTTTTTTTACATTTACTTTCACCTTGGACAGCCCACATGTTAGAGCGCCCCTTTGCAGTAGCCGTCTCTTACCAGGGGGTGTTTTGCTTGTTCCAAAATTGTTAAGATCAAATAAAAAAAAAAAAACTCCTGTTTTCTTTGATTAAGGTATTATTCTCTAATAATGTACAATTTTCTTTCTTTCGTCTCTTGTTTTCCATGACATGTTGCAGCCTCACTGTTTATTGACAAAATACTAAAAGACCAGTCAGACTTTTATGCTTCTGGGTACTCCAACTATGGTTGAAGGATCATGGACATGTACTAATTTTCGCTTGGCATTTGAGTCTATTTACTTCTCAAAAAATCTAATTAGTAGACATTTACTGAATGAGCGTATATGCTCTATATTTAGACAAAATTTGTTGGCCATTTACTTTTTTACACTGACTTGAGATCAGTGTTGACTTGCAGTGCCTCCATCACCTCATGGACTTGACAGCATTGCTCCCCTGTGGTGGCTGCGTAAAACTGCAGCTGATGGAGGAACGTGGATTGCATGTTTGCGAGTTTGTGTACAAGATCGGCTTGTACACAAGCAGGCCAATGACTCGAAGCAGTGACTCGAAGCAGCTCACCAGTTCACTGTGCCTTTTCTGTTGATCCACACAGATCTACAAATCTGTCTCCTTTTTGTCTTTCCTTTTGCCTTTCCTCTCATCTCCTCCACCACCTCCACCCGTTTCCTCTCTTATTCCTAGACAGTTTGGCTGCACAGAAAAGCCCCGCAGATGCTCGTCCTGCACAGCAGAATGTGCACACACACATGCATACTCACCACTGAATCCAAATGCTATCATATTGGATTGGACTAGTGGAGTTTGATCAAATGCCTTTTGGGGGGTAAGGGGAAATGTGTGGAATCACTTTCGGGAGCTTCTCAGAATAACTATAAAATCTTCATAAGTAACAAATGCAACATGATGAAAGCCGACAGCGAGAGGGATGGAGACAGAGAGAGAAAGGGATTCAGGGAGGCAGAGAAAATAAGATATAGTGGAGAGGAGAAAGAAAAGGAGATTAAAGTGAGCAGCAATGACTGAAAGCTGAGAGTAAAAAGAAGGTTTTCATTTAGTCAGAGACACAAAAAAGGAGGGAAAATGAAAGCAGA